>CM024239.1:110382074-111007074 GCA_013421045.1 Propylea japonica
TCAAGAAATACTTTTAATGGGAAATTTATTCAAATTGCTTTTTTTCATATTGAATACTGATGTCAGATAGCTTTGATCTACATAAATGCTTATTTGTCATTCAAACATCACTAATCATCTGACTCGAAGGTTGTAATTGACTCCTAGGGTCTTTGGAACTTTTTCAGAGTGCTTATTCAAAAGTACTCACAAAGGGTTTTACGAGGATACTCTTCGTAATCTTCGAAGAATAATATTTAATTTATGGATATTGATTTAATGAAGAAAATCTATGTGCTGAATCTTATTACCCCCTTATTATTAATCAACTTGTTGAATGTACATGACAATAGTAGGAAATGAGAATTCATGCGTTCAAGAGTAACGCAGGTATAATATAATCAATGAAAGCAGAGAATAATATCAATTGATTAAAATCAACCAATATTAACTCATAATTCGGAGGTTATCCCGTCAATGAACAAAGAACATGCATGGTGGTAATATCAAACCGAGCATCCATAGATACTCTATTTCGCCCTATTTGGGGTCTTCAGAATTGAGGAGGAGCTCCGTCTGAAAGGCATTCTAGATTCCCTTATTTGAAGAAATGTCGGCTATTCTTAGAATAACAGAACAAAATGCCATCTCCTGGGATCCTTAGGAACAGCTACCTCCGATTCATGAACCTTGAACGAAGTAGCGAGATGTTTATCCGTTTTCATACGAACTGGTGGTAGCCTAACTACTATGTGGACTCAACCTTCAGTCGATGAAGTGAAAAACGCTCGGTTAATCGTCATGAACCTGACGTGGTGATAATTAATAGTACGGAATGAAAATTCATGCGTTTAAGAGTAACGTATAAACAATAAAGAAGAGAATAATATTAATGGATTAAAATCAACCAATATTAAACTCGTACTTCAGAGCTAATACCGTCAACGCACAAGGTCCACTTCATCGACTGAAGTTTAAGTCCACATAGTTGCACTTTCACCAGTTTGTATGAAAAAAGTAGTAATGAAGAAAATGGGCGGTTGCAGAAATAAAAAATTATTGAATGAAATTGTCCATTTCCTCACGTCTTCCCATATTTCAGCATTCATGAAGGAATTCTTCGTCAACAGTTTCCCCATAATATCACTCAAGTGAATTTGAGACATTCTTTTTTATATTTTGATATTCATTTTTTTCACAAAATTTTCACAATAAACGATATCAAATGCTCTACTGACTATTCACTACTAACGAATTTCAAATTGATCAATGCACCAAAAAAAGAAAGTAGTACCTGACCAGGGTTCATACCTGGTACCAGACAAAAATAACCTAAATGGATGAGAGAACTGTCAGAAAAAGGGATCTTTTATTTGAATATGTACTGTCGTTCTTTATTTAAGTTAAGTGAGGGAGGTCTGTATTTCATTGGAGGCCACCTTAAAATTTTTCTTTGATGCGCATGAGCAGATGTCAAAATGAAGTAAACTTTATTAAGTTGGGCCTTATTTGTGTTTTGATAACTGCTATTGACTGGTAGTCTTAACTTTAAGAGAAGTTCGGTTATCACCTGGACATTAACTGTCGAGAATGGGAATGGGCCGAACACCACATTGGCGCAACGTACGGTTTTCGTGTGTGTTTTATGGTGTGAAAACTTAGGATAATATAAACCAGTGACGAAGCTGCCTATGTCATAAAATTTTGTTTTCGATTGTTAAATTCAGGATTCGTATCACTCCAATGTTTGCCTTTCTGAGTGTCGAATTGAATATAAGTTCATCTCATCATTCAAAATTTCCACACAGCAGTTTCACGAAATCGAGGATCATAATTTTTTCAAATGAAATACTCTCATGATGAATTAAGTCTAATGAAACTGTCATTCAATAACTGTTTGCATAGTTGGAAGATATTCGGCTCTTCATCATTGTCTTTCAATATATTGATTGTGATTAAAATATTCTAAATACTAAATATACAAAGACATCAATATAATCAATAGTTATTTCGAATGATTAATCTACTAAAACACACGATTTGTGCAATATTACTCGAGTTTTGAAGGAGACTTCATAAACTAAACCAGTTGATCTCGGTGGGGTCCAGATCGTCAACTGTAGTATGCTGTGACGACAATAGAATGAATCGCTGGCCATCCCATGGCTCTCCTCCGAGACCACCGGCGGAAAGGACCTCCAGATTTCATAGGCATTCAGGTTTCAAAACAAGTTGACCAGGATAAAATTGCATACATTCCTCATCCATGGTTCCTTTCAAACGTAACTCGCGAATGTTCTCATGCAAATTAGATTGTATATGGGGACAGTGGAAATTGAATTTGATGTTTATTCGAATTGAATTTATTATAAACTTGAGTGTGCTCGGAACGTATGGGTTTTACTTCGGTTTTGGATTATAAAGCGAAGGTACCATATTGGTTTGAGATTCGAATTCATTCCTTGACACAAGAAAACTGTATATTGTTGATTCCAATAGTAATGCAATGTTAGAGATTTACAACTATTGATTGATAACCAGAGGTTCTGAAAGCTCCAGAAAAATTTTTGGGTTCAAATTTGAATATAACTTCTTCCAAAAAATAGTATGATATTTTTAATGCTGATACGCACAGAAATACCTATAGCAAAAGTTATCTTGTAATTCTCGGAACTAAATGACCAAAAGTAGGTAAGTATCGAAAAATTCAAGAAAGCCCTGAGGATGCTTTTCAGTGCTCGTTCTTTAGTGGAGCAATGGGGTTATTGTCTCAAAATTGTGTATAGGACTAGAAATTGATACTAAATATATAAATGCAAAAACTCAGCACGATCAGAAGATCGGAATAACTTTCTGGAAATTATTCGAAAACTGAAACATGTAAAAACTCGATATCTTAGGTATGGGAGCTAAAATTTTGAATGGCCATATTTTACAGAACACTCTGTACGATTTGACTGGTTAACGAACTGTGACAATCGGGAACCAAACTCCCTCTGAAAATCTCTAGGACAATCCCTTCGAATATTATTGTGCTAACGGCTGGACGGAAAGAATTGAAATTGAACACCGATTCGTCATCAGGCAGTCGAACCCTATCGTTAGAGATCACTTTCGGCTCAAAATACAAAAATTACAGACATTTGGGCAAAACGATATCGCTATCGGTTAAGTAGAACGAGCGCTTGAACGTTATGCACACTGCACAAGCACCTACACCTACAACAACAAGTTCTCAATGAAGCAGTATAAAATTTGTTCAGAATTCTCGAGAAGATGCTGGTTTTCTGAAGAATATCTACTTAGTGGGATCATTTAGTAATTTTTCTCTCAGAAACCTACTTCACTACGTTTTTCTTATTATTTACGATGTACCTTGTTCCCATAGCTCAATTGAAAGTTTCTGCCAATGAAAACATCAAGACATCTTGATATTGAAGTATATTTGAATGCCGATGACTCCGAAACTTCTGGACCGATTTGACCTATTAACGAACTTAAACCTAAACCAACTCTCAAAATTTGATTCGTTCGAGAGCTACTGTGACGTTCGGCCGAACCGAATTTTCATTGACCACGGATTCTTCATCAGTGAGACCACTCTCAGCCCAAATTCTAAAAATACAGACATTTGGGCCAAATAATAATATAATAATAATAATAATAATAATAATAATAATAATTTATTCATCTTCTTCATTTATACTTACATAATATAAACAAATTACACCTAGAGATACATACCTAAGCAAGCTTGTATTTATGCACTCCAGGAATACAGATGAATCAGATTCACAAAGCATACAGGCCTAATTCTATAATTTTAACATACAACACAACTATTTATTCAATTTTTTTTTTTTTTTTTTTTTTTTTTTTTTTTTTTTTTTATTTCTGAGGACGCGAGATAGTACAACGACAAAGTTTTCTCTCCAATAAGTTCATCATAATTTTTTCGTAAACTTCTTATAAAGTGTACGATATTCAATATATTGTCTTTTTCAAGTACAACTCTCGCATCCTCAACATCAAAATAAACTTTTTCAAAATTATAAACCTCCTCGAATTCCAACGCTTGCGACCCCAACAAATTATCTAATAATACAATATACATTCAAAACCCACCACATATAAACAAACATAACCAATAAAAGAACTAAGTATTTATAGATAACCTCGGTTTCAATGATGATTCCTCGCACATTTCTACATTATATTGGTCACATTCCTCCCTGTTTCTGAGTGTAAGAATTTTATTTCCCATTTTCAGCCTTATATTTCCATTAGACGACCACACATTTTTGAATCCAAATTTTTGTCCGGCGTACTTCAATATTTCCAATCGTTTCTTTGTTAGATCCTCTTTCATACTAATTTTAGATTTTCCAAAATTTTTTCGCAGTGCCATCAATTCATTACGAGATTCCTCACTTCCGAATTTCAATAATATTGGGCGTGGATTTCTATTGTTTATTTTTCCCATTCTATAACATATCTTGATTGAATTCATTCTTTTATGTTTTCATCTGGTGTTTCGTTCAGTCCGAATACAATAATATTCGTTTTCTTACTATTCTGTTGCAATTTATCTAATTTTTCTTGGGAATCTAGTAGCGTCTCCTTTATTTCATTTAATTCCACTTGTATATTCGATGTAACTTTAGAAATAATCCTATCCATTAGTTTATCCAGATAGCTCTCTAGGACCTCTGCTACAGTTTGTTTCACAATTTCTTTCATCTCAGCACTATTTTCCCTAGTAAGAACCATATTAAATGATTTATTTAAGTTCGACGATTTGGGAACAAATGTAATTACGATTTAATTTTGGGATATCGGGTGAAAATAATTCACATTAAATTGTCGGAGTCACAACGATACGTCTACTCACTGCAAGCCATATGCATCGAATGATAGCACACTGTCTACCTTTTAATAAACTCGCAAGAAAAACGACTAATTATATATTGACAGAGTGTGTATTCGAAAATGAAAATTTTCAGTCCTTTTGTTTTGAAATTAATTAAGATTGGTAAAGCAATGGTTCTTTCATAAGAAACCAAAGTGTCTAAAAAGATTCCGCTCACGGTGAAAGACCCTCGACTGTGACTGTATTTTTAGAATCTTCAAGTGACTAAATCCTAGAAAAAAGGCGGAAGTTTTTGAGTAATTTTAAGAATAAGTATTTTGAAGATTCGGCTGAAAGTTTGATTGTTTTCGAGGTTTTTCTAGTGGAAAATACACTCAACAACAATTGTGTTCATACAATATGATATAACATTTGAGATTTCGCACCTACAGAGTAGTATTTTTTCTGGTACACTGTCACCCATTTCACCGCAGATGATTTCTAGGTTGACCACTGTTACGTTGTTATAGAAAGAAGCTTCATTGAACTAAATATCATGATCTCTGCTGGATTCGTCATATTTGCCAATTTACCAATTCCGAGAAAAGAATCCTAACTAAGTTTCAATGACAATTCGCATTTTTCTGAGGATTTCTGGGGAATTTTTCAAAATATTATGCACGAAATCGGTAGCAGATATGGCGAAACTGCAGATCATCAAGATGGTATCACAATTGAGATTTCTTATATTTATTGAAACCACAGTGAACCCGAAAAAAATACTATAATAAAGGATTACAGATGATTGCGTTAGAGGAACAATATCATCATATAAATAAGCAATCGAAATTGGCATGTCAGATGGTTTAAGCTCTGAACTTTGAAATGTATTTCTTAGAAACTTTATAGGTTTTCACTCCCAGGAGACCTTCACCTTAATCAAACATTTTTTAATTATTTATGTTTCAGAGACTAGGAGTGAAAACCTATAAAGTTTCTAAGAAATGCAGAGTCCTCCCAGAATATATTTCAATCGATATGTGAAATGTATGCTGAATTTCAGTTGAATATTTTCAGAATCGTAAATACTACGAGAAAAAAAAGTTGACGGTGCCATGTCAATAGGATTTTTTCCTCAAAAATATTCAAGCAATCTCCCCCTTCGTTGTATCACCCTGTAGAGGTCATCAATGGGTAGCAAATATTTTTTAAATATGGCGCTATTTAAAAGATATTACCGAACATCGAACTACATGAGTACTATTTCTATAAATGAAATCAGTTACAACCCTCCCCTGAAGCAACTGAGGAGATCCTAATTACAGATCTGATTCCACTCTACCCCAACTTCTCCAACCTCCACATCGAACTAACACGACCATGATTGTGATGCAAAACAACGGCTTCCGATATAAGTGTAACGTACAACGCGCCCGGCTCAGGAACAATACTCGACACTGTTCGCCACCTTAATGAGAATTCTCTCATATGGTAATAGCTGATGAAAGTTTAATTTCAAGTCGCTTGCGGCCCCGTAATTAGAACTAGCAAACACCAGGACTCAGCTACGACGACGAAGTCCTTTGTTCGGATCCTCGTCCCGGCTAATTATACCGCAGGAGTGTGGAACATAAACGACAAGATTAACTCTATTAGGCGATCTAACTCGCACAATTTGCATCCACTCCACACCAACGCGTCACTACGCCATCTATCCCGTTAGAACAGGTTTCGATGTTGCCCCTTAAGACGTCCGATGGTGTAATAACGCTGTAATTGTACTTGGATGTTGGGGCGTTTATTGTTGTTGTTGGGGAAAGTTGTTGAGGATGTCCGATTTCATTTGGAAATTCTTGATGCGCTTCAGGATGCACTACGCCATTTATCCCGTTTGACCAGATTTCGATATTGCCTCTCAAGACATCCAAGAACAAGCAAACACCAGGATCAGCTACGACGAGGAAGTCTTTCTTGCGGATCCTTGTCAAGGATAATTATACCGCTGGAGTGTGGAACATAAACGACAAGATTAACTCTATTAGGCGATCTAACTCGCACAATTTGCATCCACTCCACACCAACGCGTCACTACGCCATCTATCCCGTTAGAACAGGTTTCGATGTTGCCCCTTAAGACGTCCGATGGTGTAATAACGCTGTAATTGTACTTGGATGTTGGGGCGTTTATTGTTGTTGTTGGGGAAAGTTGTTGAGGATGTCCGATTTCATTTGGAAATTCTTGATGCGCTTCAGGATGCACTACGCCATTTATCCCGTTTGACCAGATTTCGATATTGCCTCTCAAGACATCCAAGAACAAGCAAACACCAGGATCAGCTACGACGAGGAAGTCTTTCTTGCGGATCCTTGTCAAGGATAATTATACCGCTGGAGTGTGGAACATAAACGACAAGATTAACTCTATTAGGCGATCTAACTCGCACAATTTGCATCCACTCCACACCAACGCGTCACTACGCCATCTATCCCGTTAGAACAGGTTTCGATGTTGCCCCTTAAGACGTCCGATGGTGTAATAACGCTGTAATTGTACTTGGATGTTGGGGCGTTTATTGTTGTTGTTGGGGAAAGTTGTTGAGGATGTCCGATTTCATTTGGAAATTCTTGATGCGCTTCAGGATGCACTACGCCATTTATCCCGTTTGACCAGATTTCGATATTGCCTCTCAAGACATCCAAGAACAAGCAAACACCAGGATCAGCTACGACGAGGAAGTCTTTCTTGCGGATCCTTGTCAAGGATAATTATACCGCTGGAGTGTGGAACATAAACGACAAGATGAACTCAATTAGGCGATGTTACTCGCACAATTTGCATCTACTCCACACCAACGGGTCACTACGCCATCTGTCTAGTTAAAACATGTTTCGATGTTGCCCTCTAAGACGCACGATGGTCTAGTAACGCTGTAATTGTACTTCGATGTCGGAATTTCATTAGAAAATTCTTGATTCATTTCAGGATTCACTACTTCATCTATCCTGACAAGACATGTTTCGATGTTGCCCCTCAAGACGTCCAAGAACCATCAAACACCAGGACTCAACTATGACGACGAAGTCCTTCGTTAGGATCCTCGTCTCGGCTAATTATACCACAGAAGTGTGGAACATAAACGACAAGATTAACTCTATTAGGCGATCTAACTCGCACAATTGCATCCACTCCACACCAACGCGTCACTACGCCATCTATCCCGTTAGAACAGGTTTCGATGTTGCCCCTTAAGACGTCCGATGGTGTAATAACGCTGTAATTCTACTTGGATGTTGGGGCGTTTATTGTTGTTGTTGGGGAAAGTTGTTGAGGATGTCCGACGTCATTTGGAAATTCTTGATGCGTTTCAGGATGCACTACGCCATTTATCCCGTTAGACCAGATTTCGATATTGCCTCTCAAGACATCCAAGAACTAGCAAATACCAGGATCAGCTTCGACGACGAAGTCTTTCGTTCGGATCAGGAAAGTGGAACATCAACAACAAGATTAACTCTATTAGGCGATCTAACTCGCACAATTTGCATCCACTCCACATCAAAGCGTCACTACGCCATCTGTCCAGTTAAAACAGGTTTCGATGTAGCCTCTTAAGAAGCCTGGTTGTGTAGTAACGCTGTAATTGTACTTCGATGTCGAAGCGTTCATTGTTTTGTTGTGGAAAGTTGTTGCGGATGTCAGATTTCATTAGGAAACTCTTGATTCGTTTCAGGATTAACTACGTCATCTATCCTGACAGAACAGGTTTCGATGTTGCTCCTCAAGACGTCCAAGAACCAGCAAACACCAGGACTCAACTATGACGACCAAGTCCTTCGTTAGGATCCTCATCCCTGCTAATTATATCTCAGGAGTGTGGAACATAACCTACCAGATTAATTCTACCAGGTGATCTAACGCGTCACTACGCCATTTATCCCGCTAAAACAGGTTTCGATGTTGCCCCTTAAGACGTCCAAGAGCCAGCAAATACCAGGACTCAACTATGACGACAAAGTCCTTCGTTAGGATCCTCGTCCCGGCCAATAATATCACAGGAGTGTTGAACATAACCTACCAGATTAATTTTATCAGGCAATCTTACGCCTCTCTACGCCATCTATCCCGTTAGAACAGGTTTCGATGTTGCCCCTTAAGACGTCCAAGAAGCAGCGAACACCAGGACTCAACTAGATGACGAAGTCCTTCGATAAGATCCACGTCCCGGCTGATAATATCACAGGAGTGTGGAACATAACCGACCTGATTAATCCGATGGTGTAATAACGTTGTTACTGTACTTGAATTTTGGGGCGTTTATTGTTGTTGTTGTGGAAAATTGTTGTCCGATTTCATTCAGAAATTCTTGATCCATTTCTGTATTTACTACGCCATCTATCCCGTTAGAACAGGTTTCGATGTTGCCCCATAAGACGTCCGATGGAGTAATAACGTTGTTATTGTACGTTGTATGTTAGAACGTGTATTGTTGTTGTTATGGAATGTTGTTGCAGATGTCCGATTTCATTCGGATATTTTTGATGCATATCAGAATTCACTAGTCCGAAAGAACATGTTTCGATGTTGCTCCTCAAGATGTCCTCCTATGGTACGTATTATTTAATTGTCCTTGAATGTTCAGGCGTTTATTGTTGTTATGAAGGAAAGTTGTAGATTTCCGAATTCATATGGAAATGCTTAGTTCGTTTCAAAATCAAGATTCACTATTTCATCTTTCACGGTAGAACAGATTTCGATGTTGCCCCCCAAGATGCCCTATTGTGAAATAACGCTGTAATTGTACTTGGGTGTTTGGAGGTTTACTTTTGTTGTGAAAAGTTGTTGCGGATGTCTGAAAAAAAGAATTGACATAATATCAGAATAGAAACCAACAGATTTTTTATTCAATTAATTTATAACCTTCCTCCACAATTTTTCATAAACGTAAGGAGTATAATGTCAGCAATTTGAGTAACATCACACGAAAATCTCAAATTGGGCTGCACATTCAAATAAATGTAATATAACTAACTCGATGATTTGATGTATCAGCGACCTCAAAATAGTTACAACAATGAAGTCGCTCGTAAGATAGTGGACATCCAGCAGCATTAAATTGATCATTTCCATGATGGAAGGCATTTCCACTGATTGATTCAGCTGATTTATACCATTCTTGTCCATCGTTCGCGAACCCATCTTTCATATTTCTTTTATCTTCGCTTCGGACCATTCTCCGCCGTTTCCAAGAAGCGGAACCGAGAAAAAAGCACACAGATAGTCTCCCACAGTTACATATGTATCTGTTTCTTCTGTCCCATCAAGAATTTATGATCGGCCCGGTATATCTCTTCTTCCCTGCTCTTCTGTGGGCCGCATAATCAAATTCTGTGACATCAATTAGGGCTAAGCAACCAGCATACATCACTGGCTGACTCATAAATGTTTCATGGGCTCTAAAAACGATGTCTTCTGATGATGTTGTCATCGGCTGTCAGTCGGACCAATTTAACCCTATAAGGCTGAGACCTACCGGAATAATGAAGATACCAACTTTCTTATATATCAATCTATATGTAGAAATTTATGGGTTCGGTTTTTTACTGGCGCCCCCGCTTCTGGCTAATTGATTCTCATCGTCTACAGAGGGATATTCACGTCTGTGGCGCGGTAGCAACGCGGTTCCTGGAAAAAATCTAGAGTGCAGATTTTGAAATGCGTTCTGTGCTCTACATGGCGGAATAGATTTCGATAATAGAGAATTATCGAAACACATATAGAGGCCCAACTTAATGTTTCCCTTATTTTGACATCTGCTCCTGCACATCAAAGGAAGATTTTAAGGTGGCCTTAATAAAATACAGGCCTTCCTTACTTCCTGACTCAAATAAAGGAAGACCGTATTCAAATGAAAGATCCTTTATTTTGTCAGTTCTCTCATCCTTTGGGATATTTCATGTCAGGTACCAGGTATGAACTCTGGTCAGGTATCACTTTTTTTTTGGTCCACTGATCAATTTGAAATTCGTTAGTAGTGGAGAGTCAGTGGAGCATTTGATGACGTATATTGAGGAAATTGTGGAAAACATTAATAGCGAGATTTAAAACAAATGTTTCAAATTCACTTATGAGGACGTAGTGATATGATTGCGGGAAGTGTTGACGAAGAACTCCTTTATGAATTCAATAAAAAATTATTTTTCGGCAACCGCCCTTTTTCTTCGAGAAATTTGCATTTCCTGGTCTAGTCCGGGAAGCACGTACTAGGACTCGACCAGAAAGTATGATTTTGAAAAATACAGTTGCTCTTTACCATAACAACGAACTAACGCCTAACAATTCAGGGATAGGATTTTGTGTACATTTCCCTCAGAGGTTGCATCCAGTAACATTGAATATATATCTTTGACCAAGGATTTAATGAATTGAAACCGTGTGATAGAATAATGCATGTCATGATGCGAAAATAGTCGAGACTAGCAGGTTGATCATTTCATATTGAGAAATTGCTAGCAGAAGTAGAAGCCAAGTAGAGACCAAACATAAGAAGAATAGTGATCGATGGAAAAACCAGTATCATTGCTGCAGAAAGGTGCAGCATATTAATTCAATTAACAGGAACAAAATACCAAGAAAAAGAAGGGAAATGAACTGAACTTTTCTCAGGGGTGGTGATTTGCTAAAGTTGTCAATCTATATCGATTTACAAACTGTACTACTTTTGAAATTACAGTGGAACTTCAGTATAACGAAAGCGCTAAATCCGCAACAAAAATTCGTCATAAAGAAATTTTGTTATACAGAAAATTCGTTTCTATAGTCGGCAATGTCGGGGTTGACTTCACTGAGAAATTCAAGTTCATCATTCAAACTTTAGCACTTCCTTTTGAACATTTTCGCACAACTTTCACGCCATTGTTTGGAACCAAACAGCCGGGCGTGTATTTAAAACTGTTTCAGAAGGATCTTTCTGCCCGCCGTAATAATTTAGTTCAAGGTCGGGATTTATTAAGTACGTCCGGAAAAATTTCGGAAAAAATCCACCCTTATACCTTCTTACCAATACCCATTCAAAGAGTGATGTTCTTTGAATATTTCGTTATAGAGAGAATTCACTTCGTTTTAGAGGGTGTTTTTAACATGAAATTTGTATTCAAGGTGCAATGTCTTGTACGAAATTGCGTTATACAGACGTTCGTTATAGTTATAATAAGTTCCACTGTATTTTTTATTTTTCTGAAGACCATATTTCGTCCTCCATTTTTGACTGCCTATGTGCGAAATGTTCAAACACATAGCTTCACTCACAATTAAAATATCATCACCAATAAATCACATAGTGAACAAAATCTGTTCACTTAACGCCACACCGCCATAAATTCAAACATCTTCTCGCCTAATTGGCAACCTCCCTCAAGCTTGACGCTGCTGTCAAACAGGGTCTAAAATTCCTCAACGTTTTGTGCCTCCAGTCTGACTCCCAATTTAGATCCGTGGAAAAAACGGTTCCGTTCTTTCAGTCATATGCAATTATTTTAGCTATTTGCCTCCGACCTAAAAATAAATCTTCCAGAGTAGTTTCAGGCATAAAAACAAACATCTGTTTTATTAAGCACTCTCACGTGTAAATAATTTGTCGCATTTTTTAACGCCACCTATCTCATTTAGTTAAGTAGCAGGGCTGGGTGAGGGTATTAGAAACCAGTAACTATCGTGTTACTACGGTATGAAAAATGGTTTTATTGGTAGGCGTAGGCAGAGAGTAGGTATAAATGAAACTAGAAAGATTAATATACGTTCTTGAGATAAGAAGTAAATGATAGGAATTAGCGGGACTGGATCCGGAGGAATTGTAGCAGACGCAATTAGTCTTAGCTGTTAGGTGATACGTGGGCAACAAGAGCATTGGAGTACTGGTTATACTAATGTTTTGGATGTGTTTGGATTCTTGTTTACAGTGTCCAATGAATGAGTCAGGTTGGTAGGTGAAGTGGGAAAGTGTCAATTATTACAATATGGAGTGTTTAATGCAAAGACCAAGGCTTTTGACTTGAAACACCCTTCCTTTGATACTCACTACAAAGGATATCCCTAAATTGTTACCATTCTTGAAGTTTCAATTTAAATGCTTGAAGAAATTTCATGTTCTTACCGTTTCTCAACTTTCTGGGAACTGTGAAATGAATACAAAAAAATTGTATAGGGTGAATTATGCTGATCAGATATTGTGAAAATCCAAAATATCATAAAATAGTCAGTATTCAATAGAGGGAATTTTTGTTGAAAACTATGCCCATAATAATAAAATAATTTGTCGCATATTTTAACGCTTCCTATCTCCTTTAGTTAAGTAGCAGAGCTGGTGAGGGTATTAGAAACCAGGAACTGTTGTGTTACCACGGTATGAAAAATGGTTTTATTGGTAGGCGTAAGCAGAGAGTAGGTATAACTGAAGCTAGAAAGATTAATAAACATTCCTGAGATAAGAAGTAAATGATAGGAATAAGCGGGACTAGATCCGGAGAAATTGTAGGAGACGCAATAGTCTTAGAGAGCATTGGAGTACTGGTTATACTAATGTTTTGGATGTGTTTGGATTCTTGTTTACAGTCAACAGTGTCCAATGAATGAGTCAGGTTTGTAGGTGACGTGGGAAGGTGCCAATTATTACAATATTCAATGCAAAGACCAAGGCTTTTGACTTGAAACATCCTTCCTTTGATACTCACTACGAAGGTTATCCCTAAATTGTCACTATTCTTGAAGTTTCATTTTGTATATTTGAAGAAATTTCATGTTCATACCGTTTCTTAACTTTGTGGAAACTGTGAAATTGATACAAATAAATTTTATAGGGTGAATTATGCTGATCAGATATTGTAAAAATCCAAAATATCATGAAATCCTCAGTATTTAATAGAAGCAATTTTTGTTGAAAAGTGTGCACAAAATAATAAAATAATTTATCACATACTTTAACAGTACCTATCGTGTTACTACGGTATGAAAAATGGTTTTATTGGTAGGCGTAGGCAGAGAGTAGGTATAAATGAAACTAGAAAGATTAATATACGTTCTTGAGATAAGAAGTAAATGATAGGAATTAGCGGGACTGGATCCGGAGGAATTGTAGCAGACGCAATTAGTCTTAGCTGTTAGGTGATACGTGGGCAACAAGAGCATTGGAGTACTGGTTATACTAATGTTTTGGATGTGTTTGGATTCTTGTTTACAGTGTCCAATGAATGAGTCAGGTTGGTAGGTGAAGTGGGAAGGTGTCAATTATTACAATATGGAGTGTTTAATGCAAAGACCAAGGCTTTTGACTTGAAACACCCTTCCTTTGATACTCACTACAAAGGATATCCCTAAATTGTTACCATTCTCGAAGTTTCAATTTAAATGCTTGAAGAAATTTCATGTTCTTACCGTTTTTCAACTTTCTGGGAACTGTGAAATTGATACAAAAAAATTGTATAGTGTAGTGAATTATGCTGATCAGATATTGTGAAAATCCAAAATATCATAAAATAGTCAGTATTCAATAGAGGGAATTTTTGTTGAAAACTATGCCCATAATAATAAAATAATTTGTCGCATATTTTAACGCTTCCTATCTCCTTTAGTTAAGTAGCAGAGCTCGTGAGGGTATTAGAAACCAGTAACTATCGTGTTACCACGGTATGAAAAATGGTTTTATTGGTAGGCGTGGGCAGAGAGTAGGTATAACTGAAACTAGAAAGATTGATGAACATTCTTGAGATAAGGAGTAAATGATAAGAATTAGCGGGACTATATCAGGAGAAATATTGTAGGAGACGCAATTAGTCTTAGCTGTTAGGTGATACGTGGGCAACCAGAGCATTGGAGTACTGGTTATACTAATGTTTTGGATGTGTTTGGATTCTTGTTTGCAGTGTCCAATGAACGAGTCAGGTTGGTAAGTGAAGTGGGAAGGTGTCATTTATTACAATATGGAGGCCTTTGACCTGAAACATCCTTCCTTTGATACTCACTACAAAGGATATCCCTAAATTGTTACTATTCTTGAAGTTTCATTTTACATGTTTGAAGAAATTTCATGTTCTTTCCGTTTATCAACTTTGTGGTAACTGTGAAATTGATATAAAAAAATTGTATAGGGTGAAATATGCTAGATAATGTAAAAATCCAAAATATCATGAAATCCTCAGTATTTAATAGAAGCAATTTTTGTTGAAAACTGTGCCCAAAATGATAAAATAATTCGTCGCATATTTTAACGCTACCCATCTCATTTAGTTAAGTAGCAGAGCTGGGTGAGAGTATCAGAAACCAGTAACTATCGTGTTACTACGGTATGAAAAATGGTTTTATTGGTAGGCGTGGGCTGTTAGATGATACGTTGGCAACAGGAGCATTGGAGTACTGGTTATACTAATGTTTTGTATGTGTTTAGATTCTTGTTTACTTCTTGATGACAAAGTTCGAATTTCCTTACTTCGAGTTATATTTCCTATGTCTAAATCAATACTCACAATGCGTAGAATGATGATATTTAATGCATTTTGAGTTGATAAGATAAAGTATACAAATGATATGAATAAGTACCTACAGCAATGCGCAATTTTTCATTTCAAGAAATTCGTTAATGGATTGTCGTCTTTCTCTTGATAGTGTAGGTATGTTTTTGTATATCTTTTATCGTTCACCTTTATATTTCCATTGTCTATAATATATACCAAGTGGAAACTAATTATATTTTATTCCACATGATTGAAAATGTTGAAATATCTTGAATATCGATAAAAAATGTATACAGAGTTTGAATGAAATGCTTGCTAATATCATGGCAAGCCTTAAAAAGTTTAAAATCAGTCCTTTACAAGAGAACTCTGTCCCATATCGAATGTAAAAATTCATCTATTATTTATTTGTTTGATGATGTGACTGATAAAAAGAAATAAAATGTAATACAATTAATGAAATTTTTACGGGTTTGTCTTAATGTTCCTGATATATTTCTACTCACCTAAAACTGATTACAGGTTAGGTTAGGTATACACAGTAGCCTCTCATGTGTACAATGGGAGAAATAACTTAAAGTATTTATCATCTATTGAATTGCCTTTCTAACAAGGTGCTGCTCGACCTCGTTTAGCTTTTCGAAAATGAGAGCTGTTAGGGGTTCCGGCTAGAGAGTTAGTGATACCAAACTCATTCGAACACCCTTAATTGTCCCCCTTCCAACAAAATTTGATCTGTCCGAGCGTTTTTTCGTTAATCCATCCCAAAGCTCAAAATTCGGGGGAAAGTTATGAATGGCCAACCCTGTAGGTACACCAACGTCAAATAGTTGTTTTCTTCAAATGTGTTAATTACTGTGAAAGCTTTATCAGATATAAACATTCGAAGTTTTACTTCCCGTAGACAAATGGGAAAATGCTGATTCTACCGATTTGGAAGTACAAGTGTGGCTATTCATTAAATAGTATGAATGGAGCGATTTCAATAAAAGGCTTTTTCATGTTTTTTTCCTAGTTAATCTCATCTCGATTCCAATCATCAAATGAAAAAAATTAAGAAATGCGTTCAAGGCAATCATTTAATAACAGAAACTTTCGAAATTTTGAAGAACTATGAATATGTAATTTCGAAACTATAACAGCCATTGAATGTTATTTTCCAGGTTGCTAATCACACATTTCAATGAAATGATATGTGAAACTATCAAATGCTAGGTTGTTTTTCCGCAATTTGAACAGAGACTTGAGCGAAAATTCTCAGGAAATATAGATACACCACAAATCTTGAAAAAAATGGTTGCGAAAATATCTTTCGGAGTCTTGTTAGTTCACTGAAATTTAGAGTTGGCATTCAGACATAACATAAAAGCATTTGTGTTTAACGAAATTGAGTTTGGTAACATTTCCGTAATCCGTTATTTCTATTGAAACCAAACTTGAAACATTAGTCATGTTTCGACAACTTTCATTTGAATTGACAGATTCTCAGAACTAGTGATTCTCCCAGAGCCGGACCGTGGGCGTGGCGAGAGAGGCATTTGCCACGGGCGCAAACGACCTAGGGGCGCAAAATGTGAAATAACAATTTTTTTATCGTTTTCTATTCATTTTGTTGATTGAGTTCTTGTTCATTACTTTTTAAGAAATATGGGAGGTTCAGTATATTTGTGCTTAAAAGAACCCCTAGCTGGAAAGTTTCATACCATTTGTTATGTTTTTTGGGGTGCGGAATTCGAATCTGAGGTGCTAACAAAATTTCGTGACGAAACAAACAAAACAAAAATAAATGAAAAATTTCATTCTTGGTCAGTTTTTTGCTTATTACTCGGAAACTATCAACTTTTCGTGAAAAACCTTTCCATACAAAATGAAAGTACATTAAATTTCCTACAAATTGTTTTACCACAGTTTGTTCTGCGACAACCTGTCCTGGCTCAAATTAAAGTTTTAAATGAGGTATTTTCTGTGACTCAATAAATGAAAAAAAAATAAATTCTATGGTTCCAGTGATGCGATCCTCTTAAAATTTTGCATGACATTCAGTATATCAGTCTCGACTCACAAAAAAAATTCACTCGAATCGGATATCTTGTTATAGAAATATAAAGATTCTTCTTTCAATATTCCAATTAAATTGAATATCTCAGACGAAACGAAACCAATCGAAATGAAATGTTTCGGCCAAATGCAAGATGCTCATAATAAGCCTTATGCAAAATTGTGTGACCATAGTGTGAACAGAACCATAGAAAATTCAATTGGAATATTGAAAAGAAGTCATAGAAAATAGCTCATTCTCAACTTGAGCCAGAACAGGTTGTCGCAGAACAAGCTGTGGTAGTACAATTTGTAGGAAATTTTATGTACTTTCATTCTGTATGGAAAAGTTTTTCACGAAAAGTTGAGTAATGAGCAATAAACTGACCAATAATGAGATTTTTTTCTTTTTTCTATGTTCCGTCACGAAATTTTGTTAGCAAACCTCAAATTCGGATTCAGCATCCCAAAAACATAAAAAATTAAAGAAATCAAAACCACCCCAGAACTTTCCAGATCCCAAGTCCTTTTTTCCAGAAAATCGGTTTATGGGCTGAAAAAATGCTTGCTACTACACTTCATCTGATGCAGAAGTATTGCAAGTCCATCTTTTATCCTTTCCCCACTTTTTCAATTTCATATAAACTCACGTGATAGTTCAATCTAGCGATTTAGTGGACATAGCATAGTTCTGACCCATACCATAAAGACATAGTTTAGTTGAAAGTGGCAATGCCATCTTGAAAACAGAGATCTGTTTTCAAGATGGCATTGAAAGTGGACAGAAAATAGTTCTAATATGCAGAACTACCATACAAAGCTATATTATGTCCCAATTTTTCGGAAATTTCTTTTTGGGTAAATTTTGACCATCACAAAACAATCAGGATCTTCAAGTTGAAGTTCAAAATGAAAGAATTCGTATACAGGGTGTCCGTGGAATAACTGTACATACTCATACCAGAGATAGAGTTGGACTAGCTGATTACAAATTGACTATAAAAAATTAATTTCTGGATTTCCCTAGAAATCTACAGGGTGATTTTTGAACTTCATGGAAATACTTACATCATCATAAAATCCAAACTGATTGACGGATATTATTGAAACTTGGGAGATTATTGGCACATGCTAAGGCCGAGTCAGAAAGATATCAATGATTTCATCATTCCAGGGCCGGACTCATTTATCTTCATTTAAAGTGTTCAGGGTTAAAAAAACACTTTGTATTTCGAATTACAAATAATTGATTCGTTTCTCAGAAAGAAGCTAAATTATGCTTCAATTTGTGATATCGCTTGAAGTTGTCACATCAACAGTTATTTTTTTATGAATTTTGAATTTGGATAAAGTTCGAAAAATCGAATTTATTTACCAGAACAGGACTTAGCCATCTTGTAGAGGTTAAAAAAAATTATAAATTTCCTTAAAAAAGTCGCTGAAGGTGAGAAAGATTACAAAAATTTGTTGATATACTGGGTGGCCACCCCAGACGCGGATCTCATTGCGATGGAGTAAATGAAGGTATTTTTCGAAAAAAAATTGTTGATTTGTATAGAGTATACATAAGTATATTTCAAAATAATTCGTATGTATACTGGGTGTTCGACAACAAAGATATAGACCAAAGTGACACTTCTTCCAATGAACACCCGGTATAAATACGAAATATTTGAAATATGCTTGTGTATTCCCTATACAAATCACCAATTTTTTTTTTCGAAATATACCTTCATTTACCCCATCGCAATGAGATCCACGTCTGGGGTGGCCACCCAGTATATCAACAAATTATTATAATCTTTCTCACCTTAAGTGACTTTTTTAGAAAATTAATAATTTTTTTCGACCTCTACAAGATGGCTAAGTCCTGTTCAGGTAAATAAATTCAATTTTTCGAACTTTATCCAAATTCAAAAATTCATAAAAAAATAACTGTTGATGTGACAACTTTAAGCGATATCACAAATTGAAGCATAATTTAGCTTCTTTCTGAAAAACGAATCACTTATTTGTAATTCGAAATACAAAGTGTTTTTTTAACCCTGAACACTTTAAATGAAGATAAATGAGTCCGGCCCTGGAATGATGAAATCATTTATATCTTTCTGACTCGGCCTTAGCATGTGCCAATAATCTCCCAAGTTTCAATAATATCCGTCAATCAGTTTGGATTTTATGATGATGTAAGTATTTCCATGAAGTTCGAAAATCACCCTGTAGATTTCTAGGGAAATCCAGAAATTAATTTTTTATAGTCAATTTGTAATCAGCTAGTCCAACTCTATCTCTGGTATGAGTATGTACAGTTATTCCCCGGACACCCTGTATATTTTCAATCAGCTTTTGACCTATTCAAAAAAACGTGTCTCCTGAAAAGTGAGAATTTCGGACTTAGTATAGTTCTGCATTAAACCCATCGAAATGTCAAATATGAAAAAAAATGTATTTATTGAAAAATGAATTTCTTCTAGAACGCATTTTGAAAGTTTGCCAGGCGCTAGAATCTTAGTTCCGGCTCTGGATTCTCCTTTTATCCTCTCATTTATGATATCAACTCTTCTATTGACAACATATGCATAGATGTACCCTGATTATAGTCTTCGAGTAAAGTTTCAACGCCGTATTATGCAATGAACAAGAAGGCGATAAGACAAATGCAAACATATATTGATATTCAGTTATGCAGCATTTCCATTACCAGTTGGACTTTTCAATATTTTTCTATTGAAGCCAACTTTGGTCTCATCCTTTTCATTTATGAAATCAACTTTTCTGCGGAAACCATAAACACAGATAGATGTATACCCAGAACATTGGTTTGGAATAAATTTTACTGCTCGACAATAATTTCTTCTCCTGAATTCAATGTTCAATACCTTTTCTTGTTTCAACGTCGTATTCTGCAGATGTACCATCTGCAGGATTACAAAAGCACAAATTTCGTACTCTACAAACACCTTGTTGGTCATTTAATCCTTATCGGCCACTGTGATATTAATATATATCAATCTAACTTATTAACATACCTATTACTGAAAGCTACCGGTTATTTTTCCCGCTCTTGGTAGTAAAACTACAAGAAGGCGATAAGACTAATGCGAACAACTGTTCCAGCTGTTCTCCGGAGCCTCTCTCACATATTTCGAACAGTTATTGATTGCCATAAAACTCGACTTGATGGCGGACATTCGATAGTCTTAATTACCTACTTTGCTAATTCTATTAGCGAATTATTTAGTTGAAAGTAAAATCGTGTAAACTACTTATTGGTATGGCAGCTTTAACGGTCGCTTATTTAATATGAAATGGCCTTACTCATCTCGATAGTACGTTGAAGTTTTCGCTTGAGCATATTTTTATGGCAGTTCTTCAGTCTGCTATTGGCGAACAGAGTGTTTAGCTTGTTAACTTTTTACGAGCGTTGTATCAATTCGATAAATGGCAAAGTTGCAGCTTCTGAGAGTATGCAATGAGATTGATGTGCTCGAATGTCGATTATTTTGTGCTAAAATGGAATATAGAAGCACTTGATGTTGCTGGTAGATACAGAAATGGTTGAACAAGTCTTATATGGTGTTTGAAGTCGTTATAAAAATATTTTTGCTCCTAGTAATATGCAATTATAAGCAGTTATGGTGCTCGTAGCAGGCACGGATTTTTCGAAATACCAATATGTGCGTAAAACCATAAGTCAGCACTGTTCTTCATTCGTCTCAAATAAACACACTAAAACTAGACTACATTCGACGTTGTATGTCTGTTGGAACTTTTCATCTGGAATTCTGGAATATGATGAGAAGTTTAGCGTTGTGTTGGAACTAACATTCAGTATTAAGAACAACGAAGTTTCGTTGCCTTTAGGATATCAAATTTTGCGAAGAATTATGAAAAAGTTTAGCTTTGTGATGGACCCAACTTTCAGAAGAAAGGGTAACAAAATGTAGATGCTTTCAGAATTTTCCTTCAGAACTATTAGTATGAGATTAGGGCTTGTAATATAAATGATTGATTTGAAATCACAAAATGCCTTCTCTCTAGCAAGGGTCTAAATCTACCGAATTTTTGCTGAAGCTGCAGCATAGGTTTTGGCAGCTATCGCAGGATTCGCAGGGTGTCCTATTGTTGAGATCATGTGTTTTTTGTGATTGGGTTTATTATGATTGCTTATATTTAGGCCATACGTTTCTGGAAGTAGTGCAAGAAATTGAATAGTAGAGTTTCCTCCAGTAGAAATTTTTCATTGGAATCATGAGGAAAACAAAATTGTGATTGAGTTTATTGTGATTGCTTGTAATAAGGCCAGACGTTTTTGGAAGTAGTGCAAGAAGTTGAATAGTAGGGTTTCCTTCTGTAGAAACGGTCTAGTGGAACCATGTGGAAAAACAAATTTGTCACCAATATCTTCTTGAAATATCGGACAAAGTTTAATGCGAACAACTATTCCAGCTTCTCTCACATATTTCGAACAGTTAGTGATGGCCATAAAAGTGAACATAATAGTAGTGTTCTTTCGTACTGATTGAACTGATGGAACTTATTCCGCGATTAGAATAATCACTTGCAATCACTTTAGAGTTGTGGAAGGGGAACTGATTGAAAACGAAAGAACGATCGCTTCAACTGATCTTTCTGATTGAAGTTATATAAATCACTTCGTTCAGTTCGAAAGAACATCACTAATAGTGGACATTGCCTACCTCGCTAATTCTATTGGCGAATTATTTAGTTGAAAGTAAAATCGTGTAAACTACTTATTGGTATGGCAGCTTTAACGGTCGCTTATTTAATATGAAATGGCCTTACTCATCTCGATAGTACGTTGAAGTTTTCGCTTGAGCATATTTTTATGGCAGTTCTTCAGTCTGCTATTGGCGAACAGACTGTTTAGCTTGTTAACTTTTTACGAGCGTTGTATCAATTCGATAAATGGCAAAGTTGCAGCTTCTGAGAGTATGCAATGAGATTGATGTGCTCGAATGGCGATTATTTTGTGCTAAAATGGAAAATAGAAGCACTTGATGTTGCTGGTAGACACAGAAATGGTTGAACAAGTCTTATATGGTGTTTGAAGTCGTTATAAAAATATTTTTGCTCCTGGTAATATGCAATTATAAGCAGTTATGGTGCTCGTAGCAAGCTCGGATATTTCGAAATATCAATATGTGCGTTAAACCATAAGTCAGCACTGGTCTTCATTCGTTTCAAATAAGAACACCAATACTTGACAACATTCTACGTCATGTATATCTGCTGCAATTTTTCATCTGGAATTCTGGAGTATGATGAGAAATTTAGAGTTGTGTTGGAACCAATATTCAGTACTGAGAACACCCAAGTTTCGTTGCCTGTGGGATATCAAATTCTGCGAAGAATTATGAAAAAGTTTAGCTTTGTGGTGGACCAAACTTTCAGAAGGAAGGGCAACAAAATGTAGTTGCTTTCAGAATTTTTCTTCAGAAATATTTGTATGAGATTATGGCTTCTTATAAAAATGATAAATTTGAAATCACAAAATGCTTTCTATCGAGTAATGGTGTAAATCAACCCAATATTTTGCTGAAGCTGAAGCATAGGTTCTAGAAGCTATCGCAGGGTGTCCGGTTGTTGAGATCAAGTGTTTTTTGTAATTGGGTTTATTGTGAAGTGTCCTCCAGTAAAAACTGTCTATTGGAATCATGTGGAAAAACAAATTGTCACCAATATCTTCCTGAACTAGCGGACTAAGTTTAATGCGAACAACTTTTCCATCTGTTCTTCGCAGCTTCTCTCACATATTTCGAATAGTTATTGATTGCCATAAAATTCGACTTGATGGCGGACATTCGATAGTCTTAATTACCTACTTTGCTAATTCTATTAGCGAATTATTTAGTTGAAAGTAAAATCGTGTAAACTACTTATTGGTATGGCAGCTTTAACGGTCGCTTATTTAATATGAAATGGCCTTACTCATCTCGATAGTACGTTGAAGTTTTCGCTTGAGCATATTCTTATGGTAGTTCTTCAGTCTGCTATTGGCGAACAGACTGTTTAGCTTGTTAACTTTTTACGAGCGTTGTATCAATTCGATAAATGGCAAAGTTGCAGCTTCTGAGAGTAGGCAAGGATATAGATGTGCTCGAATGTCGATTATTTTGTGCTAAAATGGAATATAGAAACACTTGATGTTGTTGGTAGACACAGAAATGGTTGAACAAGTCTTATATGGTGTTTGAAGTCGTTATAAAAATTTTTTGTTTATAATATGCAATTATAAGCAGTTATGGTGCTTGTAGCAGGCTCGGATATTTCGAGATATCACAATAAGTACGTTTAATCATAAGTCCGTACTTTTCGTCATCTGTCTCAAATATGCACACTAAGACGACTACATTCGACGTCACTTTTCATCTGGAGTTTTATGTGTTAAAACTAACATTTATCTTTAAGTACACAGGAGTTCTGAAGTCTTAAGGAAACTGTGTTTCTCTCACTTTTTCACGGAGTATTATGGAAAAGTTCAGCGCTGTTTCAGAACCAACTTTCAGCAGAAAGACACCAAAATATTGTTGCTCCAGAATTTTCTTTTAGGAATATTCAAATACGGTTACGATTTCTGATATGAATACTATATTTAAAATCACAGAATACTTTCTATCAAGTTATGGTGTATACAGGGTGTCCCATTACTCGACGTCAACCCGGAACCAGGTGAAAAGGCAAGTAATGCTGGTTATCAGAAAAATATAAAAAAAATCCAAGTTGCATGATTTTAAAATAATGCGCATTTAAAAAACACGCAAATTCCACACCCTGTGACAGTCTTTTCGCTCCTGTTGCCACAAATATCAACTTTTCCAACTTTTTTCTTTGCTGTGTAACCTTGAATAATGCTTGTCTGAACTGTAATCAAAATTTTGATACCAGCTGCTCTAGGTTTCATGAAAATAGGGCTTACTTCTCGGAAAAAAAATTCGAAATAAACAATTCCCTAGTTTCAACTGACTGTATTGAAAAAAAAATGTACTACAGCTGCCGTAGTTCAAATTTATTTTAGATTGCCTTTGAATACACTTTTTCGTTAACTGCTTCCCAGTAATAGAGTCCAATGGGTTCAAGTCCGGTGAACGGGCCGGCCACGAGATTGGACAGAACGTCCGATCCATCTCCCGAAAAAAATGTTACCAGAAAAAAAAATTTCAGAGAAATTTCTCAGGAAAAATTTTTTCCGGAAAAATTATTTACTCCGGAATTTTTTTTTCTGATAACATTTTTTCCCGGGAGATGGATCGGATGTTCTGGTCCAATCTCGTGGCCGGCCCGTTCACCGGACTTGAACCCATTGGACTCTATTACTGGGAAGCAGTTAACGAAAAAGTGTATTCAAAGGCAATCTAAAATAAATTTGAACTACGGCAGCTGCAATTAAACAAGTATTATACCATTTTGGAATCCTCACTAAATGCGCCAACTTTTGAAAAAACATGCCAAACCTACGTAGTACATTTTTTTTTCAATACAGTCAGTTGAAACTAGGCAATTGTTTATTTCGAATTTTTTTTCTGAGAAGTAAGCCCTATTTTTATGAAACCTAGATCAGCTGGTATCAAAATTTTGATTACAGTTTAGACAAGCATTATTCAAGGTTTCATAGCAAAGAAAAAGTTGATATTTGTGGCAACAGGAGCGAAAAGACTGTCACAGGGTGTGGAATTTTGCGTGTTTTTTTAAATGCGCATTATTTTAAAGTCATGCAACTTAGATTTTTTTTTATATTTTCTGATAACCAGCATTACTTGCCCTTTCACCAGGTTCCGGGTTGACGTCGAGTAATGGGACACCCCGTATAAACCAAATCGTACAGGGTATACCATAGAATATTCTATTGGAATATTGAATATTTCTATATAAAGATATCCGATTCGAATGAAATTTTCTTTATAATTGGAGACTGATATACTGTATTTTCATGCAAAATTTTTTGGCCATAGAAATTCAATGGAAATATTGAAAATATCAGATCTACAACGAATTTCCTGTTTCCTTTAGAAAGAGACCATATTCAAATATAAGCTATCAGAATATTACAGGTTCCTCGATCATGAAAATTGCTATCACTCAATCACCTTACATTTTCCCATTTCAAAATCAAACTGAAAGACTACAAATTATCCAGCAGCTTAGCAGCTACGAAAAAACCAGAACATCTACGTCTAGAGAACCGGTAGGATGACATAGGTAGACTACTTGCAAGAGTATTCTCCATATTCGGTAACGTTATCATAGTGACATAAAATTGCTGAAGAATGTTCAACGAACAAGGTCCCGATCTCCACAGCTTGGTAGCGTTTCTTGTTGATGGAACATCTACAGATAGTGGTATCGTGTATTGTCGTCATAGAGAACGCCATAAATTGTCGATCGTCAGGTTGTTGTAGACCGGCCCAGGTAATTGCGCTTAATGTTGTCATAAATAGGAATACGGTGACACCTCTATGAGCCATTAGAGGATGAGTCGGTAGAGGGACAAGCGGCAGTTCCGATCTATTCGTTAATTAAGTCGAAAATGGAGTTTGGGAGTTGTTGCTGAATTTTATTTATTCATGCATTTGAAACCGATAAAGGGAATATGTCCGACTGAATTTGAAATTTACATGTATAAGAAACCTGGATTAACTGAAGAATGTATTAGATACTAATGTTATAGCTTTCGAAAATTGTATTTCGATGGTTATTCTTCTGAACAGGAGCTTTTGGGAGTTCGTTCATTGGTGGAGCAATGAGACTAATACCTCAAAATTTAATATAGGGTAAAACCCGGATAGATGCCCCTGTTGGATAGATGCCCCATTTTCAAAATACCTTACTTCCGAAACACGTATCAAAAAATTAATTTTATAAGTAGCTGCTACGGTCACCTTGGACCTTAGTTTTGTAAGGGTTATTGTAAAGTGAAGCCGTTTTTCGCTAGTGTGTGCGATCATCTAAGCAGCGCACTTTACAAACATGCCAAAGTTTTAGAGGTAGGTATTTGCCGCTCTATAACTTTTGAAGTGGTAATAAATTCAGTAATTTTTTATTACGTCAATACAGTTTTTCATTGAGTGTACATTTGAGTACAAATATTTTTTGTTCTCATCTTAATTTATTAAAAAAAATCATGGGCATCTATCCCTATCGAAAAGGATAGTTGCCCTGATTTTTTGAGGTATAGGTGCCCCTTAGGACATCTGAACTAAAACCTTATCTTCATAGCAGATTTTCGATTCATTGTGTTATTTTGATTTTAAACTTGATTCCTGATCATTTTTGTTGAGACTTATTATTTCATTAATTTATCATGAATGAGTGGAATAATGCTTTATGTTAATATGAAGAATGCACCTTTTCGTTTAATACATATATGCTTTTGAAATTCAATTGAAAATGCACAATTGTTGTTAACTCCATCCATGTTGCGTAGATAAAGTTGCTGTTTTAGGCATAGAAAATCTCATTGTATTTAGTTGGGTTTTTGGTTCACACAGTATGAAGGGCATCTATCCCTTCCAGTATTTTCATGGTGAGGCAACTATCCATACCTACTTGTAGGCATCTATCCCCAAAACAAGGGTTCTACAAAAATCAATTTTTTGTGAAATTTGGGATTGCTATATCAGAGAAAAGTCTGAGTATTTCAAATCAAATAATGGGGATTCCTACACTCATAGAAATTACACATATAAAATCAATATTTTCAAAAATATGAGGCAATTTCAAAAAGTGGGGCATCTATCCGGGTTTTTCCCTAGGACTTAAGATTGCTACCAAATATTTTAATGCAGAATCTCAGCGCGATCGAAATAATATTCTTGAAATTATTCAAAATCGAAATAATATATGTGAAAAATAAAGCGGCAGTCCCGATCTATTCGTTAACTAAGTCGAAAATGGAGTTTGGGAATTGTTGCTGAATTTTATTTATTCGTGCATTTGAAACCGATAAAGGGTATATGTCCGAATAAATTTGAAATGTGCATGTATGAAAAACCTGGATCAACTGAAGAATGCTTTTGATACTAATGTTATAACTTTCGAAAATTGTTTTTCGATGTCTTCAAATGAGTGGTTATTCTTATAAAAAGAGAGAGAAAGAGAGTTCAATCGTGTTTTTCAAAATGAAAAAGTTTACTTCTCAGGTCAGAGTGAAAAAAATTCAAGAAAAGCCCTGAACAGAAGCTTTTGAGCGCTCGTTCATTCGTGGAGCCATAAACTATCACCTCAAAATTTTATATAAATAAACTTGAGATTGCTACCGAATATATTAGAGCAGAATCTCAGCGCGATCGAAATAATGTTCTTGAAATTATTCAAAATCGAAATAATATATGTGAATATTATGAGCATCTTGCATGCGGTCGAAAAAAAATACTTCGATTCGAAAATTACAGACATTTCGGCAAAACGATATAGTTTAATTAGAGCAGTAGAAAGATAGGTATGCCAGACAGGCTGACTGGGTCCAACCATAGACTCGAAAATTACAGATGGTAATGTCAATTTCCCAGTTATTGTGCTCTATTGTTAGTTGCGTGCTTTTTTTGAAGAATAGTTAATAGAAAGTATTGATTTTTATTCAAAACAATAAAGTTGGAGACTAGACAGGTAAGCATAAGCATTTATTCGATTACAGATTTCATTTCATTCGAATTGTTCTGTAATTTTCGAGTCTGTGGTTGGACCCAGCATGGCTGTCTGGTATACTCCCCTTTTCAGAGCCTTAGTTTAATATAAAGTAACATAGAATGTCCTCATGTCGGGAAACGATATAGCACTCGTTTAAGTAGATTTAGTGCATTTTTGCTCGCTGATCTACTTAAACGAGTACTATATCGTTTTGCTTATCATGAAAATCTTTAGAATTTATTACTGTAACCATGATCATAATATGCCAATCACAAAATTGCCATGAAAATCACAAACACAAAAATTTCGATGCTTAATGAAAGAAAAAAAATTCATCATACTATATGTTAAGCTCCGTAGCGGAAATATCTGTCATTTTTTTCATCTGCCTATAGAATCCCAATATCCCTCTTTTTCTATGACGTCACATAGACGTATCAAAATATTTTCACTTGCCGCAAAGGTTTCCGGAGATCCCTCGATCAAAGTGTCCAATATCAACAAATGTGTCAACGCTAAGATCACATCATAGGAAACAAAAATATCTTAAAACCCATAACATAAATACGACTCATCTGGATGAATGTTAAAATAATTCCAACAGGCGAAATAATAAAGATGTATTCAACACCAGTATAAAGGTGTTTGGCCATATTTCCAGCAGTGGCGTAGAAAAAAAATTGAATGGATTTCTGGAAAGAGGAGAAATACTTGACTGGGTTCTGAAAGATGGTTAATGGATATATTTTTAACTTTGATCTATTGGGTGTTTTGTGTATAATTTCCCGTAATTATTGCTATAAGATGGTATTACATATATGTGTTGGTATATATTTTTTTTGATAATTACCTAAAATACTCTGCTTTTGCATGAAAAGAGGCTTTTTGATTACAGAAATAACAAGTCGTTCAACGTCAATAATGCATCTTTCTATTCATTAATCATTATTGGCGACATTTTGACGATGAACAGGATAAGTGAATCAGAACATATTCAGAAAAACACACTATTGCAAAAAAAAATTATTTATTCTATTGGCTACTGGTTTCGGTTTACGCCATCTTCAGGCCAGCGTCTGTGAAGTGTAAAATTATCAATACTCTTGAAATTGTTAAAATCTACAGAGATGCAATGTATTCTCTTCAAGAGTGTTAAAAAAACTTTTGATATTTGCATTTTTGTAGAAAGTCTATGTGTTGATTAGTATGATCTCTTTTTCATTGTGTACTTCAGCAGTTGGAGGATCTTGGATATCTGGATATCTCAACTTTATAGTTTATGAATGAATTTCTCCGTCAGTGTGTTCTCGTTTAATAGAGTAAGTGAATCAGAACAGATTCAGAAAAATTATATATTGCAATTTTTTTTATTTTATTCTATTGGCTACTGGTTTCGGCTCACGCCATCTTCAGGCCAGCGTCTGTGAAGTGAAAAATTATCAATACTGTTAAAATTGTTAAAATCTACAAAGATTCAATGTATTCTCTTAACAGTGTTAAAAATACCTTTTTGATATTTGCATTTTTGTAGAAAGTCTATGTGTTTTTCAGCATGATGTCTCTTGTTCATTGTGTACTTCAGCTGTTGGAGGATCTAGGGTATCTCCATTTTCTCAACTTCATTAATAAATTCCTCCATCAGTGTGTTCTCGTTCAACAGTAATTGAATATGTTCTGATTCACTAACCCTATTGAACGAGAACACACTGATAATATAAGTAAAATAAAATAGTGTAGGTTGATTGTTCCATACTAGGAATATTGTTAGATGACTCAATCTGACCAAAAACACTTATGTTTTTACTTTTACATTTACCTACCAACCCTCACAGAATCAGTGAATCAGACAAAACATGGATATATTTATTGAGGCTGCTTAAAAAACAATAATCAAAAATATGAAGTATGGAGAGGAAATATGTGGGGATAATTATCGTAATCGTAAGTTATACTTGTGGCATTGATGCCAATTAACTACGAAGTGATCATAGGTGTTATAAGTGATCGCCTATTGTATCTCGACTTCACAAGAGCCATTTCACATTATAAACTTAAATGGTTCTCCTGGAGGAAAGGAGGCTTTGAAAAAAGCAATAACATCGTTCCAACCTTAAAATCTAGCGCTCAGAAATGCATGTCAACATCACTACTCACAGGCAGGCCACGCTGAAATCCCTGGAATCACACTGCCAGGAGTCTGTGCTGACGTGTGAGTGCCGTAACACCATAATGCAACTAGCAAAAGGCCATGCAGTGAAGATACTAAGGTTGCCAGGGCATTGTAGTGTTGAAGGAAATGAAAAAGCCGATGAAATTGTAAATAGTAAGGTTAACACATGCTGGACCTATACATTTCCATACTAATATTATAAATGCGAAAGTAACTCTGTCTGTTTGTTACTCTTTCACGCCTAAACGGCTGAACGGATTTTGATGAAATTTGGTATGGTGATAGATGATAACCTAGAAATGGTCATTGGCTATAAAAAATCACGCCATCGATCTTAGGGGGTAGGCAGTAGCAGATAACTAAATTGAGTTAGTGATTTTTAGTCGTTTTTGTTGGGACTTTTGATCTTTCACGTCTAAACGGCTGAACAGATTTTGATGAAATTTAGTAAGGTAATAGATGGTTACCTAAAAACGGATATAAGATCAAAATGATCACGTCATTGTACTTAGGGGGTAGGAAGTAGGCAGAAAACTGAATTGAGTTAGTGATTTTTTTATGGTTTTTGCTGGTAGTTTTGCTCTATCATGCCTAAACGGCTGAACGGATTTTGATGAAATTTAGTTAGGTGATAGATAATAACCTAGAAAAGGATATGGGCTATTAATATTCATGCTATCGTACTTAAGGCGTAGGCAGTAGGAAGAAAACTAATAAGTTAGTGATTTTTAATCGTTTGTTTTAAAAGTTTACCTCATTCACGCCTTAACGTCTGAACGGATTTTTATAAGACTTGGTTAATATAAAGATAGGATCCTAGGCACGGACACAGGCTACTTTTTACGGCGGGAAAATACCTCATTCCCGCGGAAATCTAGCGTGGTCGTGTCAAGAAGCGCATGACGCCATAGCTACTGAAATGATTTTGATGTTGTTTTTTTTAACTGAGTGTTACTAAGACTTCAAGTTAGTATTGATCACTTTTCTAACTTAGAGGGTCGGTAGGCGCCATAATTCAGGGAATTTATGATAAAATTTTGATGCAACTGTCTTTATTTAACAGTTTTACTTGGATCGAATTACCGCTAGTTATCAATATACCGAAGGCAGCGGTCTAGCAATGGGAGTTCAATAACAGAATCACCATCTGGAGAAAAACCCCTGGACTTACTCAGGCCAAAAAACTCGTGATAATTTCACCTATCTACAATAGAAAGCTGACGGGACACCGGTCGGTACAAATATCATTTGTACCGTATCAGAAAGTCAGCAGATGAGATTTGTAGGCTCTGCAGGTTAACTGCAAGTTGTCCAGAGCTGACTAGTCTAGGAACTACTCATTTGAGGAATCCGGTCCTGGAACCTCAGAGTTCCTGAGGAGGTAGTCCTTGGGTTTCCATGAACATGGTCACATTTCCCGGAAGAATAACCAAGCCAAAACGATCCCAGTTCTAATGATAATAGTAATAATATCAATAGATGATTCAAGTATTCTAATGATTGTCGCATGTAATATGAGTCGAATTCGTCAATAAGGTTGGGTTACTGATTGGTAAATCTTCGTTGCAAAAAATCCAATCTTTTAACGCTAGATCTACGCCACTGTTTTCCCGAATAAACCCAGATCAGAAGAAATCGTATCACTTTGATTGTCCTTTCCCTTTCATCTTGACCTGTTATTTCCACCTAATAAAACCACGGACGCGAAATATTTATCCAACAAGCCGGCAAAGCAGGAACCTTTGACGGGCCCGTCTGGATCTTTCCCGGATGTCGCAAGGCACTGACAAACGCGGGGCCATTCATCATCAGCGATCCGGCATCAAAGGGGGCCACGCGCTCGCGTCTTAAAAATGTTATCGGTGGAAACGATGCACAGGATGCCGCTGACAAATGCGGGCCTAATTATTTTTCGGAAGACATATTGTTTTCGGAGCCGAATTCGGTATTTCGATTAATTAGCGGCGTCGCATACGTGGCGCCTGAAAAAAGAGCCTGATTTATTACCGGGTGGTGCAGTGCTGGTGCAAAATCCAGTACAAGTACCCAAAGTTGCACGCCTTGGTGTGGATACTTCCTTATCAAAACAGACCTGGAAACTGGAAAAATTGAATTTTCGACCAAAAAACCGCTCCTATTCAAATTTTGTAGTATTAGTTGACACTATGACGTTGTTGCCGCTTGAGGCGATTTGGCGATTATTGCAAGTAGTCACAGACGAGGACGATATTAATTTCCACGTGGTGGAGTTTTTTTTCCAACAAACTTCACATTGAAAAAGATGTTATCAGCTAGCTCTGAATGGTATCTCGTGTTCGTTGAATTGGTACTACCTTCCAAAAATGAGATACCTATTTGCAAAATGGGAATCACGGACTGGTACTGAAGAATTATGAAAACTTAAAAAAAAATAATGATATGTTGTTATGAAATCAAACAGAACTAGAAAGAAACATTAGAAGGAGTGTTTGATTGTTTGAATGAAAGTGAAAAATGAATGTACTATACATATTGACAGAATGGAAAACTGAAAACAATGTCGATCTTAAGTATGAAGGCGGTCAGTCAAAATTGTTTTTGACAGATTCTACATCAGTGGGACCACTGAGACTGTGGCTCGAAAATTTTCAGATTTCAAATTTACTGACGTTAGTGAGCATTTTGAATAGGGAAGACCAGAAATAGTATGGTTTATGATAAGAATGAAGCATATGCAAAATTAACACTCTTAAAGTTTATCTTACGTTTTCGCAGTGTTGATTACAGAGCATACTTCAATGTCATTATGCAATACATATAACCATAGTTGCACAAATCACTCTAGAGATATATTCAACTTTTCCTCTCTAAAGTGATATTTGGATGGCGTTGTGCAGGAAGCTACCATCCCTCAATAGTGACAAACTGAGATATCTAGCTCGAAGTTTTTATTAATTTTATTTAATTTAATAATATCTTGTGGGCTGCTCAGATGTTTTTTGGTAACTTTTTTGAATTATCGATAGATTTTGTGTTTCGTTATTCATACATGTCAAAAAGGACTAAAATTCATAGTTTTTGAGGGTGAGCAGGTTTCTGTTATTCGAGAAATAGGGAATTTTCACAATGAATATATTGAACCAAACCATATCTTCATTTTTGAAGTACATATTCATTTCAAAAACGTTTCATTTTAGTTTGGATCCACTTCGAAATCTAAAGATAAGATATTATATCCAACATATTCGATTTGTTAACACCCTACAAATTCAGACAAAAAAGTTAAGCATTTGCAGGAATTAGATGCATCATTTTCTGCAACTTCTCCAATTTTTACTCAGCGGTACTGAAACGGTAAAAGTTTCTGCATAAGCAAGTCTCTATCGAAAATATTTTTTGGATGAAATTTTTTGATGAGGTTGAGTAAAATCATGTTGCTGAATAATCAGCATAAATGGTTCGTGTTTATCAATTTCAATTGACTTTTGATTTTATCTTTAAAATCCGTAATTTTTTGATAATAATAGTAGTAATATTTTCACATAACACATTAATAAAAGTAATACAAGAAAAATTGGGTAAGGTTATTTAGTATGTATTCTGAAGAATTTCATACAAACAGAAGCTGAAAGCTACCAACCCATTTGGTTGCACCAGGCGCTATGTACATCTTATATGTATTATATGTTTTGTGGTATATCCAAAATACCAAGTGGGATGGAAGGTTTCTGCAAATTGAAGGATTGATCAAAATAAAGGTATGGATAAGCCTTTTATGAATTCAACGAGTCAAATATTTTTGAGGCTTGGTAACTTTTTACATGCTGTAAAGCAAATCTTTGATAACACTTATACACATCCAACTCAATATCAAGAATATTGTGGGTTGGTAGCTTTCTGCATTCTGTGTGATCTTTGTCATTTTCGCATGTGTTCGTCGGCAATATTATTTTTTCCTTGACACATTCAAGTATAAAAAAGATGTTTTATGTAAAATACATAATAATTCTTCAATTGAATACACAAACATACACACATGAAAATGAAAAGAAGGCACGGCATTACGGCACAACGTTTTCCGCTTCATAAATCTCAAGGCAAGATGTAAAATCGCTGGAACACACGGCCTACGGTCCCATATTTCTGCTAATAAAGACACACACTACTCGCTGTATCCCGAACATCGTCAAACACAATACAGAAAAAAATCCGCGCAGCTCATAATTTCGGTTAAAATAAAGGAAAGATTTGAAATATCGCCGGGCTCCCGTGGTTCGGAGACAATTTAACGCTGCCTGGGGCCCATAAAACCACGACTGCACAAATGTATACCTGCGTATATTTATATATTTATGTTCTACAATATGGAAATATATAATACAAGCCAGGGAGATATATATTTTGTCATGTCTTCGCGGATTTGACTTAGTGCTTAGTCGTGTAAAATGTGTGTTTTTTGTTTTGCGGTATCTTGAATCCTGGTGTTAGTCCGTAATTTAATTTAGATATGCTGAGATAAAAGTAACTTCGCTAAAAATATTTCCAATCATCACGAACGTATTGTAAGTAAACAGAAAATTATATAATAGTTTTGGCATCTATTCGTAACTTTTACAAGTATATTTAGATACCTGGAGCCTTACAGCAATTTCTTATCTGAAAGAGCAAAACCTATTAAATTTGCCCTTATCAATTCAGTGGATTGTATAGAAATGTATACATAAACACAATTGAAGAAAAATATATAGAAACATATTCACTAAAACCAAAGACTTGGTGACGATATGTAAATGATATTTTTGTAATTTCGCAACGCGGCAGAGAGAAATTGAATTTTTTGATTACATAAATAATAAAGAACCTACTATTAAATTCACGATGGAATTAGAACAGAATAATCAAATTTAGATGTTCTAATAAGAAAATTCGTAGATAATTTTGAAACAAGTGTATTTCGAAAAAAACTCACACTTATAGATATTTAAATTTTCATTCTAATCATCAATTTAATGTGAAAACAGGTTGATCTACACCTGAAATTAGAAATAATGAAATTGCCTTCATTTAATAGTTGCTACTAGATAATCAATAACCACCAAATTTTATAAAAAGAACAATTTCAGATTTAGAACGAAAAATATCTAATCAAAATACTAATGATGATCAGGTATAAACAGAAAACCGTCAAGAACAACCAAATTTGTTGAATGTCATTCTTTTTATTCCTTGCCTTTCAGAAAAATAAGAAGAATCGGTTCCAAATTCAACATAAGAACTGCTTGCAAAACACAAAATTATTTGAGATCCATTCTTACCAGAAATAAACCAATGAATGAGATACAAAAATAAAAAACTGTGTTTACAATATTCCCTGTATATGTGGAAAATCTTATACAGGAGAGACATCAAGACCTTTAGAGATAAGAACAACATCAAAAATAGTGACATTACAAGATCACAAATCGCTGATGTATGTTCAAATAGCGAAGATTATACGATGAACTGGGCCAACACAAAGATTCCAATGACGGAACCTGATAATTATAAAAGGTAAATCAAAGAATCCACATGCATTTTGTTAGATGAAGTAGATTGATTTATTGAAAAATGAAATGACATCAGGTAATTTCAAAATTGAATGAATCAACATTTCTATAGTCCGTTCACGAAAGGTTGAGCCGTCGGTTGGCCATGATAATTTGACATATTCCACTGTGTATATTAAAATTTTAGGTTATGATGTTTATTTTTTGTCAGATTGATACGCTATGTTGTCCATATTGCATAGAGTCGTCTGATAACTCGCAAGCTCGTCGGACGAGGCTGGGTACCTTCGGCAACATTGAATTTATTTTACTTTATGACAGCAAATACTGCCAACTTCAGATAAATAAAGAAACGCCTACTATGTGCTCAACCTTTCGTGAACGGAGTATATGTATTGACAACTTTCAATGTCAATTAGACTACATATACTACCATATACCATAAAAAGGTTTTGGGTCAATAAGTAACGTTTATGGTCCCCTATCATTTTTCTTATATGATCAAGCGACTGCCCATAAGGGCCTTTTCTATTTTCCAGATCCTACTATCCATTCAATATTATATGTTAATCAACAAATACTTTCAAAATATCCCCGATTTCTTCTAGACTACTCAAAAACTAGGTCCGCCGACGAAGAACTCAATTAATTTTTAAAACCTATTAACTAAGATAATTGCTGCTCGCATACAATATCAAATTTATTTCAATTTTCACACCCTATTAATTGAATCATTTGCATAGAAAAGACGTGTTTTGGCACATTTCAATAGATAGCTACCAGACAGGAAGCATTATTTCGTGGATGCCAATTAATGTGAGCTTTTCCCTCGCTTCGAATAAATTAAACTAATTTACATATAAGTCCGAAAATTCGAAATTTCAACCGAAAATTAACGTAGTAATTAACAAGTCTCCTATATGTATGAGCTGTGTAATTTTTTTCTAGGATTATATTATGATAATTTACGAGACTGGTATTCAGCAGAACCATCCTATTTGTTTATATATTATTATTTTATGTATATTTACTTTACACCGTTGTAACTATTTACGCTTATCTATTATTGTAATATTAAAATTATGTTTATGATCCCAATTATTAACTTGAGTATGAACCGTGAAAATTAATGGTATTTTTAGAACAAACAGGTTTCGTTTCATTATGTTCGACCTACATCTGGTAGTCTTTATACCCATTTAATCTTATGTCTGGAAACTATGGAAAACATTGTTCAGACGACGAGGTCGTTCTCAAGTGTAAAGGATCATAACCGAAAATCTATTCTTCTTAACTATGGATTGACAAAACTAAATTAATGTTAATTTCAAAGGAACGTGCATCAAAAGGAAGGATGCGAATAAAATGAAAACAGCTGCTGAAATAATCTTTGGAAGTTTTAAAATTTTCATAATAGTTACATGCAATAGATGACGTATTTTCAAACAAACTATTAGATATATTCGAATTTAAAAATATATGGAATTGTTCAGGACAAAGAAAAATCATGTTGTTAATTTAATTTGAACTTTCCAGTAACAAAATTTATATATTGTTATTATTGTCACGTACTACCTCGAAAATATTTTTTCAATAATCAATATCTATACATACGAAGTTCTTTATTCACTAAATTCTTATGGAAATGTCTTGAACGCATCATGCTGCTGAGGATTATTACAAATTCATGATCACTATACTTTTCCGACGATCCATGCAAAATTTCTCAATTCCGATATATGCTTTGATGAAAAAAATTTACTTGGCCCATGAGGGGATCGAACCCGCGACCTTCGCGTTATTAGCACGACGCTCTAACCAACTGAGCTAATGGGCCAGCATGCTTGACGTTTATTTTTCGAGCTGCAATAATTCTACCGTGAAAGCAATGATGGAATGATGCAATCTCCTTATATTCTTCGCAACATTATTTTTTTTATATGTCGGAATTAGAACAATCCCCCTTTTCTTATCTGAACCCTTCAGCGTTAAACATTGTATAACGAATTGGATAAATTTGTGAAAGTCTTAGGTATTACTGGTAGAATCTTTTAAAGTTTTTCATCTATTTTATTCCCATTTATTTTTTATCTGACATATGACCTATCATCGAACATACCTATTCATCTGTAGTGAAGAAGATTAAAATAAAATGATCGTCAATGCTTTTCAGTAATAAATCATAAATCCTACTGTCCCGTGTTTCTGCTAATAAAGACACACACTAGGTACTCGCTGAATCCAGAAAATCTTTAAAAACAATACAGAAAAAATCCACGGTGCTCATAATTGTTTTTCTCATATTCATTTTTGAATTCATCTGACCTGTACGAATCTACCTTGAAAAGTTTTGAAGTAGTTCCATTTGAAATTCAATGCTTTTACCCCCTTCTCTGAAAATTGTTCAGAAAATTAGTATTTTAAGACATTCAAATTTGAGTAATTGTTTGGCCTATACGAGAGATGACTCAAAAACTTTTTTTCGTACTTCCGGGCCTAAGGTGACAACTTCACTCCCTTGTGACAGGTACTAAAGTGTCACATTTAATCCCTCCGGGATTAAATATTGACGAAACTCCCGGAACGATTAAATCACAAACAACGAATTTAAGGGATATTTTATTGAAAAATATAATTAATTAGAATGGCAATTAACGTTAATATTCAAATTAATATTGTGACAGTTCGTCATATTGACCAGCCTTTCCTGGGTTAATGCAGCAGGTAACTGACGAGTAACAGATAGGTCCTTTTCATATTGAACTGGTGTTTGTTTCGAAGATCCTGCGGAAACAGGAAGCGAGAATGAGGACTGTGGCATAACTATAGTGGACGAATCGGCGACTTGACCAAATATTTTATCTGAAATTTTTTGTTTATTTTTAATAGACGATTCAATATATCCCTCGGCCACGTTGGAGGATTTCTATCCTCCATGTCTCTTCAGCACGTCTATTGTTGCTCCCGAATCAGCTAACAAAGACGCAGATGTGCGTCTAAAACAATGTCCCGTATAAGACGTCGCATTTTATAATTTCAAGAAAGCTGCTATTTGCCGTGGAAATGTACCAAACATGTTTTTTCCTACTACTCGCGTAGTACATTCTTTGTTGATGTATTGAACAAAAAATTTTGAATGAGGTGTCCCTGTCTTTCGCAATGCCACATATTTCCGAAATATCGCCACAAACTGATGGCACTGTTTTCTGAATTTTTGATCACGAAATTTCGGTCAATTTTATTTTTGGTGTTTCTGATCGCAATTAGGAAGGAATCGCCCAAATCTCTCACATCGTCGATTTCTAAATCAACCAACTCTTTTCCACGACAAGCTCCCGCAACGCCCAAAATAAGTGCAACCTACAAAAAAATTGATTTCTTAAAATTTCCGAATATAAACAAATTTCCAAATTTACCTTAAGCATTAAATATTTATCATCCGGAGCCTCCCGTAAGAACTGATCTACCTGCTCAGACGTGAGAATTCTTGACTTCTTTGGCTTAAATCCCTCATTTCTTCTCTTCAAAAAAGCTAATAATTTTGGAAATTTACTTATATCAATATCTTCTCTAATGTTAATAACCGAGTTCAGCATTGAGTAATGTGCCCAGAGAGTTGAGGCACAAACCGCTTTTGATTTATCATTGAAGTAGACTAACAGCGCATTTTCAGTAGGTTGTCTCACATTTTTTAAGCGGCACCACTTTTTAAAAGCATCGTACTGCTGCTCGTATAGTTTTCTAGATTTCGGTGGTAACAATTCTTCACCTACTTCGGCTGCTCTTTTATCAATATCAGATACACCTTCTTCACTCATGATACCAATAATTATCAATAACAATGTTTCTTTACAATGACACTAGTAATGACAATGTTTCTAAATTATAATTGTCACAACGCAATGTTACTATGGTAACTTATTTTAAAGACAGTTTATTAAATGAGTTGAAGAGAGAAAAAACTGATTGAAATTATTGAAATAATTAATAAAATCATACCGGAAGTACGAAAAGTATCGTATATACCTTGCGACTGAAGTACATTTAATCCTTCAGGTAAATTATGGCCCTCCCTGCGGTCGGGCCATAAACTTTACCTTCAGGATTAAATGTACTACTTCAGTCCCGCGGTATATAATGTACTATTTCGACATCGTTTTGCTGATCACGTCACCAAAATATCATTTTTTCGCCTCAGAACAGTCAGCAATAAGAGTAAGAGAGATGTTTTATGTAAAATACATAATAATTCTCCACTTGAAAACACAAACATACTCACACCAAAATAGGGCACGGCATTACGGCCCAACGTTTCCCGCATTATAAATCTCGACGCAAGATTTAAAATTGCTGAACATGTATGCCTAAATTGAATTACGGAACTTAAGACACCGCAAAACAAAAAACACACATTTTACATGACTAAGCACTAAGCCAAATCCGCAAATAAATGACAAAATATATATCTCCCTGGCTTGTATTATATATTTTCTACACCATCATCATAGTCATCATCCAGTCATTCACATCCACTGCTGAAAATAGGCCTTCCTTATTTCTGCCTAACAACTCCTATCCTGAGCTGTTGTGGGTCCATCGCGTAGGAGGCCTTCATCTACCGCATTTATCGGCTCTGAATCTTCCTTCAATCGATGGTTTGTTCAGTACAAACACACCTCTTTTCCGGCGGATAGCTTCATTCCTGATATGTTCATGAACCGAGCATAGATCTTCTTTTGGGTACATTGAGGTTCCTCGAATCCTCGCAAATGTTGTACCTACTTCCTACATACTGTTCTTAAGACCTGCTTCCTCACGAATGAGGATAGAGGCGATGATAGTTTAAATAAAGGGTTTTTCAATAAGAGGTGTCATTTTGAATAGCCTACCATTTCGGTAGATGTTACGTTTGAAGCTGTCATTTTTTGACATTTGATAAGTAGAAACTACGCCATTAGAAAAATGGAACGATATACGCTTCAAGAACGCATTGACATTTTCAAAATTGTGAATTGTGAAAATTTGGCAGAGCATTCAGGGCCGTAGCTAGGGGAGGGCAAAATGGAGCAATGCCCTACCTTCAATTTCCAATGCCCTACCTTAAAAAATAGTAATAGTAGTAGTAAAGATTACATCGATTAAAATTTTCTTACTTCTGCCCTATCCGTTACATCCATTGCCCTACCTTAAATTCATCTTTAGCCTCGGCCCTGAGAGCAATTCGTAAAACTCGAACATTTTTGGGTCGTCGTGAAGCACCCTGTTGGACCGCAATAAAGAAATTGGTGGAAAACTTCGAGCTGTTGGGACAAGTTAGTGATGTGAAGAATAAAACCCGTACACATCGCTCAAGAACAGAAGAGAATATTGCTGCTGTAGCCGAAAATGTTTGAGAAAACCCAGGTTTCTCAATTTCTCGTCGTTTTTTGGAATTAGGCATTCCACAAACGTCATTACACCGTATTTTTCATAAATATTTGGGTAAATACAAGCAACGAAACCCTTGATCTTTTGCGGGAAAAGCTTCCGGACCGTGTTAACTATCGAAGAGGTGATCACAATTGGCCACCGAGATCTTGTGATTTAACACCTTGCGACTTCTTCCTTTGGGGCCTCGTGAAAGAGAAGGTCTACACCAATAGCCTAGCGTCGATTCAAGACCACAAAGATGGAATTCGTTAGGCCTTCGAGAACATAAGGCGATTTGGTTATGAAAAATTTCATTAAAAGGATATGGTCCTGTAAGCGTGGTAGTGGTGATCATTTGCCTGATGTTATTTTCCACTATTAACAGCATAGCTTCTTCTTTATAATGAAAGAAACATCCGATCATTTATATTGAAAAATGGCATTTTCTTTGAATATCAAAATAATACCTCTCATCAGCTTTCTCGATCCGTCAATCTTTCACCTTCCACCTCAAATCCCGTCTAAATACACCTTCAAATTAATTCAAACCAATTCCGTCAATTTTCTTTCGATTAATTGCTATTCAAAAACGAAGGGGACCCAAGGGACAGCGCTGAAAAGGGGTACGAGGTGGTGAGGGGAGACCGATTGCACGGATCTATCTCCAGGCCCACTGTGTAGCTCTACCAGCCAGAATTAGAATAGGATAGACCAGTGTTAGGGAATACAGACCATCATTTCAATAAAGATCAGAACACCAAATGATTATACTCGACTGTGCTTTTGGCAGGAGACGGGAAATTTAGGCAAAATTAAAAATTAATGGCACCTTGATATATCCAGTTGGTGAATCGAAGAATAATAAATATAGTATAGATTCAACCTAGATTAACTTCCTTTTTTAGTCATCCTTGCTTTTCACTGATCTGCCTAACCTGCTAACAACCTCCACCATGTCTACCACCAACTACTTTTTATGGCTTTGAACATGGCGGACAGCTGACTCATGTCAGCTTTACCAATATGAATGATTGAAAGTTCCTACACCATCATCAGAATCATCATCCAGCCATTTGCAGCCACTGCTGAATATAGCCTTTCTTATTTCTGTCTAACAACTCCATCCTGAGCTTCCTTCATCCATTTCCAGCCGTCGCGTAGTAGGCCTTCATCTACCGATTATCGGCTCTGAATCTTCCTTCAATCAGACATTTTGTTCAGTACAATCACACCTCTTCTCCGGCAGATAGCTTCATTCCTGATATGTTCATGAACCGAGCATAGATCTTTTCCATCTTGTTTTGGTGCACTGAGGTTTCTCGCAGGTATTGTACTTCCTACATAGTGTTCTTAAGACCTGTTTCCTCATAAATGAGGATAGAGGTGCTGATAGTCTAAATACTATCAACAGACTTAGTTGGAATCCTAACTTTGTATGCATACTTCACCGAATGGTCAATAGTGATTATTTCCTTCCTCATTCCATCATCAGATTTCTCGATCCTCAAATCTTTCACCTTCCACCTCAAACTCCGTCTAAATACACCTTCAAATTAATTCAAACCAATTCCGTCAATTTTCTTTCGATTAATTGCGATTCAAAAACGAAGGGGACCAAAGGGACAGCGCTGAAAAGGGTACGAGTGTGTGAGGGGAGACCGATTGCACGGATCTATCTCCAGGCTCACTGTGTATCTCTACCAGCCAGGATTAAAGTAGGTTTGACCAGTGCTAGGGAATACAGATCATCATTTCAATAAAGATCAGAACACCAAATGATTGCACGGCTGTGTTTATGGCAGGAGACGGGAAATTTAGGTGAAATAAAAAATTAATGGCATCTTGATATATCCAGTTGGTGGATGGAAGAATAAATATACTATAGAATCAACCTAGACTAGCTTCCTTTTCTAGTCATCCTTGCTTTTCACTGATCTGCCTAACCTGCTGACAACCTCCACCATGTCTACCACCAACTACTTTTTATGGCTTTGAATATGGCGAACAGCTCCCTCATGTCAGCTTTACCGATATGAATGATTGAAAGTTCCTACACCATCATCATAATCATCATCCAGCCATTTGCAGCCACTGCTGAACATAGGCCTTCCTTATTTCTGCCTAACAACTCCTATCCTGAGCTTCCTCCATCCATATCCAACCGTCGCGTAGTAGGCCTTCATCTACCGCATTTATCGGCTCTGAATCTTCCTTCAATCAGACATTTTGTTCAGTACAATCACACCTCTTCTCCGGCAGATAGCTTCATTCCTGATATGTTCATGAACCAGCATAGATCTTTCCATCTTGTTTTGGGTGCACTGAGGTTTCTCGCAGGTATTGTACTTCCTACATAGTGTTCTTAAGACCTGTTTCCTCATGAATGAGGATAGAGGTGTTGATAGTTTAAATAAAGGGTTTTGCAATAAGAGGTATTATTTTGGATAGCCCGATATTTCTGTAGATGTCACGTTTGCAGCTGTCATTTTTGACATTTGACAAGTAGAAACTACTCCATTAATAAAAATGGAACTATATACCCTTCAAGAACGCATTGAAATGTTTAAAATTCACTATAAAAATGGTGCAAAATTTGGGTCTTAGGGCTTATAAAGTTCAGTTAACACAAGAACTCAAGCCGGCCGATTATTGACCATAGATCTTTTGCGGCAAAAGTTCCGGACCGTGTCAACTCTCGAAGAGGTGATCACAATTGGCCATCGAGATCTTGTGATTTAACACCTTGCGACTTCTTCCTTTGGGGCCACGTGAAAGAGAAGGTCTACGCCAATAGCTCCGCATCAATTCAAGACCACAAAGATGGAATTCGTGAGACTATCGGGGACATAGGGCAGCTACCTTGCGATTTGGTTATGTAAAATTTCATTAAAAGGATATGGTCCTGTAAGCGTGGTAGTGGTGATCATTTGCCTGATGTTATTTTCCACTATTAACAGCATAGCTTCTTCTTTATAATAAAAGAAACATCCGATCAATTATATTGAAAAATGGCATTTTTCTTTAAATATCAAAATAATACCTCTCATTGGAAAACCCTGCACTATCAACATACTTAGATGGGATCCCAACTCTGTATGCATACTCCACCGAATGGTCAAAAGTAGTTATATCCTTCTTCATTCCATCATCAGCTTTCTCGATCCGTCAATCTTTCACCTTCCACCTCAAACTCCGTCTAAATACACCTTCAAATTAATTCAAACCAATTCCGTCAATTTTCTTTCGATTAATTGTGATTCAAAAACGAAGGGGACCAAAGGGACAGCGCTGAAAAGGGGTACGAGGTGGTGAGGGGAGACCGATTGCACGGATCAATCTCCAGGCTCACTGTGTATCTCTACCAGCCAGGATTAAAGTAGGCTTGACCAGTGCTAGGGAATACAGATCATCATTTCAATAAAGATCAGAACACCAAATGATTGCACGGCTGTGCTTATGGCAGGAGACGGGAAATTTAGGTGAAATAAAAAATTAATGGCACCTTGATATATCCAGTTGGTGGATGGAAGAATAAATATACTATAGAATCAACCTAGAATAGCTTCCTTTTCTAGTCATCCTTGCTTTTCACTGATCTGCCTAACCTGCTAACAACCTCCACCATGTCTACCACCAACTACTTTTTATGGCTTTGAACATGGCGGACAGCTGACTCATGTCAGCTTTACCAATATGAATGATTGAAAGTTCCTACACCATCATCATAATCATCATCCAGCCATTTGCAGCCACTGCTGAACATAGGCCTTTCTTATTTCTGTCTAACAACTCCTATCCTGAGCTTCCTTCATCCAATTTCCAGCCGTCGCGTAGTAGGCCTTCATCTACCGATTTATCGGCTCTGAATCTTCCTTCAATCAGACATTTTGTTCAGTACAATCACACCTCTTATCCGGCAGATAGCTTCATTCCTGATATGTTCATGAACCGAGCATAGATCTTTCCATCTTCTTTTGGGTGCACTGAGGTTTCTCGCAGGTATTGTACTTCCTACATACCTAGTGTTCTTAAGACCTGTTTCCTCATAAATGAGGATAGAGGTGCTGATAGTCTAAATACTATCAACAGACTTAGTTGAAATCCCAACTTTGTATGCATACTTCAGCGAATGGTCAATAGTGGTTTTCCCTTCCTCACTCCATCATCAGCTCTCTCGATCCGTCAATCTTTCACCTTCCACCTCAAATCCCGTCTAAATACACCTTCAAATTAATTCAAACCAATTCCGTCAATTTTCTTTCGATTAATTGCTATTCAAAAACGAAGGGGACCAAAGGGACATCGCTGAAAAGGGGTACGAGGTGGTGAGGGGAGACCGATTGGACGGATCTATCTCCAGGCCCACTCGACACTGTTTATCTCTGCCAGCCAGCCGGCGTAATTTCCATCTCAATCGTTACTTTTAATGGACGCCCGAATTGTTTCCTTGATTGCAGTGACACGTTCAATCATACTCTTTATTTAGTAAGATGACTCGTTAATTGAGTTTTAGGAAAATCGCTGTTCCTTTTGTTTTCAGCTTGCTACCGCTGCTGTACAAGAGATAAGCGCCAGCTCGCGATTTAAGCATTTGTGTTTCGCAGTTCGTATTGTTGAGTGTACGATTGTTCGCCAGTATTTGAAACGAAGCCCTTTTTCGAAGGGTGGAAATTCATCCATCGACGATACTATGGGGCTGGCCGTTTTTTCGAAGTTTTTTTTGTGAAGTGGCAGAGAGAATTGGGGTGGATGTAGACACATATTTTAAAATCGTTCAATCATCGGTAGCCGTCCATGATACGACATGTGGTCACGAAAAAATATGAATTTTTTCCATTAAAAATGGTTTTTGCTGCTCCTAATGCGATTATTGTATCAATCATAACTTTCTGTAGACACACAACTTATTATTCAGTCAATCTTCTTGTTTGACATCGAGAAATATTTCAACCGAAGATTTATAATGCACCGAACACGTTATTCCGAATGTAATTGGCCACTATAGTGTAGTATCTTTTCCTAGATTTCTGCTTCATTTATTATTTATAATCAGTATCTGATTATTATTTCTCATTGTTTTATACATCTTATCCATAATACATACATAACATAACACAGATGTCATTTATCTATCCTTCTATCTATCCTTGCCAAATTGATGAACAGAACCGAAATTGAATAAAGATGAAAAGAACTGTTTAACATTAAAATTCACAAAACACATGTCAATTATATGCATATTTCATCATTCTGAACTGAAATGGACATAAAATAACATCTTATGTCTGAAGATATTCGTGTTTTGAGGTTATATTATGAATTCAAAAAGAAAAGAAAATCGATTTTTCACAATAGCGAAGCAGTGAGAATACTTACATTTTGGATTGAATAGATCAAGAATAATTGTCAAATGGTGAGTGCCATATTTTACTATAAAAGTTAGCTCCAAAATGAAAACAAAGCTTCATGAATTGATTCGTGTGGGAGACTGAATAACCTAAAGATAATTCAAGGATGGAATAGTATTGTAAAAACTTCCTGATGATAATAATAGTTGTATGGTGAACCTGACTAATACTTCACTGAATTGCTTCAGCTTTGAATTTTACGTATTAGTCAGAGGATTCTTACAATTACTAATTGTAGATTGGACGTGGCAACGCGGAAATTATTGAATAATGTGAACAGAGAGTTCCATTCTGCCGAAGTTTTCATTTCTCGGATTTTCACAGATATTTCCTATTTGATAGTCAAATTACTCGAAAAGGCGCAACATATGAAAAACAACAGGAATTTTCCTGACGAGTTTTCTGAATTTCTGGTATTTTCACAAAATATAATGGCCATTTTGGAGAAAACTGCATAGAATTATTGTGTTCGAAGAATATTCATCACGACAATCCAAAACTAACTCCCGAACATCATTCCATTCGATGGGAGCGTTTGCGAGAAATATTTGAAAATATAATTTTCTTATTGGTCCGTGTCTTCTCAACGGAGCATAGTCAGAATCCAGAGACCTAAATGCCTAAATGAACCTTTTTACTTCGTCAAGAGAATACATTAAATAGGTTTTCATGAAAAACTTTTCTCTTAATTATCTCTTGATGTAAAAGCATTTTCGTTTTTTCTACCAGTGGTATCCGAATTTTCTACATTGAATATTTAAGAAGAGAAAAATAGTACGACACTTTCCTGGCATGGTTTTTGCTTAATCAAAAAAGTGGAAAATAATAATAACTAGGTATATTTAATGAAGATAAAGTGATTGGTGACTGGTGTTTCGTATAAAATATTGGTGAAGCGAGGGTGACAGTGTCTCATTCAATTCAAGTGGAAAAATGTATAGAAAGAGTAAATCAGCACACCGAAATAGAAGTGGAGAGAGGGAGAATATATGAGTGCGGATAAATAAAAAAGATGATATGTAAAAAAATGTTACATCAACTCAGTGGAATACAAAGCATCGTTCCATCTTTTCTTCCTCAATGTCAGCAAAGATGACTTGTTTTTTCTCGTTACATATGGGCCCATTAGCTCAGTTGGTTAGAGCGTCGTGCTAATAACGCGAAGGTCGCGGGTTCGATCCCCTCATGGGCCACAAAACTTTTTCCTCCACGTATCGTTATGAGAAGCTTTGTTAAATAGTTCCCTTTAGACCCATTAGTTTGCATCTTAAAAGAAGGGAAGAAATTATAAATAGGAGTGATACCACCCTGTAATTAACGTGCAGGAACAGAAGAACATTTATATCAATCGGGATGATGATATGGTCATTGTAATAGTTTTTCATTTGAATGGAATATGAAATTATGTCGACAGCCACATATGTGAATGTAGTACAGATGAGGAGATACATTTGGATAAAAGTTGTTTGATTCATTAACTCCTAAGATGGCTTCGAGGGTATAAATTCTTTATTAATTATTTTGGCAGTTTGGTCGGGAATCCGAGACTTTAGATATTCGGTCAAAAGCATCCAGTTTTATACATTTCCGAATGAAAAAAAATAGTCAGTATCATTGGTATGCAGGCCCATTAGCTCAGTTGGTTAGAGCGTCGTGCTAATAACGCGAAGGTCGCGGGTTCGATCCCCTCATGGGCCAAGTAAATTTTTTCCATCAACGCATTTATTCTAATTGAGAACTTTTGCATGGATCATCGGAATAGTATACCAATATTATAATAGGTATAACAGGATGGTCCCGAGGTTAGCTCGAGATCCCTCCTGGCATCGTGATCCTGGTGCAAATCGTTAGCCACAACACTACAGCTGGGACAGGAGAAGTTGGTCCACGGCAAGGTATTAAAAAGGCTACCAGTTGGGTTTTTAGGCACAACGAGCCGATTTTATTTCCCTGTAGGCCTCCTCCTCATATTCAAATCATCGTTAGAGGCCCCCTCCTTTCCGCCACCTGGGGACGCGTCAGGTCGTTAATTTACCCCGTACACGTGTACGAGCATACAAACTGATACATAGACCCCGGCATCTGTGATAATCAAAAGTACGAAAAAGTGGTAGATATTCATCTCGTTTCCAAAAATCAAATATTGTAACGAGAATTTCGTTCTAACCTGCTTGATGACATTTCTACACTTTTATACCCAAGTCTTCGTCTACCAAATCTTAAAACCACCCATTCCATTTGGAAAAACCGGTGTATCCGAAAACGACCACCGGCCCTGGGACTCTGTTAATTTTCAAATTCCACGGCGTTTCCGAAGTGCCAGTAGCGGAATTCTGGTACATCACTTATCTAGACCTTCATTAAATACGATTTCGACGTGGTCCAGTCGTTATATCGTGCCGTCAATCAATCAGTACACTCAGCTTACTTCCACGGCAGGCAGCTGGGAAGTGGACAGCACGGAAATGCACGGAAATGTACACTTCCTTGCTCCCTGCCGTTGCCAGTCGCGCTGCTCTACGCTCCCTGAATTGGTGGTTTTTCGTACGGAAGTCAAATGACCGGCAGCAAGAACGGCAGTAAGTGATTACACATGGTCGCGGGAGAATTTTGGCTTCGATACTGCCGCAGAAGTATTTCGGGAATTATTACCCTCAACGAGTGCGGCAGTGGCAGAGGCTGAGTGTGATTGGCGCAATAGGAAATCAACGTCTGAATGAAATTCTTTTGGCGCTTTTCACATTTTCATCAACAAAGCTCTCAGGGTAGATAGTTCAAATCGATCGTTGGGTGCCTATCTTTTTTGGAGGTCAATTCGAATAAAAAATATGTTATTATTAATAAAAAACAGAGGTTTAAAGCGTAACATCGCAATGAATACAAAAATGATTAATATTAATCGATTGAAATCAACCAATATCAAACTCATACTTCGGAGCTAATCTCGTCCTCGTTCAAGACAAAATGTAAGGAAGTGGTATCAAACAGAGCACCTATGGATGGCAATTTCGTTCTTATTAGGACTCTTCAGCACAGGATAGCTCGGAATGATACAAGGTTTCCTTGAAACTTAAAACGAAATGGTACATTCTTTCAGGTTAAAATATACCGAAGACGCAATCTCCAGTTCCATACGAACAAGCCTTCTTCCATAGCATGAACCTCGAACGAAGTAGCGAGATGTTTACCATTTGTCGCATTGACCGAAGCGTACTTGCATTTCGCAAATTTTACGTCTTCAGTTCACGACGCGGTGCGCTCAGGGTAACGTCAGTTGACACCGTAGTAAATAATAAACAGAAGTTTATTCATAAAGTTTTCGTTATTCATTCATTCATGTTTTGGAATATCTTCGAACCTAAGTATAGGGTCTCTATAAATGATTGTAACAGCGCAGTTGGCTTTGAATTATTCTTTGCCGCTACAGAATACCAATGTAGGTTCACTCTAACCAATCAGAGCATAGCATGATCATAGAATTCTGTGGTTTGCATAGGAAGCAGCAAAATGAGAATAATCCAAAGCCAACTGTGCTGTTATAATCATTTATAGAGACCCTGTATTTTTCATCTGTGATAATCGAAGGTTCGAAAAGAATAGTAGATATTCATCTTTCGATATAGCCTGCATGATGACATTTCTACACTTTTATACCCAAGTCTTCGCCTACCCATTCCACCTGAAAAAACCGGTGTATCCGAAAACGACCACCGGCCCTGGGACTTTGTTAATTTTCAAATTCCACGGCGTTTCCGAAGTGCCAGTAGCGGAATTCTGGTACATCACTTTTAACTTATCTGGACCGTCATTAACTACGATCTCGACGTGGTCCGGTCGTTATATCATGTCGGCCATCGGCGCACCGATATAGTAACGCCGGTTGTAACGAACAGGATTTTTTTTTGTTAATGAATTCGGACGAGTTCGAGCTAAACGTCCAGCGATTCTGGGAATACGGGGTCCGGGTTGGAGAATCGCTGGGTTATCGGATTCCTCCACGCTGGATTTATGTTTCCGGCCGACAGCGGCCTTTGTTTGAGAGCCGAAGGACGTAGCTACGAGATTTGGCGGTTCTTGAGGTGTTAAGTTGGTCAATATCGATACCGACCAGACGAAAAGAGAGTCTTTTGTCTGGTCGGTATCGATATTGACCAAGTCAAAAGGTATGGAAAAATAATGCTGAAAGAACCGCTAAATGAACACTAAAGTGGAGACAAAGGTGATTGCAATTGAAAATGTCTAAGACTGATTTCATCCCTCATTTATGAATCCAACTTAACGTGAAATTGTTGATGACGAAAAATTTATTGAAATATCATTTGGTCTTAAACTTATGCGCATTTTTATTCAACTTTTCGACCAACGTTCGTCAGTAGTCTTTAGGAAATGCACTTTAGACTTGGAACTTACGAAAAGCAACTTTCGTTGGGTAGGTTGGTTTTGAAAATATTGGTAACTTAGTACAATATGAGAGCATTCAAATTCAAGATACCATCAGTGATAATCCAAGAGTTTTTTGTTAAAAATTTGGACGAGTTCGAGCTAAACGTCCAGCAATTCTGGGAATACTTGGTCCGGGTTGGAGAATCGCTTGGTTATCGGATTCCTCCACGCAGGATTTATGTTTCCGGTCCACGGCGGCCTTTGTTTGAGAGCCGAAGGACATAGCTACGAGATTTGGTGGTTCTTGAGGTGGTAACTTGGTCAATATCAATACTGACCAGACGAAAGCCTCTCTTTTCGTCTGGTCGATATCGATATTGACCAAGTTAAAAGGTATGGAAAATAATGCCGAAAGAACCGCGAAATGAATACTAAAGTGGAGACAAAGATCATCGCAATTGAAAATGGCTAAGACTGATTTCATCCCTCATTATGAATCCAACTTAACGTGAAATTGTTGATTATTGAATATCATTGGGTCTTAAACTACCTTATTTGTATTTTTTATTTAATCTTTCGGTCAACGTTCGTTAACAGTCTTCACGAAATTCACTTTAGACTTGAAACTTACAGAAATGCAACGTTCGTTAGGTTGTTTTTTAAAATATTTTCACTTAGTACGATACGATAGCATTCAAATTCAAGATATCGTCAGTGATAATCCACTAAAGTCAAAACTCAAACCTGAGAATGAAAATCAGCAAACAAAAAATTGCATATTAAGTACCTACCTTGTGAGTGTGGTAGAGCTTTTATTGGAGAAACCAACTGCTCTTTAAAAGTGTAAATTAAAGAACATTTAGAATAAACTCCATAGGAAGACACTGATAATTCAAAGCTCGTTCTATATACTTTGAATGAACAGGATTTTTTTTGTTAATGAATTCGGACAAGTTCAAGCTAAACGTCCAGCGATTCTGGGAATACTTGGTCCGGGTTGGAGAATCGCTGGGTTATCGGATTCCTCCACGCTGGATTAATGTTCCTGTCCATGGCAGCCTTGTTTGCGAACCGAAAGACATAGCTATCAGATTTGGCGGTTCTTGAGGTGTTAACTTGGTCAATATCAGACCAGAACAGACTAGACGAAAACCTTCCTTTTCGTCTGATCGGTATCGATGTCGACCAAGTTGAAAGCTATGGAAAAAAAAATCGCTAAAAGAACCTCTAAATGAACACCAATGTGGATACAAAGATGATTGCAATGAAAAATTTCCGAAATATCTATTGATTTCATCCCTCATTTATAAATCCAACTTAATGTGAAATTGTTGAGGATATAAAATTTATTGAAATATCATTTGGTCTTTAACTACCACTTTTGCAACAAAAATGCTTCTTTCATTAGGTAGGTAGTTTTTGAAAATACTAGTCACTTAGTACAATATGAGAGTATTCAAATTCAAGATAAGTACCATCAATGATAATCAAACTAAAGTCAAACCTGAGAATGAAAATCAACAACCAAAAATTGCATATTAGGGTACCTACCTGTACCTTATGAGTGTGGTAGAGCCTTATTGGAAAAAACAACAGCTCTGTAAAAGTTAAAATTAAAGAATATTTGAAATCAACTCCTCAGAAAGACACTGATAATTCAAAGCCCGTCGAATATGCTTTGTATGAACAGCGGCCTTCGTTTGAGAGCCGAAGGATGTAGCTATGAAATTGGCGGTTCTTGAGTTTTGGTGTGGAAGAAAATAATGCTGGTGATTGAAACGAACACTGCAATACGTTTTGGTTTGAAACATCCTACGACGTTGTCCGATACCCCTTTGCCAGTGCTTTCTGCTGTAGTCGAATTCCTTATTCAATCCCCTCACACTCATTAATTTTCTTCCACTAATCCATGTCATTTCTGGTCTTCATCTTTTCCCATTTTTCGGAAGCATCCATGACTTCCTGTGGTAATACTGATTTTTTCTGTTCTGCCATTCTTTGCACATTACCATACTAGCTGTTACCATTCTCTATATTCTGCGATTGTCTTTTCTTTCCATATTCTCTTTTATTGGGTACCTTCTCTCTTCTTGAAGTTCTTGATTCTCGTCATTTCTGTAGCTTCTATGCTCCCTCTCAGTTGTTCTTTATTTCCGATTCGTACACCAGGTACGTTTAATTATTGTATCATATATTTTTATTTCCTTTGCTTCTTTACCTCTGTGCTCAATGGAATTCCATTCGTCGATTTTTTCTACTTTTTTGGTCTTAGTTATTCTCGATTTCATTTCGGCATCTGTTCCTGAATTGGTACCCAAGTGTTTGTAGCTTTCGCAATTCCTTAAGTTTTCGTTATTTTCAGCTTCAAATAAGTGGTCTCTTCGCCGAAACCCAAGTATTGTGTTTTAGATTGATCTAGAGACTCCATCTCTCCAAATATTGGAAATAAGTACTGGCGTTAAAGTTAAACCTCTGTTTATAAGATAATATTCTTCGGAAAACCCTGAGTACTCTCATAAGACTCAATATCACTACTACACCATCAGCTGCATCCGAATCCACTCCTGTCCTCTCACCACGTCGTCGCAACACCACAACCTGGTGCAAAAAAAGACTACAGCCGTGAGAATGAGAAGACCATCGTCCGCGGCGCCGAGCTACCTCTAGCGGCAATTATAAATACCTATCTACTTAACATTCCCCAATCGCCGACAAGACGATAAGGGCCGTATAATGTTAGATAGACCCGTTCGGCCGTAAATAAGATAAGGAGAGGATTTTTAAACCCAGTCCGGAGATCGAGAGAAGATTAAGGCGACGTGGATAGCGCGACAGCGGCTCTTTTGACGACAAGCGGGTCCTTGGATGTTCCTGATTGACCTGGTGGATTATTAATTCATCGGACAGAGTTGAAGTCGGGTTCACACCCTGTAAAGGGCGGTATTAAAAGTATCTTATCATTTTGGATGGATCTCTGATGGGTTAGGGAAGAAGGGTTGTTGATAGATTGATAGATATGGTTTTATTAGGACCTTTGATAAAAAATAAGATACGACGATGATGATCTCTCAACTCCATTTGATACCATTTAATACACTAAGAATTGTTTTCCGAAGGAGAGGTTTGCATCAATGAACTGACGATTTCTGTTTTCCTATTTTATTTTTATAAGATATCGTAGACATAATTTTGGAGGACAACAAACAAATCTTTTGATTGAAATACCCAGGAAAGGAGAAGAGCCTGAATACCTTGTCTGAGCTCATAATAAACCAAATCGTTCGAACAGTTATAGTTTGAAAAGGGGTTAATGTTCACTGCGACCTTTACAGGTCGCCTTTCAGTTCCAGAGATCTGATGAAATACAATATCTGTGAAGGCTTCAATGATGCTAGTTCCTCACTCTTACAAGTTTCTCGCCCAAGGCTTCTCTTCTTAGGCTCGCAATGCCAAAGCATTCCGTGACTAGGTGCATGGGGTTTTCTTCCTCCTCCCCACAGAACCTACACTCGTCAGTGTCCGATAATCCCATCACAAAAAATGCTTCCTGAGGCGACGGTGTCCTGTAAAAAAGCCAATGAGGAGGTGTAATTGTTTCTTACCAAGATCCAGATATCTTTTGAATCTTAGTGTTCCAAAGTTCCGAAGGAACATTATGGAATGATCCATCTCTGGGAGATTCCGCCAAAGTTTTTTCTTCTTGTCGGCTTTCTCCCTCTCCAGAAAATCCTCCTTTTAGGTATATTTACCTCTACCACAGAAGGATTCTGGGCCAATGAGTGACATTCGTGCGCCCTCTTCGACAGGTGTATTGGCCTCTTCGTTTCCTTCGATTCCCGAATGGCCTGGAACCCAGATTAAAAAGCCTTATTTTTCTTGGCTACCTCATTGAGTTTGTTCCGGCACTTCCAGATCATCTTGAGTCAATGGCGTAGGAGCTTAGTGCTTTAATAGCAGCTTGACTATCTGAGTGTGTATTCTGATAGTTTCCTTCTAGATTCATATCTAGACATCTTTCAATAGCCTGTAGAGGTTTTGGAACCATCTGTATGCCTTTTTATAGTATTTTCTTTGATGTTATAGTCAGTGTATTTCCGTTCTCATTCCTCTCTTGTACTAAGCAATGTCCTGAAGTTTCTCTCAGTGCTCACTTTCTTGATCTTTACACTTTACATCACTGGGGAGGTTCGCAGATGAGATGTAGTTGCTCAGAGAGGACCAGACTCTCTGATTCTTTATTCTCTCTTTACCTGTAGTTCGAACCGTTATGGAGTAACATAATCACTAGAGTCTTTCTGGTTTATCTAAACATCAGTAGAGAAATTTCGGAAGCGTTCATTACAAAGGCTTCTAACCAAAAACGACCAAGCAACAACCTCAGTTTTTCTCCCTCCTTGCGTTAATAATTCTGATCAACCTCCTAGTAATATACATTTACCTATAGGGAATTACACCATTGATCGTGACAGGGTCAGAGATGGGATTGCTGCCATGAGTCATGGAAGTGTCGGGCCTGATGGTGTTTCCTTCGTCATTTTTGAAAGAATGTTGCGAAAATATAGTGGAACTCTGTTGATTCTGTTTACCTCGTCCTTAGCAGAAGGTTGTTTTCCAGATAGGTGGAAAGTTAGTAACGTAACCCCAGTGTTCAAATCAGGCGATAAAATCTAATTGAGAACTACAGGCCAATTTCCAAACTTTGTGCAATAGGTAAATTGTTTGAGAGTATCGTAACTGATTTCTTATATTTCGATGTAAGAGTTTGTTGAACGCCGAACAACATGGCTTCATCAAGAATCGCTCTGTTGAGACCAATATGACCTTATTCGTGGAGTACATCCTGAGAAGTATGGACTCTGGGCTTTCTGTTGATGCTGTCTATACTGACTTCAGCAAGGCCTTTGACAAAGTCGATCACTCGATTATGATTTCGAAGCTTGCTGGGGTTTGTCTGTGGGGTAGCCTCCTCAGGTGGTTCGGATCCTACTTGAAGGGCAGATTTCAGCGCGTTCTTTTGGGAGGCTTTACCTCGCGACTGGTACACATTACATCTGGTGTGCCACAGGGCTCTCATCTGGGTCCGTTACTCTTCTTGATTTATATCAACGACATCGTGAGAATTTTTAAATTTTGCAATGTTCTGCTATATGCTGATGACCTGAAACTGTTTCGATCGATTAGTTGTCCGTCGGATAGACTCCGAATTCAGGAGGATTTGGACCTACTTGCTGCTTTCTGTTTGAAAACCAATTATTCCTCAACCTGTGTAAGTGTAAATCCATCACATTCACCAAAAACCTTCTATCGCCCTGCCTACTCCATATAGAATTCTTGGTCAAAGCATTTCTCACGTTAGCTCTGTTAAGGATTTGGGTATTACATTGGACTCTAAGTTGCTGTTTGATCACATATTTATGACATTTCGAAGAGAGCTAATCGAATGCTCGGGTTCATATTTCGAACAACTTTTGAATTCAAGAGTGTCGATGTGGCTCGGACCCTGTTCTTGGCCTACGTTAATGGTCTTTTGGGTTTCGGATCGGTTGTGTGGAATCCGCACTACGGAATATACATTGATAAACTGGATGGTGTTCAGAGGAAGTTCGTGCGACACTGTCAGTTACGATTCTTTCCGTCGATCTTGGATACGTCTGAGGTCTATCGTAGGTTGAATCTGATTCCTCTTGAACAGCGCAGAAAAATCACCGATGTGATTTTTACTCATAAATTGTTGAACATAAAATTGATTGTATCAATATGGCTCAGTATATCAGGTTACTTGTCCCCTCGTATAACACACGAACACAGACACTTTTTACACTTTACAACTTTAATTTAAGGATTTTGTATTGCTTTCCTGTTTTCTTGAATCTCAAGTTTTTATAAGTTAGATATACTTGCTTTCTGTACTTTTTTATATATTGTAGTGTGGACACTGTTTTGGGCTCGTCCCGTTTGTGTCCCGAAGTAATAAATAAATAAATAAAAATAAATAAAAAAACTGGTGTCAAGTCTGGATAAAACAGAAATGAAAACCCTGATAGGAATAATGACAGGCCTTTGCAGGCTGCAAGATTGGCAAAAATCAACCTGGTCGAAGATGAGTGTTGTAGACTATGTCTCGTGGATAACGCTACAGCGGCTCTTTTGACGACGAGCGGGTCCTTGGATCTTCCTGATTGACCTGGTGGATTATTAATTCATCGGACAGAGTTGAAGTCGGGTTCACACCCTGTAAAGGGCGGTATTAAAAGTATCTTATCATTTTGGATGGATCTCTGATGGGTTAGGGAAGAAGGGTTGTTGATAGATTGATAGATATGGTTTCATTAGGACCTCTGTTGTTTTCCGAAGGAGCGGTTTGCATCAATAAACTGACGATTTCTGTTTTTCCATTTGATTATAATATATCGTAGACATAACTTTGGAGGACTGTAACAAAATTTCCGAATGAAATACTCAGCAAAGGCGAAGAACCTGAATACCTTGTCTGAGCTTATAATAAACCAAACCGTTCGAACAGTTATACTTTAAAAAGAGGATTACAGTTCACTGTGACCTCAAGGTCTATTGTGCTGTTCTGACGACACCCTTTACAGTTCGACTTCCAGTTACAGAGATCTGATGAAATACAATATCTGTGATGGCTTCAACGAGGCAAGTTCCTCACTCTTACAAGTTTCTCGCCCAAGGCATTCTTTTCTTAGGCTTGCAATGCAAAAGCATTCCGTGACTAGGTGAATGGGGGTTTCTTCCTCTTCCCTACAGAACCTACACTCGTCAGTTTCCGATAATCCCATCCTCAACAGGTGATTCCTGAGCCGACAGTGTCCTGTGAGAAAGCCAGTGAGGAGGTGTAATTGTTTCTTACCAAGATCCAGATATGTTTTGGATCTTGCTGTTTCAAAGTTACGAAGGAACTTAGTGGAATGATCCATCCCTGGGAGATTCAGCCAGAGTTTTTCCTTCTCGGCTTTCTCCTTCTCCAGAAACTTCTTCTTATAGGTAAATTTACCTATACCACAGAAGAGTTCTGGGCCAATGAGTGACATTCGTGCCCCCTCTTTGACAAGTATTGCTTCTTCTTTCTTCTTCGTTTCTTTGATTCCCGCATGGCCGGGAACCCAGATTCAAAAGACCTTATTATTTCTTGCCTACCTCATTGAGTTTGTTCCGGCACTCCCAGATCATCTTTGAGTCGATGACGTAGGAGCTCAGTGCTTTAATAGCAGCTTGACTATCTGAGTGTATGGCTATATCTCACTTCTGATAGATTCTTTCTAGATTTATATCTAGACATCTTTCGATAGCTAAGATTTTCGCTTGAAAGACGCTCATAGAGGAGCCTAGCGACAGTGCACACTTGGTACTTGGTACGTATATCCCAGTGCCAGCTCCTGTAGAGGTTTTGGAGCCATCTGTATACCATTTTACGGTAATTTCTTTGAGGTTATATTCGGTGTATTTCCGTTCTCATTCCTCTCTTGTACTAAGCAATGTCCTAAAGTTTTTCTCAGTGCTCACTTTCTTGATCATTACATCACTGGGGAGGTTAGCAGATGAGATGTAGTTGTTCAGAGAGGATCAGACTCTCTCATTCTTTATTCTCTCTTTATCTGTAGTTCGAACAGTTATGGAGTAACATATTCACTAGGGTGGTTGATCTAAAATCAGCAGAGAAACATTCGGAAGCGTCCATTACAAAGGCTTCTAACCAAAAACGACCAAATCTGAAGTCAAGTCTGGATAAAACAGAAATAAAAACCCTGATAGGAATAATGACAGGCCTTTGAAGGCTGAAAGATTGGCTCAGAATCAACCTGGTTGAAGATGAGAAGTGTAGACTTATCTCGTGGATAGACCGGCAGCGGTTCCTTAGACGACAAGCGGGTTCTTGGATCTTAATGATCGACCTGGTGGATTATTAATTCATCGGACAGAGATGAAGTCGGGTTCACACCCTGTAAAGGGCGGTGTTGAAGGTATCTTATCGGTTTGGTTGGATCTCTGATGGGTTGAGGAAGAAGGGTTGTTGATAGATTGATAGACATGGTTTTATTAGGACCTCTGATGAAAAATAAGATATGTCGTCAGCTCCACCTGATGGACTAAGGGTTGTTTTCTGACGGAAACTAACAATTTTTTTTCTCATTTGATAATGAGATGTTGTCTTTCTGTGGGCATCATTTTTACGGAATTCCGTCATAGTCTTCTCGATGGTAGGATTGACTGCGATGAGTTGCTTGGTAAACTAAATTTTCGCATGCCTCCTCCGAACGCCAGATCAAGATGCCTTTTTTATGTCTAGGTTAACACCTAGAACTAATTTGCTTTTGCAGTCACCACTGAGATTTGCCTGTTCCGTTGTCAATTCTATAGCGGATAGATGTGATCTGCATTCTCATTTTCTTAACTATGTCTGTGGTTTATATTTAAGTGAAAACATTTGAACTTTATATGATTACCTGTGATGTTATTCTGCATTTTTTTTCTTCATCTCATAATACTCAAAATTTTTTCATTTCAGAGCCAAAACACTGTCTGTAGGGGTTATATATGGTCCGTTTATCTTTCAGCTTTTTATTGTACTGTTAGATTGCGTTCATAATATGGTAGTTCTTACTCTTTAATGTTAATTATTTTCAGTTCATTTTCGACTTTGAATTCCTGTAATTGGGTATAACACCTGTTGGAAATAAAGGCTTATTATCGACTTGAGCCTATTAGCGTAGAACGGGTGTGATTTCCGACATCACCTAGCGATCGGCTATTTCACTGCCTACTAAGGGGAACATTCACTCATCACGGTTAGCAAGTATCAGGGGGATTGAGCTCTGAGGAGTTCGGTGGTCATCTACTCCTGGGTCCTGGGTTGTTCGTCCTTCGTTGCTTGGTCCTGAATTTCCTGGTTGACATCCTGGTAGTCGGTCTAGCAATGTTTTCCTCCATGGTTGTTCTTGGTGTCCATCGTGACCTACAAACTTCCTTACCGTTCTAGCAGTACCGAGAAGTACTGCGTTTTGCATGACTTTGTACAGGTTGTCATTCAAATCTAGCTCCTTGAGAATTTACTTGAGGCTCTTAGGAATAATTCCTGTGGTTGATATGAGAATGGGAATGGTTCTGGTACTGAACATTCCCTACTGCCTTTTGATCTGAAGTTCAAGCTCTCGATATTTCGATATTTTTTCTCTCCTCTCAGACATATATTCGGACAAATTTTTTTCGGAAATCGATTGAAATAAAAGGAATTTAATTCCTTCAGTAATCTTTTCATTCAATCCACAGCTGTTTTCATGATTTATTATCAAGACAATTGGCCAAGCTAGAAGAATGAAGAATACAAATATTTGAAAGTCACAATAATGCGGATATATATTTCGAAATACATTTATAAGTAGATAACCAAAAAAATTGTTTTGATATTGACGTTCAATGTAACCAACTTCCAATAACAAATTATACGCATACTGCTTATTCATCATATTCAATATCTCATTCATTTGAACGTTCTCAGTCATCCTATCATGTTCCTCGCGGCCTAATGAAAATGCATGACCATAAATCCATATTTATTAAATGTTATCTCTGAAAGCAACAAAGTATCCGTGGCAATTATAAAATTGCGAACAAACGGAAAGATGATCCTGCACTCTGATTATACTACACCTACCGCATAAAATTATGAATGATTCACATTGAAGGCGAGAAAATAATGAAATAATGAAATGCCGTATCGATGATAACAATAGGGACTTGTATTGTTGGAGTCGTTGTTCTGAGAATGAAACATAGTAATACGAGAATGTAATCGTGATACTGAAAGTATACAAAGCATTAATTGGAGACTTACAAATGCTGTATTTGGATTATGAGGAATTCAATGCTGGCTCTTGCATTTATTATGAATGGACCTCGACTTCATGCGCTGATTTATGAATAAATAAAACGTTAACTTTTTATTAGACACGTGTTCGAATATCATCCTTATTTGAAGAGGAAATTTCATAATTTCCATCTGGAATCACGATGATTTATGATAATAATGGTTGAGAATTGCTCATTAATGATGATTTAAGTCAGGTTTATGAAAGGGTCAAAGCTGAAGATATGGTTCTTCTTAGAAAATAAAATACAAATTTTGAGACGAGTAATTGAGTTGAACTTGCTACTATATAAAAACATATTCAGCACGAGTTTTTGGACAAATTTCCGAAACACTGTTGAGCATAAGATGCTCGAAAAGTGTGATGATCTTGGCATAATATTTATGGGCATCGTTCCTTTCTTAGCCACCAAAAGCAGTTGAGAAGTTGAGATATTTCTCCGAAAAAATTTCATGAAAATTTTCTACCTGTATCGAATTGAAATTCTTTAGTTCACAAAATGTGTGAAGTGAAGTTTAAAATGTTGAGCCAGGACTCACTTGGTTTCGCTGCAAAAGTGATTATATTTTGTCAAAGGGCGGTCTATGAATGAACAAAATCCTTCATCTCCTTAGCAGGAGGAAAAATCTATTCCAATTTTTCATACAATCTTCACCAGAATGTATTACCACAAAAACTGCATCAAAATTCTCCCATAACATCAAAACTAAATTACAATAAAGGGACTGAATTGATATAGCAATTATTGAAAATGTCCTCCCAAACCGTTATTCAAGATTTCTGGAATTTTTTCAACTGTCTCGAGAACTATTGCACGATTCCACACTCCGTCTACCTGCGGTTCACTTCAAATTTCAGATGGTGCCATAAAAAAATTGGACAATTGAAGTGTAAGGATCTGGCGTGCGATAAAGTATGTCCCCACCATCATTAACCTTGTATGATGCTTTACGTTCAAATACTCCCTTGCCAGAAGAGTAAAATAATCAGATCAGAAGCATAGTCTTACATGAAAATCCGTCACCGCTTAGTACGAAAAGCAAATCAAACGATCAGATTATCGTGATGTTTTGATGGTAGTAATAGTATATTATTCGATGAGCAGTAATGCAGGTCAAAACACACGCAGATGAATTTTGTAATTCATCAAGTGTGTTTTGAGCATTACCGCGATGGAATACTATACTTTATCCACGACTTCTTCAGTAAAATTCGAATTAATCTGCATTTAAAAAATCTTGAACAGTTTTTCAAAAGTGTTGACAACATTTCGTCCAACCGTCAAACCTCTGTATTCTGTGGTCGGAAATCAAATCAGAGTATCTAACTAATCAAATTAAGTACATACTTTCGCAACTTCAAAAATTTACGTTTTCCAAAAATAAATCTGGATTGAATCGCTAGAACGTTATGTTGATGGCTGAAATAGATTTCCGGATCGATCCTACTTTTTATTCATTTTTTTTGTAAGCAATTTCATTTTTCCTAGATTTTTATTAGCGGGTGTTATGGGCGGGTGTTATTATAACACTCGCTTTTCGGTTCATAGACACGTCTACGGTTGTGTTATAGCTACTATTACACATATAAATTAGTTTATCCACTCCTACTAACTAATTTCTATGTGTAATGGTAGTCATAACACAACCGTAGACATGTCTATGAACCGAAAAGCGAGTGTTATAATAACACCCTCATAACTCCCGCTAATAAAAATACCTAGGAAGAATGAAATTGCTTACAAAAAATGAATAAAAGTAGGATCGATCCGGAACTCTATTTCAGACATCAAGATAACGTTCTAGCGATTCATTCCAGATTTATTTTTGGAAAACGTGAATTTTTGAAGTTGCCAAAGTACTGATTGATTAGAGACTCTGATTTGATTCCCGACCACAGAGTACAGAGGTTTGACGAAAGTTGTCAATGCTCTTGACAACTGTTCAAAATTTTTAAATGCAGATTAATTCGAATTTTACTGAAGAAGTCGTGGATAAAGTATAGTATTCAATTCGCGGTAATGCTCAAAACACACTTCATGAATTACACCACTCGCCTGACGGCTCGTGTGCAAAACTCATCTGCGTGTGTTTTGACCTGCATTACCGCTCATTGAATAATATACTATTAATAATTGACATATTACTCTATAGGAGTAGATAAAATTACATATAAGAGCACAAGCGTTTATTTTTATGTGCTAAACGAAACAATAATATTATATTATGCAACGAGCGTATAATAATGGCCATTATACGCGTGTATAGCATACTATATAGTCCGTTCACGAAAGGTTGAGCACATAGTAGGCGTTTCTTTATTTATCTGAAGTTGGCAGTATTTACTGTCATAAAGTAAAATAAAGTCAACGTTGCCGATATACTCGGCCTCCTTCCACGAGCTTGCGAGTTATCAGAGAACTCTATGCAATATTGACAATATTGCGTATCAATCTGACAAGAAAATAAAGAACATAACCTAAAATTTTAATATACACAGTGGAATATGCCAAATTTTCATGGCCAACCGACGGCTCAACCTTTCGTGAACGGAGTATACATTATCCACGATTACTGAATGTATTTCTTGAATATTTTAAAATTTTGCGATCGTGACAAGACTTTTTTATTACAAGTGTGGAAAAAGTCAAGTTGACACAAGAGAAATTTTTGGAGAACTTGTCATTGTATATTTTGGAATAATGAAAATTGCTCTTATTGATGTAATAAAAGTAAATTTGGTCCTCGATTGACAAGGTAACCCCCTATTTGTTAGTTGGAGTACTTTTGAATACTGAATTAATGTCAATTCAATGAATATAATATCAAAGATGAGTTTATGAAGAATCTGACAGCAGCGACTAATAACCCATTATTCCTTTGTGATTAATGGGTATTATAATGGCCGTGCAAACAGGCGTAAAATGGGTGGATTCTTCAATGGTCGTGGAAAAATTCATTTACCTCAAGCTCACGAACATTTTTCCATGAGAATTCGGGTTTTTCTCAGAATTTTGAGAGAATCGTTCGTAATTTATTTCTCGACATTAGTAGTAGATTCGATAGATTCGATAGGTCATAAACTTCTGTTTAACAACAAAACTGCTTCCTGGAATTGTTCAAACTAGCAGTGGTCCAGAATCATGTTCTAGTGAAAAAACTGCGTAAAAATTGGAATGTCATATGGTCTAAACACAAAACCGCGCCAGGTTAAAAAAATAATATTTGAAACTCATGAGAATATTATGAGAAACCTTCTGGAAATGTCATGTTATCGATGCTGAAACTTCTGGATTTTCTGAAGAAATGGTCTTATGAAAGAAACATGAGTATTTCACAATGAAATTTATTAATCTAAAAGCAATTAATGAGCTATTTACGCGCACGCTCCACTCCTTACAATATCTCGACCATTATCAGCTGTCATTAATAAACTAGCTGATTGAATAAATAACTATTACAACCAGAAAACGATTTAAGAAATTTGAAAATTACTGTATGCAAATCGGTTATTTTTCGGATTGGTTTAATCAAAAATAACAAACATGAGAAGCACACCAATTATTTTTTTGAGAAGCCTTTCCGTTAATTAAATCTTAGCATATTCACGTGTTGTAAGCTGCTACTGTCTTGGATTGAAACATAGCTAATTATCTCAACAGTTATTAGCGATCCTAATCTACACGATTCCAAACCAATTATGAAAAATTAATTTACGATTTTTTACTCGAATCGCAATTTATCCGCCACCTAAATCTTTCACGGTTCTCTATCAGAAACAAACAAAATAACAATAATTGGAACGTCAATCAGTTATGGTGAAAAATTTTCTAGTTTTTTGTTGTTTTCTCTGTAGTAGGTATTTTTTAATTATCGCTCATATCTCCATTTCTCATCGACGCTATTTCAGGTGCTGCATATGTATGAATCATTCCTCTTCGCAAGGCGGACTTTATTAACATTCGTTCAACACCGTTCTTAATTGCCTTACAACTTTAGCTGTTATACCATTGAAGAGGATATGGAAGTCACTAGTGCGTGAGCAACACGATTAGCGGACCTCAAATTGGTTAATTTGAATTTAAATTCGGTTTATTAGTTTTTGTAAGTCGTTCACCACGTCCTTGAACTACGATACCAATAATAATCTATTTAATCCTTTCAGACATGGTTCATTTATAGGACAAGTCAATTAACAACTTTACAATGTTCAACTAAAAGAAAAGAAAAAAATATATATTTCATTCAATAACAGTATTCAAAAATTCACCTTTGCTGTAGAAACATCTTCCCAGCAGAAGTTTCTTGAGTTCCCTCTCAAACCTAAAGTATTCCAAGTTTTTTAACCTATTTGGTAAATTGTTATAAATTTTAATAGTTATAATAGTAGATAGTTGGTGTGACTATTTTCGACAGATAATGAAACTGGATTAAATAAGCATTTCAACAAAAATCTGATGCTTATTTGACAAAACACTCCTGAAGAGGCAATTAACCCATTGCGTTTGCAGTTTGTCACACTTCTGGCGACATGTGAATATGAATAAAATCTGGTTAGTTATGCAGAGAATGTCTTTTATATTTCGGGATTAGAGAAGATTCGTCACGAAGACCTTACCACTTATGCATGGTCGAAGCACGTTGCCACTCCGATTTAGGTATCTTCAAAACATATGTACTTTGAAAGTACTTTCTGTTAGCATCAATCGCTTATCAGCCCAAAGGGGGTTGAGTTGGAGTTGAACTGAGTTGGCAAATTTTCAGAGCAATTGGTAAATTTTCGAAACAGTTGGAAAAATTGCCAAAGCAGTTGGAAAAATTTTGAAAGTTGAAAGAGTTGGAATATTTTCAATGGAGTTGATACTGGTTGATCAGAGTTGGCAATTTTCAAAAGCTGTTGACAAAACTTCGGAGCAGTTGGAAAATTATGGAAACAGTTGATCGAATGTCAATGGAGTTGATCTAGGGGCGTGCCCAATATTGTTCAGAATTGGCAAATTCTCGAAAAATTAGGAAAAATTGTATAAATAGTTGATAACATTTAAAAACAGTTTGAAAAATTTCAGTGGAGTTGATACAGGCCTAATGTTGATCCAAGTTGGCAATTTTGCGAAGCAGTTGGTAGTTTTTCGAGGCAGTTGAAAAAATTTCAGACCAGTTGGAAAAATTTCAAAACAATTGGTGAAACTTTGAAGCAGTTGAACAAATGTCAATGTTGTTCTAGTCTAGGTCAAAAGTCTCTTCACTTTTTTTCGTATCGAAATAACCATAATATTTTTTCAAAATCCTGAAGACGAATAGTGTGTTGATCTGGTAATACAAAATTAAAATAGTATCACCACAGAACTTAAAATTAATTTTAATTTCTCAAAAAAAAAATTGAATCGCAAACCAAAAAATTACATCTTCCACCATCGGTTTCCGAAGCCATCAATGCACAGTTGGCAAATTTTCGAAACTGCCCGCTGCCCGCCGTAATGATTAAGTTTAAGGTCGGGATTTATTAGATACCTCCGGAAAAAATCCATCCTTATACCTTCTTACTAATACCCATTCACAGAGTGATGTTCTTTGAATATTTCGTTATAGCGAGAATTTACTTCTTTCTAGAGGGTGTTTCAACATGGAATTTGGATTAAAGGTGCAATGTCTTGTCCGAAATCGTTATACAGACGTTCGTTATAGCGAAGTTCCACTGTATTTTTGTAGGCTTTTTTAGGTTGTCTAGGGTATATTGTAAAACTACCACGATGTTTGTATAGAACTTTATTCACGAAACAACAGCAAAATCGGGAGGAAATACATTCTCTCTAACAAACACGTCTGAATCTGATTGACGTCTATCTTCATCTTTTATTTCTCGCCTACTATTTCTACGTTATTATAACAACATAGAATATAATAAAAAGTACGAATCCCACACTCGGCCACGATTGGTTTCGTTATCCCGGTTGAGCCCCCAAAATGTAGGCTTTTTTACGTTGTCTAGGGTTTGTTGTAAAACTGCCACGAGGTTTGTATAAAACTTTATTAACGAAACAACAGCGAAAATCGGGAGGAAATACAGTCTCTTATACTCCTTTACAAAATTACACAATTGACAAACTCAAAAAAATACAAATGTAGATGAATTCCTTCGTCTCCCTCAGTCAGTACGTCTAAAAAGTTAAATCTCCTACCTTGATACTGCAAAACTCTACCAATACCAATTCCACGGTCGTTCGGAACCCAAGCCCCAGCTTCCCGTCTGAAAGTCTTCGCCGTGGGTCTCCTCACTTCGTCTACGTCTTTTAGTGGAAAGGGTACACCTCGCCTTGCAGCACTACTTTGTCTTCTTCCTTCAAATCTCCTCTACTTCGTCTTCTTCGTTGTTCAGATCTTCGTCTACTTCGTCTTCGTCGACAATTTGTTTCGTGGACGATTTTTTTCATTATCCCGGACGATTTACTTCGTTATCCCGGTTGAGCCCCCAAAATGTAGGCTTTTTTAGGTTGTGTAGGGTATATTGTAAAACTACCACGATGTTTGTATAGAACTTTATTCACGAAACAACAGCAAAATCGGGAGGAAATACAGTCTCTCTTAACAAACACGTCTGAATCTGATTGACGTCTATCTTCATCTTTTATTTCTCGCCTACTATTATTATTTAAACAACATAGAATATAATAAAAAGTACGAATCCCACTTTTTATATTCACATCTTTTGTTCAACGTTTCGGTCAGCATTCGCCAGCCGTAGTCAGGAAAACACTTTAAAAACTTAACTCTCAAAAAAGCTACTTTCGCCACTCTTTTGAAATGTTTGTCATTTTCGACTGTTCTCGGAAAACAATCGACGACTTTGATCTATTTTATGCACTTGTCATTCATTTGATCTTTCAGAGGCTGGATCTTATTATTGGATGCCAGACAGTTGATGGCGTTTTCGGTTATTGACGTGAAAGCAGCTTCCTTCCATTTTCTCAGTTTTTCCTGTTTAGATTTTATTGTAGTTCACCCTTAAAATACTGAGATTTCACTTGTTGAGTGCTTTCCTGAAGACGGCTGGCGAATGCTGGCGAAAAAGTTGAACAGAAGAAGTGAATATGATCGAAATAGCCCATATAATATATCAATGAATGTCAGATCCTCAAGAATTTCACGTCTACAATTAAACAGAAATGTTTCAGTCGATATTTCAAACATCAAAAAAAAAGGCAAATCACTGTACATATTATCTACATTTTTTTTTGAATTCCCGCAATTTCGATCTTTCCTTAATACCTTCACGAAAAAAACAAACATCGTTCTTGCAAGTTCATTAAGACGGGTGTGCTCTCACTTCCATATCATTCATTACATTTTCACCTCTGAGCTGCAAATGTCACACTACTTCATCAACCCACAAACCTGTTCCGGAAAAATGCATCGTAATCCGAAAGAAATAACACATTATTCTATTAAATATAGACGGTGTCCTCAATCCGCAACTGCCATTAGCATTTCATTGAAATGATTCCGAGATGTGCCTTCATGTATTATTGATACAAGAGAATATGATTAATTTGATATTGCCTTCATCATGTCTTATGTATTTTCCCACGGGTAATCTAGACATTTATATTTGTACGTGTTTCTCATGAATTACGCCGGTTCTGGGTTCTGTTTCTTCAAGCGATAATCAGGTCTTGGTGAATCGAGTTTTGCAAAATTGTGAAAATTAGATTCAGTTTGACGAAATCGTACATATCTCATTAACTTTTAAGAAGTTCAGTTTTGATCAATACTAATTTTAAAAATGTTCAAAACTCAGAGTAAAAACTTAACCAAGAGATGCTCTCGCGCAGTTGTTATGCAGCCAAAGTAGAATCTGTTTATGCACGCCAACAATACTTCAGCGTTGCAAACTCGTGCCGTATGTTTATTCCGTACTAGAATAATTGGTCTATCGCTCCCCTTTTCTGATACTAACGGCTTGCGTCTGTTATAGAAAAGTCTGTCAGTTTGGCAACTCTGTTAGTGTTTAGTTTATGTATGCGAAGTAAGTATTTACATTTTCATTTCGATTTGACGCTCATAAATCGAATTATTTTACTGATTTGGCGGCAATTCAATAATTCTTAAGGCTATCCCGGTAATTATAGCTAAGACAAAATTACGAAGATGTTGTATTATATTCAGGAATTGTAGAAATCAAAATTTAATCTATTGTTAATTTCACCCCAGTGGGGCAGTGAAATGCTTTCCATCAGTACTATTCACGCATAGGGGCATCTCTATGTTCATTTGTTACTCTGAGATTCAACTTCTGAGCTCAAGCTGAGATGTGAAAATTTGTATTCAGACCTCGCAGAATAAATTGATCTACCTAATGTTGTATATAGACGTTAACGTCATGAAATATTCACACAGATGAATTGAACATTTGAACTGCCACCTAAATTTATTCAAAATTTTATCTGATTTGTAATTATATTACACATTGGATGTTAATTCTTGATCATAAGAATAATATTTGTGCACATTTTAACTGATGTAGCATTTTTTATTCAAAACTCTTTTTTGGAACTAGTGCTTAGTTTTCGTCCAACTAATTCTATAGACGGAGTGTTGAGAGTATTTTATTTTTATAGGCGTAAAAGCATCACGTCATTCATATTTGTTTCTCGGTATTGAAGATACTGAAGGTATATCACACTACTTATATAACTTATTGTATTTTTTTGACCCAATGGAATAAGAAGTGGCATCCTGGGAAATCCACAACGACCATAACAATCGGAAAATAATGCGTTAATTTCATGCAATAGTATATGTATACATATTATGCAACGAGCGGGTAATTATAGCTATTATTCACGAGGCGAAGTTCAGGCACGAGCCGTAGGCGAGCGAATAACAGCCATTATACGCGAGTAGCATACTCTACTTTATTCAAGAATACTGAATATATTTCTTGAAAATTTTAACATTTTGCGATTGTGACAGGAACTTCTATTACAAGTGTGGAAAAAGTCAAGTTGACCCATGGGAAACTTTCGGATAATTTGTCATTGTATATTTTGTAATAGAAATTGCTTAGACTGATGTAATAAAGTAAATTAGTTCCTCGATTGACAAGGTATACCCGAATTTGTTAGTTCAAGCACTTAAGAATAATGAAGAAATATCAATACAAAAAATATTATTCTAGATCCAAATCTATGAAGCATCTGACAGTAGAAAATTATAACTTATAAGTCACTTGTGATTAATGTGTTTTATTATGGTCGAGCAAAAAGACGTATAATGGGTGGATTACACAATAATCGTGGATGAATAATATATCTTGTCAGTGTTCGCAATAATTTCTTACATTTTGATGAAGAATTAGTAATATTAGCTTCAATATTTTTTCCCATTCGAATATGCTCGGTTACAAATTCAATTTTACGTAATATTTTTCTGCGCTCACTTTTTACTTTGAACTCAATTTTATTGCTTCAGGAAGAAAGACAATGATGATTAATTCAGTTTCTTAACAGATGTAGGTAGCATGTTTCCACTTTTCTTTCCCATTAGATGGCGAATACTTCGTAATACTTTTTCGAGAAACAATAATATCTATGTGATTTTCTTATCTCAGATATCTTTCTGCGTGTCGAACCTCATATTCTATGTTAATAGAAATCCAACGCCCATTGAGTTGATTTACGAGCACTAATAGTGAAACAAGTTAAGAAATATCCACATCATAAAATAATGGGTACGTTCAGAAGCACTCAACTGTTGGCAACAGTTGAGTACGTTGAGAAAGCGATAGCGCTGACAAAGCGATGTTTCTCAGCAGATGTCGATTTCTGGCGGCGGTAAAAATTTACGCTTTATAACTCATCTGACCGCTGAGACATGCGCATTTACCTATTTTTTCGTGATTTGTTTATGTTTAGGGTTTTTAGTAGAAGTTTATTAAGGAGTATTTTGCTTACTGGCGTCTGTCAGAAGAAAACCAACAACTTGTTGTTGAAGATTTGTAAATCACTCAGCGAAGCGTCCAGAAGATTTTTATCCGCTGAAACTCAACTCTACTCAGCTGATTTTTGCTTTATGCCAACAGTTGAGTGCTTCTGAACGTACCCATTGATATCGACATAATAATATAACAAGTTTATGACACAAGTGGAATGTAATAGCTTACGCTCACAGCCATCTGTATAGTGATGTAAATTAAGTGTGATTTTGCTTATTAACTATTTAATTTTGAAACTCTAGTTATAATAGAATATTATACAACGAGCGTATAATGATTTCTATTACGAGGTTAAGCTTGGGCTACGAGCCGTAGGCAAGTGAGTAGCATGCTATACTTTATCCATGACTACTGAATATATTTCTTGAAAATTTTAATATTTGGCGACTCAATTCTGTCAGTGGGGCCGGCAGTTCAGCCGTTAGCACGATAACTTTCAGAAGAATTATACTAGAGACTTGAAATTTTCAGGGTGAGTTCGGTTCCCAAATGCCCCGGTTGTTAACCAGACAAATCGTACAGGGTGTTCTATAAAATATGGTCATTCAAAATTTAATTTTTGTTCCTCAACATCTCAGACAAAACGAAATCAATCGAAATGAAATTATGCGGCCACACGCAAGATGCTCATTAGTGAGTCTGTTGCAAGATTTTGTGGCTATAGTGTTAACAGAACCATAAAAAATTCGAAGATATATTGAAAAGAAGAAACTTATTTTTTCCATAACAAGATATCCGATTCAAGTGGAAGTTATTTTGTGAATGAATATTTATATGTCTACTGAATGTATGCAAAATTTCAAAAAGATCGCATTATCTGAACTATAAAAACTTCAGTTGAAATATTGATAATGAGAATATCTTTATTTTCATAATGAATATCCAATTCGAGTGAAATTTATTTTGTGTATGAAGATTGATATACTAAATGTTTGTGCAAAATTTCGAGAGGATCGCATTTTCAGAACCATAGAATTGATTTTTTCAATTGTCAAGTTTTTGCATTTATATATTATTCAGTATCAATCTGAAGTCCTGTACAAAATTCTGAGGTAATAGCTTTATTGCTCCACCAATGAACTAGCGCTAAAAAGCACCTGCTCAGGGCTTTCTAAATTTTTTTCTAACCACTCCGAAATCAGTTTTAATGGAAATTACAATTTTTGAATCAAAGGATTACAAATCTTTCACTCCAATCGAAAAATAGTTTTGGATGCAACTAACAATTATGAATTCTAATTACGCATTCTACGTTGTGTTCATAAACAGAGTGCTTCTAATATACTCATGGTCTGGCATGTTGCTATTCCTTACATCTAGTTGGCACTGTTCACTATCCAAACAATTATACATAATGTACATAATTACAGCTTTATGCATCGTTGAATCTTAGAGAGTTCATGCAAGTTAGGTACATACCTAACTGAGAACTAGAGTATTATTGATATTGTTGCAGATAAAAGATACAATTCCGAATCTGCTATTGTATAAATTGGTATATCTTGTAACAACTGTATAACTTGCATGAAATAATTGAATAGGGCGTAAACCATGATCTGTTAACTGCAATCAAGGTCGATGGTTAATAGTTATATAAAACGCGGAATGCCTTTGCAGAATGGAAGTCTCATAATAAAACTAATATAATAACTTATACTATTATACCTGGCGTCCAGAGGTGGACCGTATACCTATCTTTGATGGTGTTAACCATGACAAAAGGCTCCTGGAATGAAATGAAGCATCGAAGTAAAGCTTTTATTTCTTGGTCATATCAAGGAAACAATAGTTCAGATTTCAATGTCTTGGGAAATATTGGTGTCGTTCTCCCTATTTTCGAATTCAATTCTCCTATTCAAATGGTTCGGAAATGATCGTGTTTACGATCAGCCGACAGAAGATGATACTATTCTGACTAACTATATCCGTCGTAGTTTCAGTTCTAAATACCAAGTTTTGTAATGATCAGATTCGTTATTTCGTTAACAATGAGAAATCAATATATTGATTGAAGTATAATCTGCGAGGATTCTGCATTTCTAAAAAATTTCTAGGTTTTCACGCCGTCTCTGAAACAGAAATAATTAAAAATTTTTGATTAAGATGAAGTGCTCCTGCGAAAATCTTTACACTTATTAGTCAGGAGCAAACTGGTTTTGAAAAAATTGTTGCCTAACAGTAAAACTAAAAAAGGAAATAAATGAAAAGGATAATGTAACGTTTCAGTGTCTATAACAGACACCTTCTCCAGACAAACTTGTAAAATTTCGGAATTGTGTGTTTTTTCATTTGCAGTCTAACTTTTTTAAAACCAATTTGCTCCTGACAAATAAACACAAATATTTTCGCAAGAGCACTTCATCTCAATTAAAATTTTTCTAATTATTTCTGTTTCAGAGACAGAGTAAAAAGTTTTTTAGAAATCAATATGACGAAGTTTAAGTGAGAGTAGAACATACGGAAGTCTCAACAGTGAAAACTTCAAGTCCTTAACTCCTTTCGTTCGAAAGTTAAAGTGGCCGGAAATTTGTTGATTGCACCGCACAGACATATATATTTTTTAATTTCGTGATAGCGCGATGTTTACGTACTTGCATGAGTATGTGCGTCATTATTTTTTTTCTAAAAACTATTTCGAATTAATCAGATATGTGGTCCCGGGTATATGAAGAAAATATTGAAAAAATTCAAATGTCAATCATTCCGAAACTACTGAACCTATTCGGCATTCGTGACCATACGATTTTCTCAAAATTTCGAGATTTTCACTTCTAGACAGAATTACTTTTGACCTCAGATTCTTCATCAGATCGATAACAAGCTGTTTTCTCTGGAATGACCGGCCAAAAACACGAAAAAACTCAATCCATCGTCAAATCTAATTAGGTCTAGTTATATTATCCAGGTTGATATTGATTATCTAGAAAGTATTTGGAAGTTAAAATTTTTTATATCAGTTAAGAAAAAAGTTTGTACTTTTCAAAATATTTTTTTCTCATGACTTCTTCGTAAGGAAACAAGATGCCATAGTTTTGCCAAAAGTATGTAGGTTTTGAATTTAGAAGAGAGAATGGTCTCAAACTTTCGAAATTCGAAATGGTACCTACGGTTGGTCGAAAAGTACATTATTTTTTATTCGAATAGTTCTCGATCTACAGGGTCTTTATAAATGATTATAACAGCGCAGTTGGCTTTGGATTGCAGAATACCAATCTCTAACCAATCAGCGCATAGCATGATCATAGAATTCTGTGGTTTGCATAATCCAAAGCCAACTGCTCTGTTATTGGGATAAATAATTACCGATGGCGGCGCTGCAATCGCCGAATCAGCTGTTCCCGAAACGAGTATTGTTTCGTGCACGTCAAAGCAAAACGATAGAGATTCTGGTGTTTCTCAAGTGTTTCAGTTGATTTATTTAGTCTTTTGACTGAACAATCGTGAAAATGGTCCTATGAAATGATTTATTAAGTTCATATTATATACATCGAGGACGATATGTAGAAAAATATCAGTTTTGGGCATTCACCCTTGTCAACTGCAGAAGGAAGATATTTAACCATCTAACTTGGCTCATTTCAAAGATAAAATGTATCCGGATATAATTAGTTATTTAGTAGAAACAAGGAATCCTGCTGCAGGGAATCAAATTATATTTATAATATTTATTCTTCAATATATAGAAAGAAAAAATGACAATATTTGTTATTGAAATGAAAGCCGTTGAATTCCATGATGATTTTATTACAGAAATGAAAGACTTTAAGAAAATAAACAACTTAATTTCAATTATTCACAACATCAAAAACTATTTTTATTGAATACAAATCAGAAAAATTCATTAATATTTTGTCGTAAGTGAAGCATTTATCATTCAATACAAACCAACAAATTTTATTCCCTGGTATAAACAAAAAGTTAATTGTCTAATAAGAAATGATTATTAATTTTACAATACAGAGTTAAAGTAAGTATGTGTATGCTATTTTTTATAAAATAGTGAATATAACAGTTCTACTTGTCTCATATAAAAAACAAAAGATATACTGCAACTTGAGAGAACATCCAGATAAGTTTTAGCCAAGTGATATGATTTCAGGGCATATATTCATAAAAACTTAAGTTATCACAACAATTTTGTCTATTAACAAGTAATCTTCATCTGTTTTCTTTAACGAGTGAATTGGAAATACATCCAATAATGTACTATATTTCCTCCTTTAAGTCCAAATATGAATCCTGAAACTGGTTAATCTCTTTGTTTTCTTGATTTTGACTGCACTAAACGTCTGAAATGCTTCCTCTAGTGCAAACTGGTGATCAACTGATAAAATATTATTTTTTCATATAACCACAATCCTATAAAATAGTGACCTGTGAAAGAACTCTTTAGAGCTTCATCCATAAACACAGCAACAATTAGTGTTATTCACTGTATTTTCTTTAGTCATCTTTAAATCAGATTAAAAACCAACTAACTAGACGAATAATGAACACACAGTACAAATATAATTTCTTAAGGCATTCTCATTTCTTAGGCACAAACAATCGAGTGTCACACAGAACATATATGTCATATCCCGTCCCGCGTTTTGGAATACTCGTTTCGGGATAGTTCTACGTAACGCCGCTAGGGTCGCATAGAGTTGTATTTTGCTCAATAATCATTTATAGAGACCCTGTATAATACACATCTAAGAGGAGAGGAAAAAGTACAAACAAGAAAAAAAATTTATATATAATAATAATTTTACAAACACGTTGATGATTTCCTTATAATTATCAGTTACACTAAGGAATTAATGAAAGTTCGCCGAAACTTTTATATTTGGTTGACAATTCAATCAATTCGAACCTTTCGCGACCATATTCTTTTACGTTGATGTCGACAACTTTAACCCATTCCATTTGTTTGTTCGGGACATCAAAATCGTTTGCAATCGTTCAATATCAAGAAAATAATGGTTATATTCATTTCATTTAGGAATGTTTATGTTAAAATTTTAACATACGCAAAAAACGGCATAGATAAACCGAACAGTTCACAGAATTTTCAAATCTGAATGATTTTTTTTCCATATGAACAAGCGCACAAAAGCTTCTGACTACACGCCATGTCATATCCACCTTTTTTGTTGGCTCATGCGACAAAGGAAGTGACATAACTTCGTTGTTATTATCAATTATATAGAAAAACATCGTAACACGAAACCACAAGCTCCGGAAAAACCAATCAGAAATTCAATACTGCATATCAGCCGCGTAGTACTCGAATTGAAATACTGTAAGCATATTATTCCATTTATTCACAATGGTATCATTGATGAAACAACCAACGTAATTTCAACAATGCAAGAATAAGTTAGCACATAAGGCAATCTGTGTGTGATATTGTTTTTGCTGAATATAAATCGTGATGCCTATATTTATTTCATTGGGTGAGAGATATTGGATACTTCTTTAAGCATAGGCGTAGACACATAATTTTTATAGCAGGGATTTTTATATTTGTTCAGTCAGTTTATGCACTTCTGTATACCTGCATTTCTAGTTCCCTAGTTATGGTATTCTCCATTTCGTACTATGTTGTCCTTGTTCTTGTGGGTGTATAAAATACAGGTGAGTGTAAGTATTTTTTCTTATGTGAAATGATTTCTACAGCTTTCCATACTCCTTAGATCGCATATGATAAGTACGAATGGCATATTTTTGTTTAATGAAGATTTCCTCTCTTTCATTACTACCACCCCAGAACAGTAATTCAAAGTTTATGAGGCTATGGAAATACCAGAAATAAGCGTGTTTTGCTGCTTGTTTTCCTGCTACCTGCTTTGACCCTCTTATATGTAGCTAAATATACCTTTTTTATCTGATCTTCTGTGTGTTTCCAGAATTCCAGAGTGAACTCTGTTCCTGGTCTAGCATCAAGTCAAGCATTGCGTTTTTCCTTAATTTATTTTCAGTTCATTTGTATGAAACCATATTCCTACCTGTTTTAGGACCATTTGTGCCTATTCGTGGATTTCCTCTTCATCCTTGTCAACAACCAGAAAGAAGGTATCACCAACAAATAGAACCGTGGTCTGCGAGTCAATTTTTGGAGGTAAGTCATTCATAAATACTTGAAATAGTAAGGGTTCCAGTAAGGACCCTTGGGGAATCCCACACTCCAGACATTTCCGACCTGACTGTTCCCCCTGACTGAATACTTTTTGCGGTCTATCTTTTAGATAGCCTCCTATGAGTTTGGGTGCTTCTCCTCTAGAACCATAGCTCTGTAGTCTCTGGAGCAGAATTTCATGGTTCAAGGAGTCGAACGTCTTGCTCAAGTCGCATGCTATCAACCTACACTTTTTCTCTCTATCAAGTGCCCCAGCTACATCGAACAGCATAGATGATATTGCTGTTGTTGTAGATTTATTATACTGAAAGTCACGCTGCTCGTCACACACATTCGTGGACTGAGGTGATATGTATGGGAGTCTTGATACAAGCGCAAGATTTGAACAGCAAGCCATGTTTGATAGTCATAATATCGAATGATTATGATGTGACAGATCGGAAGAATTCAATTCTCCACCGGACTCAAAATTGGACATTTCGACAGCCACTTTTCAGCGCATTCTCAATGAAAGTTTTGCAGCCACAAAATCCAACTGACTTAACAACTTCTGCCAGTAGATTATGAATTGCAGAGTTTGCTGTGTCATTTCGCGTTCTGGTGACCAGAATTTGCCTCCACGCTCTTGCGATTCAACACCTTCAGATCTCTGGCTGTGGGTTTATGACAATAAGCCTTACCATCGAAGCACAGAATGCATATGCCAGCAAATATGTGGCGGCCATTCATAAGATATTTTGTTGCATTCATAATTCTATATTTTCAAAATCAAAAAATATTTCAATGCCTTGCTGCAGTCCACAGTAAACAGTGTATTATTGAATATTGAAATCTTGCTCTCTAGAAACAGCACTTAATTACGGAAGAGCCGAAGGGCCTTTTAATGTAAACCATTTCATATACTCTATTTAGAAAAGTCTCATATATTCTCTGTATCTAAATCATGTTACCGACCAACTGCCGAAATCACGAATCACAATACCAAACAACGAAAATCAACTGACCACGACCATGACGTTCCTTCAACGACCGGATGTATATTCGCCCACACAGTCATCTTACAGATTTACCGCTTGTTTTACTCCACGACAGAATGTATGTCTCGTTTGTAATTCAACAGTTTCTGAATATGGAAGGAAGGATATTGTCGTTATAACGAATATCCGTAGATGGCGACCGGAATTTTAGTTGGCATCGCCAGGAATAATTGATTTGAAATTCGGCAGGGTCGTTGAATTCATGTCTATAAGTGGACAATACATGGGTGGTTTGCTGATGAAGGTTGGTTAGAAGGCGAAGGCTGGAAATCGGGACAACTATCGGCATTTTCGACATGATGAAACCTGTACAGGGCTTTTCACTATAATGTAACCCCTTTAACTTTGTTACTAAAAGAGATACAGAAAAATGTTTCAAACGAAAATTTCACGAAATCGACTGAGGTTTCACAAAATGAATTCACATAATGGAATATAAACTGGGTGGCCAACATAATAATGGCAACTTTTTTTTTCAAATGGAACACTCTGTATATTTTTCCATATTTAGCTAGCTCTTTTTTCTCTGATTTCGCATAATATGTAACATATTATTACGAAAATGAGAAGGCCGAGACAGTGACAGGACAGTTTTGGTAGAAAAGTGACAAGGGAGTAGATTAGAAGTGAGTGGAGAGAATAGTTCGTATTTGTAGTTTGGAGAGTATTAAAAGGAAACTTTTGGAATTGTGTATTAGTTTTCAATTGATAGGGAACCCAAGATTGTAACAATGGTGTCAGAAGTGGGATTGGTTGAAATGGTAAATACACGGAGTACAATCTACAATATGGAAGCCGTAATGGAAATGATCAAACAGCAATTTGCCGAGCAGAAAGACAAAGACAAGAGGAGAAAAAGAAAGGAAAACAAGAGGAAGATGAACGTCGTCAGAAAAAAACAAGAGGAAGACGAACATCATCACAAAGAAAAACAAGAGAAAGGCGAACGTCGTCAGAAAGAAAAACAAAAGGAAGACGAACGTCGTCAGGAAGCAAAACAGGAGAAGAAGGAAGGAAGGGAACAAGTGCAAATATATTTCGAACAGATGTTCCAGAAAATTGGAGGACAATTTAAGGGGAAAGAATATGCCGCCGAAACAACGCTCCAAAATATGAAGACGGAATGGAAAACCAATAATTTTGAATTATTACGTACAAAAGTACAGGCACTTATATCATGAAGGTTTCTGACGAACAAAAACAGTTGCTTGATGATCACATTGTGCAGCCTCATTTAAAGAAATGTTTCGAGAATATCGCAACATTGAAGTTCGAGTCTGATTTGCAAATCACCAGGATGTTCTCGGCAGAAGGTGAAGATCTCAATGCTACCCTGTATCCAGTTGGGAGTGTTGAGATTTGGCTGCTTCAAGTTGAGCTAAGCATGCAGAATACAGTGAGAACGATCATAGCTGTTGCAACAAAAGCAGAAATAATGAAAACTGAAGGAACTTAATTCAGGATGCGTTGGTCAGAAATAGTGGTGACAGCAGGTAGTCGAGAATCAATGACGTGGTGTACAGAGTTCATGGGACCAAGGTGAAGGTTGTTCATTTTGAAAGACTGAAGCCCTATCATGGTGCAACTATGGTTTTTGATCGAGACGCTCAAAATTAGAGGAAGGACAATGTTACGAAAATGAGTCGGCCGAGACAGTGACAGGACAATTTCGGTAGAAAAGTGACAAGGGAGTAGATTTGAAGTCAGTGGAGAGAATAGTTCGTATTTGTAGTTTGGTGAGTATTAAAAGGAGATTTTTGGAGTTGTGTATTAGTTTTCAATTGATAGGGAACCCAAGATTGTAACAATATGTTGGTCTATCTCCTTTGTTCTGAGTACCACATAGTTTCAATTTTCAAGAACCACCTGGCTCTGTAATCATTCTTCAAGTGGCAGACTGCGTTTACTGAAAATGCTCATTTTTAGAGTTATGATAACTTTTCTTCAGGAAAGTTATACTTTGGAAATTAATGTGAACCATATGGAACTTGGTCACCAGAAGCTGCTCCAGCTTGACAATCCCAAAAGGAGTCTGCAATACGACATCATTTTAATGCGAAGTTGCTGTTCCGAAGCAATTTCAAAAGAGAGTTCAGACTGTCTTCTTAGATTCATTAGATCATTCATGAATTAGAATAAAATTTTATACACTCCATTTTGAAATTTATTCAAAAAAACAAAATTCCTGATCAACAACAATTTTTGTCGATCGTTATAACGAATATTCGGTGATGGCGACCGGAATTTTAGTTGGCATCGCCAAGAATAATTGATTTGAAATTCGGCAGGGTCGTTGTATTCGATGTCTATAAGTTGACAATACATGGGTGGTTTGCTGATGATGGCCGGTTAGAAGGCGAAGGCTGGAAATCGGAACAACTATCGGCATTTTCGACAGGAAATACGATTTTTATTCGTTAATGAAACCATTACATTATAGATTAAATTTCGAAAACCAATAGTGCAAGTTCATAGGAGGAAAGAAAAAAATCTTATACACTATACATACAGGGTTTTCCTTTTAAGTTGGCCTATTAGACGTTTTAGGAGAACTAGTGAATATTTCGTTCTGAAATTTTAGGAGGAGCCTTGAGGGTGAAGGAACTCTTCGCCTAAAATATTTTCAAGTCGACAGTATTGCCACGTCTATCTCAAACGCATATCTACTTTCTTATTTCAAATGGAACTACCTATATTTTCATTTATGTGTCGATTTAATACCAAATTCGCAGAATAACCCACTAAAAAACAATTCTCTGCTATGCACTGTTGCCAAGTAATTCACAAATTCCTGTAACTTTTGGCATTTGCATTGCCAGTTGGGAAATGCAATATCTCGATTATTTTTTATTCGAACGGAACCAAACTCCGCAGTCTCATAGTAAAGACTCCATGCATTCATGTTGTATATTCAGTATTTTGATACATCTTAAGGTTTTTCGAAGATATTGCTCCGAAAATGTGAAACTCAAAATTGAAATATTTCGAGATTTTCAAATGGCAACCCCATATTTATTTTACAGCATTCGATTCGAAATAAAAAATGAATGGCAGTCTTCTCTTACATTAACTATTTATTTTGGATAGTTTTCGAATGAGATGAAAAATACTGAAAATTTTCAGTATTTATAGTTCATGATCTATGGTTCTGTTTACGATGAAATGGTTCTATGATTATGGCGTGAATTGTTGAAGTAGATTCTATGGTTCAAATCATAAAAAGTATTCGATGATCATGGATGTCAAAGAAAAAAATTTACCCATACTATTCAAACACGATTCGGGTTATGCACATTTAGCAAGAATGACTTGAAAGAAATTCCGAAAATTGTTTAGGCTTTCTGTAATCCTGGCCTAATGTTCAATAATTATTTATTTTTGACAGTTTTCAAATGAGATGAAAAATACTGAAAATTTTTCAGTTTTTATAGTCATGTTTAGTAGACATAATGCTGTGTGATTATTAAGTGAATTATCGTAATGAATCCTATTGTTGAGGTCATGAACATTGGGCCAGGATTATAGAAAGTCTAAACAATTTTTGGAATTTCTTTCCGATCATTCGTGCTAAATGTGGATAACGATTGTTAAGGGCCCTACAGGTCCTTTCAATAATTTTTTGGCATTCCCCGTGAATTGTGAAACAACCCGAATCGTGTTTGAATAATATGGGTAAACTTTTTTCTATGACCTCCATGATCATCGGATACTTTTTATGATTTCAACCATAGAATCTTCTTCAACAATTCACGCCATAATTATAGAAACATTTCATCGTAAACAGAACCATACTACCTTGATCAAAAAGTTCCCGGAATTTATTCAAAAAATGAAAAATACAAGATTATACATGAAAATCGATGTTGTCCCCTTCAAAGTACTCCCCATCGACTGCAATGCACTTATGCCAGCGCTTGATCCAATCCTCGAAACATTTTTCATATTCGGTTTGCGGTATGGCCATCAGAGCCATCTTCGATTTTTCCATGATCTCATCTCGGGTGCTGAAACGCGTTCCACGGAGCGGTTTCTTGAGTCGACCGAATAGGAAATAATCGCAGGGAGCCAGATCAGGTGAATTTGGAGGTTGTTGAATAGTATTTGTTTCGTTTTTAGCCAAATGTTCACGGATAACGATGGCATTGTGTGACGGCGCGTTATCATGGTGCAAGATCCACGAGTTGTTTGCCCACAAATCCGGTCTTTTTTGACGAACTGCTTCACGCAAACGCCTCAGAACGCCTAAATAATACTCCTTGTTGACGGTCTGCCCTTGTGGGAGGAATTCATGATACACAATTCCTTTGTAATCCATGAAAACTGTGAGCATCGCCTTTTTTTTCGACTGAAAACGACGTGGTTTTTTCGGTCGCGGCTCATTCGGTGCACGCCATTCACTCGCTTGATGTCTAGATTGCGTATCATATTCATAAATCCATGTCTCGTCTCCAGTAATGATCCGTTTGATGAAGGTTGGGTCGGATTCGGCCTTGGAAATCATATCTTTTGCGACGTCAACGCGGTCCCTTTTCTGCATGAAATTCAGCTCTTTCGGCACCAGCTTTGCAGCGACACGTCTGAGGCCCAAATCATTAACCAAAATATCTTGAACTGATCCAAAAGCAATGTCCAACTCCTCTGCCATCTCTCTAATTGTCAATTTACGGTCTACGGTCATCCATTCTTTGATTTTTTTAATGTTTTCGTCAGTTTTCGATGTCGATGGTCTGCCACTGCGCTCATCATCGTTCACGGACTCACGGCCACTTTTGAAACGTTCGTGCCACTGATAAACCACAGTTTTCTTTAAAGTATCTTTGCCGAAACTCTTTTGTAACATTTTCAATGTCGTCGCACCGTTGAAACCGTTTTTCACGCAAAATTTAATGCAAATCCGTTGTTGCAAATTTAATTCCATTTTCAAAACTATACAAAATCGAGTACCCGCACAATCACAGATGTATTCGAGACGGCGTCACTTTTACAAATGTCAAGCTGTGAACCTGAAAATTGTATACAATGTCACGGAGGAATGTAGCAACCTAAAAAAACATAAGATAACAAAATCGAGCGACTGAGAGCGTCACATGATAGTGATTCCGGGAACTTTTTGATCAAGGTAGTAGATCATGAACTATAAATACTGAAAAATTTCAGTATTTTTCATCTCATTCGAAAACTATTCAAAATAAATAATTAGTGTAAAATGGGACTGCCATTCATTTTTCATTTCGAATCGAATGCTGTAAAATAAATATGGGGTTGCCATTTGAAAATCTCGAAATATTTCAATTTTGAGTTTCACATTTTCGGAGCAATATCTTCGAAAAACCTTACAATGTATCAAAATACTGAATATACCACATGAATGCATGGAGTCTTTACTAGGAGACTGCTGATTTTGGTTTCCTTCACATAAAAAATAATCGAGATATTGCATTTCCAAACTGGCAATGCAAATGCCAAAAGTTTCAGGAATTTGTGAATAACTTGGCAACAGTGCATAGCAGATAATTTTTTTTAGTGGGTTATACTGCAAATTTGGTATTGAATCGATAAATAAATATAAATATAGGTAGTTTCATTTGAAATAAGAAAGTAGATATGCATTTGAGATAGACGTGGCAACACTGTCGACTTGAAAATAATTTAGGCGAAGAGTTTCTTCACCCTCAGGGCTGCACCAAAAATTTCAGAACGAAATATTCACTAGTTCTCCTAAAACGTCTACAAGGCCAACTTAAAAGGAAAACCCTGTATATTCTGAACTCCCAATTTATTCCATACAGGCTAACATGTTTCGGCGGTTAAGCCATCATAAAATCCATCTAAAAAATATTATAAACATTGAAATAAATCAAGTTACCTAAATAAGATGAACTTGTTGTTAAAATATTAGAAAAAACCAAAATCTAAAGGAGCGTGGTAACCGACTTTATGAAAATTTGAGTTCAAATCAGATTAAATGGAATCATCAACAAACTCTGGTCCGAGTCGAGAAAACATTGATTGTCTGAAAGGATAAAAACAATCTCAGTATCAAAATCACATTAAATATTGAATATCAAAAATTGGACCTTGTGAGTGTGGTAAAGCCTATATTGGAGAAACTCAATGAACATAAAAAATTATCCTTATACTGACGAGTCAAAAAAAAAGTTGAAAAAGTTCAGATTAATTGCTTCAAAACGGAAAAAATAAAAAAAATCAAAGTCGATAATTATTTTCTGAGAACTGTCAAAAATACCAAACATTTCAAAAAGTAACAAAAGTTGCTGGCGAATCCTAAACGAAACGTTGAATAATGAAAGCACATACAGCCCAAATAATATGTATATCGAAAGTTTTACCTCAAATACCTCTTATAGGTATGTATAAAATGAATGGTCGTGAAATCACCAGCGGGAAAACTGTTGAATTTTCATACGAAATTCGTTTCAAATGTTGTCAGCCCTGTACTTTGGTTTTTACTTCACCCCGTTCAATATTTCGCGTTCAAAAAACATTATTCATTCTTTTCCACCATGACTCTCGCGTTTTTGTCTTACCCATCCAGAAACCTCAGTTTTATATTTGAATATTAAGGGCGATGCAAAAACGTTGAACGTCTAGAACAAGTTCTGGGGAATGAAAAATGAGGGAGGTATCAACTGACCATTGCAGCATGAGCTATTTGAATTATGCACAAAGAAGAATTAGCCAACAAATGTGTATATAACTATGGAGAATTCGAAGCTTGTGCTCCTGGCCTTCTGAAGGTTGATTATGAAAATATTTTCCGGCAGAAGCATGGATAAATTCTCAATTCATTTATCGATTTGCCATAAAATTATTGAATTTGACATCTCTTCGGAAATTGTGGTAATAATTATTATTGATAAAGTAAAGAAAATCATTCTGAAGTTTCTGATTATGGATACCATCAATCCGAACTTCTTAAAAACATGTTACCATGACATCACAAAAAAACCTGAAACGCTTCATTCATTGAATTGGTTCCAAATGTTTTCCAAAATGCAATATTTTTCACACTTTGTCATTTTGACATGAGTTTGTCACACGTTTTTTATCATTATTCCTAAATTGAATTCGATATTTAGGATTAAATACCACTATTTAAATCTATGGGAGATGATTACCCTTCAGTAGGGATCTGTAGCGGTCATAGAAGAACAGAAGATTCGAAAATCATCACTTGGAACGCCAGACCTGGTTTAACACACCCTCCTGGCCCAAGAGCAAGAATTACGTATTTTGTATCTGAATATTGAAGGTATTTATTCGAATAGTTTTAAGTTTCAATTTTGTAAAAACGGCGAGACAGGGTTTTTTCTACAGAGGTTTTTCCCTGTGCTCTGGTATCATACGACAGAATAGTATGGTACCCCGTTTTGCACCAACCTCAGCTAGGGACTTTTTTGTTTCATGTATTGTATTTTGTTAGCTCTCAATTCAAAAGAATATATATATATCTATAACTGTACTCTATTTTTGTATTTTGAAATGGCAGAATGCCAGCAAAGTTCCTGATTTTACGCAATTGCAACCAAACTTTAACAGAATTCCATAGTTTGATTCAAGATTTCTTCGATACACTTGCGAAATATTTCCTAATAATTTAAAATTATATTTGAAGATATAAAATCGATATCGATGTAACTGAAATTCAAGTGATTTTTTTATAGATTTATATTTCCATCTGGAATGTTCTGAGCACTCTTATAAAATTCTAGCAGTTATGGCACAACCAGTTTTTCCTTGCAATCCTTGATTTAATTTATAAAATACATGAAAAAAGAGCAATCGCAATAAAAATTCAAGATGTTTGCAGGTTTCCGCCATTGAGAAATACTTCGAAATTCTTAGATAGGCACAAAAATCAAAGACTAGATACCATTTTTTCAAATGTTAGTTCAGTCTTCTGTACACAATCAATAATATTTTACTCAAAATTGATCTTCAAAATCCTGTATCTCACTTATGCTTCGAGAACGGGATGTCTAGACGATGAATTTGTTTGTCCAGTTTATGATGAGACACTTTTTATACCGTCCATTTAGCCCTTATCTGAATTTTGAATTGCCCTACTACTTAACAAGGGAGGGTCATTGATATACTAGATCTCAAGTATAAATATCTCCTAAGATATGATTCAGAATCAAACAACTCTGAAACCATAAACATCATTTAAAAGTAGACTGAAAAATCCCAACCAACCATTCCTCCGCAAATTCTTCAACTTCATCCTCATCAGAAACATAACCATGATTAATACCCACTCCAAAAACAATCGCAGAACATCCGGTCAGAAGTTATCCGCAGGCACGAAAATCCAGAAATGTAAATTAACCCTCTGCTGGCGTTTAAAACGGCGAAAACAGTAGGTACGTATATCAAATCCGGCTACTTATGTTTTTGAAACGACCCGGAATGGACCCTCCTTTTTCTAATTTCGCCTCACAAAGCAGCACTCTGGATATTCCGCGCATCCGTCCGAAAGCGTTAATTGTCCAGTTTTTGATAAATGAGGCTCTAAGAGGAATTAACAGGAGCGCGAAATTTTTCCTGATGGTCATTAGGGGGTTCTTGAGCGCAAAAATCGACGATAACGTTATTTTAGTCTGGAACGGTTTGGGGAGAAGTGGAAAGGGTGAGGTAGGGTGGGCGTTGTCTGGAGTTAACAAGGGGTGCTGGTATGAGTTGGAAAAAGGTCTTTCTTGGGCGTTTGTCTTCGTTGTCTGCTTTTAATTTATTGGAAAACCGAAATTCAAACCGAAGGCAACGCCATATTGAAGATCATGATAGTTAAAGCTGAACTCACAATGTATTCCAACCGCTTTCTATCGTCAATATCCCAGTCAAATTAGGGTTTCACCTCGGAATGAAAGATAATAAGCTGAATTTTGGTATAGACCTTTGTTTTGTAGTCCTCAATATTGTCTCAAAAGTCTAAATTGCTATCGTGTGCGCGACTTAAGATATTGAAGGTAATGATAAGTTTGGCATTACTGCCCTGTTATTCAGCCGGTCACACATCGTGTATATAGTGTCATATTCGCGTGAAAGAATCTGAGGTAGTGCTCAAACTACCTAGAAGAACGGCGGGCTTTCCTTCGAATTTGTGGATTTGTAGCACCTCTAGAATTTCGAAGTTTTCATATCAATTATTGAATGTACCTAAAATGAAATGAATGGAATCGTTATGTGAATATTCAAAGGTAGTTTATAGACTGAAATGGAAACCGTATTCCGGTGTTTTTATAGTGGAAAAAGTGATGTAAAGATGTTACATTTCTGGAACTTCTGATGCATCTCACCAATTTTCTCTGCCGAGGAAATGACTGACCAAATTTGCATCTGGCTCCCGAACTAATAGTAGAGTCACTTTATTGCCTTTTGCCAGTTGTTTTACGGCACTCCCAGGTGAGCAGAGACCCCTTGCAGTGTGATTGAGCTGAAACCCTTATTTTATCTAATGAAAAGTGGTTGCCTGTATATGTGGAAAATCTTATAAAGGAGAGACATCGAGACCATTAGAGATAAGAAAACGGGAACGTAAGAACAACATCAAAAATAGACATTACAAGATCACAAATCGCTGATCACGTATGTTCAAATAGCAGAGATCATATGATGAACTAGAACAACACAAAGATCCTAATGATGGAACCTGATAATTGTAAAAGGAAAATTAAGGAATCCACATGTATTTCGTTAGATGAAGTAAATAATTTGGCAAATTGTTCTGTTGGAAAAGATCGTATTTGGATTGATTTATTGAAGAAAGAAATGACATCAGGAACTTTCAAAATTAAATGAATCAACATCTCTATGTGTTGACAACTTTCAATGCCAATCAGACTGCAAATGAAAAAAACACAATTGCGAAGATTTCACAAGTTTGCCTGAAGAAGGTACCTGATATAGACACCGAAACGTTACATTATCCTTTTCATTTATTTCCTTTTTTAGTTTTTCTGTTAGGCAACATTTTTTTTCAAAACCTATTTGCTCCTGACAAATAAGTGCAAAAGTTTTCGCAGGAGCACTTCATCTTGATTAAAATTTTTTTAATTATTTCTGTTTCAGAGACTGGGAGTGAAAACCTATAAGTTTTTTAGAAATACTAAATGAGTTACTTATTTCCGGATCTGATTAGACTCAGCAAGCATGTTATGAATGGGCTCTCCAATTGGTTCAGAGACAACAACTTACTCTGTAATGAAGACAAGCCCGATGTAATATTTTTCCTAACACCTCAGTCCCAGATTGACATGCCTGAACATGTAGACCTTGGTAACAACAGTCTAAAAATCCGTAAATGTGTGAAATTCTTAGGGATGTATCTTGGTTCTTCACTGACTTGGGACACACATATCCAGTATGTATGTTCCTGACTAGCTTCTTTGTTATGGTCTTCGCATTCTTGTTAAGCACCTTGATGTAGATACCTTAAGAACTGTATATTTTGCAAATTTTGTATCCTGAATTAGATATGGAATAATGTACTATGGCAACTCACGTGATATCAATGATGTGTTCATTATGCAAAAAAAGCCCTGCGTATAATACTTGGTCTCAGTAGATTAGAATCTTGCAGAGGTAAATTTAGAGCTTGTGGTATACTAACAGTAACGGCCATTTATATACTTGAATGCCTTATGTATCTATTTGAAAACAAGCATATGTTCATCAACCTGCTACCTCTTAAACTTCACAATACAAGGTCAATAAATTATAGAGTTCCTAGGCACAGGCTCATTAAATATGAAAGTGGGGCATTTTATAACTGCATCTCACTTTTCAATAAGCTACCCGTAGATATCAAAGAAGAGACCAACAAAAATATCTATAAAAGAAAGTTAACATCACTGCTTACAACTACTGAACCATATAGTATTGGAGAATTTATGAATATCTCGATTTAATTGTTTCTGATTTGTTGCTAATATTTTTTCCTGTTATTTTACTATAGGTATCATATATGTGTATATTGTTGACACTATTTCTCAAGATGTATATGCATTCTTAGTGAAATAAAGATTGTTATTATTATTATTATTATACTGATCGTGATACAGAAATTTTGACAATCCCCATTTTCAACAATTTCTCAAGTTTCAAATTCCCTTTCTCAACACACCGTTGTTCGACCCTGTCCAGCATCAGAACCATGAATAATTCACTGCCGCCAAACGGCTGGGCCCACAACTCTGGCGACCGCCGTTCATCGCAATTAGACAATGGGAGACAGATTTAATATTATGGATTGAGCATTTGTATTCCTCCGGAATTGAGTCCCATTGTTCTCCGGTAAACTTATGAGAGGGACTTTGTCATATTAGCTTGTTTATATCGTAGTGTGTTTGTATTGGTCGCGAGAGATCCGCTCTGGCTCTGGACCAGGACGTGCCCTGGATGCCCAGTCGAGGGTCTTACTCTCTGTGTCCCAGATAATGAGTTTGCCACTTGAGTGGTCTTCAATCTCGTGGGCAGTATTTGTTTTTGTTTCGAGGAGAGAATCGTAGCGGGTTAGGGTAGTCTGGAGACCGGTTGTAGAAGGAAGTCTGTATGTATATACTGATCTCCAGAGGTTACAATGTATCTGTATGAACCAAGAGTTTCCGAATAGTTCGTTAACTTGAACAGATCATGTATGGGATGAGGATATGTTAGAGTGAGGGAAAACATCAGGAATGATTGATATCCCAAATAAATCTTCAATATGTGAAGACAATTCAAGCATTGATTGCCCTCATCAAATAATAATGACAACCAACTATGAAATTAGGGTAAAGTATTCATCGATAAAAGTCAACAAAAATATCAAACTCATACTTCGCAGCTAGTTCCGTCCTCTTCTTTGCACTCTGGAGACTCAAAAAGTAATAAAAATAGATTAATGGTGTATACGGTGTGTCTCTATCTACAGGGTGTTCTGATTTGTTTCCGACTAACTGAAATGGGTGATAGACCACATCATTTTAAGCAAAAAAGTTCCTATGAACATGGGTCCGGAAATGCCTCGTTTCCGAGATACAGGGTGTTAAAGTTGAAAAAATATTCGCGTTTTCTTTAATATGTTTTGACTGCTTCGAAATCCTTTCATGAAATTTCGTATACAGGGTTTTTTGGGGCGATAAATTATGTTATTCCGTTTTGTTCTAAATTGTTACTTCTAAAAAATATTTAATTTGAAATTATTACAAATTTGTTTCTACATGTTTTAGAGATTACAATAATATGGATTTGGCCTTAAATGCGTTTTTCTCTGAAACGGTTGCTCCTAGCAACTTAAATAAGGTATACCTTTTTTAACTAGAAAAGTCAAGGGAATCGATTTTTCTAGTCACTCTGGCGACTCAAAAAGTAATAAAAATAGATTAATGCTGTATACGTGTGTCTCTATCTATAACTGACAGTTCTTATTTACCAAGGAATTTCTTGACCTTCTTCTCTTCTTGATATATCCCATCCATTTAGCCCCTATCTGAATCTTGAATTAAAATTTTTCTTACCTATGTTTATCAATATATACTGGGATTAGAATGTCATATTAGCTAGCTTGTTTATATCGCAGTGCATTCTATTTTATTGAGTTATTTCGGCACTTCCATAATAAGCTTTGAACACATAGAAGTTCAGTATCTTAATAGCAGCTATCAGAATGAATCACTATGTAACACCTTTGTCTTTTCAGGTTTCTGTCTTCACATCTTCGGATTGCAAGTATTTCTGTCTGAAAATCACGTTAATAACCTAAGTCATTCATTAATTTGTGTCATGTTTTGAAACATACTCAATCAAGATGCTACTGAAAGTTTTCAAATTAGCTGTTTGAACAATATGTGAGTTTGAATTAAAAAATGTCGAACATTTTTTCTTGCGAACAAGCTGATGAAATTTCGTCTATCAGATTTTATCGTTGCTCTTTATGTGTTGCTTTATTATCGGGGGAGTTATGATGTGAATTATTGTATAATATTCAACCTCAGATCAAATTTCTGAGAATAGGAGTATAAACATTTCAAATGCGCCACGTTCTAGAGAAAGTTATGGATTTAGGTTATCCTCTAGAATATGTTCAAAAAGTTTACAACATTTTTCCACGATCATCATCCCCGAACCCCTATGTTCTCTCCTTTTTCACCCCCAAGTAGGAAAGTTCCCAATGTTTGCAGTTCTCACTGCCTCACTGCATCATCAACCGTAGCAGTATGAAAAGTTATACACATCCGTGTTTGTATACTTGATCCGTGAATGCGGATTTGTATTATACTTTGTGTGACTGTCCGTGTTATTATGAATAGGTCTGGTGGTTTTGTGTCAGGGCCTCCTATAATCAATCTTGTACTGTCTTCGGGGAATTCGAGTACAAACATTTCGGGGGTCCCCAGCCCCTCATCTTTCCTCTTTTAATGTGCATTACGAAGTCTAGTGCATTTTAATTATTTAACCGGCCGCAGCGAATATTATCGAGAGTTGGTGGTATTCTGCTTTTCATCCGTAAGTTACGATACTGTAGCATACGATTGATCTGTAACTGGCTGACTTACAGATTCGTAAATAATGCAATTCTGGAATTGTTCCTGTAACTTCCTTATTTACAGTATCACTTTTGAACTATTTATCGATAAGCATTACCTAAATCGTAAGTTTTGAGCATGGAACTTATGTCTTATGAGTAAATGGTTTTGATTTGAATTTGAAAAAACATTTATTTAAATGTAACGGGTTATCCATTTCGCGGTTTCAAAAGTATACGGCTGAAATTCGATATCTGTCAAACGAAGTTTTTTAAAAAAAATTTTTTTCTCTACAAGCGTGCACTTTTATTCTCTTTCCCGCACGTATTTCAATTCGTAAAGAGTCACATTGCAAACAGTGTGGGAAAAACCCCTGCTATTCCATTACCGCACGCAAATGCGTGTGGTAATAGATTAGCAAGGGTTTTTCTCGCACGCTTTTTTTAAAGAATAAACTGAATAATGATATATCTCTATGCCACCGACGACGTTACTATGGAAACGATGAGCTTGTAGAAAAAATATTGTCCCTAACTCGTGCGGAAGTGATTTTCCCGTACTCAACTGCTTACCCAAACTCCGCTCCGCGTCGTTTGGGTAACGGCACTTTCGTGCGGGAAAATATAACTTTCCGCACTTGTTAGGAAAATAACTATTTTGTTTAGTTGAAAGTCTGACATTTATGAAAATGGATCGCTTGACTATCGCACAACGCATGAAAATTGTAAAAACCTAATACAAAAATGGCGATTCTGCCACAGCCACATATCGTGCTTTAAGAGCAGATTTTGGTTTACATAATCGTCCAACTACGCAAGCAATTGGTGAAATTGTGAAGAAATTTGAAGAGACTGGATTGGTTACAGATATTGTAAGCCCTGTGCATCATCGTTTTGCTCGTACCACTGAAAATATCGCTACTGTAAGTGAAAGTGTTGCCGAAGACCCGAATCTGTCGATTCTTCGTCGTTCTCAGGAATTAGGACTGTCTTACGGCACATTATGGCGTATTTTGCATTAAGATCTACACCTACACCCAAATAAAATCCAGCTCACACAACAACTGAAGCCAGCCGACCATTCACATCAACATCGTGGATACGTCGAATGGGTGCTTGAACAACCGGCGGTGGACGGCGATATCAACTGGCCACCAAGATCAAGACTTTTTTTTGTGGGGCTACGCGAAAGACCGTTGTTTATGCAGATAAACCTTCAACTCTGAGTAGTTAAAACCAATATTCGTCAAGTTATGGCTGAGATACCGCCCAATATGTGTCAAAAGGTGGTCGAAAATTACCTCAAAAGAATCGATGCTTGCAACAATTCGGGTGGTTGTCATTTAAATGATGTAGTGCTTCACACAAATGTCAACGTTCAAACTTCATAATAAAAAAGAAATATCATGATAAAAAATATTTTTATGTGTTTTATTTACGTTTACTTTTGAAACCGCAAAAGGATAACCCTGTAGTTTGCGTTTGTTTCTTTTATCTAGTGAATTGGAAACAGGGAAAAAAAATCTTGGTAAAAATTACTGTAGAGCATTCATTGAGTTCTTCAATCTGAACATTTTCACAAACTGGGCATTCGGCATTTCAAATGGATTCATTAGGTCACGCAACCTTTCCTTCCAATTCTCATAAAGTTCCTACTATAAAAAAATGATTTTCAGCTCATGTATATTATTGAACTATGTTACTTACCTGTTATGATTTTCTTCTGATAAAAATCCAATAAACAAAGCCATACTGTTAATATTAAAAACAAAAACAAAACATTCAACGTAACCTCACAATATGTCATTCGATAATGCTTCCGATCACCCGCCGAGTACTCGTAAATATTGAACGATTTCTGTAAGCTACAGATGCCTTAAAGAGGTCCAGAATTGCAAATTTCCTGCAAGCTTATGAAAAGTTACAAATTGGCTTACAGTTGAAAGCAGAATATCACCATTAAATGGCTAGAAAAGATTGGTTTTAAAAGTGACGAATTTGGCGCCATTCTAATCTTGAATTTATTAAATGCTTTCCTCTAATAGAGGAGATAAAAGTTGCAACTGCTGAAATGCACCAAAAATCAACTTTCATTCGAAAGCTTTAATCTTAATAAGCAAATGTTGAAAAAATTGGATGTCACGAAGGCCTGTGAAGACTTCAATGAATCTTTCATTCTTATGTAATCGCCAATGGCATTAAAATCACCCCCTTCATCATTCAAGAGATCATGTTCACCAGGCTCAAACCTTAATGTTTTTATTTGAAAACATGGTAGAAACATAAGAAAAAAAAATTATTGAAATCTTCGAAGGCCTTCGTGGCATCTAACATTTTCCAGGAAATGCTCATACAACTTTGAAATTTCGAATTAAAACCGATTTATTACATGAAAATAATTCACGAAGGAGTGCTCTTGAGCGGTCATCCAATGGTGAAGGAATGAGGCTGTAAATTCAAAATTTTTTATATGACTTGGGAATGACTAAAATATGTATGAATGCCAAATCTCAGCATGATCGGACAAAATTCCATGTTTCTGATTTCACAATCCTCTCGAAACTTTGTATGATCATTCAACTAGTCAGTTTACATACTCAACTCGATTTCATTTCAATCGATAGTTTTTTCAAGCGAACATCGAAATTTTTTCGATATACCGATATGGACTTTTCTACGGCAACTCCACAAAGTCTTGCGCACTCTCTTGAATTGGTTCATTTCACTGTAAAATTTCAGCTCAATGACAAATTTGAATTCTACCGTTCTGATAGTGCACGAACATCCAGAATGAGTAACTTCATCCTCAAAATAAATTAAACTGGAATTGTACATTGTGTTGTGGCGCTATAAGGATATTTCCAATATTTCCATTCAATTTCCTATGGCACTGTCCAAATTTCGTAGAGTTATTTTGAATTTCCTATGGTTCTGTTATCACTATGCCAAGAAAATTTCGTTAAGGAAATATTGAGGAACAGAAATTTTGAATGTCCATATTTTGTTCAGGACACTCTGTACGATTTTGCAAACTTAACAACGACATTTGAGAACCGAACCTACCCTGAAAATTTCCAGTCTCTAGGACAATACTTTCGAGAGATATCATTAGAGACCGGATTATATGCTACATAAAAACTTTGTTATATAAATGAAAAATGCTTGAAATATGCAGGAAAATAGACAAATATGCAGTATTGAATAATGAATTTTGGCAGTCAAAGAGAAAAAAAAGAGTAATTTTCATTTCAAAATCAGCTCTCAATAATATGGTATTGTTTTTATGAACATTCACAATTACATTTCAGGGGCGTTCGGCATCGACATCGGACGTGTCGGATCGATCTAAACCGTTCGTTTATTACATCCGGATTGAGGGGAATACACATCTGGAGCGTTCGTCATAAAAATCTGAGCAATCGGACGTTGATCTTTTTGCTCGGTCTATTTCGACGGAGCAGAGCGATTTTATCCATAGAGTTTTATGTTTTTTATATTTTTTTTTGTTTTATGTTGAGTTTCCTGATCCGACAACCGATAGATTGAAAAATTCTAAGAGTTTTATTCTTCTGTTTTCATTTATTCATTAAAAACTCAATTAATTCATTGAAATTTTTCAATATAGCTATCGTAGTTATAAATGGGCAGGAGGAGATATTGCTTTTCCGTTTCTTTTTCTAGTAATTAATCAATTAATTGATCAGGATCTTTCGGTACAACTATCGCCGTATTGATCGACCAGAAGGGGATATTGCATTACTCGTTTCTTTTGCATTCAGTGCCTTTGCACCTAATTATTTAATTGAGATTTTACTGAAGAGCTACGAAAAGGGTGAAAGTATCGTTAAAAGATGAGCATATTTCCCAAAATAGTGATCTTTGAAATCTCATAATCTATAAAAGTAGAACAGAGCAGTATGTTCTGTGGCAGATGCTCTGTACCGTTCGTTTATTCCCAGATATTTCAGATTAATCTGTACGATCTGTGGTCACGTGACTAAAAAATCCGTCCGCTCGCTGAGGTCAATGCCGAACGCCCCTATTGTTTCAAATGTTCATTCAATTGTTAAAGTTTGCTTTCGATCATTTTGAATATTTTTGTATGTGAAAAAGATTGGCTGAACATTCACGGACGTAAATGGGGAGGATTTGAACCTTGGTGCTACATATTCTCCCTAATAGTTTCAGGTGAAACTTTCCATAAGATAAGAGTGAAATCTTTGAGACCTTGATTTCCCTTGCAAATCTGAAAAAATTAACAATCATTAGTATTATTACTCAATACATTTCATATTCTGTGGAATTTGGTCGGATTCAGCACTTTTATCGCATTCCGGAACGCAGGAGGAGAGATTTATGGAACTTGCCTCTGTACATAAAAATATATCTAGTATAGGGCTGCCATAAATGTTGGAGCGTCTACCAGCCATGTCTCCTTTTTCCCTTTCAAACTTTTTTGCGGTTAGCCACTGATCAGCGTATAAACAAGTTTTGATGTCTTCGTTCAATTTAAAAACTTTTTTGACTGTTGTAATTTTTTCGTATCTCTAACCGTAAACAATTATTGAACGATTGTATGTTGATATTCTATACGCTAAAGTTGAGTTTCAGATGACGAGCTATCAAAATAAAAGCAACTTTTGGGCATACCTATCGAGTATTTCTATTTTTTTATTTGGCGAATAACATACAATCATTCAATAACTTTTTCCTCGAAAACGGTTAGAGATACAAAAAAATTAGAGCATAACAACCAAATTCAAATTACTGACCGGGACAATTGAATAACTGACGGGGACACCGGGACTCAATGCTTCAAACCGGGACGTGTCCGGGCGTACCGGGACGTATGGCAACCCTAATCTAGTAGAACCTAAGATGATCAAATCTCGTGAGTAATCATGTTTACGGTCAACCCAAGGTTGAATATTTTGACAAATCAATGAAAGCGGAGAATAATATTAATTGATTTAAAAATCAACCAATATTATCCCGTTAACGCACAAAGAACATGCATGTTACTCTTAAATGCATGAATTTTCATTTTGTACTATTTCGGCGAATAATTCAAAGAAACCACACCAAACCCCTCTTTCAAGACACGGTATCACGAAATTCATGAGGATAGGAAGTGGTTAATTTTTATTGAAGTAATCAGATTTTGTTTCACCAAATAGACTTCGTCAGAATATACTTGAAGCAGAGGGTGCAGCCATGAAAGTATTCAAACCTCATATCATATAGGATAAAGGTTAAGTTCATATGAATTCGAAAATTTAGATAAAGAAAAATGTCTCATCTTATCAATATATTTCGAATGTGTTATAACTGTTTCATAAATTTCTAGTGAATGTGCGGACGAATAACTGAAGAAGATACGCACATGGCATATCATATTTTACAAATTGTTTAAATTTCCAAAAACTTTGTTTATACAGAAAAGACTTGCTGTTTCAGCAGGCAGTTCATCACAGGACATCACACCAGCGTTTTACATACGCACATGATGTGCAAGTAGTTCCTGATATATCACCTCTTAATACCTAAAAATGGATGTTAACCGATCTTCTCGCATACACCATTTAGTCCATTGTTTGTGCAGCGAAAACGTCTATCACCTTTGTTGACACAACAACAACAAAGGAACATCTGCAGATTCAGCGTCACACGTACTATAAACATACCATGAACGCATATACGGGCTTATGGAGAAATATTAGTTGCGGTGTGTTCCAAATTCTGTTTATCCAAGAGATTTTCTCGCTTAACATTGATTGTTTCTTGGTCTGTGAACGTTCCTGAGCGTGTTATCCCTCTACAAATGCTCTCTGTAAACACTACACCTTTGTGTTGTTCCTAAATTTAATGCCTGCTAAACTGTGCGTCAACAGAGGGGTCAAATTGAGGGCAACGTCTGATGGTTGGTTTCGGGATGACATGAATCTCATAACTGAAATTCATCATTGATTGATTGATGCTATTTCTTTGAGAAAGTGGCAATTCCTTGAGTAGTGCGTATGGTAAAAGCTATAGCGATCGACACCTTAAGGGCATGGATACTTTCAGTAGGCGAATTCGGTTCCTTATTTTACTGTAACACCATGGTTATTATTTCGGAACTATAGTTGAATGATGCTATTTTGGTATTACGTTGAAACTTCAATAAATATCAATTGAATATTCGAGGAGACACCAATTTCGTCGAAATTACATATTTGATAGTCATTGACATACTTCGACAGTAATTGACACCCAGTATGATAGTCATTGACATAATTTCATCTAACTTTTGCATCAATTTTGGTTATGATATCAATGTGTGAAGTTGGCCCAGCACTTTTTGATTTTCGAAAAAATCGATTATTTTTTTCCTTAATTCCAAGTGGTTTTCGAAATATTTTCAAAACCGAAAAAAAGAGCCAGCCCAGCACTTTTCGAAAAATGGGATTAAAATGATTGATAAAAATTGTGCTACGCATGTACTGAGTTGTGCCGTTCGAATTTTCTCGAAAGTCCCTCTCCTTTCCTGAAAAATCGAAATTTAATGAAAAAGATAGCCCAGCACTTTCGTTTTTTCCTCTCGCAAACGAATGAAAACATTTGTGCTACATTTGTGCTGCTTTGTGCCGTAAAAATTTTCACGAAAATCATTCGCGTTTTCCTGCAAACTACGATAATAAAAAAAAGTCATCCCAGCACTGTCGTTTTTTTTTCGAATGAAACATGCTCAAAGCATTGTGTTACTTTTAGGAAAAGTTGTGCGGTAGTTATTTTCACAAATATCAAATAGCATTTTACAAAAGTATACATATATTGTTCAATTTTCACATAAGAGCATTATTTTTATTTCCATGAAATTATAAAAAACTCAATAATCTCCTTGAAAATCTTCGAAATATTAAATTATCCCCAAAATAACAAGAAACGATGAAAAAAATGAATTTTAATGAACAACAACAAAAACAAAATTATGATATTTCATGTAGATAACGGATAATGCTCGGTAGGTTCGTACAAAACATTTAGTTGAATATCTGAAAAACCGATTGGAATAAAAGAAAAATTTAAGCGGCACAAAGCAGAACAAACCTAGCACAATTCAGCATAAGAAATTTTTTTTCGAAAATCAAAAAGTGCTGGGCCAACTTCACACACACTGTTGCCAGGTATAATGGTTTTTCCTCCATCCTACTGATTTTTCTTATTTTCCCCTATATAAGATGAAAACTGACAATTTTTCTGAAAATTTGACCAGCACAAGTTAGAACAAATAGAGTACAATCATACAAAAAAAATTCGTCGAAAAAAAATGAAAGTGCTGGGCTAACTTTTTTCTAATTTCTTTATTTTTTGGGTGAATTAACTTGATATTTGTGAAATAACTACGGCACAACTTTGCCCAAGATTAGCACAATGCTTTGAGCATGTTTCCTTTGAAAAAAACAAAAGTGCTGGGATGTCTTTTTTTCATTTTCGTAGTTTGTAGGAAAATGCGATTGATTTTCGTGAAAATTTTTACGGCACAAAGCAGCACAAATGTAGCAAAAATTTTTTCATTTGTTTGTGAGAGAAAAAGACGAAAGTGCTGGGCTATCTTTTTTCTTAAATTTTGATTTTTCAGGAAATGAGAGGGACTTTCGAGAAAATTCGAACGGCACAAATCAGTACATGTGTAGCACAATTTTTATCAATCATTTAAATCTCATTTTTCGAAAAGTGCTGGGCTGGCTCATTTTTTCGGTTTTGGAACTATTTCGAAAACCACTTGGAATTAAGAAAAAAAATTATCGGCACAAAGCAGCACAAACCTAGCACAATTCAGCACAACAAAAATTTTTTCGAAAATCAAAAAGTGCTGGGCCAACTTCACACACATGAAATAAGAAAGTTTAGACAATTTTATTCCATATCAACAAAGAAATAACAAAGAGTTATTAGGGTTTTTCATCTATGTCCCTATATTTCAGAATGTTTAATTTCTATTTGAGCCCTCAAGTTATCATTCTGAAAACGGCAGGCATCATTAGATATTTGGCGCGAGATTTTGCAGTAGTGTCAATAAGTGTATATGTTTACTTAAGGATATCGACTGCACATAATTGCGTATATTACATGGTTTTGTTTCGTTTCATATTCGTTAAACGTTTTCTATTGGTTAGAAGGAATATTTAATTGAGGTAAGTAAACCCTTCAATGATTTATATATTAAGGTTAAAGCCTATGTCTATGTCAATCTCTGTTCGATGTAATATCATTGATGCAGTTATTCACATATGGTTTAAATTTAATATTTTAATGATTGAAAGGTTTACTCACATCAAATAATCCTTGGAATCTTCCAAACCATAGGAAACTTCTAACGAATATGAAGCTTTGCCGGAAAGTAAGTATATGAATTTGTTATGTTAGGATATCCCCAATAAGTTTGACACAAACTAGTCAGGTGGTTTACTCGTTTCAGACAGTTCAGAATTCAATGCATACTTGAATATTCTCAAAACTAATCCGAATAATCCGATCAGATCAAATTATTACATATATGTAGTAGCTGACCAATAGAAATAAAAAGACTTGGCCAATTTCGTGACGATTCTACGAATAAAACAACAAAAAACCAAATTTCGAAAGTCAATATATTCAGAAACCATCTGACTAATAGTAAATTGATTTGTATTATGATCGCACGTCGTTTAAATCTGGCTGATCGCAAGATATATTCGTTTTTTCTTCATTCTGAAATGCTACGATCGCCCAAAAAGAACAAATATTTTATACTGACAGAAAGGGAAAAATTTTCATTCAAAATTATAAACAAATAAAGAATAAGATGATATTGAGATGACAGTTCGAATAATCGAAGTTTTTTGCAAATCAATTTTCATTGCGAACAAATAATAAGTTGAAAGCTTTGGCAAGCTTGTTCACATTGAATAAATGATTGAAATATCCTGAGAGCTATTGGTTCCATTCTATTCATATCATGAAAACTTTACTTTTCTGTTTAGATATTAAATATTAGCTCTAGAAGCTTTCGAGTTTGGAAGTTTTAATTTTCGAAAATCATCGTGTGTACTGTGCACATATTGCATTTCAATTTATTGACCCCAATTTCTAACGAACTTATGATGAGTGTTCTTGCATATACAATCGTTATAACTGATTTCATTTCGCTAAGTTGTAGTCTCTTAAAGAAATTGTTTTTTTCGAGACAATGATGAAAATAATTATGGGGAATGTATACTGGGTACCTGTTTCAATTTTCACTGAATTTACAATCATCAGAATCAGCATGTGTTGAACAAATTCTGTCATTTATTTCATATGCTCATGTGACTTATTTTTCTTCTGGAGGTTATCTACTTTTTTATTCTACATGTGCAATTACTTGGAATCGCGTTTATTTAGAACTAAATAAATGATTATTTGCTTTTCTTGAGCCAATATAACGAAAAGCCGAAAATTTCTGAATTTTCAGCGAAACTGAAGAGAAGATAACCCCTTCATCCCGTCACAGATAGATCACGAAAAAAAATTAATCGACGTTTCAAGTCTGCGATGCAAATTTCGAAGCTTATCGCATTTTTCTGTCACACTCTCAGTAGACAGAATGCAAATCATTCGTATATTTGGCGTATCTGGCGACTTGTCAGGATCTGAAAATACGTAATTGCACTCGATATAGGGAAACGGCATTCAAATGAACGAGGGTCGCATATTTGGCATCAGTCAAATCGCGCTTTGACATTCCCTGTCATTTACTTGACAGCTGTAGATGAGCGGAGTTTAGCTCTTGCTTTCTCCATGCAGGGGCGGCTTTTCCGAAAGATTTTGAATTTCTATTTCGAGTGTCTGAGCTTTTCAACAAGATTTAATTGTCTCACACAGGGTCTGATTGTTCACACAAGGCAATATAAAAACATGACATAATAATGTAATGTAATAATGCCCCTACTATAAACACATACATAATGTGTTTTAACTACTTTTGACAAGGAAAGAATATCGAGAAACGACTTCAAAACTGAAATTCAATATTCCAAGATTTAAATGGAAAATGGAATCACTGGAATTTATAAATGAAAAAAAATCAAACCAATTTATCTCAGGATTCGACAGATTCTGACTATGTTGTTTTTTTCAATAAAAATTGATTTGGATATTGTCCACTATATAAACATCATATAACATTTCAATTTCAGAAAAACATTGGTGAATATGGTTTTGAATTTGTGTGTATCTAAACCGGTCGAGATCTGCGAATTGATATTGGTGGGTTTCAAAAGGTTTAAAAATGATTAAGATTAGATCGCATAAGGGCAATGATATACATTGAAAAAAATGGTACGCCATGTTTCATTTTTTGGCAAATAAACGAAGCCTCATCTGAAGAAAAAAGACTTGTCACAAATTGAACGAAGAATTAAAAAATGATTGTTAGTTTTAAATATCCCAGTCACACACCCTTTCTTTTAAGTGAGTGGGTGAGGGTGAAGCCTTAACATCCTGTATCTCGGGAATTGAAGCATTCGCGACATTCGCGTACAAAAGTTATACAGCACGATGTCATTTTTTTTCAGGCAAATTCACCTCCTGAAGTTTGTCGCTCTTATACACAAACACCCTGTATATCGAACACCTAAAGGTTCCTCGCGGAATTTTGCACGGGTCTTTCAACAGTTGAATATAAAATTTCGACCCAGGCAACTAGTTTTGAACATATACGAGAAGCTATATTCAAAATCTCTTTACTCAAAAAACACTGAAAGATTCGATTCATTAATGAAGCAACATATACGTTTAGGTCCCTCAGAAATTTCAATTCTTAATGTCATTTCATTTGGACCAAATTCTCTGATGAAGATATTTCAGAAAAAAATCTAATCATCATAACTCGAAATTTATTCGAACTAGATTGAGTTTGAATTAAGGTTTTAGCTGTTTTTCACTCATGAAATGATGAGTGGCGAATAAACTAGTCTCAAAAATCAAACAAATTCAAATGACTTCGTTTTGAGAGACCTAGTCATTACACTTATCTATTTAAATATTCTGTTATCATTAATTGGATATGATTCGGCAGAAATAGCACCCGACGAAATAAAAAATAATATTTTATGTGAATGTAAAAATGCGTTGGTCAAATTTATATTTTTCACAAGATCTCATTAACTAGAAAAATTATTGATCGTGTGAAGGACTAGTTATTTTCGTCAACTATCGTTGCCTTATCTGAATTTGAGGGGATATTGTTCGAAAAAAAATTAAGAAGGCTCTGAGCAGAGCTTTTGAGTGCTCGTTCATTTGTGGAGCAATAGGACTATTACCTCAAAAGTAAATGGGATTTGAGATTGATACCAATATATAAATGCAGAATCTCAACACAATCGGAATTATATTCTAAAAATTATTCAGAGAGTGAAATCTCTAAAAAATAAATAATTATATAAAAATTAAATTCTACGTTTCTAATTATGCGATTTCCTTGAAATTTTGCATAAACATTCAGTATAGTAGATTTCATTCTCAAACAAATTTCATTCGAGTCGGATATTCTGTTATAGAAATATAAAGTTTCTTCTTTCAATATTCTGATTGCATTTTCTATGGTTTTGTTAACACTATGACCACAAAATTTTGCCTGAGGCTTGTTATCAGTATCTTGCATTTGGCCGTAACGTTTCATTCCTATTGGTTTCGTATTTTCTGACATATTGAGAAACAAAAATTTTGAATGGCTGTCATATATTCTATGTATCTATATGTAATTATTCTATGTTTATCATGCGCATATGAACTTCGACTTGGTTCGGGAGTTCAGTTGAGTTAAATAACGACATGAAACAGAACTATCTTTTATTACATGGCGCAGTCGGTACAAAGTGAAAATAAAGCTATTATAACAGAAAGTGCAATAATGGCTTCGCATTCCGTTAAAATGCCCAGTGAGCTGGATTTAGATGGAAACCACGCAGAGGCATGGCGATTTTTCAAGCAAAAGTTTGAGTTATATTTAAAAGCGTCGAAAAATCAAGATGGAGATGAAGATTTCAAATCGCATTATTGCTAAGTTGCATTGGAGATAAAGATTGAGAATATTCAACACTCTTCAGTTTGACAAAGAAGAACATAGAACCAATTATTCTTATTCTGGAAAAGTTCGATTCATATTTCATCCCGACGAAGAACGTTACTTTCGAACGTCACGTGTTTCTTTCGAGAGATAAAAAATCGAACGAAACAATCGATGAATACGTCACGAGTTTACGTGAACTAAGCGCAACATGTGAATTTGGCGAATTAACTGATAGTCTCATAAAGGATAGAATGGTACAAGGCATCACAGATAAGGCTGTTAAAGATCGACTTTTACGGACTAAGGATTTGACTTTGAATAAGGCAATCGACATTTGTAAAGCAGCGGAAACTACACAACAGCAATTGGAGCATCTTTGTGCAGGGAAACTTTCAAAGCATGAAACTGTAAATGAAATCTTCAATGTTAACAATCATCGGTTTCAAAGGAAATCTGTTTCGGCTTCCAATTCCAAATTTCAGAGTCAGGGCGCAAGCGCTGTTGCGTCCTCGTCGGCCATGATGCACAGAGGTCATTTCGACAGCGGCAGAAAACGTCATTCAAATGAAGACCGGAAATTCTATAACAACACAATGGTAATGTTTGTTCGAGATGTGGATACCATCACAGCTATAATCATTGCAGAGCAGCAGGTAAAAAATGTAACAATTGTGGAAAAAATGGACATTTTCAGAAAATGTGTAAGTACAAAAACAATTTATCAGTTCGTGCCATTGATATAGAGGAAAGTGATGACAATTTTTTATTGGAATAGTGAATAATTCGTTTCAATCAATAATTCATGGACTGTTAAGTTATTAATTGAAGGAAGACCAGTGTTATTGAAAGTTGATTCTGGTGCTCAAGCTAATTGTTTACCTTTATACATTTATAAAGAATTGTTTTCTCATAAAGCATTAGATGGAAAATCTAATTGTAAACTAACAACATATTCTGGGGAAAATTTACCTGTATTTGGTAAATTGGATTAGAATGTGTGCACAGAAACAAACTATATATTTTGTCGTTTTTTGTAACTAAATGTAATGGACCTCCTATTTTAGGATTAGATGCTATCAAGACCTTGGAAATTGCAAAAATGGTGGCTGGTGTGGAGAAGGAGGACCTTACATACAGGATTTGAGGATGTTTTTCATGGTATCGGTAAAATGCCAGGAACATATTCCATTAAAATTGACAAAACAGTGCAACCTACTGTACACGCTGCTCGGAAACCCACATGGCATACTAGAGAAATTAAAGGACAGGTTAGATTATTTAGTAAGCGAAAAATCATTAAAAAGGAAGTCGGTCCCACAGAATGGGTAAATTCACTTGTTATTGTAGGAAAAAAAGGCGGAAATGATTTTCGAATTTGTATGGACCCTTCAGAATTAAACAAGGCCATACTACGCGAGCATTATCATATACCTACTTTCGATGATATTGCATCAAAATTAAAGGGAGCTAAATATTTTTCCGTGTTAGATGTTTCAAATGGCTTCTGGAGTATTGAGTTAGATCAAGAAAGTTCTAAATTATGCACATTCAACACGCCGTTTGGAAGGTATCGTTATCTTAGACTACCGTTTGGAATAAAAGTGCTAGTGAAATTTACCAAAGAAAAATGAGCGAAATTTTTGAAAATGTAGATGGTGTGGAAATTTACATTGACGATTTATTAGTATTCGGTAAAACGAGAGAAGAGCATGATGATAGAGTTAGAAAGTTTTAGAAAAGGCACGTGAAGTAATTTAAAGTTTAATAAAGAAAATGTAATTTGGACTCAATAAAATAAGTTATATGGGACATGTGATCAGTGCAGATGGCATACAGCCTGATTCTGAGAAAATTGAGTGTATAAAGCAGTATCCAATACCGAAAAATGTCAGAACTGCAAAGTTTTCTAGGATAGTTAATTATCTACACAATTCATACCTAATGTAGCAGAAATTACTGCTCCACTTAGACAGTTATTAAAGAAAGGTATTATATTTAGTTGGGATTTTAACAACAAGAAGCTTTTAATAAATTGAAAACGATATTGAGTATTCCTCCAGTTTTAAGTTTTTATAATCCAAATGAAGAATTAATCTTAACTGTAGATGCTTCAAGATATAGTTGTGGAGCTGCGCTGATACAAATTGTAAGCCAATAGCTTATGCTTCAATCTTTAAGTTCCTCACAGCAACGATATGTCAGATTGAGAAGAGCTATTAGCTTGTAATGAAGCGATTTTTCGCTCATTACTAATTTCCGTTTTCTGCTTTGATTTGCTGACCACCATGTATATGATTCATTTCAGTTTCGTGGAAATAAACCGTAGAAGTCGCATTTTTGCATTCAAAGTTAATTATAATAGTTCGCTAATTCCTGACCACCCTGTATACGTTTGAGTAATTTTCATTTGTATCACGAAAAGTATTTTTGAGTTGAAATATAATGAATTGCTGGTTCAAATTTAATTTTCCTTTGAATTCATGTAAGAATGTAATTAAGATTATCAACTCCCGACCAGACTGTATATAGTTTCGAATTTATTCAATTACGTTTTGTACATAGGAAACCAGAATTTGGAAATAATTGTTCTGAATATAACCGTGTAATAATATACCGAAGAAGGAATTGTTTATTCGAAAGGATTGTATTTTATTATATTTATTTACGTAATTTCCGACCAAACTGTATACAGCTTAGACAACTTTGTGTGTAAAAGTAAAATGTAAGCGATTTCAAACACCGTAGAAATTATTTTATTTCAGTAGAAAATGTTATTTTTGATTTCTTCAATTTTATATTTCGATTAATTCACTTTTCGTATTCCACGACAGCTGAATGAAACATAATTAAGTCAATTGAATAGTACGTTCATGCATTTTTCTTGTATTTTCATTCCGTTCAGAATTTCCAGAAAATAAATTCGAAAATTTATTCCTGCTGAAATAATAATTTAAATTATTCAGATCAAATTTAATTTCAATCCCATGTATAAAAACGGGAGTACGAGATGTAGTTTGTTGTTCTCCGTTTTTTCACACATGTCTCTCGCGTTTTTCTGGATTGCTAGTTTGATAAGGACGCTGGCTGCGTCTTTCCGTTTTTTCGACTTTCGATAATTTTCTGGAATGTTCCAGAAACGAGAAATGATGTCAAATGTTGTCAGCCAATCAAATGTAGCCGTTTTAATCCCACTATGTGATTTTTCCGAAATTTTGGCGCATGATACCCCCACCTTAGGGTTAATAAAACTATTGACCGAGGGCATTTTATTCACTCAGAGTTAGAATTCTTAGTTAGTTTCTTCGCTAATTCTCGTTGCTAAGTATTTCGCCTATTGCTCTCTTAAAAGTTTTGGTAGTTTTTTTTAAAAAGGTTCACCGCAATTATTCCGGTATTCACCGTTTTTTTCATTTAGAAAATAAATTTCAGTATTTTTCTTTACCGACCGCGAGTGTGTGAAGTACTCCTGGTAAGACATTTTGAGCTAATTATTTTCCGTTATTTGTTCTTTTCTCTGTAGTCTGCTGTATATTACGGAATTTCTATTGATAATATTTTACCGTTGAACGATTGGTCGATTTTCTTTTCGGTTTGAATTAATATCGTGTTTTTATTTGATTTTCCGCTGTCCCCAGTGTATCAGGTGAGGTTCGTTACCTATTGTTGGCCTAGCTCGAATGGTAACTTCCTAAACTGTTACGTGGGTTTGACTGATATTTATTTTGCGAAAGTGAATTAATATCGCGTTTTTATTTAATTTTCCGCCGTCCCCAGTGTATCAGGCGAGGTTCGTTACCTATTGTTGGCCTAGCTCGAATGGTAACTTCCTAAACTGTTACGTGGTTTGACTGATATTTATTTTGCGAGAGTAAACTAATATCGTGGTTTTTTTTATTTTTATTTAATTTTCCTCCGTCCCCAGTGTATCAGGTGAGGTCCGTTACCTATTGTTGGCCTAGCTCGAATGGTAACCTCCTAAACTGTTACTTGGTTTGACTGATATTTATTTTGCGAGAGTAAATTAATATCGTGGTTTTTTTTATTTTTATTTAATTTTCCGCCGTCCCCAGTGTATCAGGTGAGGTCCGTTACCTATTGTTGGCCTAGCTCGAATGGTAACCTCCTAAACTGTTACTTGGGTTTGACTGATATTTATTTTGCGAGAGTAAATTAATATCGTGGTTTTATTTTATTTTTATTTAATTTTCCGCCGTCCCCAGTGTATCAGGTGAGGTCCGTTACCTATTGTTGGCCTAGCTCGAATGGTAACCTCCTAAACTGTTACTTGGGTTTGACTGAGATTTTTCTCGTAACAATCCGATTAAGAAATTGTTCCCGTTCCTTATTCTGTTTATTTGATTCGACCATCCTTCTTCGGCTGTGAGTTAATTCGGAGATTATCGTTTTTAATTTATTTGCTTATTTTCCGCAGTTCTCTGGGTAATTGATTGCGAATTTCATTTCGATTTAATTGTTTTCTTTAAACCGTCCCCTGTGTGTCAGGTGAGGTTCGTTACCTATTGTTGGCCTAGCTCGAATGGTAACCTCCTAAACTGTCATCTGGGTTTGACACTGACTTCCGACATTCATTCTTATTTATCAATTACCAGAGACAGTTTATTAGTTTCATTTGTGAAGTATTGTTCATTAGTTTGATAGATTGCAGAGAATAGAATTGAACAAGACCGTTTGGCTCATATAATCTGAAAAGTACTTGTGTATGCTCTAACCTCCAAACATTTGATTACCGAGTTATTTCTCCGACCAATTATTTTATTTACCTCTCACGTCGTATGCTCTTCTGACTCGTCGCCTGCAGTCTGTAAATAATTATTTTATTACAGCTCAAGAGGAGAACCACACATTTTTTTATATTTTGTTATTCCTGTACATAATATAAAATTGTTATTTTGTTTTACATTATATTGTATATAGTTTTTGTGTGTGTTTTACTCTACTGCTTGTCTTCTCTGCCGTTTAGAAACAACTCTCAAGTAATCGCTTATACCTCAGATTACACTAGATCTCTTCTCCAACTGTATAAAGGCTACTCAGGTTTTATTGTACGACATCCGGTAAGGCGTTGCGACCTTGTAAAACCTATCGCAACTGGCGCTCGAGCAACCGAAGTTTAAAGTTGGAATTAACTGGTAAGCAAAAAGGGTCGTTACAAAATGGCGCCCGAGCAGGGACCTGTTTGTTTCAGGAAAGGTATAGCAGAGAAGAAATCGACGCATCCATTAGAGAGCAACATGGAGAGGATGGAGGTCAACCGACTCAGATCAGGAGAGTTGATATGGGAAATCGAAGCCCGTGGATGCCGGCCAAGCAGAACTGTACAGGAAAACCGAACAGTGCTGCGGAGGTTGTTGGCTCAAAGGACCTCATTCCAACCGATGGAAAGGAACTTCACCGATGAACTCAACACCGCCCACCAGATTCTAAGTGGAGTTATCGAAGATGTTCGAGAGTTCGATGAGGACAACCCAGGTAGTGAAGAGGCCCGAATTAGAAGCCGGCTTATCCATGTGTCCAACCGCTTAGGGCAATTGAGACCGAGGACCCAAGAAGAAGAGGATAGAGCGGGTGACCTGGAGGAAATCATAACTCAAACACACAAATGCTGAAGGATGCAAAGACACTGGCCGAGGCAAGGCGGGTATTACAGGAACCGGTGGGAGAACACGTCGTTGGATCAGGCTACCAGAGGCAGGAGTCTCCAGGAATGAAACAGTTATGGACCTGATATCCTTTGATGATGTTCCAGATACCCAGCAGCAGGACCTTCAAAAACAGAGAACCGACTACCAAAACTGGCCAGGACTTCGAAAGTCCCATAAGGCCCAGGACCAATACTAGGACATGTTCAGGAGGGACCGAGTTAAGGATAGATGCAGGACCAACCGAGGAACTTTCGAGGTCTGGAATATCTATGGAATTTCTTCGCCGTCTCCAGGAACGAGCCTTTGATGCTGTACAACGGCGTCTGAATTTTACGAGCCCCCTGAACCAACCGAAAGAGGATACCGGATCAGCCATTCCAGAGATGTCTACCCAATATTGCCGAATCCACTAGGAGGATTTCATTCCCATTCCTGGATATTGCGGCTCGAGAGGATTCTGAACGTGCTGACCCAATGGCGCACCATGACGTACCAGTTTCTCGGAGTAGGAACCAACCGCCAAAAGATGAAGAAATCGAGGACCGTCAAATTGGACACTCAGTACAGAGTGAAGTGAACAGGATAACTCGCACCCAGGGAAGACTGGAAACCCTCACAGGATCTCCGACAGTTCCGGTGTACAAGTGGAACGTTCTTCGACGGATCCACCAGTGTGATATCCTTCCTGGAGGAAGTTGAGCATTTGGCCGAAGCCCGAAAAGTCAGCCACCAGCAATTGTTCGAGTCAATATTCGAACTCCTGAGGAAGGATGCAAAGGATTGGTACATACCCAGGAGAGGTACATTCCGGGATTGGAAGGACTTTAAGGACCAACTTAATGAAGCTTTTCTACCACCTGATTATGAAGAAAACCTGTTAGATGAAATAAGGAAAAGGACCCAGGGACAGGGAGAAAAGCTGTTACTTTTCGTCACCAGAATGCAGAACCTTTTCCTTAAACTTTCAACCAGACGACCTCCTGAGGAAGAGCAAGTCAGCATGATTAAGAAACGTCTGCTACCCACTTTGCAAAAAGCTTTAGCCTTCCAGGAAACGAAGACCTACAGGCAACTATTGGACAGAGGCAGGATTTTTGAACTGGTTCAATGGCAGGCTGACAATTACACCGCCCCACCATCACACAGAGGATATTTAAACGAACCCCATTTAACTTACGAGCCACCTCGACCAAAATCTCCAGGAAACCTGTCAGTGAAAGAGGAACCACCTTCAACACTTTCACCACCGCTTAGGCCTAAACCAGCACCTGTGATCGAACGACAGGAACCAGTAAGGAAAGCAGGATCCCCTCCTGCGAAGGTTGAAGAAAGTAAACCACGGAATGTTCGTTTCCGACAGGATGGACTTCAGTGTTGGCGATGTGGGAAAATAGGACACACCCGGGCTGTATGCCAATCTACCCCGAAGCTGTTCTGTTCCCGATGTGGGAAACAGGGAGTCATGTCCAGGGATTGTCGCTGTTCGGAAAACTGAAAGGAGGCCGTCTGAAGGGGAGAGGACAGCTTCCGAACACAGCATCCCCAATTGAACAGAAGCCACTAGTCAGGGAAAACCGCCCCATCATCACGGTGTATATAGGAGACATACCCATGAACGCCTTATTGGACACTGGAGCATCACGATCGTTTTGAGCCAAGAAACCGCTGGAAAGTGCGTGAAGATGGGAATATTACCAGTCCGGATCACCAACATGCTGTCTACGGTGGCTGATGGAAATTCTGTTGCCATAAAAGAGGTATACCGCCCGATGTTGAAGATTGGGAGTAAGGAGATATGGTCTAGCTTGTATCTGGTTCCTAATCTACCGATGGACATAGTTTGGGAATGGACCTACTGGGTTTCCACGACTTCAAAAGACCTGAAGACGTCGAGATGTTTTCTTGGGGGGAGAACAGCTGGAAAACTTCATTTGCCCTCCAGCTACACCGCTAACTGCTTCCATGGACACTCTCACGTTAGAGGAAAACAGGAGAAATGGAATGTCCTCTGAGAAAAAGGTTCTCTGTCCTTGGTACGTGAAGAAATATGGAGAAGTGTCCAAGAAGCCAACCGAATACCCAGACTACAGAATTAATGGAGGAAAGCTGTTCAGATACTTCTGGAGTTCTAATGATTCCACCGAGCGAAGATGGGAACACCATGGAAATTGTGTATCCCAACTGAAGACCGATTATCGCTGCTGCGAGAGAACCATGACAAGCCAGCTGAAGGCCACCTTGGTGTTTCGGAGACGATTTCCCGAATGGCCCAGAAATATTACTGGCCTGGGATGTTTCGAGAAGTGGCCAAATACGTGCGAATATGTAAGAAATGCCAGAAATTCAAGATCCGTCGGCAAAAAAAGAAGCAACCCTACCATATTACCGCACCATGGAACACCGTCAGCACCGACTTTACAGGACCACTACCTCGGTCAAAAAGCGGTAATTTGAATTCTGTTACAGAAAGAAGATTGCCTGGGAATAACCGACGTATCCCCGAAATGGACGACGGAAACGATGCCATAGTGGAACCAACGATTCGAGGTTGAGTCAATATGCAAACCGAAAGAAGCGACTCCAGAAAACCCATGACTTCGTCCGGATCCAGATGGCCAGATCATTCACGCATCAGAGTGGACACTGTCACTCGAGAGGAAAAGAGTTGTCTTGTAGGCTAGGAGACCAGGTATGGCGTCGAGAACACCCTGTATCTTCAGCAGTGGATGGTAATGCTTATAAGTTAGCAGGCAAATTTACAGGTTCGCATACCGTCGTTAAAGTGGTCCTCCAGTGGTGTACGACCTCAAGGATACCGCCGGTAAGTACCTCCGCAAAATACACATCAAAGATTTGAAGCCTTACCATGGAGACGAGGCTGAAGTCTGTGAGGTCCAACCGATTTCCAAAAGCCCAAGGAAGAGGGTTGCCGAGCAAGGTGTTCCAGTACCGGCCACCCAGGTAGTTCCGCCTACCAGATGGCCATATAAGGCTCCACTGGATTTCGAGGGTTAAATTCCCTACCGACCGAGTAGCTAACCGACCGACTAACTCTTTATTAAGCTAATGAACTGAAATTTTATTTATGTCAATAGGGTCCTGATGTCCCAGTCGAGTGAGAGCCGATCAACGCAAGGACCGTCAGGTTTTTCCCTGCAAGTTGGTTCAAGCTGATGAAAAAAGTTGATGGTCCAGAGATATACGAAGAATGTGGCCCTGTAGGAGCTTTATCCCAGGAATGCAGTTGCAACCCAAGAAGTGGATATAAGCCAAGTTCTTCATCAGAGTCACCATTGAATTCCGGATCGAGCTTTTACGAGGACAACCATTACCCCAAGGTCCGTAGGGGTACAAGAGGACATCCTATCGACGCCGGACATACCTGAGATGGCAATACTACCATCAGGAGTATTCTTCTTCAGCTAATAGAGTTAGAGTGCGTGAGAGGTAATCCGTGAGTTAAAAAAAAAATAACTACCTTCAGTACTTATTTTTTTTTTGTGGAGGAAAGGGGGGTGTGTATGAAGCGATTTTTCGCTCATTACTAATTTCCGTTTTCTGCTTTGATTTGCTGACCACCATGTATATGATTCATTCGGTTCGTGGAAATAAACCGTAGAAGTCGCATTTTTGCATTCAAAAGTTATTATAATAGTTCGCTAATTCCTGACCCTGTATACGGTTTGAGTAATTTTCATTTGTATCACGAAAAGTATTTTTGAGTTGAAATATAATGAATTGCGGGTTCAAATTTAATTTTCCTTTGAATTCATGTAAGAATGTAATTAAGATTATCAACTCCCGACCAGACTGTATATAGTTTCGAATTTATTCAATTACGTTTTGTACATAGGAAACCAGAATTTGGAAATAATTGTTCTGAATATAACCGTGTAATAATATACCGAAGAATGGGAAATTGTTTATTCGAAAGGATTGTATTTTATTATATTTATTTACGTAATTTCCGACCAAACTGTATACAGCTTAGACAAACTTTGTGTGTAAAAGTAAAATGTAAGCGATTTCAAACACCGTAGAAATTATTTTATTTCAGTAGAAAATGTTATTTTTGATTTCTTCAATTTTATATTTCGATTAATTCACTTTTCCGTATTCCACGACAGCTGAATGAAACATAATTAAGTCATTGAATAGTACGTTCATGCATTTCTTGTATTTTCATTCCGTTCAGAATTTCCAGAAAATAAATTCGAAAATTTATTCCTGCTGAAATAATAATTTAAATTATTCAGATCAAATTTAATTTCAATCCCATGTATAAAAACGGGAGTACGAGATGTAGTTTGTTGTTCTCCGTTTTTTCACACATGTCTCTCGCGTTTTTCTGGATTGCTAGTTTGATAAGGACGCTGGCTGCGTCTTTCCGTTTTTTCGACTTTCGATAATTTTCTGGAATGTTCTAGAAACGAGAAATGATGTCAAATGTTGTCAGCCAATCAAATGTAGCCGTTTTAATCCCACTATGTGATTTTTCCGAAATTTTGGCGCATGATACCCCCACCTTATGGGGTTAATAAAACCATTGACCGAGGGCATTTTATTCATTCAGAGTTAGAATTCTTAGTTAGTTTCTTCGCTAATTCTCGTTGCTAAATATTTCGCCTATTGCTCTCTTAAAAGTTTTTGGTAGTTTTCTTTAAAAAGGTTCACCGCAAGTATTCCGGTATTCACCGTTATTTTTCATTTAGAAAATAAATTTCAGTATTTTTCTTTACCGACCGCGAGTGTGTGAAGTACTCCTGGTAAGACATTTTGAGCTAATTATTTTCCGTTATTTGTTCTTTTCTCTGTAGTCTGCTGTATATTACGGAATTTCTATTGATAATATTTTACCGTTGAACGATTGGTCGATTTTCTTTTCGGTTTGAATTAATATCGTGTTTTTATTTGATTTTCCGCTGTCCCCAGTGTATCAGTGTGAGGTTCGTTACCTATTGTTGGCCTAGCTCGAATGGTAACTTCCTAAACTGTTACGTGGGTTTGACTGATATTTATTTTGCGAAAGTGAATTAATATCGCGTTTTTATTTAATTTTCCGCCGTCCCCAGTGTATCAGGTGAGGTCCGTTACCTATTGTTGGCCTAGCTCGAATGGTAACCTCCTAAACTGTTACTTGGTTTGACTGATATTATTTTGCGAGAGTAAATTAATATCGTGGTTTTTTTTATTTTTATTTAATTTTCCGCCGTCCCCAGTGTATCAGGTGAGGTCCGTTACCTATTGTTGGCCTAGCTCGAATGGTAACTCCTAAACTGTTACTTGGGTTTGACTGATATTTATTTTGCGAGAGTAAATTAATATCGTGGTTTTTTTTATTTTTATTTAATTTTCCGCCGTCCCCAGTGTATCAGGTGAGGTCCGTTACCTATTGTTGGCCTAGCTCGAATGGTAACCTCCTAAACTGTTACTTGGGTTTGACTGAGATTTTTCTCGTAACAATCCGATTAAGAAATTGTTCCCGTTCCTTATTCTGTTTATTTGATTCGACCATCCTTCTTCGGCTGTGAGTTAATTCGGAGATTATCGTTTTTAATTTATTTGCTTATTTTCCGCAGTTCTCTGGGTAATTGATTGCGAATTTCATTTCGATTTAATTGTTTTCTTTAAACCGTCCCCTGTGTGTCAGGTGAGGTTCGTTACCTATTGTTGGCCTAGCTCGAATGGTAACCTCCTAAACTGTCATCTGGGTTTGACACTGACTTCCGACATTCATTCTTATTTATCAATTACCAGAGACAGTTTATTAGTTTCATTTGTGAAGTATTGTCATTAGTTTGATAGATTGCAGAATAGAATTGAACAAGACCGTTTGGCTCATATAATCTGAAAAGTACTTGTGTATGCTCTAACCTCCAAACATTTGATTACCGAGTTATTTCTCCGACCAATTATTTTATTACCTCTCACGTCGTATGCTCTTCTGACTCGTCGCCTGCAGTGTAAATAATATTTTATTACAGCTCAAGAGGAGAACCACACATTTTTTTTATTTTTGTTATTCCTGTACATAATATAAAATTGTTATTTTGTTTTACATTATATTGTATATAGTTTTCTGTGTGTTTTACTCTACTGCTTGTCTTCTCTGCCGTTTAGAAACAACTCTCAAGTAATCGCTTATACCTCAGATACACTAGATCTCTTCTCCAACTGTATAAAGGCTACTCAGGTTTTATTGTACGACATCCGGTAAGGCGTTGCGACCTTGTAAAACCTATCGCAACTGGCGCTCGAGCAACCGAAGTTTAAAGTTGGAATTAACTGGTAAGCAAAAAGGGTCGTTACAAGCTTAGTTCATGGATGCAAAATTTTCCATCAGTACATATATGCGAGAACAGTCATTGTTGAAACTGATCATAAACCGTTATTAGGTATTTTTAAAAAATCTTTAATGAGTGTCCAATGCGTATGCAAAGAATGTTGCTAGACCTACAATTATATGATCTCCAATTAGTCTTTAAGCCGGGTAAAGAAATGTATATCGCCGATGCGTTATCCAGAATTATAATTCCAAAAAATTGTGATCGATATTACTCTTGAGTATGATTATCAAGTAGATTTCATTCAAAAGCACTTACCAATATCATATCATATGAGGGGAATCTTCCAGAAAGAACAGTCAAATGATAGAGAAATATGCGCGGTTATGAAGTATGTCAAAAATGGATGGCCATCAGACAAACGAAAGTGTATTGAATTAGCCATGCATGTTGGAATTTCCGCAATGAACTTGTGTTAATTGGAAATATTTTATTTAAAGGTAATGCAGTGTTGTACCCAAAAATTAAGAAATAATATTCTTCAGAAATTAACACATAGGTCATTTAGGTATAACAAAAACAAAATTGAGAGCCAAAGGTATAGTGTTCTGGAATGGAATGAATAATGACATAGAGAATCTAGGTCAGTCTTGTGAAACATGTATCAGATATTCAAGAGTAACCAAAAGCAGCCACTTTCTCCACACCAGTGCCAGAATATCCTTGGGAAAAAATAGGTACAGATTTATATGAATTGAATGGTAAAGTCTATCTAATAATAATTGATTATTTTTCAAAGTTTTTGAGGTATTGAGATTTCATCTTCAAAATCAGAGACAATAGTAAATATATTAAAAAATGTTTTTTCCAAATATGGGATTCCAAAAATCGTTTTTAGTGATAATGGTACTCAATATACATCTGAATGTTTTCAAAATTTTGCTGAAACATATGGATTCTCTCACAATACCTCAAGTCCTCTTTATGCTCAATCTAATGGGATGGTAGAGCGTAGCATACAGACAGTCAAAAAAACACTATTAAAAAGTGTATTTACAGTAAAAATGATGATGTGAATTTAGCATTGTTAGAATTGAGAAATTGTCCAATAGACCATAATGTTTTGTCACCTTCTGAATTATTTCTTGGCAGAAAGTTAAGATCATTATTACCAATGAAATATTCTAGCTTAAGACCTAGGAATATTAACTATACTCAGCAGAGAAAATTTTTATGATGAGACAGAACACTCAAAAAAAATATTATGATAGAACTGCAAGGAATTTGAAACCATTTCATAAATCAAAAAGTTTTTATGAAAGAAGGTAGCATTGGATACCTGGTATAATATATAAAAGAATCAATCAGCAATCATATTTAGTTAAGAAGATTGATAATGGAAAAATTTTTAGACGAAATAGGATATATTTGAAACCATTTGAGCAATTTAATTATTTAGAGGTAACAGATGATGAATGTGAGATAGTTAAGCCTGATATAGTAGCAAAAAAGAATCCAATAATGATATTAATAACAAAGAAGAAGCATTCATCTGGTTCCTCATCACCTAGTGAGCAAAGCTCTGCAAATTTTGTAAAAGATGCAGAGGTTTCTTCTGATGAAAGTTTTCAATCGCCTCAGAAAATAACAGTAATAAAAGAAGAACTTATTATGAAACGAGGTATGGTAGAAAAATTAGAAAGCCTCAAACATTTTAGACTCACTAATAATTGTTTATATTAGGTCTTTATTGTGAATAGATAGGGTAGTTAGATTTAAAAAAAAAGGGAAGATGTCATATATTCTATGTATCTATATGTAATTATTCTATGTTTATCATGCGCATATGAACTTCGACTTGGTTCGGGAGTTCAGTTGAGTTAAATAAACGACATGAAACAGAACTATCTTTTATTACAATGGCCATATTTTATTGAACCTGTACGATTTTGGCTGGTTAAACGAACTTCTCCGAGCCATTTGGGACCCGAACTCATCCTGAAATTTCAAATCTCTAGGGCAATCTCTTCGAAAGTTATTGTGCTAAAGGACGGCCGGACGGCCCCACGGACAGAATTGAATTTGACCACTAATTCGTCATCAAGGAGTCTAACCCTATCGTTGAGACCGTTTTCGGTTCAATTTTCGAAAACTGTTAAAAATTTTTTTATCCAAAGTGATGCTGAGGGTTCCCCAAAAGTTCTTGCTAGGTCCCTCTCATTCTCCTCTAGAACGAACATTCTTCATGAAAATCATTAAGTTATCTTCAACGACTGAAACGTCATAGTTATTTATATCCTCGCTGAAATATTAGCAGTCCAGATCTGCAACCAGCCAGCGATGGAATGCAGCCACAGAGAGGTCTATTGACTAAAGCCAATACGTCCCCAGATATTGAATTTTTCTCGCGATATTTCCGCAAGCATGTTCGGCATCTTTGGACCGTCACGGATGAAGAATCGCTGTCAAACGGTCACCTTTATTCTTGCGGATTGCTGGAGGTTCCTTGCGTTCAACTGCCGCGCCTGGATTTTCGAAATTAATAATATCTGCTGAGAATTTATCCCTCGATCCGTGTTGGACTGTGGTGTGTGGATAGGGAAGAGAAGATGGAATTTGATGCTGGGTTAGAAATTGGAGTTATTTTTGATATTACAGGCAGGCGTTACGTAAGTTGTGATGATATGAAAGGAAGCTGGATAGCTGAGAAAAGAAGAGTTTTGCTGTGCTGCTGATATGTATTAAGATGATTCTTCGTCGAATCAAGATTAGACCATTCGAATTGAAGGAGTATTTCGATTATTTTCGTTCACCATCAAGCCAGAACGATAGATAAATTCAATATCTGATATTGAATTGAAAGGCAAAATTGCATGCAATTCATGGCAATAAAGCGATAAAATGTAAAGTAGTCCTAACGTTCCTGGTTCGAGTGCCTAATAGATGCTTCTGGAGAACAAGGCCCCTCTGGAATTTGAAAACTGGGATTTTGTGATTGTTCCATATTTCCCATGCACCTGAAATATTTTCATAATTACTACCGGTTGCACCGGAAAGTAAAATAAACTTTCGAAGATTTGTTTTCATATTTTATTTTCTAATATGATAGAGAATTGAATTCTGAATAATTTTCTGTTTGAATAGTTCCGTCAATCCTAATAATCCCAAAAAAACTGAAAAAAAGGTGAATTATACAGGGTGTATATTTTTAAAGCGGCCAAACTTCAAGGGGGGATTATACTAGTGTTTTTCAACAAAAATTTCATATAACACATGCGGTCGAAATGTTGACGGTTATTCTTCAATTTAACATTTCTTGATTTCACGAAATATTTCGAGTGATTTCACTGAACGGATCATTATTCAGTTTTCCTCTTAGCCTCGTCAAATTTTACTACTTATTCGGAAAAGGCCAAAAATTTGCTACAAGATGAGTGAGCCGGTGTGCAGAAAAAACTCTTATTGCGGGCGTGCTGAGGAGATGAATATCTTGATTCTGAAGTTAATAAAATTAGTCCTAACTTTCCAATGGTTTTTTCGATGAAATATTTATAATTATGCACACGTTTTTTTTTCAGTAAAATGTACCTTATTTAGTGTACTTTCGAATGACATATGTACTTGCTGCTCATTCTTCGAAATAATATGATGCCATTTTTTGATCTGCCCAATTTCCTCTGCAGGTATCGCAGTTCGCTGTTTTCTCCAATTTTTTCGATATTATTTTAGTGATATTATTTCATCTTTAAGAATATCCATAACTTTTCAATAGCTTATTTCCCTACATAAAGTACTGAAATATCAAACTGACACTTATTCATAACTACATCATATTTCAGAAGAGTATGAAGTGAAGGAAACCTCCTAGCACCTCCTATCGCTACGACCTGTCTATTGTAAATGCGGCATATTGGCATCTATCTCTCTTTACTAGTTTAATAAACGTCCGACACATTCCACTCGCTTGCGAATATGAACGACAACTTACGAATGTCCTATGAAGAAGGAGGGGCTAAATTTTTACTCACTTCATACTTTGGTGAAATATAGTATGGACTATTTCACTGACGCAGCTAGGGGAGGGGCTTTGGGGCCTCAGCCCCCCAAAGATTCTGACAGTTTCAATATTTTTTAAGTTCATTTTTTTGCACCTTTTGTTGTATCATCAGGAATTATTCAGTTCAGCTCCCCCCTCCATAACAAAATCCTGGACCACTTCAGCTTTTCTTCAATGACACCAACGCCTATTTTACATTTTTTCGTTCAGTAATTTTCTCAACAAATATCCTGTGAGGGACCCCGCTATAATGTGCAGCCTGCTCTTGGTTAACCCCAGTAAAATACAGCAATAAAATTCGCTAGAAATTTTTTCAGAGTGCTTCAGTTCGTAGACCCTGTCATAGTTCAATTCTCAGAACAATCAATATTTTCAATATTTCCTTGATACCAAAAAAAAATTTTGACCTCGAAAGCTATAATTCGATGACCCCACTGTTACTCATTTTCTAAGAACTGTCATGTTATGTGTGACCACAAACAAATACTATGAAATGGCTCTCCCATGAAAACGACAGTTCCACAGACAGTACAACCGCACATCCAACATTTCATGCAGCCAACTACGTCGACCATAGAAAGCACCATAGATCATCAGAATGGCCTCCAAATTAGGCCAATTAACCGTCCGACCGACGGTGTTTAGTCGAACACGGATTCCGATCCAAGAACACAAGAATATATACGGTGTACAATTGTTCGTGTAATTGTGCCGGAATCGATGGCTTTTATATCGACTGCAATAACCCATAAACAAGGGCGGACAATGGCGCACCGTCCTCGCATTACGTCGGACATTAATTGTACTCCTGTCTACATGTGTAGGACACGCGTAGCGACGCGACGCTCTGTTTACAGCCTCTCCCCGGTCTCGTACTTGTGTGTATGACAACGTTCCTGGACCACCGCAGCCCCGAACTCTATGACCACGATTTATGAGATCGATCTTATTGACAGTCGCTGGGATAGTCTGGATGTGAGCACCGTGGACAATCGGCTTAAGGGGTGTCTGAGAATTTCGCCAATGTCCCGCTTTGTGGTGCTTGTCGAGGCAGAAGGTATGGGAACGCTGAATGAATCAAACTGAAATTGAAGCTGGGTTGAATATAATTCAGTTGACGTTAATGCATTTGGTGAAAGTGTACAGGGTGGGCAAAATTGGTGATACATGAACTAAAACTTTTTAATCCGGGAAGATAGAGAAAAATGAATGGCACAATATAGTCCTTTTTCTGAGAAACTGATAATGCCATCTACTGCATTCCTCTTTCTTCTTGGTTTCCGAGTTATAATGATTGAAGATCATACTCGTACAGAGCTCATTTTTCCACCCCTTCATTCATTCAATTTGAAGTAGTGATAGAATCTACCTTATGAACTTACATTCTGAATTATAGGCCTATTGATTATGGAACGGTTTTCATAAGAAAGTTGTAGGGGTTTGAGTCAAATGTTCATTTCAAATATAAAGGGGGGCAAAATTGGTGCTACGTGAACTGAAACTTTTTAACCTGAGAGATAGAGAAAATGTCACTATATATATAGTCTTTTTTTTTCGATCAACTGATAATGCCATCAAGTGCATTCTTCTATTTTCTTTCGTTTCCGAGTTAAGGGCCAAAATTGAAATTTGGGCGATTTCAACTTTGGTCATTATCTCCGTTTCTGTTTATGCTAGGTTGTTGAAATAAAAACATCTATAGGCACTTTTCTGATAGCAATCCAGAGGCGTACTCTGATTTTTTATCTGAAAAGTGTTTCTACAATGTTTTTATTTCAACATCCTAGCATAAACAGAAACGAAGATAATGACCAGTACATGATTCAAATATTCCTCATAACAAACGAAGTAAGCACCCTGTTCATCTATGTCCTAGACATAGAACCATATGCGAGACCAATAAACCATATGCGATTGCATACGCCTCACTAATAACGAAAAATTCTAGAAAGATTCTCCAGAAACCAATAACGCAGATAATATATAAGTGATCTTCCAGCAATAGAAAGTTCACCTCTCCAAAAGCTGATCAAAAAGGCGGACCAGGCAGACATGCAGCTGTTTAGAGTATGACTTGATGTTATCAAAGGTCTTGAAATCAACTATTTGGGTAGAAACTAATCGAAATTAAATGTGGTTGAGTTTCATCAACGAAAAATTATGTTAGCTAATTAATTCTGTCATGTAGTAAATATACATATAGTCTGTTCACGAAAGGTTGAGCACATAATAGGCGTTTCTTTATTTATTTGAAGTTGGCAGTATTTACTGTCATAGAGTAAAATAAAGTCAACGTTGCCGAATATACTCGGCCTCGTCCGACGAGCTTGCGAGTTATCAGAGAACTCTATGCAATATTGACAACATTGCGTACCAATCTGACAAGAAAATAAAGAACATAACCTAAAATTTTAATATACACAGTGGAAAATGCCAAATTTCCATGGCCAACCGACGGCTCAACCTTTTGTGAACGGAGTACAACCTGGGTGTACTAATTGATCACACCGGACGAACAGAAACTGAGATTGAGCAGAATACTGAAAGGTAGAAGGGTCATTAGATGATTTAACTCAATATTGTGGTCAAAAAACATATCGCGGAAGAAAAAACATCAGATATACAGGGTGTTTCATCATAAACTGGACATACATATATTTTCGTGTAGAGGACATCGGGAGAATCATTTTTGCCTTATACAATATATCCCGTTTTCGAAGCATAGGCGAGATACAGGGTGTCAAACGTCATTTTTGAACAAGATTCTTATGAGTGTGGTCAGTTATGTATAACACTTAAGTAACGGTTTTTGGGTTCTTTATTCAGAAAAGTTGACGAACTCCGAAAAAAATTTACAAAATGGCGGAAGACCTGCAATGTTCCAAATTTTTTTTGCGGTTGTCAAATTGACTTTTATTTTCTGAATGAACACAATTTTCTAAGAATTTCTGTGAAAAATTTTTTTCAAAAATCGAACACAAATTTTTTTTACATGTCTACAGCGATGAAAAAATTTCACTCGAAATAGATGAAATTTTGTACGATTGTACTTCTTGAATTATCAATCACGAATATGAAAACAGAATTGTGAAATATCGAACGGTTTCGTTTCTACAGTCATTCAAATGTTTCGTTCAGACCTCTGAAATAATGAAAAAAAAATTATTTTGAGTTCTAGAATAAAATAAATGAATTATTGGAATGTCCAAACATTCAAGATGAATTTATACAAAAAAAAAATCAGTGAAACTTAGTTGGGACACGAACCGACGTAGGTATTAAATAAGGAAATGGCACTGTTCTAAGGATAATAATATTCGTTGACAGGCAACGGTATTTCGTAGTTCATAGAGTTGGACTGGCATTTGAATTCCAGTGAATATAATTTAGCCAGTAGTCACACTCTCTGAACTACGAACTACCATTGCCTGGCAACGAATATTAATATCCTTAGAACAGTGGCATTTCCCTATTTAATACCTACGTCGGTTCGTGTCCCAACTAAGTTTCACTGATTTTTTTGTATAAATTCATCTTGAATGTTTGGACATTCCAATAATTCATTTATTTTTATTCTAGAACTCAAAACAAATTATTTTTCATTATTTCAGAGGTCTGAACGAAACATTTGAATGACTGTAGAAACGAAACCGTTCGATATTTCACAATTCTGTTTTCATATTCGTGATTGATAATTCAAGAAGTACAATCGTACAAAATTTCATACATTTCGAGTGAAATTTTTCATCGCTGTAGACACTTAAAAAAAATTTGTGTTCGATTCTTGAAAAAATTTTTTCAGAGAAATTCTTAGAAAATTGTGTTCATTCAGAAAATAAAACTCAATTTGACAACCGAAAAAGAATTGGAAAATTGCAGGTTTTCCGCCATTTTGTAATTTTTTTTCGGAGTTCGTCAACTTTTCTGAATAGAGGACCCAAAAATACTGAGATTTGACTAAAAACCGTTACTTTAAGTGTTATACATAACTGACAACACTCATAAGAATCTTGCTCAAAAATGACGTTTGACACCCTGTATCTCGCTTATGCTTCGAAAACGGGATATATTGTATAAGGCAAAAATGATTCTCCCGATGTCCTCTACACGAAAATATATGTTTGTCCAGTTTATGATGAAACACCCTGTATAATTCCATCTTTGAGGGTATAGTGCTATACGGGTGTGAGACGTGGCAATTAACTAAGTGTGTAGAACGTCGACTTTTGGTCCTTGAGATGGATTTCTGGTGACGAACTGCAGGAAAATCCAGAATAGACAAAATAAGAAATGATAGGATCAGAGATGTCATACAAGTTGAAAGAACAATCATAGATGAAATCCAGAGAAGACAATTGATTTGGTACGGGCATTTAGAAAGAATGGGCGACGAGCCTCTACCAAAGATGACACTGAAATGGACAGCACCAGAAAGAAGAAAGAGAGGAAGGCCCAAAAGAACATGGTTTGAGGAAATAGAAAAAGCTATGACCGAACGAAATCTACACGCAGGGGACTGGAAAGGTAGAAAGGCTTGGAGATTAAGAACCGGAAAGCGTACGACGCTATAATCCCGGATATACAGGGTGTCTGGTGAGGAATGGGACAACGTTTAGGTGGTGATGAGGGATGTCTCAAGGAGTGAGAAAATGCCATTCGAAATCATCTGAGGTACATGGTTCCTGATATACAGGGGGTTTTAGAAAAAATTAGGAAATTTCAAATGACCATAATTCAGGAAATAAAAGAGCTAATCGGATGATTTTTCGTATGAACAATGATAGGGTGAGTACGAATCTGTTTGAACGAAAAATTCGAAATAAAATCAGATCCGGACCAGAAATTTCAGTTTTTCTGAAATTAGGTAAAAACAACACCCTGTATGCGGTTTTCAATTTTTTTGACTTCAGATTCTGAGAGAGCATGAAAAATACTTTCGAACTCAACTGTCATCCCGAATGACACAAATTTTTCCTCCTTTCTATGGCCCTTCGAATGTCAATCTTCCGATTTTCGCTGTCGTACAAAGACAATCACAGAGACGTTTCAGTGTTAATGTGTGGTGCGCAGTTTATGATAATAATTTTATAGGTCCTCATTTTTTCGAAGAAAGACTCACCGGAGAAATTTATAGAGATTTCCTTATGAATGTTCTTCCTAACTTATTAGGGAATATCAATCAAAGAGGACTTATCTTCCAGCATGAGGGAGCACCCCCACATTTCTCAATTTTAGTGAGAAATCATTTGAACGAGGTCTATCCAAATAGATCGATAGGTCGTGGTGGTCCAAGAGCATGGCCACCTCGGTCCCCCGACATGACACCGTTAGATTATTTCCTTGGGGACACCTTAAAACTATGGTGTACGGGCGAGAAATAAATACAAGGAAACAATTAATTCAGCGCATAATAGACGCATGTGACGAAATACCAAACAACCCGAATGTGATAAGAAAAGCAGTTTTGAACTTAATGAAAAGAACAGATAAATGTGTAGAAGTTGGTGGTTTTCATTTTGAACAATATTTGAAGAATTAATTATTAATTTTCCAAATTTCTCATTTTTGATAATTTTTATAAAAATTTTGATTCGTTTATGATCTTTTTTTTACTTATTAGTAACTATCTGAGATCTCATGTCGAGAAAATAATATGTAAGGAGCGAAAATCGGAAGATTGACATTCGAAGGGTCATAGAAAGCAGGGAACATTTGTGCCATTCGAGATGACAGTTGAGTTTGAAAGTATTTTCCTGCTCTCTCAGAATATGAAGTCAAAAAAATTGAAAACCGCATACAGGGTGTTGTTTTTACCTAATTTCAGAAAAAATGAAATTTCTGAGTCCGGATCTGATTTTATTTCGAATTTTTCGTTCAAACAGATTCGTACTCACTCTATCATTGTTCATACGAAAAATCATCGGATTAGCTCTCATATTTCCTGAATTATGGTCATTTGAAATTTCCTAATTTTTTCTAAAACCCCCTGTATTGCAGGAACCATGTACCTCAGATGATTTCAAATGGCATTTTCTCATTCCTTGAGACATCCCTCATCACCACCTAAACGTTGTCCCATTCCTCACCAGACACCCTGTATAGTATAATTTATTCTGTATTCGACATCAAAATGTTCAGTTTTTACCGTCTACAATTCACTTAGCACTGTACAAGTGTATTTCATCCGTTGTGGGGCAAGAAAATAATTTTTCACCACTCAAAAGGTTTCGGTGGAAGTTGTGCTAACCATTCAAATATTTCTCGTAAGAGTAGAAGAAACCACCCTGTAGATTCATTTCCTAGACCAAGAAACCATATAAGATTGCATATGCCTCCCTAGAAAAGAAAAATCCCAGAAAGATTCCCCAGAAACTAATAACGCAGAAATATAAGTAATCTTGCAGCAATAGAAACTTCATCTCTCCAAAACAAACTCATCAAAAAGGCGGACCAATATAGACGGGACCTAGCGTTCATTTCGACGGCAAGTATCAACTTCGTGAAGCGATTGATCTCAGACAAGTGTTTACAGGGTCAATATCGTTCTGGATTTCAATTAGAATCCACTATTTGCCGAGCTCTCGTTATGATTTCATATCGTACAAGAATCGTCTCGGAGTCTCCAAACGGACAGACCGTGTTTGCATTGGGCATTTGTTCCTACGAAAACGTTAATTTGATCCACTATATGGGGTTTTCATGGATTCTGGCTTGTTATAGAGCTCAGATCTGAGTTTCGCTTGTGAACTTTGATCGTTGATAGCAATGATTCTGTTTTGTTGACATGAAATTCTTGATGATGAAACATTCATTGATATACTATTCGATATGATGATGATATCATGTTTGTTTATATTCTGATCAATGTTGAGGTCAGCATTCGCCAGTCTTCGCGTCGTCAGGAAAAACGCTTTCGAGTTAAAGCTTTCAGGAAAGTAACTTTCGTCACCCTTTGAACAAAGATTATATAGTATAGAAAGGTCTTGTATTAGAAGCACTAAAAAAACGACTACATTTTTAGTTTACATTTGACCTACAGATGGCACTGAAGATGAATTTTTATATAAAATCCGTAGTTCTGATCAGAAACATGAATATGAATTTACTTAGTGTATCTGTTCAATTCTGGATTATGCCTCAGTTTAATTGAAGCTTGGTTGAGCGAAATCTTAAGACTTTCATATGGTATAATCGCTTTAACCATTTTATTTTGCATGCAGCGTCACTAGCAGCCTTTATGTGTGCTTCTGCTGTGGAAAGTGCAAAATATTTAAGACTCTGAGCAAGCCAAGATATAGCCTTACCAACATACATGCATAAAACACCAGTTTCACCATCTCCTTCCTGATATGCATCACCAAAGGCTACAAACTTATGTCCTTTGACTGATTTGTAACTAAGACCAAGATCCATTATGCCCTTCAGATAACGAAATATCCCTTCAACTGTTGCACAATCTGCGTTCTATTTTCTACTTTTCTTGAGACAACACTAACGGCAGAAGTTATATCTGGTTCTGTTTTGTTTTATTCGAAGGATAAAAATATTCTACGTTTCAGTTTTCTTCTTTTGATATACACCCCAATGAATTCTATGATCGTCATTCGGAGCATATTGGACAAGTTTTATCAATATTTCCAATTTGAGCTAGGTTTAATATTGGTAACATTTGCAGCACTTTTTGGTTCTCCACTATAACTAGGCTCTACGGCTCTCACATCGTACTTCGTATACGGTTAGTTGATTTTTAGGTTTTACTTCGATTAGATTAGCTCTGATAAAATTTTCAGTCTTTAATGGTGTTCTCTCATTATTATTATATCCAATTCTTCTAATCTTTTCAGATAACCGTTCACTACTTATGGTAGTACATATACAATGATTATCGTTTATGTTGGTTAAGATGAAGGTTCTATATTATTATGACCAAATGCTGTGCCATTTTCAAACAATTTTTGGCAGAGCCATTTCACATATACAGGGTGAGCCATCTATAACTATCTATCTTTGTTCATCGATTTATTTACAGAGTGACTCAGTATTCCATCAATAACTTTCAAGTTTTTCTTTTTCCGACAAAAGTATCGACTGTATCGAAATTTTGCGGGAGACTTTTTTTTCCTAGGAGAATTTCATTTTTCGAAAATCTTTCCCACAAAAACAATTTTTGAACGAAAATCGTAGGGGGTTGTTATTTTCAACCCCTAATAATAAAGTTGTGAGATTAAAAAAAAATTGTGAGTAACATCTACTCAATGCTTCATATATGTATAGTTTTATGACTCAGTGTTTTTTAAAGAAGCCGTAAAAAATTGAAAACTATCAACTCGTCATTGCCTTCCAAAGGCTGTAGGTTTCTTGAAAGGGGGGTCGATTTCGAAAAAAAATCATATGAACTACCCCTGCTTATTCTCATCGAGAAATCATCCCCAAAAGTATATTTCACATTAAAAACAGTAACTTGTAAAGGTAATTCTTGTAGTTTCGAATTGCTTGTTTCGAGGAAACGGAGTTCTATCGTTCCGCCGTTGTCTGCAATTTTCGAGTTTTGCACCGGGAGTGGTCAAACGACTCGGTTGTACTCACTGATGGAGAATCCGAGGAAAAAGTAATTCTGTTAGCTGCTAACTCTCGCAGTGATGAAATAAAGGAAGGTTAAGGAAGCTAATGCAACGTTGGGTCAAATAGAAGTTACTTACATTTGATCGGTTTCGGAGTTTCAATTAAAATCCTTGATATTTCAATATTGACGAAAACTCACATCCGTTTGATGCAGAACTTGGTATGTACATGGAACTATGACAATTATACTCATATTTGTGTTGAATTTCGACAAAATAGTATTAAAAAATGAAATTCTGGCCAGTACTTCTGTCTGGACCTGAATACCTATAACCTTCGAACAGAAAAGGATGAAATCTCGAAATATCTAGGAAAGGTTTGAAAACTGAATATCTCTTCAGAGATGGTTATTTTGAAACTATTTTTCTCGAATGAAGTATGTATTTCTTACTCCTCCTCTGATCGGAGGAGAATATCTAAGGAGCGATATACCACTCATTACCTCAGCAAAATTTCGAAATGATCAATTTTCTTTGATTTTCTGACATAATGCATTTTTGTTTAAACCGACCATGCAGAAATATTCGATAGAAAAGGTAGACCCTCGCGTGGTTTCTTAAAACGATTGAAAAAATCGATTGAATGCTTCCGCATAAAGAAGATAAATTCACATCAGCGTGAATCACTTGCACAACCGACGAATTTTCTACCCGTTAGACACGTAGGAAACAGCTTATAGGATGCCGCATTCTGCGGAACTGTCAGCCGCTCGTATCTACGGGATGATCGATGATTTTTTCCCTTCAGACTGAATCACTTGAGATATCACGTTCCTCCTTTACCGATGCATATGTAAATGTGTCGATGTCAATTTCCAAAGCCGCTGCTTGTCAATTACGGGCTTATTGATGGGTACGGTATTTTTCATTAAGCCCGTTTTAAGGGAACAGAACGTGTTCGCGATGTTTGTACATACCGGTGTATTCCCTGGTGGATGTTGTTGTTTCTTTCTTGGGGATACAGAATTTCTCTTATGAAACTCACGCGATGGGGGCCCCTTTGTGAGACTTCGTAGTATATTTGGTCGCATTTCTGACGATAATAAATATGGGTTTAGGATTCAATATACTGATACGAGGTCTGTTTGAAAAAAAAGTGAAGTTTGATTTTTTTGAAAAGTATTTACAGTGGAACTTCTATAACGAAAGAACCAAAATCCGCCAAAAAATTGTTACACAGAAATTTCGTTACACAGAAAATTTGTTTCTACAGTCGGCAATGTCGCGGTCGACTTCACTGATAAATTTTAGTTCAACATTCAAACATAAGCACTTGCTTTTAGACATTCTCGCACCACTTTTCACACTAGCTTAATGGTTAGATTGAAATCAAACAGCCATGGCTGTATTTATAACTGTTTCAGAAGGATCTCTCTTCCCGCCGTAATGATGGTCATTGGTCGGGATTTATTACGTACGTCCGGAAAAGTTTCGGAAATACCCACCCTCATAACTTCTTACCAATACACATTCTAAGATTGATGTTCTTTGAATATTTCGTTATAGAGAGAATTTACTTCGTTCTAGAGGGTGTTCTTAACAAGTAATTTGGATTCAATGTGCAACGTCTTGCATGAAATTCGTTATACAGACATTCGTTATAGGGAAGTTCCACTGTATTTATTCATCGAATTTCATTTGTTTCCTTCAAGGTAGTCCCTCTCAGTATGGTGATCAGATCGTTCTTTATTCTGAGTTTATCTCATAAATTTTTGTAGAACGTACTCCTTTATTGGTCTCTTCAGTTTTTGGAAATAGGATAAAGTGGCAGGGAGTCAAATCTGGCGAATGCGGTGATTGAAGCATGATTATGATGTTGCTTTGAGACAAAAAACAAGAACATGCTGGACTATTATCGTGATGCATAAACAAACCATGATTTGTTTTTCCTTAAATCCGATTGTTTGAGACGTATTGCTTTACCCACACGTGGCGGCATAACTTCCTCGTAATACAGGGTGTCCAGAAAGGGTATCGGGTATTTGTTTTCGCGCCATATTCAGAACGGGACGTCTAAAAGGAGCGAGAAGGGGTTCGTGGCGTCCGCCATTTTGTGGAGTTTTAGTCACGATGGAACAATACTCGGAATGCACACCGCATTTTGCGTTTGAGCGTATTATCTTAATGGTGGTTCAATAGTGACTGCTCAACGTCTCTATCGTGCGGAATATCTACACGCCACGCGACAAATGACGATAGCATTAGGAAATGGATCAGGATGTTCGAGAAGAATACAGGTGCGACAATAAAAATTCAAAACTCTGGTCGTCCTCGTTTACTTCGCGATGAAGAAACAATTGAAGAAGTTGAGGCGTCGGTTCGTCAAAATCCGTCTTTATCCATCCGAAAGCGAAGCCAAGCGTTGAACATCTAAAAATCGTCTTTACTTTCGATTGTAGAGAAAGACTTACATCTAAAAACCTATAAAATTCAATTGATTCAAGAATTGAAGGATGCGGACTATGCTAATCGACTGATTTTCCGAACGAAATGCTGCAGCGATTCAACAAGTCATTTCGCGAAGGGGTAACATCAACTGGCCTCCCAGAAGCCCCGACCTTAGCCCGTTTGACTATTTTGCATAGGGATACCTTAAAAGTAAGTTTTATCAAAATAATCCGACGAATCGAAACCAGATGAAGCAAAAAATCAGGTCAGAAATGGCAGCAATATCAATATAGCTATGTGTCAACGTGTTATCGCCAATCTTCGTTCCCGTTTAGAAGAGTGCCAGCAACGCAACGGTCATCATTTGGATAACATTATCTTTTTCAAATAATTCTCCAATTCATATGTTAATAATAAACAATGAATTTCTTCATTGTTCACAAATATTTTTTGTTTTATTGAACTTACAAATACCCGATATCCTTTCTGGACACCCTGTAGATAGTGGAAGTATGCCTATGATGGCATCCTGCTTATGATGGCACACTTCAAAGAAGTCTGTTAACATCAACCGAACAAACTTATATTTACTGAGTTTGTACGCCAAATGGCATTTACGCTTGATATACGTAGTTACCCTTGAATACGTGGCAATTTGTGACTGTTATAAGAGTTCAATCATTTGGGTAAGTGTTGATGTATGATAGTTATTTCATTCTTTTTCGTTTTATTTGGATATTCAAAAAATCTGTGTAAAAAAGGATTATACTTTCCTTTAATCACTCTATAATAATGCTTTTAGTGTGAAAGTTTTAGGTTTTTTCGTCTTTTTAGTACCTTTTTTGCTTTGTTGAAAAATATATGTTACTTATGCTTATGATGGCATAGCCAGAGTATTCCTATGATAGCATAGGGTGCCATCATAGGAAAAAGAATCTAGATCAAGAAACGATTCCTCCAAAGCCTGGTACTTCGCAAGGAATAATAGAGGTATCCGAAAATAATGAAAATGGTTTCAAGTGAAGCATCGAGATCATTGAAAATCATACAAGAGCTCTCACTACTGCCAACTGCCGTTGCAGAATCAACAGTGAACAGAGGAAGAAAACGAGGAAAAGTTGGAATCCTCAATACAACCCCTGGCATAAAAGAAAAGAAGTTGGAAGAAGAAGAGAAGACAAATAAAGAGAGAGAGAAGCTAGCTAGAAAGGTCAAAAGACAGATTAAGTTCGTAGAAGAAAATGAGGAAAATGAAGAAAGACATTATGACGATGATTCAGACGCCGCATGTCTTTATTGTTATAAGCTGTTTTCCATGTCTCGACCAGGGGAGAATTGGTTGCGTTGCCAGAAATGCGCCAGCTGGTGCCATGCCGAGTGTGCTAGTGCAAATCATATTCGTAGGTGAATTGTGCGTAAAAAATTATATTTTTATATTTTGATTTTTGATGATGCCAAAGAATGTAAATTTAGTTTCTTTACACTTATATTTTCATTTTCATTAAATAGGACTGCTATTTTCTTCAATAAAACATTTCAATAAATAATATCATTTTATTTTAAGTTATATGCCATCAAAGGACATACGTGATCTTATGATGGCACCCGTGGCCAAATTTTAAAAAGTGCTATAATCCAAATTTTTAACAATTTATATTGAAACTATACATAAGAATGCATACTACATACGAGTAACAGTAAATCTGTAAACTTGATGACATAGAAATAATTCCTTTAATGAAATATGTAAATAATTCGTTAAGGGTGCCAACATGGGCACACTTCCCCTGCTGATACGAGGTCTGTTTGAAAGAAAAAGTGAAGTTTGATTTTTTTGAAAAGTATTTACAGTGGAATTTCTATAACGAAAGAACCAAAATCCGCCAAAAAAATTGTTACACAGAAATTTCGTTACACAGAGAATTTGTTTCTACAGTCGGCAATGTCGCGGTCGACTTCACTGATAAATTTTAGTTCAACATGCAAACATAACCACTTGCTTTTAGGCATTCTCGCACCACTTTTCACACTAGCTTAATGGTAAGATTGAAATCAAACAGCCATGGCTGTATTTATAACTGTTTCAGAAGGATCTCTCTCCCGCCGTAATGATGGTCATTGGTCGGGATTATTACGTACGTCTGGAAAAGTTTCGGAAATACCCACACTCATAACTTCTTACCAATACACATTCTAAGATTGATGTTCTTTGAATATTTCGTTATAAAGAGAATTTACTTCGGTCTAGGGGGTGTGCTTAACAAGTAATTTGGATTCAATGTGCAACGTCTTGCATGAAATACGTTATACAGACATTCGTTATAGGGAAGTTCGACTGTATTTATTCATCGAATTTCATTTGTTTCCTTCAAGGTAGTCCCTTTCAGTATGGTGATCAAATCGTTCTTTATTCTGAGTTTATCTCATAAATTTTTGTAGAACGTACTTAATTCTTTATTGGTTTCTTCAGTTTTGGAAATAGGATAAGGTGACAGGGAGTCAAATCTGGCGAATACGGAGATTGAAGCATGATTATGATGTTGCTTTGGGACAAAAAACAAGAACATGCTGCACTATTATCGTGATGCATAAACCATGATTTGTTTTTCCTTAAATCCGATTGTTTGAGACGTATTGCTTTACCCACACGTGGCGGCATAACTTCCTCGTAATAGATAGTGGAAGTATGCCTATGATGGCATTCTGCTTATGATGGCACACTTCAAAGATGTCTGTTAACATCAACTGAACCAACTTATATTTACTGAGTTTGTACGACAGATGGCATTTACGCTTGATATACGTAGTTACACCTTGAATACCTGGCAATTTGTGACTGTTATAAGAGTTAACCATTTCGGTAGGTGTTGTTGTATGATAGTTATTCCATTCTTTTTCGTATCATTTAGATATTCAAAAAATCTGTGTGAAAAATGATTATACTTTCCTTTAATTACCCTATAACAATCCTTTAAGTGTGAAAGTTTAAGGTTATTTCGTTTTTTTAGTACCTTTTTTGCTTTTTTGAACAATATAAATGTTACTTATGCTCATGATGGCATAATCAGAGCGCTCCTATGATAGCATAGGTTACAATCATAGGAAAAAGAGTCGAGATTAAGAGATGATTCCTACAAAGGCTGGTAGTTCGCAAGAAATATTAGAAGTATCCGAAAATAATGAAAACGAGCAGGTTTCAAGTGAAGTATCGAGATCATTGAAAATTATACAAGAACTCTCACCTTTGCCAACTGCCGTTGCAAAATAAACAGTGAACAGAGGAAGAAAACGAGAAAAAGTTGGAATCCTCAATACAACCCCTGACATGAAAGAAAGTTGGAAGAAGAAGAGAAGACAAAGAAAGAAAGAAAGAGAGAAGCTAGCTTAAAAGGTCAAAAGACAGATGAAGTTCGAAGAAGTAAATGAGGAAAATGAAGAAAGACATTAATTAGCACGATGATTCAGATTCCGCTTGTCTTTATTGTTATGAGCTGTTCTCCAAGTCTCGACCAAGGGAGAATTGAATGCTTTGCCAGAAATGCGTCAGCTGGTGCCATGCCGAGTGTGCTGGCACAAATCCTAGAACGAAAACTTTCGTATGTGTATAAATGCGTATGCAAATTACATTTTTATATTTTGTCGACGCCAAATAATGTAAATTTAGTTTCGTTACACCTATACTTTCATTTTCATGAAATAAGAGTGCTATTTTCTTCAATAAATAATATCATTTCATTTTAAGTTATATGCCATCAAAGGACACACGTGATCTTATGATGGCACCCGTGGCCAAATTTCAAAGTGCTATAATCCATATTATCAAAAATTTATATTGAAACTATATATAAGAATGCATACTACATACGAGTAGCAGTGAATCTGTACATTGATGACATAGAAAAATATTCCTTTAATGAAATATGTAAATAATTCGTTAAGGGTGCCAACATGGGCACACTTCCCCTACTCTTCATTGACCGTACGACCTGTTGACAATAACTCCTGATGAAGACACCACGCCATAGTACTCGAAGAAAACAGTGAGCAAACCTTCATATTCGATCAAACTTAGCTTTGTCCGATCTTGGCTGAACTGTCAGATTCCATTGTGATGAATGGGTCTTGGTTTCAAAATTGCCGCCCAACATCAAACAACCGTTTTTTATTCGACTCAAATTATACAAAGGCACTTCTCGAATTCACTCTGTATTCCGACCGTTTCATGGAATGCTCGGCACTTCAGCATCCTCGAAGGCGCCATTTAATTCACTCAACGTGACTGTCTGACATGAACATCGCACACTTATGAGCTATTTCGTAGAAATTACAATAGGCATCCACAAAAAAATGCAACTGCGAACTGATTGTGCCACGAAAAACATTCAATTGTCCCTTCAATTATACAAAGTATCCGAAAAGAATGAACTTCAATTGCAATTATCTGTTAGATAATTACTTATTCTCAAATTAGAGTTCATTCTAATTCTTCTTACAAGGGGTCTGCTGACCTATGAGTGCCGTAACAATATAAAGCAACTGGCAAGTGGCAATAAGTTGATAATACTTTGACTGCCAGGGTATCGTGGTATTGAAGGCAATGAGAAAGCCAATAAAATGTGAAAAGTACTTCAAGCTGCTGGACCTGAACTTTTCTGAGGGCTTAGAGAAGACCAAAATAAGGCAAAGGTTCAGCAATGGGGGTTGAATAATAGAATAACCTTCTGGAGAAACACTCTTGGACTGACTCAGGCCAAAAAATTCGTGATTTAACCTACCTATACCAGAAGAATCCTTAAGCTGTCATGAGCTGAGCTTCTGATGATGATGAAACTGCTTGCTGGCCTAAGAACAATTCATTGGGAAAACCGCTCCTGGACAAAGGCTTCTAAGGAGGTGGTTGGTTTTATCAACGCCATTGACGATCTCTTTGGGTTTCCATGAATGAGTATAAAGGTGAACAACTGATCTACATGATCGCAGTTCCCGGAAGGCTAACCTAGCCATAATAACACCATTAAATTCCTCCGGATTGACGGCCACCTTAGATCCTGATTCAATATTTCTGACTTGGTGTTATGTGACATATATGTTCAATGAAAATATTATGGAGTGGCTGGACGATTCACATAATCATATCGAGTGGTAAGCTGTTTTAACAGAATGAACCTCTGCAGAAATACTCCTGGACTTACTGAGGCCTAAAATTGCATGATGATTTCACCTACCTATACCAAAAACTGTCACGAGGTGAGCTCTGGGTGATGTTCAGGGAAAGTGAACAGAGGAGATTTGCAGGCTTTGTGGATCAGAAGCAGAAACATCAGAAAACAAGATATATTAGTATCTAGAGCTGGCTGACCTGAGCACAATTTAGATGGGGAAACAGGTCGCAGAAACCCAAAAAATAACGGCAAGGCTTCTAGAGAGGTTGTCGGTTTCATCAAAGCCATTGACGACCTGCATTATGCCACCTCACTCTGATTATTTTAACATAATCAAATCCCTCCAGATGTCAGCCGATTTCACCTAACTATTCCAGAAAGCTTCTGGAGATGCCACGAGCTGAGCTGGGAGTAATGGTGGGACTGCTGATCGGGCACAGTCTTAACAAATATCGTGGTATTGAAGTGTCCAGGACTGGCTGGCCTAAAAACAATTTCATATGAGGAAACTTGTCCTGGACATCTGTTGGTTTATCAACGCCAATTACCACATTCTTAGGTATCCATGAATGGGAAGGTAGAGAACAACATATCTGGATGGTTGCAGTTTCCGGAAGGCTAACCTAGCCATAACGGCTCTTGTTGAAACTGAAACTATCCCGAGGTGACCTCCGGGTGATGTTCGGACTGCTAATAGGGAAAGTCCACAGAGGAGATTCGAAGGTTCTGTGGATTAGAAGCAGAAACAGCTGAACACAGGTTAGTCCAGTGTCCGGAGCTGGCTGGCCGTAGAACAATTCATATGAGAAAACCGTTCTTGGACACCCAAGAAGTAACGAACGAGGCTCCTAAGGAGCTTGTCGGTTTTATCAACGCCATTGACGACACCCTTGGGTTTCCATGAATGAAGAAGATCTACTTCATGGTCGCAGTTCTTGGAAGGCTTACCTAGTCATAACGACACCATGTCTAATAATAATAATAGTAAGGCTCTGGATCAGGTTCAATTTTGATGAACCCAAAAATGAACCTATTCATTGTTTCGTTTAAGTCTGGAGTATTAATCATCAAACTATGTTCATCCAATTCAGTTAAAACTGAAAAGTGTACAACAAACTAGATATACCTTCCTGACTTCTGTTGTTACATAATTAACTAGTTCATTATCACCGCCAAATAGAACCTTTCATCAACTAAGCAATATTCCTGTGATAACGACACCGTGTCAACTCTATCCCGATATCCATTATGCCACCTCGCTCTGATTATTTTAACATAATTAAATCCTACCGGATTGACGGCCACGTTAGATCATGATTCAATATTTCCGACTTGGTGATATGTGACATATGTTTAATTAAAATATTATGGAGTGGCCTGACGATTCACATAATCATATCGAGTGCCTAGCTGGGTTAATTAAATTCGTAAGGCCATATAGTGACAAAGGCTGCTCGATTGGCGATAACGCGGCGCGGTTGGACACACGTCCTGGATTGGCAGTCCTTTATCTGTCGGGACACATACTTTCAGGGAATTAGATGTTGAGGTTAATTGGATATCGATATCGATCGTTCACGGTTACGAAATAAGGGTGGTGTCGCGTGACGTATACCGACGATATCGAAAAGCCTCATGTGCATGTGTAATCCTGGAATTGAAGAATTTGATATGGTTGGGTTTGCACTCGGTTCATGGCTACTGGGAAATTCGATATTGCAATGAATGGTTGGTGAACAGAAATGCTACTTTATTTAGCTTTTATGTTGGTTCTTTATAACTGGGGGTTCGATCATTTCATAGAAATGAATTATTTCACTTGGATTGATTTTACATTATTTCCTTTTCACTTATTTTTTGGGTTTTCAAGAACTGACCAGACATCCTCAGGAAGTTCTTTGATTTTTTTGAAAAGAGACTTACCAGTTCACGATAACCAATGTTCAACCATATGTTAAAAGGTTATCTGAGAAGATTAGAAGATTTGGAAATAACTACATTGTGAGAACAACATTTAATACTCAAGACACTTTCAGGGCTTATCTAACTAAAGTGAAACTTTAAAAGAAAATCATCTAACCAAAAACTGTATATATAAAGTAGCTTAGTAGTGTGGTAGAGGACATATTGGAGAAACGTCCCCTAAATATTCGATTCAAATAACATAAAAAACTAGCTCAACTTGAAGATATTGATGAGTCGACGCTTGTCTAATATGCTTCGAATGAAGATCACAGGATTTAATAGGGTGAAGCTTCCATTACATCACAAGGAGAAAAACTGAGACTTAGAAAACGGAAGGAAGCAGTTTTTATGTCAATACCGAAAACCTCATCAGTCTACTGTCAGTTGATGTCAAAAATATCTTTGCTCCAATAATAAGATCTAGGCTGAAGAAGATTAAATAAATATGTATCAGGATTCTCGTCCATGTTATCAAAAATAAAAACAATTTTTTTCAGCAATTTGGACTTTAATGTTTTTGGTTAAATTTTCTTTGAATCTTTACCAACGTTTCGGATACAGTTAATCCTTCATAAAGGCTAAAATTGCAGAGTTCGCCCTGGCGAGCCAGAACAGGTACCCACCTCGAATTTATCTTAATCTAACAAATATTCTTTAAGATGTAATAAAGTTTTGACTTCTGAATGAATCAAAAATAGATCAAAGCCATCAATTGTTTTCTAAAATATCGAAAATGATAAAGATTTACAAAGAGTGACAAAAGTTGCTTTTCTGAGATTTAGGAGTCTAAAAGTGTTTTTTTCACGACGGCTGACGAATGCTAGCTGAAATGTTGAACATAAGAAGTGGATATAATGGAAATAACCCTTATAATAATTGAAGACCTCGGAGCAATAACCGGGTAACTCCGTTTTCATGAAATGTTGAGAAATGAGGAAAAACTTCAGTAATTGCCTGATATTTGCGCCGAAATATACATTCAAGTAAGTCCATTTTGATTGAAACTCCTTACAAAAGCGCTGGAATTGCCCCATTGTTGCACCGAAAGTTGCGTACGTTGGATATTAGCAGATTGAATATGAATGAATATTGAATATTTTACGTCAACTACCCATGAAATTACTTTGCCACTTTGATACTTCTCTCAATCAGATAAAATTGAAGAAAGTCCTGACGTGAACCAGCTTTCCTGCAGATAAGGAAACAATAGATCATTTGGTTAATAGTTGCTCCATTTATAAATTTTCTAGATGGCTTTGAGAGTATTCATTCAGCATCTAATTATTTTTCTGAGATGATTTAGTATATTTAAAATTTTTCGATGAATAATGGTGTGTTATTATCTCCTCCTGTCTTGTTTTTTTATTTAAGATATTTTGACGAAGTAAATTTGCGAGCAGAGAAAAATTTGTGTATAATAAAGAAGAAGCCGTTCAACATAAATAAACTCAGAAGAAATAAAAAATACAATTACTACATTTATACAATTCTCCTGTATATCATACGCAGAATTCTTTTTTTCCCCGACCTCATTTTCTCTGCCTCTGCCTAAACTAATGAACACACAGGCTTCATTATTTGCTATTGAGGTTGAACATTTTGAACTGCAAATTGAAGTTACATAGATGATTCATTCATATGACATTAATTGAGTGTTGGGAAAGTTGCTTCTTGTGCTTGATCCAAGGGGGACAACAGGCTATAGTTCCTCCGAAATGACTTAGGTCTAATCGGTCTGGTAGCTCCAGAGCTTATTCTAAGATTTATTTTTCAAACTTGCATTTCCCAGAGACCAGGCTTTTATTCATGTGTGAATTGGACTTTATTTATACCATTGTTTACTTAATTAGTTTTTCTTCTGACAGAGAACCTTCTATCAAATTACAAAGTTTCCAATTATGAAACAAACTTTCAAAACGGTTCAACTTTAGAGAGAACAAAGCTTGTTTTTCAACTCTCAATACTTCTTCCACAAAGGAACAAGACAACCTTTTCAAGATGACGAAAGTTTTTTATGCACCAATAGAATTGGTTTCAGGATTTCCTCTACAGAGTGAAAAACCACCACGCCATATTCCGTACAACCCCTGTACCTAAATCGACAAACGAAAACTCGAATTTTATCGCGTAGAACATAAAGATCTCGAACGTCAGCGTTTTCCCTTCTCTCCTCCCGCCTCCAAAACGAATTCAACTTCTTGATCTCCGTCATCCACTGCGTCAATATAACCCCATAAAGAAGCAACAAAGAAGCAACGCCGAAGAAAGTAAGACCATAACGAAAAGATTCTATCGGAAGGGATTACCGCGAAAATCAATACGAAGCCTGTTAGTAAGCAAGTATATAATAATGTCGGCACAGAATAAAATTTGCAGCTAAAGGAGCTTATGAAGCTGTGAATTGGAGAGGGACGAGGCACCAAGGGTAGCAGGCGGCTGTGGATAAACATTTTTATCAGCCACTTTGTATTCATAGGTTACTGTGATGTCATAATTCTGTCTACACAATCGATATCCCTCAGTCTTATCTGAGGACGAGCAGATCGACACGGGACTTTAATTAAAAAGAGGGAGAGAGGGTGGTTAATGGGAAGGAGGAAGGGATGATTGAATCGCGGGATGATTGAATCGTATTTTTTTTGTTATGACTTTTATATTTTTGTTCCGTGAAAAGCATGAGATCAACCTAATCGTTTCAGTATTTTAACATTTGCAAAAATTGCAGAAATCCGGCCTAAAAATAACGCATCAATAACGCAGAATGATATATCAATGAAAAGAGAATAATAGATCAGATACCCAGTTTTAACAGGTCTATCACTTTTCAGTGAACTGAGTTAGCATTTTTACGGAAAAATATTTAATGAGTCACTAGAGAAAGAGTTTTCCCAATTTTTGTCTCAAAAGGGTAAGCACTTATTTGTGCTCATTTATGCACAGCCGAAGCATATTAATGATCTTTCTCATCCATTGAAACTTGATAGAATTATTCCAGATTTATCAAAAATGTTTTTAAACTAAGGCTGACGAGTTCTATGACTAACTACAGGAATAAAAGGATCAGTAAACCATGAATAGCTAACAGCTTGCAATATTCATGACGAAATATCGATATATCATAATAAAAATGCTTGAAATATGCTGAAGAGAAATCAGTACATCTTTTGGTGCTGTGGATACAGATAATTACTGATTACTGAGTTTTCCATAGACCCAAATTTAAAAAAAATATTAAATCGGTTCAGTTACCTCAGAAGAAGTCACGTATAGTGCCGGTACTCGTAAATTGACAAATGCAGTTCAAACAGCTCTTATTATTCAAGAGATATCACTACATAGTATAAAACAAAGTCGCTTTCTCTGTCCTATGTTCCTTGTATGCTTAAATCTTTGAAACTAAGCAACGGATTTTGATGCGTTTTTTTTAATAGATAGAGTGATTCAAGAGGATGGTTTATATGTACAATAACATCCATTTAATAGTGGAGAAGTACTGTTATTTTTGAGGTTTCTAATGTGATGTCGTACCGTGCGAAGCCGGGGCGGGGCGGGTCGCTAGTATTATATAATTTCCTTTGCCTTTCTGGAGTTAACTGAAATTTAATAAAATACTTTACTGTTCGATCTTGCAAAAACGATAATAACAACTTTTTATTGAACCTGCTGTAACGTGTCAAACTCACATGTCTAGACTGATTACACTGGTCAACAAAATTAAACTTTATTTATTTATTTTTAAATCTTGAATAAACTAGAGCCACCAAGGGATAATATGTGAATGAAAACAAATTGAGGCGTCAGGTTTCCTTGTGACAGCAAAACATATATTTTTGTAAATAGCAACATCATCTAGATTATGTGGAATTAATTCCTTATTTAAAATTATGATTTTCGTGAATCTTTGACTTCTGGAAAGTCTCCATCAATAATCTGATAGCATTCCTGGACTCGATTTCCTTTCATAGCGCTTTTCCATTCAGGAATTGTACTGATGGAACCCCTAGCCTTGTTCGTCACTCACAGCACCCAAATTAGCAGGAAATAAATCCAGATAAGAGTTCAGCATATTATGTATTTTTAAGATTTATTGTTCCCTAGAAAATTCTGGACAACGCTCACAAAAGATATCCATTCAATTTTTCCTCAAAGCTCTTATCCTATATCAGTTGCCGTATTTGTGGACTCACAAATATTTCCTCTTTAATTTTCCTCTCACTGACTTCAGGGAATTTCTCTTTCAGATATGCGAATTCACTGCCATCCTTAGGCTCTCACAAAAATGTTCATGAGGGTACACTAAAAGATCATTTTTAAAATTTTTACGGCGTGGGGTGAGTGATTTTCGCTAGAACCACACTATTTTCAAAAGTAAGTTGAATGCAATAGCTATACAGTCGTCCAAATGAAGTTATTCAAAATAAGAGAGGCATATGAGGCAGAAACTGAACGTGATTGAAACAGAATGATTGTATATTATTATTAATGAGGGTACATCAATATGAACAAAAATCATTACAAAGTTCGTGTGACAAAAACAGTGTTTACCAGTGTTATATAAGATCGAATGGTTGTATACTCGCAAGTAGATAGGTATTATATTGAAGTCCACATTTGCATTATCACAATGCTCCCAGAACACCACCAACAACTTCCAAGATATAAAGATCCCCAAAAAATAATATCATCAATAACAGCCCCTCATTTTTCCTTTATACTTATTCTGTCCATTCAGATGGCGAGTAATGATAAATGGCCACTGTATGTTATCTTGATTGGCTGACTCTTGGTTTATGTAATCATCCTTGTACTGGGTAGGCAGAAGATCATTTGGGTACTTTACTCGATCTTATCGCATGCAATGGACTCTGCGTCTTTGGTGTAGCGGGGGCGTCCAATGGTATTGTGGAAAACAAGAAGATTCAGTGGCGTAGATATAAATCAGGTGGTGATTGATGAACATGGTGATACAGAGTTTGTTGCATGTGGAACTGAAGGTTTAGATATGTGAGATTTAAACATAATGTGAGTTGACGATCATCAGTAGATATGCTACCCCGGTTCGGGCCCACTTTTTGCGATTTTACCTGCTAATTTCCTAACTAAATTCTATGGTCCATTTTGGAGAAATTCTTCCTTTTGAAAATTTTTCCAGTTCAAGGTCGTTCGATTGGAGGGTGAGAGGTAGTAGTAACTATTTTGTAGTTATTGTGACGGTTGTTGAAAAAATATTGTACGCTAATCTTGTTGTTCACATGGAATTGTTGATGATGGAACATTCATTGATATATTATTTGGGTTGTTTCCATCATATTTACTTCTTCGGTTCAACGTTTTGGCCAGCATGCGACAGCTGTCGCGTCATTAGGAAAACATTTTTCAAACTCTTAACTATCAAAAAAGCAACTTTCGTCACCTTAGAAAATGTTTATTTTTGACAGTTTTCAGAAAACAATCGATGACTTTGATATATTTTGGATTTATTCTATTGTCAAAAATTGATCTGATCTTTTTCAGGCTGCATCTAATTATTGGAGCCAATATGTTTTTTATATGAACAGACGGCTGACTGATGGGTTTTTCGGTTATTGACGTGAAAACTGTTTCCTTCAATTTTCTACGTCCACATGTTTTTTTTTGATATTATGGAAGCTTCACCCCATAAAATCCTGTGGCTTTCACTAATCAGTATCTCCAATATAGACTCTATTCTACTCACAAGGCATACCTCATATAAATGCAGTTTTTGGTTTGTCGATTTTAATTGTCAGGTTTCACTTTGGTTAGATTAGCCCAGATAGTTTCTTGAGTCTTGAATGCTGTCCTTACATTCTACTTTTTCCAATTATGGTTTTGGTTAGGTTCGATCTGCTGTAGTTAGTTTTTTTCAACAATTTCTGGGGATAGAGAATAGGGTTAAGAATTACAGACTTTTACCAATTTATCAATTTCATTTTCTTTAAGAGACCATATTTTTGATGCCCAATTGGCTACTCCTAATGAAGTGAGTATTAAAATGGTGGGTAGATTCAAAATGAAGGTACTGTCCTTCACTAGGTGGCGTTCGACGAACAGCATAGAAGATTCCTTGAAACTAAAGATGGAAATTTAAGAGATTCACAAGTTTCTTTCCTTAGAAGTGCTTTTATATAAACAGAATGGTATTCTAATGATCACTGTTTATCGAAAGCCAACCAATTTTCTAAATACATTGCAGTATAGAAGATTTTATGAAACTAAAGGTGAAGAGATTTACAAGTTTCTTTTCTTAGAAGTGCTTTTATATAAACAGAATGGTATTCCAAGGATTACTGTTTATTAAAAGCCAACCAATTTTCTAAATACAGGGCAGTACTTTAAAAACCCCTGAACCATTCGAATAATACGGGGTCTTTATAAATGACATCGTAGGTTGCTTTGAAAATTTTTATCTCATCTCTTCTTACAAATTCTCTTCACAGTGGATCGTTAACACTGCTGTTTTTTCCACTACGCCACTGTCTTCTGCTATCAGAAGAGAAGATGATAATACCCAAACTGGCTGGTCTGGCTACCGGTCCCATCCGTCACAGGACCACCAGGTAGCCAGCCATAAAATTATACTAAATCGTGCGTCATCCCATTCACCGAAATATATGGGAATCTGTGAAGATATGCCCCTATTGTTGGCAGATTACCGCTCGGTGCTACCAGTCTTGTACCATTTCACTGGCGCGCTAAGTGAGGATCTGTTTATGTTTTTTATGGGCTGTGTATGGATTTTGGTACGGTAGGATTAGTCGGATTGTATGGTTCTTAGCTTTTGGTACGATGAGTTATCACTGTCGTATGTTTTGTCATGTTGGATTTTATGGTTAGGAAGTTGTATGTTATGATGGTTTTGAATGCTGAGGAAGCAGTTGGTTTTTTTAAGATTGTTGTGTCTAATTAAAAGCAAAGCCTGCAACGTTTTCGATTTTGAAAACTGGTGTGCTCTAATTGCTTATTATGTGTTCTACTGGTAGCACGGGTGTGGTTTTCTGTGTTCCATTGGTTATCTGGTTCATCTAAACAAACTGAGTGCATTTTCAATTTTGAAAACTGGTGTGCACTCATTACTTATTATGTCTTCCACTGGTAGCACTAGCGTGGTTTTCCTTGTTCCATTTGGATTCTGGTGCATCTAAACATGCTGAGTCCAATCATTTTTGATATGCCCCTTTTGTTGGCAGATTACCAATCGGTGCTACCAGTCTTGTACCATTTCACTGGCGCGCTAAGTGTTTATGTTTTTTATGGGCTATGTATGGATTTTGGTACGTCAAGATGAGTCGGATTGTATGGTTCTTAGCTTTTGGTACGATGAGTTATCACTGTCATATGCTTTGTCATGTTGATTTTATGATTAGGAAGTTGTATATTGTGATGGTTTGAATGCTGAGAAAGCAGTTGGTCTTTTCAAGATTGATGTCAGTAATTGAAAGCAAAGTTTGAAACGTTTTCTATTTTGAAAACTGGTGTGCACTAATTAATTATTATGTGTTCCACTGGTAGCACTAGTGTGCTTTTCTGTGTTCCATTGGGAATCTGGTGCATCTAAACAAACTAAGTGCATTTTTCATTTCGAAAACTGGTGTGCATTGATTGCTTTATAAACGCTCGGATGGTTGTAATGCTGTCTTTAATAACCCTCCACAACCAATAACGGCATCTACTGCTATGCTCTGGAATAATCCGTAATAATATAAAATTATTGTCTCAAATTGGAAGCAAAGCTTATATTATTTTTTTAGCGTTTTCCATTTCGAAAACTTGTGCGTATTAATTGCGTATTATGTGTAGGTACTATTAGTAGCACTAGTGTTGTTTATCTGTTCCATTGGGAATCTGGTACATCTAAATACGCTGATTGCAATCAATTTTGATATGCCCTTATTGTTGGCAGATTACCGCTCGGTGGTACTAGTCTTGTACCATTTCACTGTCACGCTAAGTGAGGATCTGTATATGATTTTTATGGCCTGAGTATGGATTTTGGTACGGCAGGATTTGTCGGATTTTATGGTCCTTAGCTTTTGGTACGATGAGTTATCACTGTCGTATGTTTTGTCAAGTTGGATTTTATGGTTAGGAAGCTGTATGTTGTGATGGTATGAATAGTGAGGAAACAGTTCGTCTTTCTGAGAATGTTGTCACCAATTGGAAGCAAAGCTTATAGCGTTTTCCATTTCGAAAACTGGTGCGTATTACTTGGTTATTATATGTGCCATTGGTAGCACTAGTGTGGTTTTTGATTGTCGGATTGTATGGTCTCTTGCTTTTGGTACGACGAGTTATCACTGACGTTTGTTTTGTTATGATAGATTTTATGGTTAGGAAGTTGTACGTTGTGATGGTTTGAATGCTAAGGAAGCAGTTGGTCTTTTCAAGATTGTTGTCAGTAATTGAAAGCAAAGCTTGAAGAGTTTTCCATTTCGAAAACTGGTGTGCACTGATCGCTTATAATGTTTTCCATTGGTAGCACTATTGTGGTTTTCTGTGTTCCAGTGGGAATCTGGTGCATCTGCACACACTTACTGAAATCATTTTTGATATGCTCCGCTAAGTGAGGATCTGTTTATGTTTTTTATGGGCTGTGTATGGATTTTGGTACGGCAGGATTAGTCGGATTGTATGGTCCTTAGCTTTTGGTACGATGAGTTATCGCTGTCGTATGTTTTGTCATGTTGGATTTAATGGTTAGGAAGTTGTATGTTGTGATGGTTTGAATGCTGAGCAAGCAGTTGGTTTTTTTAAGACTGAAGCTTGATGCGTTTTCCATTTTGAAAACTGGTGTGCACTTATTGCTTATTATGTCTTCCACCCGAAGCACTAGTGTGGTTTTCTGTGTTCCATTGGAAATCTGGTGCATCTAAACAAACTGAGTGCATTATCCATTTTGAAAACTGGTGTGCACTGATTGCTTTGTTAACGCTCCAATGGTTGTAATGCTGTCTTAAATAATCCACCCCAATCAATAACGGAATATACTTCTGTACTGTGGAATAATTCGTAATATATTTGCAGTAGACCTGCTGCAGTCTGTAAAACACATAATATATTAGATACTTCAATCCATTTCTTGTTTTAGAAATATGGATGTCCCATTTTTAGTTGTGATTACATATAACGCTTAGATATTTGTAATTGTAATTGAGGTTTTGGCTGTTTATAAAGGGTGTCCCAACAAGAACGCAAGATTTAAATTTTAAATAAAACGCAGATATTTAAAAAAAAATCGCGAATTCTTCATTATATCGTAAAGTAGATAAGACGAGGTTATGTATGGAACAACACATCGGGCAGATGGTCGCCGCGGCTTTGCTGGCACATACGCGATCTTTCAATGAAATTTCCAATGACCGTTTTGCATGAATGCTGCGATATTTCATTAATGCAGCGTCCAATTTCCTCTTTTAAGGCTTGAGTCGTCGTCGGCTTATTCGCATAAACCATCGACTTCAAAAAACCCCAAAGAAAAAAGTCCAATGGTGTTAAATCGCACGATCTAGGCGGCCAATTCTGGTCTCCAAAACGCGAAATAACACGACCGGCAAAATCAGCATTTTCATGTTGTCTCTCCAATACCCAATTAACGAACTCCCTTCGCTGTGCATGGTCAGCTGGCTTCAGTTCCTGAGTCAATTGAACTTTGTATGCATGAAGATGCAAATCTTTCGTCAAAATTCGCTGCATAGTGGATTTGGAAACACCAATTCGCTGAGCTCGGTGTCGAATTGAGGTGGATGGAGTTTGAGCGACATTATCACGTACTGATGCGATATTTTCGGTCGATCGACCTGGTCGAAGGCGCGTTGTTGTCTTAACATCAGTGACAGACCCAGTTTCAGCAAATTCTTCCATTAATCGCTTTACAGTTGACTCTTTTGGAGCATTATTGTAACCCCATATTGATCGCAATTTGCGAACTATAGCTGCAAAACTTTCATCATTTTGGCAATTGCGTTGTTCATTCGAGTAGCGTTCCAATTTTATTAACCTTATACCTTCTACTAACAAACAATAATAATTGTTCAAATGTCAAACAATTACACTTCGAATGGCGCCAAATTTAAATCTTGCGTTCTTGTTGGGACACCCTTTATTAATTTAACCGATATATTTTCCGGAACTGAATCTACTAAATTTCCAAATGTGAAAATTACTTTTTTTAGATTTATTTTTAGTTTATTATAATAGAACCAGGAATATATTATACAGAGAGAATTGAGTCTATTGATAAAAAAATATTATCCGGACTTCTTTCGTAAATACTATTTTTAATGAATTCTGTCGACTGATTTCATAGAAATGAATGGAGTACGAATCAAAATAATGAAAATATTTTCATAGGCTGAAATTCCAACCCAACAGATGTTAATCCCTCTATCATATGGACTCCGATCCTCGTGAGGAACCCATAAGAATACATTAAATTCATTCAGGAGCTCCAGAAGCAGGTAGAGCCACTAAACTAGTCCAAACAAATCATTCCATTCAATTAGAAGCCCCACAAACTGTCACTGGCTGCTGTTATAAATCATATCTGAATAGTTTTTATGCCTCTGCTGGTTATCGAATTCCTCAGATTAATTCCATCGCCAGCTCCGCAATAATAAAATTTTATTATATCTGATTGAAATAGTTAATTACTCCGGTCATAATTGAGTCATTTTCATCGGACCATTGTCGATTGTTCGAGAAAGCAAATCATCATTCGAAATCGAATCACTATTTAGATTGCCTTAATTAGATATTTTTATGTTTATGAGAGCCAAATACATTAAAAGTGAATGTTGAACAGGTAACGCAGACTAAAAAAATTCGTTGGGTCATTAGGTACTTCTCATGTAAAATAACATATAGGATATGAAATTTACATAATATGTTGATGCCCACCAAAGATATCGAAATTTTTTGTTGATAATGAAACCAGAAAGCCTTCTTTTCTCATAATATTTTCATTTGTTTCATTCGTTGGGTACGTAAGTAATTTTTTGATGATTATGCAGAAATTTGAATAGAGGAAACCTGGCCTGGAAAGATCGCTTGAATAACTGAATTATCTGTAAAATTCATTATAAATTTGCATGATATTCGAAGGTTGTATCTCATATGGAAATGTAATGGATGGAAGAAGAAGTGGAGATTTCACTAGAGAATAATAATAATAAATAAAACAAATATAATATAAATGAGTAGGATTGTGCAGTCTGCCATACGAAATAACTATTTTTGTATTAACTGCGTAAAATGGGTGTTTTTTCATGGCACATGAAAGTGTCAATTTTTAGCAGAAACCGAAGGTCGAGGCCCAAAATTCACTCGAATATGCCATGAAAACACGAATTTTAAAGCTCGAAATACAACCAACAATTTTTTTACAAGTGTGAATGTGATATTTACATCGTCTGAAATATAATTATGGAAGGTGATCTTTCTGTGTCGTTACTTTTTTTCACGGTTGAAAAAAGTATTTTTTTCATTGTTAAAACAAGTAACTACACAGAAAGATCACTGCATGCATATAAATATTGTATTGGAAGCATTACCTTTAATAATTATATTTCAGACGATGTAAATTCACATTCACAGTTGTACAAAAAATGTTGTTTGTATTTCGTGCGTATAAAATTCGTGTTTCCATGGCACATTCGAATGAATTTTTGGCCTCGACCTCCGGTTTTTCCGTGATATTCTTCAATACTCGAAAATAGCTCCTAGCTGCTATTTTTCTAAATGAATTTGTCAAACCAGGTCTGGTGATCTTTCACAACTTCAAGTCGCATCCACACTATGCCGAACGACATCATTCGACTTGTGTCGTTCGACAAAGTCGAATAAGTGTGGACGTTGTAGAAGTCGAATCGAATCATGTCGCTTCCAACCCTACTGAGCGCGGTCCCAATCAAAGGAAGTCGAATCGAATCATTCAGTCTGGACGTGTAGACTGTCGAATGGGCCGAATGGGGTTCAGTTGCATCCAAAATCGCTGCGTATTCACATGCCGTCTCTCTCTAAATTGAACTTCCTTTCACTTTCAATGCTCGCTCACAACTGAGTCGAACCGTTTATCGTTCGACACGTCCACACCGATTGTCGAATCGAACTTGTCGCCCCGAACGTGTCGAATGATGTCGTTCGGCATAGTGTGGGTGCGACTTCAGATGTTCACGGAACTATCTATAGACATATTATACTGGGTAATCATCTCCCATAAGTTCGAACAACTATATTTTGCCCAATACCGTGTGACTCAGGCTCATGGTACACGCCCTTTTCTCCTTTGTTTCTGTAGGTATATTTCTGAAATTTGGAACATTGAATATACTTACTATAGTGCCATTCTTGACATATTTGGAAAAAAATCCAACTTTTGTAGCATTGATTCGATTGTTTGGAGTAATTTTAGGGCCTTCATGGCTCTCTAGATCGAAAAATAAAATGTGTGTTCTGACGAATGAAATATCAACTATGAGGTATCATGAGATTCAGAAAATTAAGGAGATTTCAGAAATGAAAAGTTGATATCATTTTCGTTATCACTAGTAGTTGGATTTTTTCTAAATTTGTCAAAAAGTGCACTATAGTCAGTATATTCAATGTTTCAAATTTCAGAAATATAGCTATAGAAACAAAGGAGAAAAGGGCGTGTATCATGAGTATGTGTTACACTGTATATCGGATTCAACTTGTGACAAACTTATGTTAAAATTACATGAAGATAGAAACGCAGAATATACGAGGTGTGTTTAGAAGAAAAAGTGCATTTTGCTGGCTGTGTATCTTCGATGATCATTTTTTTTCTGTTATCTTGGTACACATATATGTATATTATGTTTACCATATATTGGCATTATCAGCCAATTTGGATTAGCAGTTTGGTTTCGACAATTGAAAGAGTTAGACACGTTCTTGTGTATTCTTCACTATTGAAAAAATGGTCAAAAAGTCTTTATTGAGTTTTGCCTAAATAAAGTGAAACAAAGTGGTTAAAGCACTTTACAGGCTGAGAAGATGTTTATGACGAATAACGTTCTAGAGTGGCAACCACATCAACAAGTTCGAAACGGTTGAAAGATTCAGAACAATTATCGAATCACTATGAGAAGAACTGCAGAGGATGTTAGCATATCCATCGGCTGAAACATGCAAATTTCTCGAATGTTTTCGACATGAAAAGTTTAGCTGCGAAATTTTGGATGATGCACCAGCTCACACATCAACGCATGTTCGTGATTTTTTGGCCAAATTCAACACCGTAATTATGCCTCAATCACCGCTTAATCACCAGATGAGAGTCTCCTTGCGACTTCTGTTCTGATGGCCATACGAAAAAGCGCAATAACAGTGCCTCGAGGATTGGAGGAAGCGCTGGCATAAATGGGATTACTTTGGAAGGGGCCAAATGGATATTGATCGAACCATAAAATACTTTTCGAAAAAATTCGTAATTCACCTTAAAGATATGAGGCAGAATTAACCTGTAAAAAACCCTCCTTCAAAACCAATCCGGCCCTGTCTGAATCCCCCAAATCTCCTTCTCCAAGCAGCAACATCCTAACCCGGAAAGAGGGCGTTTCAAGCAACGTAATTGCATCGCGTTTGTCGCCGGCTTGTGGACGTTCATGTCTCTGATATGTCCGCCATCTTGTGTGTATACACGCTACATGAAACTTACATGAGCCGACGATCTCGACTCCAACTCCATGCCACCCCCGCCCCCCTCCAACCCCTTCGACAGCGGTTTTCCGGTTCGGGCCAGCACGGCTTTCCTTTGATGGCGTCCGGATTTTCCGGACCCGCTTGTTTATACAACTGGAACTTGTGTTAAAAGGGGTACAAAGGGAATTGGCGATATTGGAAACGAGAGAAGTGGTGTGGATAAACTGAATTTTGATCAGCGGCCCATTGTGATGGTGAAACAGCCTAGCTGCAAATTGGAGAGGGATTGATCGTAGTATTGTCGGGTAGCTTTGGATTGTTACATTTTGGCATGGTTTAAAACGTGTTGAGTGTTCGTTGGATCAGTTCACTACATTTTGAATTTTCGTCATAAGTTTTTATCTATGTTTCTAAATAGAATTTGAATTTTAAGGAGGAATACTCCTTTTCAAATCTGTGGAAGATGATTACCCAGTATTATGGGTCTCCAATAAGTCATCGAATTATTAGTTTGACCAAAAGTAATGGGATGGAATAACGAAAGAATGCAGGTAAAATTTTGTTAAAAGGGAGACAAATAAGGGTGTTCAAATGAGTTTGATATCGCTACCCCTTTAATCGCAACCCCTAACAGCTCTTATTTTTTTGGGGAAAAGGGGTCGAGCAGCACCATGTTGAAAAGGCAATTGAATTTCCTGCGTGAATGTATTTTTGTTCATTGTTTTATGTGACTCAGTGACTCAGTATTCCCTCAATAACTTTCACACGCCGAATTTGGATCTTTGAGATGGGAAAACACTAGAACAAGTAAAATTTTATTTACAGGAGGACATGTTAGTGTGTGAAAATGAGTTTGGTATCACTAACCCTCTAGCCGCTACCCTAACAGAAATTATTTCGATTAAAACGAAAGCGCACGATTTACTTTGTGAAAAAATACACTTATGCAGAAAATTATATTGTCTTTTCACCAAGTAGCTGCTCGACCCCTTTTCCCTATTCAAAAATGAAAGCTGTTAGGGCTTGCGGCTTGTGGGGTAGTGATATCAAACTCATTTGAAAACCTTTATTTGTCCCTCTTCCAACAAAAGTTGACCTGTTGACCTGTTATAGATGAATCGCCCTGTATAATCGACGAAAATAAATATTTGAATATTCCATTTTCTATTGTCACCATCATTGAACAAGTCAGTAGCCTTTGCAAGCTTGTTTTCAGGATTCTTCAAATTTGAACAAGAGCTCGAGAACTTCATCACCCAGCGCAGTGATTCACAGGAAAATTCTTCCAAATTGATTAAGGTTCCTACAATGACCCAGTTTAACTTTTGCGATCAAACTTAAGGAACTCTGTTTCGTGGTACAGGGACAGAAGTTTGTAAACAACTAGATATTCTAGTATTTTATAATGTTTGGTATAATATTTGGTTGTCGCGGCCAAAATAATACTATTTGTATAGATCACACCCTTCCTATCACAATTAATATTGTATACAGTGATGGTCAGTAACATTATCTCTACTCACGATTCATCACATCCATCAGACCAATTAAAATCGTTGCTGGCATCGACAGAACCATCCGGTAAGTATCCCAGCAAACAGCAGAAGCTGGCCAAGATGTCCATAGTTATGTCCAATAAGACCCGAACCGAGATAACGAAACCATTAACTTTTGTATTCCATTTCGCAGATGTCCCTGCCGGTGTCCATCAAATTTGACAACTTTAACTTTAACTTTAAGTCCAAAAGTAGATTCCAAAGAGTCATCGAATTGTTTTTCCTAAAATATAATCGAAAATAGATATTTGAATAATCCATTTTTCATTGTGAGCATCATTGAACAAGTGAGAACTTTTGCACGCTTATTTTCAGGATTGTTCAAATTTGAACAAGAACTCTAGAGCTTCAGGGCCCAGCGCAGCGATTAAAGTTAATTTTTTTTCAAATATGGTTTAGTTCCTTCTTGCATTTCCGTCCAAGAAGTTCAAATTATTTTCTGATCCAATATCAAAATGAGTCATAGCCACAACGACTCAGCTCGACTGTGGTGATCTAACTTAAGGCATCTTTGGCTCGTGGTACAAGGACAGAGGTTTGCAAACAACTGGACATTCAAATATTTTGTAATGTTTGGAATTTTTTGTTTTTTATGGCCAAAATACTATTTGATGGTAAAGATTACACATTTTTTATCGCTTCTTCGTATGGTACGTATCATTATCTCTACTTAGGATACACCACATCAATCAGACCAATTAAAATCGTTGCAGGCATCGACAGAACCATCCGGTAAGTATCCCAACAAAGAGCAGAAGCTGGCTAAGATATGTTCAGAGTTATGTCCAATAAGACCCGAGCCGAGATAACGAAACCATTAACTTCTGTATTCCATTTCGCAGATGTCCCCGCCGGTGTCCATCTAATTTAATTACTGTAAACTAGAACCGCTCTCCGTTGGTATTACAATAAAATAATGGGAATGGAAGACAGAAACCGGAAAAGTGGCCATTATGGAGCGTGATCGCCTTATTTAGTCCCTGATAGTGTTAATGCTTCCGCCATCAGTCAGCTGGCCTTACGAGGGTGTATTGGTATCGTCCCTCTATCTTACGACTGGTGGATTTATCGGAAAAAAATCGAACTAGTAATGGAATTATTTGGACCTTGGGGAATGAAGCAGATGTTTCTTTATTTTGGGAGAATCCTTGAAAATCAAAAAAAGTTACACTTGATGTGCGGTTCATGGAAAGCGATAGAACCGGAAGATGAAATAATTTCATGGTTGTTTTGTGTTTCGAGATCTAGCGAATCTAGCGATAATTGGGTTTTTGGCGATATAAAGCTACAACTTTTAGATAATTAGATACAACAAATGGTTCATGGAGTTGGCCCCTTTTCGAGGAACTACATACTATGTACTCGTACATAGGGCGAGAGGTTTAGTTGTTGACACCCTGATAGTGATTGACACTGTGCACATATACACCGATGTAATAAACTATTCATGCTATCTAAGGTTTTTTCATCTGTCTCTTCCTATTTAAGAATGCTTTATTTATATTTGGGTCAAGTCCAATTTCCTCAGGTTATCATCCTGGAAACGGCATAATTTGATATTTGGCATGAGATTTTGCAGTAGTGTCAATAAGTGTATATGTTAGGGTTCACTTAAGGATAGCGACTGCATACAATTGCGTATATTTCCCGATTTCTTTATGTTTTATATTCGTTAGAAGATTTCTATTGTTTGGAAGGTTCCAAGGAATATTTAATTGATGTAAGTAATCCTTTCAATGATTAACATATCAAGTTTAAATAATATGTCAATAATATTACATCGAACGATGATTGACATAGACCTTCACCTTAGTAAATGAATGATTGAAGGTTTTACTTACATATCAATTAAATATTCCTGGAACCTTTCATTCAATAGAAAACTTCTGACGAATATGAAACAGAACAAAAATGGAAAATATACGCAATTATGTGAAGTTGCTATCCTTTAGTAAACATATACCTACACTTATTGACACTACTGCAAAACCTCGCGCCAAATATCTAATGATGCCGTTTGCTGAATGATAACTTGAGGACTCAAATAGAAATAAAAAATTCTGAAATATGAGGACACAGATAAAAAAACCCCAGATTGCACCAATAGTTTATTACATCGGTATATATGTGAAGATCACTAATACTTTTTGTTATTTAATTGTTTATATGAAATAAAATTGTCTAAACCTTCTTATTTCTGTATTATTTTTAGTATGAATGTTTCAATGACCCATATGAGAATATATGAGTGAGAGACTGCAGGATGATATCCTAACCAAAATTGATGCAAAAGTGAGAAGAAATTAAATGTGTAATTGTAAATGTAATTTCGACGAAATTGGTGTCTCCTCGAATATTCAATCGATAGTTATTGAAAGTTTGAAGGTAGTAACAAAACTTTTTGTATTCAACGTTTCAGGCAGCATTCGCCATTGGTCAAAAAAATACTATATAGAGACGCTTAACTTTCAGAACTGGAAGGAAGTACCTTGTGAAAACAGCAATCAAGACTCATATGCCTTTAGGTCTAATCTAACTGAAATGAAAAGTGATAATGAAAATCCATTAACGAAAAATTCTAAAGCTGACTCTACATGCTCTGAATGAAGGCAACATCATTTAATGGTGTGGACATTCCATACTATGGAAGGAAAAAAAACTGAAACGTAGTAAAAAAGAAGAAGAACCAGAAAGTATCACCTGTCAATCATCTTTGATCTTAAAAAAAGATCGAAGTCATCGATAAACTTTCCATGAGATCTGTCAAAAATGTCGAATATTCTCGAAAGTTGCTTCCCTGAATGTTGCAAGTAGACGTTTGAAAAACTAAAAAATTATTGGTTTAACTTCATTAATTTATGATAGGTATATGAGGTTTTTGGTCGTACTACTTCAAAATATTTTTGGAAGATTTTATATTCGATCGAGAAAGTTGAATTCATGGAAAATTTGAAATGAGTTCAATAGTTTTTAAGAAATATGAATAAGCGCTCAATAGTTGTCTTAACGAATGCTGTTTCTTAATTTTTATGATTGAAATTGACAAATATTAGTAAGAAAATGTTTACTGTAGAAAGGTTTTTTTCAGCAAGAAAATATTGCTGTGATTTCGAATGGAAACTTAAGAGATATTTGATTCAATTATACAATATAACATACATATAACAATGGTACATTTCTCTACAGAAATGAGCCCCCCTGAATCTCAAGATCTTCGAGATGGAGATGAAGGAAGTGACATTCATATTCAAGTCATCCACAAGCTCTAAACACAATTTTCATTTGATCTCAACGATTTTTTCCTAGAAAATATCAGATATCAAAGGAGCCTCTTCACCTTGTGGGAAACTCAAGACCACAACCACGTACAAAAAAAGACCGCCGGAGTGGGCCGTCCAAGTCCGCTATCTAAATGACATCTCGTAGATGTTTTGCATACGACATCTAGTACCTCAGTGTAATAATAACTGTTCTACATAATAATACAGATTGTGGGGGATCTATTACTCCTGTCCACGTCCACCAGGGCCAGATACATCTTGAAAGACGCACACATGTCGTTTAGATATGCGTCTAATAGAGGGCAATTGTACATTTTGTGTTGGTGGTCTTGTTTTATAGCCTCCTGCTACTGGTTGTACGTGATGGTACTTGGGGAATTTCGTAATAATATAGCCGATACTGGTGGTTTGTCTTGTCTGGTAGTGGTATGCAATGGAGAAGTTTCTGGTGTTTAATTAGCTGTGTCGATGAAATAGATATAACAAATTTTACTTAGACGCAAGAACAAATATTCGGGTTTGTTTGATTCCGATAAGGCAAATACGGTCAGAAATTGCATAATTATTATTTTGGATCAATATTTAACAATCAATGCTTAATAGTGCATTTGTACCAAGAAGAATTAGGGTAAAACCAGGATAGATGCCCGATGCCCCATTTCCAAATACCTAACACGTAACAAAAAAATAATTTTATAAGAGGATGCTACAGTCACCCTGGACTTTAGTTTTGTAAGGGTTATTGTAAAGTGGGGTCGCTTTTTGCTATTGTGTGCGATCATCTGCGCAGCGAACTCCAAAAACACGCCAAAGTTTTGAAAGTATTGGCCGCTGTATAACTTTTGAAGTGGTAATAATTCAGTTATTTTTTTATTACTTCAATACCGTGTTTCATTGAGTTTACATCTGAGTATAAATGGTTGCTTTTTTCTTCATAATTTATTTAAAAAATTCATGGGCATCTATCCCTATCGAAAAGGATAGTTGCCCCTTAGGGCATCTAAACTAAAACCTTATCTTCTGATTTTCGATTCATTGTGTCATTTTGATTTTGAACTTGATGGTTGGTTATTTTTGTTGAGACTTAATATTTTATTAATTTATCATGAACGTGTGAAATAATGCTTTATGTTAATATGAAGAATTCAACTTTTCGTTTGATATATTATTTTTTTTAAATTTAATTAAAAATGCACAATTGTTGTTAATTCGATCTCATTGAATTTAGTTGGGTTTTTGGTTCACAATGTGTGAAGGGCATCTACCCTTCTCAGTATTTTCATGGTGGGGCAACTATTCATACTTGTAGGCATCCATCCTCAAAGAAAGGGTTCCACAAAATCAAATTTTTGTCAAATTTGGGATTGCTATGTGGGAGAAAAGTCCTAATTAATTTGAAAATCATTCTACACTCAGTAAAATCTTGAGTTGTAGTAAAAATTTCACTACAAATCTGTGACAAAACTTTATGACAGTAATGCCATTATGATCAACCAACACAATTTGTATTGTACACAACATTATACAAGTCAGAAGCTTGTTTACGCTTATTCATATTAGGAAAACAATAATAGAATTCTGCATAACTCAAATGCTATTGGTGTTCATTAATAAGAGAAGGATTTTGGTCGTAGGCTAGATGTGAACACGGGAAACTTTCGGAAGTCTTATTTTGGAAAGATTATTTGGATAAAAAAGTTGAATTTATGAAAGATTTGAAATGGAATCAGTAGTTCTGAGGATGTTAAAAAGAGAATAAAAAATTAAGGAAAGTACTTCTTTTGTAAGGAATATATTGCTGTGGTTCTGTGAATGTAAACCATGTAAAACTAACATCGGAGATATTTGATTCAATCTTCAGAGTTAGGATAGGTATGTATAGTTTAGATATACAGGGTGTTTCCTAATTGAATGTCAATATTTATGAGGTGAATTTAGGTTAATTTGTAAATTTTAGAGTTATAGGGTGGCAAATTTTCAAAAATAGATCATTTTTTATTAATATCTACAATACCACTTCACATATTCTGATGAAATTTGTCGTACATGTACTATGAATCAAGGGGCCTTTTTTAATGTATTATTTTTTTTCAATTCCACCAGTGGCGTTATTACGTAATTTGACCTTTCTATTTTGACAGACATTGATGGTACGCCACAGATTCTGCCTGAATAAAAATTATTTTCGAAATTCCCAATCATTTCTCACCCAAGCTGATCTCTCGGCTTTTTTCACTCCAATGCACGGTTTTCGCTTAAAAAAAATAAAAATCGTTTCTCTGTATGATCATAAAATATCTTCATTACATACATGTAACAATATCACCATGCAGAAGACAGATTTCATTTTTTGTTACTTTAAGAAATGTCAGTGGCGTGCCACTGACTGTCTGAATAATATTTGGGGCTATGTTAATTGGGTCGGCACTGGTTGACTGTAACCACCCTGTAAGGTAAGACGTTTAAGACATATGTTCTTATGAAGTTTTTTCTTGAAATGTACCCAAAAATCACCCCACATAAATATTGACCTTCAATTAGGAAACACCCTGTATGCGTCTAATAAAAGGCAATTGTACATTTTGTGTTGGTGGTCTTGTTTTATAGCCTTCTGCTACTGGTTGTACGTGATGGTACTTGGGGAATCTCGTAATAATATAGCCGATACTGGTGGTTTGTCTGGTATGTTATGTAGAAGGTAGCTGGTGTGTAATTAGTTCTTAAGTCCTTAATTAGGGAGTTGCGAGTTTGTCGTTAGAGGTGGTATTCGTTGACTGAAAAAAGAATGAGGAATTGTCGGAATTTATTGAAGGCGGGTGAAATTTCATTTCGTTATAATGAGCGGAGGAATTCTTTGTTTGGGCGTAACTGGAAAATAAAACTGTCGCTTTTACAGAACTACGATCGTGTTGATTATTGAAATGTCGTTATTTCTGTGAAATTGCAGTTCATTATCAATATGAATCAACGACTAGAATCTCAACCAAAATCATGATCGCCTGATCAAATTTTTAAAAACTCATTATTGATTGTGTATGAGCTTGTTCCTAAGGAGACATCATCAATAGGTTTACCGACTGTAAATAAGTTTTGAAATTTTACAGAAAGTGGTCAAATCGACTATCTGATGAGGAATTCGAACTCAATGAGAAAACCTGAAATTTTGAGTGTATAAGTATGGTCGGTATATCGCGGGTTGAGTTTATAAATGAATCGAATAGGCGTCCAGTTATATTGAGGTTAGGAATAGTATTTTTCAAATTTTGCTGGAAATTGATAAAATATCTACGAATTGTTTGGAGTCCGAAAATCTGTTCTTTCGAAAATGAATAATGAATAAAGGATGTGGTTTTCGTTGATTGAAAGAAAATGAGGAATTGTCGAAATTCTTTGTTTGGATGGTACCTCAATCGCGTTAATAGATTAATGTAATGTTGATTTTTCTTTGTATTTTGCAGTTTATTTTTGACATGAATCAACCACTCAACTTCTAGAATCCTAACCAGAAACGTTATCGCCCGATCAAACATTTAGATACTCATAATTGAAAGAGTTTGTTACTAAAAAGACACGTACAATGAGATGAATATTCGAAAATTTCGGTGTGGATGTATCGTCGAAATATCACGAGTTGAGTTCATAAATGAGTCGAATCAGCCATTTATCCATTTATTGAGATTTGGAATTTTATTTTTCGAATTTTGATTCAAAAAATTCGTGAATGGATACAATTAGGTATGAACCGTTTCAATCGAACAGTAAAAAAAATTCGAATTGGGGGAATTTATTGAAGGCTGCTGAAATTTTGTGTCGTTGAAGTGAACGCAGAGATTCTTTGTTTGGGTGTAATTAGACACTAAAGCTGGGTTTCGAAGAACACCGATCGCGTTAATTGATTGTTGAAAAGTCATTATTTCTATGTGATTTGAGTAATTCTGGTACATTAATCAAGTTGAGTCGAGCTTGTTGCTAAGGAGGCGGTAATAGTTTTGCCTGAAAATACGTTTAAAATTTTCAACCGAAAGTGGTCTAATGGACTTACTAACGAATAATTTCAGCTCAATTGATACTCTCACTTCAGAATGGAATGAGACTACAAAAAATATCTAGCTTCAGTGAGACTTATCAGTCGAAAAAGTCCAGAGAGAGACCGTCAGATTTTAGGGAAAGTTTGCACTAGTCAAGGCCTTGATTGAAAGTAATTGTCCGATTTGACAGATTCTTCTTTTATTCATAACTTTGGTATGGCTTGATCAATCTTGATAAAATTTTCAGTGTAGTACATTATGATTGTGTACTTTGAATGATTCTAACACTTTGTCAGATATACAGGGTGAAAATTATTATGAGTTCAGATCGAATTTGTAGGTTGAAAAAACACCCTGTACATTCCGTTTTCGACATTTCGCTAACTGATTCAGATCCTATCATAAAATTGCATTATTGGATCTTTTTTTTTGGCACACGTCCAGTTTTCCTAGAAAAAAAAATGTTTCAAGATGAACAATATCGTAATTCTGCTCCAAGGCAGTGATGATATTTCGAACTGGAAATATAAAGCTGTATCGTCCAATGATTCGAAGCTCTTCCTGAGTCCTGAAGGAGGTTTGCCAAATTCGGAATTCATTTTTAATCACTCATATTCTGATGTATAAAATCCATTAATCCTGAAAATATTTTTTTATGTACCTGCGTAAACCAAAAGCTCTACAACAACTAGTACAGAATAAATATTCGAAACATATATGAAAGTAAAACTAACGATTAACACAAAATTTACATGGCATTATCGGATTTATATCTGTTTTTTGAATACATACATATTCGCGCCTTTTTATTAAATCATCAATTGAACTTCTAATGAGGGATTGATTTTGCATTAAGTTATTACATTCCCCGAAAATTCTTGCAACTAGATGTTCTCTACTTCTAATTTCAACCCTTTAAACTTTTGTCTTCAGATGTTCCCATACAAAATAATCTAAAGAGTTCAAATCAGGCTATCTTTGTGGCCAAACAATGGGGCCGTTTCGGATCAGTTAATATGAACTCTTTTTCCCGTATAAGATAAGAAATCCCCTATGGCGTTTGATGACGTTATTCTGAAACACCCTGTATATTTATATAATAGTTTTCTGTTGATCCCAGAAACACTTATATTTTTAACAAGGGTACTATGAAGATATGAATAAATTAGACCTAACAACAACCAGAACTCATTTTACCAATTCTGCCAAGAATAAAGACTCGAAAGTATTGAAATCTAGTTTTTTAATCGAATAACTTGAAGTTGAATGTAAGATTTAAATTGGAAAGCATGATTTGTATGAATATGGAACAGATATGTAATGACCGGTGTCCGCAAAGGCAAGAATAGTTGGATTCATAATATTACACTTTGCATCAGTACTGATGCAATGATACATACAATTGTAGATTTACCTACATGGTGAAAAGTTCCATGTAAAATCATCGTTATTTCTATAAGCTTCACAGTCCACGCCCTGTATATCAGATTCCTGTGACCACCCGAGCAAACAATCCAACGGAATAATGACATTAAACAATATATTAAGATCTAACAAGTTTCATTCATATTTATGATATGTAAATTGGGGAATAAATCAAAACCGACCATTTCTGATATCGTATAATATCAATGCTACAAATGATCTATGCTTACGTTTCAGACGGGTAGCATTATATTTAAATCTGTGGTTCTTATTCGGGCCAGATTTATTATGACCACATCGGACAGTTCTCGGGTTGTTACTTGGATGTCTGTTGTTAGAGACGTCTATAAAAATTATAGAACATTTGTTCAGGATTTCTCGGTAATCTACGTGGTGTGAAAACCATGCTGGATATGTCTGAGAAGAGTGTAAGGAATACGGGGAGCTTATTAGTTATTCAAAGTTTCTATAAGAAAACTATTCACTCGCATATACTCAATCATTGACTTTAATTGAATCACTTGGTAGGCCGTGTATAATTTCTTTTAGAAAACTTTCAACTTTAAAGAATTTTCAGAATGCGCTGAGATCAGGAGCTTTTGCGTTCTTGTCCTTGAGAAAAAGGATTATTCAAATTTGCTCGATGTTTTTCTTGAAAACTTTACAGGTTTTCACTCCCAGTCTCTGAAACAGAAATAATTAAAAAAAATTTAATTAAGATGAAGTGCTCCTGCTACAATATTTGCACTTATTTCTCAGGAGCAAATTGGTCTTGAAAAAATTGTTGCCTAACAGTAAAACTGAAAAAAGAAAACAAATCAAAAGGATAATGTTACGTTTCGGTGTCTATATCAGACACTTTCAATGTCAATCAGATTGCAAATGAAAAACACACAATTCTGACGATTCTACAAGTTTGTCAGAAAAAGGTGTCTGATATAGACACCGAAACGTTACATTATCCTTTTCATTTATTTCCTTTTTTCAGTTTTACTGTAAGGCAACAATTTTTTCAATACCAATTTGCTCCTGACAAATAAGAGGAAAGATTCTTGCAGAAACACTTCATCTTAATTAAAATTTTTTCAATTATTTCTGTTTCAGAGACTGGGAGTGAAAACCTATAAAGTTTTTAAGAAATGCAGAATCCTCCCAGAATATATTGCATGAGCATTCAGTATAACAATCTTCATACACAAAATGAATTTGACTCGAATTGGATATTCTGTTATGGAAATATGGAGTTTCTTCTTTACAATATTTCAATTGAATTTCCTATGGTTTTGTTTATACTATGGCTACAAAATTTTGCAAGAGGCTTATTATGAACATCTTGCATGTGGCCGCAACATTTCATTTTGATCGGTTATTGTTTTGACTGAGATATTGGGTAACAGAAATTTTTGAATTGCCATATTTTACAGAATACCCTGTTCGGTTTGAGCGGTTTACGCACTCAACCGAGGCATTTGGAAACCGAACTAACCCTGAAAATCTCAAGTTTCTAGGACAATCCTTTCAAAAGTAATTCTGCTAAAATACGGACGGACGGCCCCAAGGACAGAATTGAATTTGAAATCATCAGGAAGTTTTTGGCCTGAGTAAGCCCAAGAGTTACTGTTATTGAGCTCGAAGCATCGTCACTATTATAACAGAAAAAGTTCTTCAGACAATTCGATAACGAGAAGTACAAAAATGACTAGAATTTTCATGTGAACTCTCAGCAGAAACTGATATAAGAAGACCCCTGTTTTGTTGAATTTTGTTTATATAAAAGACGTTTAAAACGAATTGATTATATGAAGTATCTATCAGAAGTGAACGACATAAATCTTATGATCGAAAAATAAAATTAACTCATTTGGGTCATGCATGTAAGAAGATATAATTATCACCCAATAAATAAAAATCCAAACAGAACGTCCCAGAAAACCCCCACACTCAAACAAAAACCGTACTTAACATGTGTAAATATATGGATTATTTTCCAAACGATAGATACTTCTGTTGTACTTAACAGAAAGGACGAATTTCGGTTGTTAACCTTATAGATTAGGGCCAGTCCTTCACAGGTGGTCCCTTTTCAAATTCAAAAAAATCAGTCACCAATTCGACACTGTCGAACCTTATCGTTTGAGACCATTTTCGGCTCAAAATTGAAAATAACAGACATTTGGGCAAAACGATATAGCGCGTTTAAGTAGTATGAGCGCTCAAAAACATGGCAAAGGGTTTACTTCTCGAGCCTACCTCGGTGAGGTAGGCGAAATGATCAGGAAGTTTTTGGCCCGAGTAAGCCCAAGGCTGTTTCTCCAGAAGGGTTATTATGTTATCGAGGTCAAAGTATCGTCACTATTTTAACATAAAAACTTCTTTAGATACTCCAATAACGAGATGTGGACAAATGGCTAAAATTTTCATGTGGAACTCTCATCAGAAACTTACATAAAAAGAACCTTGTTGAATTTTTAAAGACGTTCAAGACGGATTGATTATAAGAAGTACACATCAGAAGTAAACTACACAAATAACATTAAATCATGCATGTAAAAAGATATAATTATTTATCACCCAATAAATAAAACTCCAAACAGAACGTCCCAGAAAACCTCCTGTTCCCTGAACAAATCAAACTCAAACAAAAACCGTATCTAACATGTGTAAATATATGTATTATTTCCCAAACGATAGATACTTCTCGTAATCGATTTCTTTGTTGTACTTAACAGAAAGGACGAATTCCGGTTGTTTACCTTATAGATTAGGGCCAGTCCTTCACAGGTGGTCCCTTTTCAAATTCAAAAAATCAGTCACCAATTCGACACTGTCGAACCCTATCGTTTGAGGCCATTTTCGGCTCAAAATTGAAAATAACAGACATTTTGGCAAAACGATATAGCGCTCGTTTAAGTAGTATGAGCGCTCAAAAACATGGCAAAGGGTTTTCTTCTCGAGCTTTCCGGTGAGGTAGGTGAAATGATCAGGAAGTTTTTGGCCCGAGTAAGCCCAAGGCTGTTTCTCCAGAAGGGTTATTATGTTATTGAGCTCAAAGCATCGTCACTATTATAACAGAAAAAGTTCTTTAGATAATCCAATAACGAGATGTGGACAAATGGCTAGAATTTTCATGTGGAACTCTCGTCAGAAACTTATATAAAAAGACCCTTGTTGAATTTTTTATATAAAAGACGTTTAAGACGGATTGATTATAAGAAGTTTATACATCAGAAGTAAACGACATAAATCTTACGACCCACAAATAACATTAAATCATGCATGTAAGAAGATATAATTATTTATCACCCAATAAATAAAACTACAAACAGAACGTACCAGAAAACCTCCTGTTCCCTGAACAAATCAAACTCAAACAAAAACCGTATCTAACATGTGTAAATATATGTATTATTTTCCAAACGATAGATACTTCTCGTAATCGATTTCTTTGTTGTACTTAACAGAAAGGACGAATTCCGGTTGTTTACCTTATAGATTAGGGCCAGTCCTTCACAGGTGGTCCCTTTTCAAATTCAAAAAAATCATTCACCAATTCGACACTGTCGTTTTCCTACGCCCCAGATAGGCCATATCTATGGTCTACATTTATATCTTCAGGCCATTATACTAGCGCAGCGTTCACGGACATTATTTATCTTCGACATCTTCAGAATGCTACTTGAGATATGTGGTGAAAACGTGAGATGAATGCCCTTTTGTGGGGTCGAAAGATTAATAAGTTTTGGATTGTATAGAGCTACGACAGGCCCGGATACGTGTATATATTCGAAATCTCATAAAATTCATATTTCACAAGAGAGTCCTTTATTTTGCACGTTGGTTCTCCTCTGGTTTTGAGAGATCTATTCATATAGTCTGAGAGAAGAGGGCAGAAAAGGAAGTTCTTGTGATGGTACTGAAGTTTATTTGATTTAATACATTTCGTATCTGGGCGAGAAGCACCAACAAAGATGATTTTGAATGAAATTTCACGTTTATTGCCTTGATCGACTGACTTCAGAATCTGAAAAAAAAAGAGTAGTGAAAACAGTATATCGATTTTTTACTCATTCGACAGTTAACGGATGATGGTCGAAAAAGTTCTGATAGGATAAGTTCCATCGATTTTGAAACATGTGAATTCCGTTTTGTCAATTGAAATGTTTCTCGACTATTATCCTCATAGAGAACTCAATTGTGTTGTGCTGACATTATAACATATCCGTAGTTTTTTAAAAACAAAGGACCCCGCACATTTTGTATGGGAATTGGCTCCCGGTGGATTTGGCTGAAAATTTGATATGATGTTCCACTAATCCTTCTGATCAAATGTCTAAATAGTCACGAAGCTGAAAAATGCATACTTCTAGGAGTTTTTGCGATTTTTTGTATCCATTATGGCTTACGTATTATGGGAATTGGCTCCTGGTGGATTTGGCTGAAAATTTGATATGATGTTCTACTAATCCTTCTGATCAAATGTCTCTACAGCCACGAAGCTGAAAAATGCATACTTCTAGGAGTTTTTAGCGATTTTTTGTATCCATTATGGCTTACGTATTACCGTTCACACAGAAATGTTTGAAAATAGTTCGAATTGACAGCATCTGCTTTCAATAATCACGAAATATTTTCAAACATTTCTGTGTGAACGGTAATACGTAAGCCATAATGGATACAAAAAATCGCAAAAAACTCCTAGAAGTATGCATTTTTCAGCTTCGTGACTGTAGAGACATTTGATCAGAAGGATTAGTAGAACATCATATCAAATTTTCAGCCAAATCCACCGGGAGCCAATTCTCATACAAAATGTGCGGGGTCCTTTAGGAAAGCCCTGACATAAAATCAGAAAATATTAATTGGTCCAATTCCATATGTTCACTAACTCTGGTATATTTACTTATGGTACCTATTTACTATTTATGCCTGTTCTACGTCAGTTCGTATAACGAAGATAACATCAAGTTTATAGCACAAACAAGAAAGAAGATGATGAGCAAAGTTGAAATTGTTCAAATGTCAATTTTGGCTTATAACTCGAAAACAATAGAAGATAGGGCAATGCGGTTGACGTTATTTGTAAGTTTCTCGACAAAAGATAACCGCAATGTGCCATTTATTTTTGAGCACCGTTCTACGTAAACGAGTGCTATATCTATATCCTTTTGCCCAAACGTCTGTAATTTTCGAATTTTGAGCCAAAAATGGTCTCAAACGATATGGTTCGACTCGCTGATGAAGAATCCGTGGTCAACTGATTTTCATGCAAAAGTTCAAAAGGATCGCATCATCAAAACCATGGAATTTATTTTTTTGTCGAATTATATTTTTTACAATTTTTATTTTCTGAATAATTTCTAGAATATAATTCCGATTGTGCTGAGATTCTGCATCTTTATATATCAATCCCATATAAAAAATTGAGGTAAGAGTCTTATTGCTTCACCAATGAATGAGTGCTCGAAAGCTCCTGCTCATGGCATTTCTTAATTTTTTTTCTCTATCTCATATGGTTAAAAAGTTGTAGTTCAGGAATTACTAATTCTATTACTGTGCTGGAAACTGAAAAGTGAACGACTCTAGAGATCAAAATTAGCATTACATTTCCTTGCCAATGACTGCAATTTCTATTGATATGATTCTTCAATTATCTTCCTGGAAAATAAAAGATACTAGTACAAATTCGTATATTCAATGCAATTTTCGAGTACTCCTCATTTTGGTACTCGATTGGTGTTAAAATCAGAAATTAGTTTGAATCGAAAAAAAAATAATTGTAATATAAGTTCAAATGAACAGTAAATTTATTTAGGTCAGGAAGTTTTTCGGTTTTTTCATTTGATGAGAACAAACAAGTGATGTTGATTTATCGAAATGAAAAACTTTGAGACATGCAATAGATATTTGAATATTATGATTATCATTTCCGAATCCAACTGGACAATATTTCCTTGAAGAATCTTGTTCATAATTTCAGAGATAATCTTGCAATCAAATTAAATTTTTGACGGTAACTAATCTCATATCTCGCGTTCCAAACCATTCATATATCTATAACGTCGTTTTCACCTGAAGACACCAACTCAAAAACCCAATTTCAAAGGTGCTACGTGAAAGAATCCAAATTTCATACCTCCGAATCCGGAACAAACTACAACAAAACTAATCCTTTGACAGCCCAACAAAACCGCGGCTCCTTCAGCTATTTAGTAAACAAGATTAAACCCAAAACGTAAACATATTGATTCTCACACCCTTCTGTACGACCAGAAATCCATATTTTTTTTCAAACGATAATTAACACCCGACTTAACGGAAAGAATTATAATCTACAATAATGCGATTAGGGCTGCTACAACGGGCCTTTTCCAGGCAACAGAAAAGCAATTGTTACGTTGACAGTAAGACGCCCTTATAGGCAGGACACATGTGGTATTTTTGTCATTACTGAAGTTGAAGTTCGAAGCAGAAGAGGATTATACTCGCCACCTATGCCGGACCAGCTACATATCGTCCTTCATATGAACATAATTCTTTTTACGACCTGATTTGGTCGAACGGGGACGTTAGAAAGAATACAGTCGACCAGAATGGCACTCCAAACTTTATCCAAGAGACTTGAATGTGTTGAATTCGGTCCGTTGGAAGCGTTATAGAAAAAGGATCAGTACCCCTACCCACCCACAGGACAATCTGACAAATCGGATCAAAAAGTCGACAATATTGTAGCGTTACACAATGGATAGGGATGAAACATATTTGACGCGTTTGTGTATTTCATTTCTGCACGATTGTAGGAAAGTATTGGGTTGGGGAAATGCAATAGTAAGCCGCTTTGATTTCGGACGTGGGGTTTTATTGGGAAAACTATGTAGACCTTTGGTGAAATACAGGAAGAAAGTGTATGTTTATTATTGGAGTTGGAAAAAGAAGGATTCTGGGAATATGATCTCAAACCTCAGAGTAAGAAATAAACATTTATTTCTTACTCTGAGTCTCAAACGTTATTTCACTTGAGAGCATAATAAGTCCAATACACTCGATTATAAAGAAAATGTATTGATGAAGATCCCGACTTGAAGTTTGAAGCTTTTGGGTGCTTGATTATATGGCAAAACGAAGAATAACTTCTTAATATAATAGTTATTTAATCAACTAGGTTATTAAAGACAGCGACTAATGGTCAAGATATTTCAAAGCTTCCGCTCCGCTCACGCATTTATAAAGTTCGAGACCATTAGTCGCTAGATTAATAATCGAGTTGATGACAATATTTTTTTAATATGAATTTTGTGAATCATTGATTGAAATATATCTCATTCTGCACAAGACATACATTTGACATAATTTTCATGTTTCCATATTTCAGTAGAGTTTTGGCAGTTCTCGTAGTGCTTCTGAATACTTTGTGTACGGTTGCCATGAGGATTTCATATTTAAATAGTAGGTATACATGAACATTGAGCTATCAATGTTCAATTTCGTACACTTTAAAATCACCTTTATTTCGAGGTCGACGGAAATAGTTTTTTTGTATCTAGTGCGCGAAATGCTACTTTGGTGATCGAGAACTGATTTTTTTACGAGGCGCAGCCGAGTAAAAAAATTGTCGAGATCACCAAAGTATTTCGCGCATGAGATGCAAACTAAATTTTTTCTACAAACGCTTAGCTCAATATGAAAAAATAAACTATTATGTTATTTTTTCGATTTTAATCGTGACAAGACCCTTCTATTACAACTGTGACAAAACTCAAGTTGACATGGGTATGGGAAGTTTTTGGAAAAATTGTCATTGTATATTTAATGATGAACAATGAACATTGCTTCAATTGATGTAATGAAAGTAGATTTTGCCCTCGATTGCCAAGTATACCCAAATTTGTTAGTTAACATATAAAAATCCCATATAGTTTACATGCAGTGTGCGAAGTAAGTATTTCGCACACTACTTCGCGCACGGTGTCATAGTAACAAAGGAAAATGAAAAAAAGGGTCACTTCGCATATTCTTGCCAATGCGCGAACCTTGTCATTTTTTGACGTTTGTAGAAAAAAGCTATTTATTGCTTTCATCCTTTCGAATTTGAATTCTAAGTTTTATTCAATCATGAACCTATAAATGCAAATTTAAAATTTTAAAGCCTTTCTACCGAAACTTATGGTATAGGTTGAGTCTTGTTTCACGATACTTCAATCAGCTTGATTATGGAAATGTCATCATTTCTATGCAATTTTCAGTTCATTTTTAACATAAGCCATCGACTTAATTCAAAATCAACGATTTAATAGGGATGTTGACTCATGTTACGAATTCATATAAATTGAGGTTTTCCTCATAGAAGGAAATTTTTGCAATCCTAAAAAACCATTTTAGTGATCTTATTATTCTCGTTGAATTAAATAAAGCTGATTTAAATTTTGTTATTTATTATCAACTGTCACGTGACTGCGAACGCCAATCAGAGGTAATCCGTATAGTGACGTCAAACTATCCGTATTGTCATTGCAAATTCGAATGTTCGGTGCTCAGATCAACAAAATTCATTCATAGGCCGGGTTCCACAAAACTCCAATCACCTTGATTATTGAAATGTCATCATTTCTCTGCAATTTACAGTTCATTTTTGACATAAACCATCGACTTACTTCAATATAAACGATTTGATTGCCAATCAAGCTTTGTGAAACCCACGGTTCTGTGACTTGAACCATAGTAAAATATAAATATCATATCTATGATTCGAACTTACGAAGTTGAAAGCTGAAAGAGAACAGAATACCTAGTTCGTTACAAGAACGATAATCTACAATTTTCTTTATAATGGAGAGGGGATTCATCAAGGCTAATATTAGTAACTTTTACCGAAGATAAATTCCCTTATGGTCGCACGTTTATTTGCTGAAAACAAGGATTTTTGTGCAGCGGAGCTTAAAAACGTGAAATTGTCTTTGTAAGTAGCAGACTTTTAACTCATATTTATTATTACAAATAAAAGAAGCTACTCATTCAGCATTTACAGACCGACCTATTCATTTTGAAGGCTTAGACTGATCTTTTCCACAAGGGATCGGGCAAAATCAGTTCGCTTTGACAGAAGTCAAAGTATGTTCACTGTATTATGACGTAATCATCAGAACGTGACAAAATTGAGCATTTCCGCGGGATTTTGAATTGTCTTTTCATTTACTCATTTTTATTGGCAATTACTATATTTTCAAGGAAAAAGTAATTTTTTCGTGTTGGTATAGGGTTCATCTTTAAATAAAATAAATTCCAAAAAGTAGTCAACATCCCTATTGCTTTGTGAAACGCACGTTTAAAAATTTTTAATGTAAGTTTTTCGTGATTTCGAATATATCATTCACATAATATTTCATTGATACTTCAAATAATTGAAAATCTGATAATACCCCATACACAGTTAGTTCTATTTTATTTAAAAATCGATATTTCCTTAGAAACTTTCAATTCCAGCTTAGCAAAGATTTTTGAAATGAAATTTATTCAATTGGTTCAATTAGATTTACTAATTGCGTTCAGGGATGTCAATAGAAATCCTTGAAGATTTTCCATTTTTGTCTGACTGGAAGAATAAAAAACCAATATAAACTGAAGAATGAATGGTATTATATTTCTGGCCAATGCTTGTGTGGAAATTATCCACTTAACTATTGATGACCTCTTAAATTTTGTACATATATTTTGAGAAGGAAGTATGCTTTCTTGAGTAAGTATGTCAGAATAAACTCGAGCAGAATTTCATGAATCGTTGATCAATAATGGGATAGATAACATTATGTTTATGTCCGATTCCAATTTAGTCTCGCCAAAGCCAGAAATTTAAATTTGAATCAGCTTATAGAATTTTCTGGAAAATTCCATTTTCAATATTAAAATTTGTTCTACAAGGTGTTTCACAAATGTTTGGAACTCCCAAACAGGCCAGCCGCTAGCTGTCTGAGCGCCCGCGTGTAAATACTGTTATGGCCGCCCCCAATAGAGCGCTACATGCTAAATCAAGGGCGTATCCAGAGAGCAATTCGGGAGGGTAGTGCCAAATTTTAGCGAGGGATCTGAACTGATCTTGAGTGAAAATCAAGGAAAAGGGGGGGAGTTAGATCGTTTCCATTCGAAGATTTAGTGTGAAAAACTCTTTCCTGGGGGGGGGGTAATTACCTCCAATACCCCTCCCTTAATACTCCCCTGCGCTAAATATGCAGAGTTTTCAAAATGCAACTGATCCTAGGAGGTGCATATTCCGCCAATTCGAAGTTCCGGGAGGGCAATTCATCGGATTATGTGAATTTTTCGATCTCAGTATTTCGCCGAGGGGGGGGCACCTGCGGAACTTCGGGGGGCGGCAGTGCCCTCCCGAAAATATTCCTGAATGAAACACTGCAGTGAATTCACTGAATTTCGTGGATATACGGAAATTATCGATGTTTGGCCGCCTGTCCTTCCGATCCTTCAGAGAAAAAGTCTCTCTAAGGGGGATGGGGAGACCTTGCCGCCCCAATGTTGAACGGAGTTGGAAAATTTCAAAGCAGTTGGCAAAGTTTCGATCGCATATGGCAAAATTTCTATGTTTTCTATGACAGTTGGCAAAATTTTAAAGCAGTTGGAGTTGGACAACCACCCCCCTTTTTTTTCTCCCCCCCCCCTGCTTACCACGTTGTTTGACCCTCCAAAAAAAATTTCAATTTCACTGGATATGCCGCCCCCCTGGACTTGCCGTTCTTGTGCCGGGCACGCCTTGTACGCCCGCTTACGGCGGGCCTGCTCCAAAGATGTCCTGCAAATTGCATTGAAATTTTTCCAATCATTCGAGAAGCACACAGTATATATGAAAATGCACCGCAGGTGGTTCCTTCAGCAGTACACAAATCAATTGTATGTTAATGTTTACTTAAAACTCCAATTTCCAAAATTAATGAAGTCAGAAATTTGCTGCCACCGCCACGAATAGATCAAAATTAGGTTGTTCAAAATGATGATCACTTGGATTTTGGAATGGAATATATGCATGGAAGTAAAGTGCGTTCACGAAAGTTTGAGCACTTAGTAGGTGTTTATTTATCTGAAGTTGGCCGTATTTGCTGTCATAACGTAAAATAAAGTCAACGTTCCCGAATGTACCCGGCCTCGTCCGACAAGATTGCGAGTTATCAGAGAACTCTGACAACATAGCGTATCAATCTGACAGGAAAATAAACAAGATAACCTAAAATTTTAATATACACAGTGGAATATGCCAAATTGTCATGGCCAACCGACAGCTCAAACTTTCGTGAACGGACTATATATTCTTAATATAAAATATGTATTTTATTGTTACCGTGTAGCAAACTGGAGGTTCTTGCCACCAACGTATAGACAAAATCGCCTGAAATACCCTAAGAAACCCTAACGTAAAAGTTGTCCCAAGTGCTCAACTTCACACTCCACACTTCCTCCGCTTCCCGTGACTTCAGCAGGACAATACGGTTATGTGCGAGTTAACAATCTCGCTCCCGCGAAAGTAATAAGTCATCAGTGTCAACTCTGTCAACAGTTCGGCAATTAATCATCTCTTTGGTGCTGCTCTCCCCGCGTTCCCCTTGACAGGCCACGGAATGATCTAGGTGGGCTTCGGTTTCCTATTCTTCTTCGATGCACTCGAACAACTTTTAGGTAACTTCATAAGGGAAAATACTGGGGAGCGAAGTATGATTTATCCCTCCATTCCCCAAGGAAGATCGTTTTGCGATCGGTGTGATTTTGGAACGATGACGTCTTGATTGAGGTTTTTCTGGATCAAAAAAACAGTTAGATTAGTTTATATTAGGCATTGACGTTAACATGCGGCTTCGTGAAATTATGGAAACCCTCTGATAGTTTGTTATTTTGGCCAACTGGTCAAGGTCTGTCCATCTTAGAAGAATCACTGAGAAATGATAAAACTTTACTGTGATTTTCGTGGTGCATTCTACATGTTGTTTTCTGACTAAGTGACAAGTACATTGTTTCCTGAATGCTTTCAACATAATATCTAAACCGAAGGCATACTTTAGGTTAACTGTCCCACTATTTGGTCATTTTTTCATGTTGCTTCAGAAGAAGTAGCTAGTAGCTTGGGATTTCCTGTAACCTTCCAACAATATATCTTTGCATACAATAAGAATACCTGTTGCAATAGAAGGTCATTTCTTATTGGATTGAGCATCTTATTGGAAAAAGGGCTAAGAGTCTTGGCATTTTCTCTCATATGAGCTGACATCTCTGGCTGTTTGTCGTTTTGGCCAACTTGTAACTGTGTGTTCACGATGAAAGAGTCATCAAGAAATCATAATACCCTACAATTTTGTTCAGTGCCTGCATCTGAATGTTTCTTTCCGAAGAAGTGACCTTGAAATTTCTTGAAAGCTTCCAACATAATACCTAACCTTCTGAGATAATTGTCACACTATTAGGTCATTTCTACATGTTGCTTTTGATTTATAAGAAGTGAGAATTTGGAACTTGGAATTTTCTGAAAGCTTTCAACATAATATGTACCTCACCTAACAGCATACTGTTAAGATACCTGCTCCTCTGTGAAGTCTTTTCTACATGTTACTTCAGATGAACTGACAATTACCTTGAAATTTCAACCTAATATGAGAGCATACTGTTAGGATATCTGTTGCAAAATTAGGATTTATACATGTTTCTTTCGCAAGAAGTGACTAGTAGAAATTACCTGGAGGCTTTGACCACAACTCTCACTTAACAGCCAATTGCAAGACAGCTGTTCTAATATCGGGTCATTTCTTATAGGATAGAGCATGTTCTTGAAACAAGGGCTAAGAGTCATGGCAGTTTACTCTCAGGTTACCTAGAATCTGAGTATTATCGTGTTTGATTTCCAACTTTTAGATAACTTCATAAGGGAAAATACTGGGGAGCGAAGTTTGATCAATCCCTCGATTGCCCAAGGAAGATCGTGTTGCGATCGGTTTGATTTTGGAACGCAATGTTCTCATTGAGGATTTTTCGAATCTAAGGAAACAGATTAGTTTACATTTAGCATTGACGTTACCTCGAATAGATCTTCTGGCGGTTTGCTCAATAGGCAACAGCATGTCCACTATGAAAGAATCGCGAAGAAATCATATAAAACCTTCCTTACTATACCTAATGTTCTATGGTGCGATCTGTTGAAAGAAGTCCAGAAAGCTTTTAACATATTATACAGGATCTCTATAGATGATTATAACGTCGCAGTTAGCGTTGGACTATTATACATATTTATATTCTGATGGAAACTTTAGATTCAAACAAACGATACTGTGAGTTTGGCATGGCAATTCCTAAATAAATTGAATAATGTGCTTGGAATCGAGTAAACTTTGCGTAAGAAATGATAACATGAAAAATTTCCAAAGCAAACTACGATGTTACAATCATGTATAAAGACTCCATATTACCTGAAAGCATACTACTAGGATAGCTGTTCCAATATTAGTTAATTTCTACATGTTCCTTCAGATTCAGAAGGAGTGACAAGTACCGTGGACTTTCCTGAAAGTTTCAAACATGATATTTTGCCTGAAAGTAAAGCATACTGCTAGGATAGTCGACCCAATAGTAGGTCATTTCTACAGGTTACTTTGGATTCAGAAAAAGTGACTTCTAATTATTTAGAGAATACAGGGAATTATAACCTTCAAAAGGGAAAAATTTTATTTATTATACTTATCTAAAACCTTTCAGTTTGATTTTTTTCGATAATATTAAAATAGATCATTATTGATTGTGAATTAATAAATAACTGTTTCCGTCAATCTCAAAATAAAAGGTGATTTTAAGGTGTACGAAATTGATCATGATTGACCCATTTTAATGCTCAATTTCTGCTAGTTTGATGTGCAATCCTCATGGCAACCGTACACAAACTATTCAGGAGCTCTACGATAAATGTCAAAACTCTACTGGAACATAGATACATAGAAAGTTCATTATGTCAAATGTAAGTCTTGTGCGAAATGAAAATGTATTTCAATCAAGAATTCATTACAATTTAAATTGAGATCTTCGGAAAAATCTTGTAATCAACTCGGTTATTAATCGAGCCACTAATGGTTTCGAACTATCAACGCATTCGCTCCGCTCACGTCATAAAATATCTTGACCATTAGTGGCTGTCTTTAATAACCTAGTTGTTTAAATAACTAATGATATAAAGGCTGGTTGAAATAATCAATTATACTTATTCATATGGCGAGCCTCTATCTATTGTCAGTATATTATTAGATCTAAATGAAAACTGCGTTCAAATCGTTTTATATTGTGAAGATTCAGCTTAAATTAAGTCCCCATTCATATCGAGAATGTTAATTTTACCCATTCATTTACGCCGAATATCTTCTCTGAGATATCGCTCATTTTTAACTATCAGAAACTCTACTCTACCATATAAGTATTAAATATCAGTAGCTGTCATGTCAATTAGAAGAATCACTCTTCGGTAGCCATTTTTGGTGTTTCGAGTTCGAGGGTCTTCAATATTTAAGTGTTTTATGTTATATACTACATCCCAGATTCCATTTGAATCAAAAGGTAAAAAGTACAAAACAGACTCTTCCACATCTTAATGACAAAGACAACATTTCAATATCAACTCAATTAGTTCCAGATACAAAAACAATACCTTTAAGTAATTTTATGAAAGTGAATTAAGTACACCCGTAGACATATTGCAGTCTAAAATGAAAATTTGCCTGATCTTAACTTATACTCCTATTCAAAAAAATAATATTCAAACAACCAGGAAGCCCCTTTCCGGCTTCCAAAAATACTCTGACCTCTCTTCAAAAAAATCAGATCACACGTTGACCGGAAGAAACACCTCTTCACTCGTGATATATGTGCCAGGTGTTGTTAGCGTAATGAAGTCAGTATCGCCAGAATTGGATTCTGACAGCTCTGGCCACCCGCAACCAAAACATCCATTCACCACGATGATTTATTAGGGTGAGCGCACACAAGAATCGTTCCAATTCATCCTTAGGAGCACAATCTCATAACTTGGATCGTTGCTTCGATGACGTGAATGGGATCTGACACTTCTCGTTAACAAAAAGACAGAGTGTAGAGTTGCGATTCTATGACTTCACAATATTTTGGCTGGAACACAGGAAAAGGTGCGAATTCATTGAAAAGTCCCCATTCAGAAAATAAGACGTTCAGGGCATGAAATGACTCTATCTTTGAGGAATTGGGACGTATATCATCTTGTGGGTTGGCCATTGAGGCTTTTTGTACGCATGGCTTGGTCTTTAGTGGAGTATGGTCGAAATATGGACGTGATTTATGTGCGAGGTTTTAATTTTAGATGAGCATTATTTGGTTCCTAGAAATCTAAATGGTTTTCGATGGCGATTGTTGGTTTTTCTACATGTGTGGTGCGAATGATTGTTTGATAATCGGTGCGATTCTGTTCGCACATTGCTATGAATCTTGTTTTCCAAGCAATGGCTATCTCCCAAATTCATAGCAATATGACTGCGGTATTCCGTATTCTGTTTCGACTGTTATAGTCATGTTGGTTATGAATTTCGCCTTAGCAATATGGCTTTGAGAATCGGCAATCGAAGAGCCGGCAACACTGTAATATATGATATTTGAACTACTATTTTGAGGTTTTGTTATGACATTTCTGTGTGTTTTTAACATTTGAATGAGAATTTGAAAAGTGTTGCGGAATAGGAAAACCCAGAAAATTCAAATGGAAGTATTGATAAACTTCCTTAAATATAAAGAATCAATTATAACCCATTAGAAATATGCAGGTGAAAATCAATTAAATGGGTTGAACTAAAAATTTTTGAATGCAGTGTTAAATGGGGCAGAAAAGATTAAATGCTTCCTCTGAATTTTCTTTTAATTAGCTGAAGCATTCTGACGTATAGCTGAAATTGTTATGTTATTTGAGACTGAGAAATTATTACAATTAGTTCACAGAATGATGTTTATTTTCTATTTGTTATCAATAAACAATTTCATATGAATGTTTCCTTCGAATAAGATATTTTCACATATTACACAATTATTATTAATGAGAACACAATCTTAGCATTTTCTATGTGTTCGTTGAATATATGTTCCTGTTGAAAATCTGTCGATAACATTTTTGGGTCGAAAAATGAATTTTGCCATATTTTCCTCTGTTGTTAGAAAGAGTTTTGAGAATATTGTTATAATTCAGGGCTGGATAGGATACCCAAAATTTCCTTGAAGAAAACAATCTCCTCTTCTTGCACCTACCGTGATCTCATGTACCGATAGATTTTTTAAACGTGGCAAAGCCAAGTTGTGGGCAACTCCATGGAAATGTGCATCCGTTATTATTGATTTACATCAAATATCTGAAAAATAATGATTCAATCAAATATAAGGAAAAAATATGGAATTATACTCACAGCTTATACATTTATAGTATTTATACTGTGACAAACCCTTTCTATTGATGCTTTCTTCACAATCCTCATTACTTGAAAGAAATGTTACATATCGAGGCAATCAATTTGTTTGAGATGAGGTCTTATTTATGTATTAACTCTTCACATAACTAGTAGGCTCATTCCTAGTTTGAAGTCCTAACCAACTGTAGTCTTAAGCTGCCATAAGCAAAAAATTGTGAAGTTGGTTCATCCATAACTTTTCTCAACTTTTCAATCAAATCAGAACCTATCGAAATATTTTGATTAACTTCACTACAGTCCCTGATATGTCGAATTTTGCGATCTAAGAATTCTCCTAAAACTAAATGTTCTGTAGTACGTCAGTTCCATTTTCATTGCAACATACTCACCTATTTTCAAACCCTTTGAAAAATTATAATGAAATAAGTGTTATTCTATCGTATTTCTAACTGTTTTGGTCCTGGGCAAGATGGTTATCCGTGTAGGCAAGTACTCTTTCGACCTTGCTAAGATAGCAATGCGGATAGCAAGGTTATGGCTAAATGACAGATCATATTGCCACAGTGGTCGATCAGAATACAGAATATTGCGCATCTTGCTAAGATAATCATATCTTTATCTTAGCAATATGGCTATGCGCAAACAGAATCGCACCGAATATGTTATAGCTGCATATCGATGCTGTGCGCTGGTTCTGAATTGAAGTTGAATAATTAGTTTCATAATCATATACTATGTATTTGTATCTCTTTAAGTTCTGAAAAATGCTCTTATGATCTTATAGTTTTGAAATTATCCAATAAGCGTACAAAATTAGATTTACTCACTTTTGAAATGTTGAAATCAAATCAAATTTTATTGAACGACTCTGACATATATACAGCAAATAAACATGACAAAATTATTTGGATAATTTTGAACCTAACTCCGTAGGAGTTGTGTTGTGCATCATTAAAAACAAAAGTTTCAATTCATCGTACAGACAGGCATTTTCTTCCTTTTTTGTTACATACATCTACATAACATTCTCAGAAGTAACAACATAATATTTTGTTATTTTTTTTCTTTTACAATTATTTTATTTTTAATTATAAAATTTTATTATTTCCGTTTCTGACTTTTTTTTATTTCTGGATCACAACAGGTAGCTTAATTTTTTTAAAACGATATACTGAAAACTGTTTTATTCATTAATGAACTGCTTCAGTTTTTCAGAAAACAGTCTGAAATTTCTGATATCTTTCAAATCTTGCGGAATACAATTGAATATGCAATAAAATGTATCGGTAATGAGAATATTCATCTTAGGAGCACAATCTCATAACTTGGATCGTTGCTTCGATGACGTGAATGGGATCTGACACTTCTCGTTAACAAAAAGACAGAGTGTAGAGTTGCGATTCTATGACTTCACAATATTTTGGCTGGAACACAGGAAAAGGTGCGAATTCATTGAAAAGTCCCCATTAAGAAAATAAGTCGTTCAGGGCATGAAATGACTCTATCTTTAAGGAATTGGGACGTATATCATCTTGTGGGTTAGCCATTGAGGCTTTTTGTACGCATGGCTTGGTCTTTAGTGGAGTACGGTCGAAATATGACGTGATTTATGTTGGAGGTTTTAATTTTAGATGAGCATTATTTGGTTCCTAGGAATCTTAATGGTTTCAATGGTGATTGTTAGTTTTGCTACATGTGTGGTGCGAATGATTGTTGATGATATGTTATTGCTGGATATCGATGCTATGCGCAGGTTCTGGATTGTAGTTGAATAATTAGTTTCATACTATGTATTTGTACTTCTTAAAATTTTGAATAGTGGCCAAATGCTCTTATAGTCTAGAAATTGTCAAATAAGCGTACAAAATTTTACTTACTTACTATTGAAATGTTGGAATGCAATCAAAATGTATTTGTAATGAAAATCTTCATCTTTAGGAGCACAATCTCATAACTTGAATCGTTGCTTCGATGACGTGAATGGGATCTGACACTTCTCGTTAACAAAAAGACAGAGTGTACAGTTGCGATTCTACGACTTCACAATATTTTGGGTGGAACACAGGAAAAGTCCCCATTCAGAAGGTAAGACGTTCAGGGCATGTAATGACTCTATCTTTGAGGAATTGGGACGCATATCATCTTGTGGGTTGGCCATTGAAACTTTTTCTACGCATGGCTTGGTCTTTAGTGGAGTATGGTCGAAATATGACGTGATTTATGTACTAGGTTTCAATTTTAGATGAGCATTATTCTTTTCCTAGGAATTTTAATGAATTTTTTGACGATTGTTGGTTTTTCTACATGTGTGGTGCGAATGATTGTTGATAATATGTTATTTCTAGATTCCGATGCTGTGCGCAGGTTCTGGATTGAAGTTGAATAATAAGTTCCATACTATGTAGATATTTGTATTTAAATTCTGAATAGTGCCCAAATGCTCTTATAGTTTTGAAATTGTCAAATAAGCGTATAAAATAAGACTTACTTGATTTTGACATGTTGAAATGCAATCAAAATGTATCGGTAATGAAAATGTCACAATCTCATAACTTGGATCGTGAATGGAATCTGGCACAGGTGCGAATCCTTTGAAAAGTCTATATTCAGAAAATAAGACGTTCAGGGCATGAAATGACTCTATCTTTGAGAAATTGGAACCTATATCATCTTGTGGGTTGGCCATTGAGGCTTTTTGTACGCATGGTTTGGTCTTTAGTGGAGTATGGTCGAAATATGACGTGATTTATGTGCTAGGTTTTAATATAAGATGAGCATTATTTGGTTCCTAGAAATCTTAATGGTTTCAATGGTGATTGTTATTTTTTCTACATGTGTGGTGCGAATGATTGTTGATAATATGTTTTTGCTGGAAATCGATGCTATACGCAGGTTCTGGATTGAAGTTCAATAATTAGTTTCATACTATGTATTTGTACCTCTTTAAATTGTTAGTTTCTCTACATTTGTGGTGCGAGTGATTCTTGTTATGTTACTACTGGATATCGATACTGTAAGCAGGTTCTGGATTAAAGTTAAATAATTAGTTTCGTACCATGTATATTTGCCACCTTCATTATGAAAAAACTGACTAATGCTCTCAAAGTACCTATTGAAGTTTTCTTATTTGCTTGTAAAAATAAGACTTATCTATCTTTGAATTGTGGATATGCAATAAATATCAAATGATAAATGCGTATCGGTCTCAAATAAAGAATAATGATAATCACTCACTTCATTCGAAAATCGAGATTTAAATTTTCGATGTGCATTATTCTAGATCATATAATTTTCATTTATTATCTGTTGCATGTATGTAACTTCAATATCTTATGAGAATTATTAGAGTATTCACTATTCACATTTCTGTGTTTCCATTATGTATATTTCGCGTTTGTTTCTTTTTGACGGTAAACTAGTACCTCGAAATATAATCCCTGCTCATATCTGTTAAATTTTCAGTGAAATTTCATATTATTTAGTTTCGCTATTCGCTAGTGCCCAGTAATATCTTTTCTGAATTCTCACATTTTCACTGATGATGTCCGCAATATAATTATTTTCATTTCATATTCTTTCATTTTATTTGCTTTATTTCATGTTTGATTTCTTTTGAATACATTTTTTTCGCTTGAAATAGACTGAATTGGGACTCCGTACTTAATTAGGTACACAACAGTAGTCTTCCTAAACCGTCGACTCTTTGAATAAAAATTTGAGAAAAGCCTTGAGGAGGAGCTTTTGAGCACTCGTTCTGTGGTGGAGCAATAAGACTAATAACTTTAAATTTTATATGGGACTTGATATTGGTACCGAATATATAAATGCAGAATCTCAGCATAATGGAAATTATATTCTGTAAATAATTCCAAATATGAAATATGTAAATAATAAATAATTACAAAAATTAAGTTCTATGGTTCTGATGATGTGATCCTCTCAAAATTTTGCATGAACATTCGGTATAACAGTTTTGATTCACAAAATAAATTTCACTTCAGTCGGTTATTTTGTTATTCTTCTTTTCAATATTCCAGTTGAATTTTCTACGGTTCTGTTGACCCTATGTCTACCAAATTTTGTATGAAACTTCAGTAAAACAGTCTTCATTCACAGAAAAAAATTCACTTGAATTGGTTATTCTGTTATGGAAAAATAAAGATCCAATCTTTCAATTTTCTATGGCTCTATTCATACTATGGGAACGAAATTTTGCATGAATCTTGTTATGAGCATCTTGCATATGGCCGCAACATTTCATTTCGATGAGTTTCGTTTAGTCTGAGATATTGAGGTACAAAAATTTTGAATGGCCATATTTTATGGAACACCTGGTACGATTTGGCTGGTTAACGAAAATAACCGAGTAATTGCTAACAGAACATATCCTGAAATTTCAAGTCTCTAGGACAATCCCTTCGAAAGTTATTGTGCTAACGGCCGGACGGACGGCCCCACAGACAGAATTGAATTTGACCACGAATTCGTCATCAGGGAGTAAAACCCTATAGTTTGAGACCATTTTCAGCTCAAAATTCGAAATTACAGACATTTGAGCAAAACGATATAGCACTTGTTCAAGGAGAACGAGCGCTAAAAAGAGGGCAAAATGGTCAGGCGGGTGAAATCGAATTACGAATGACGACCAACAGTTCAGTTGCAGGTTGGTTTTAATATAAGTGGTTCAAGCTCTGCTCAATTTATTGAGTTCTTCCATTACAACTTCGCCTGATGATAATTAATTAATATCAGCACAAAATCTAGACCTCATTGATCAATCTTTCCTTGGACAAGCAGTCTCAGAGGGTCATTTGCTTTTCTACCCTACGCCATGTTCATTCAAATACCATAAACAATATGGTATTGATAGAGTCGAATCGTGTTCAAAATACCACAAGATATGTTCTGGTACATGGTCTTTTATTTGATTTGTAAACATGTTCAAGAAAGCATTGTCTGCTTGTACATCGCGGAATACACGGACCAGTGGCGTATATATGGAGACTTTAATGGTCCTGACTACCTATTATACGAAATTATTGAGGTAGATATCGAGCGGATTACCTTAAGAACTCTGTTATTGTCCGTCCTTCCACGTGGATATTTATGGACGAAAATTGAACGAAGCATTGGAAATTGGCACGACATGCCATTCTTATTCAGTGTATACATGAAGGCAAGGTAATCTGTGTTTCATATGTCAAGGTGAACAATGTTTATCAATTGGAAAACAACTTTAGTTTGAATCTTACTAATGATGGGTTTTTTCTGACGACTTTTTTCGGTATCTCCAAAACAAAAATATAGCGAATATCCGTTGACCCATTCAAAAATGATAATTTCTCACTATACAGAATTTTTCTTCATAACATAAGATTGCTCAATACAGAGGCAAATAAGTCTGAAGTATTGATGATCAAATCGACAAAGACGAGACAAGTAGATTTTTGATTTTAGGTTGCAATTAGTCCGGTCAAAGTAGGTCAAAAAACAAGAGCAAAGCTACAAGAATTACCATCGAGCTGAAACTGAGTAAACTTGTTCAAAACAGAATTAAAAACAATTTTTCAAAATTCCCCATCGTTACGACTCATGGAAAAAAAATGACTCAAGGTCAAAGATCAAAAAGTTGTAAACGTCATTGCATACATAAGCGCGTCACGTAAATACCTCTGTAGCTGTAACATAAGTAAAAATATGTTATAACAGGCTGTGATACGACATCTGCATTTTACAGAAAAAGAAGAACAAGACGACGACTACGAAGAAGAAGACGACGACGACGAATATCAACAAGAGTAATTGAAGATTACGAGTAGAAATAATACATTTTTCTACTGTTTTTCAAATTCCATTGGTTTAACTTCCATTTCCATCGCTTTTATCAATTTCAAGTTGTGGAATAGCTCTACAAGGAAAACCACGTTGAAGAAAACGCGCTAAGTACACTACCCCAGAGGTGGCGTGGAAACGTGTGTATAAAATGACACTTACAACTTTTTGAATCGTTTTATCTCAGAAGCGGTAGCTTTTAGGAAAAAAATTAGTGACACCTTTTTATAGATAATTTTATGATCTACATTTTTTGTTTGAAATAATTTTACGATAAAACTTACCGTTTTGAAGAAAATCGTGAAAAATCCATTTTTTTGACCTTTAACCTTGAGCCTATTTTTTTCCACGTGTCGTAACGTGGGGAATTTTGAAAAGTTGTTTTTAATTGTGTTTTGAACAAGTTTACTCAATTTCAGCTTGATGGTAATTTTTGTAGCTTGCAATGTGTAGATTGACCGGACTAAATGTTATTATGAGCACATGTTACAATTCTTGTGACTTATGTTGAAGGGGGCTATGCAAATTCATTTTTTTTATTTGTGGTGCGTTTTTTGTAAGTACTTGATTGTATGTTATTTTCCAAAAACACTATTCCTATTTTGGAAATAATTCCATTATGTTCTCACTGGAGGAAAACATTTTGGGACATAAAAGATTTCTTACCTCTTTTATGTTCAACGTATTTTCCGAATAAACATTAATCCTAATTAAAATACTTTCTGATCGTGCTTTCGAGAAACAACGATTAATGAGGTACGCCACTAACAAGAGACAAGACAAGCCCATAAAGTTTTGTAATAAATTTTCAATGTGGTGTATGTTGCAAAATTAACTGAGAAAAGTGGATGTGGCAAATTGAAAAATCAATTCAGGTTATAACATAGGCCACTAGAAAATTGAAAAATATCATGCTTGTTGAGCACCCATCTTTTGAGCCCCAATTTACTGAAGATTAAATGTGAGAACCGGCCAATGTCAAGGGTCAACCTTTAACGCATCATTGATTTTAATATAGGCTTGTTAATAATGCTCAGATACTCAAATGACAAGAATTGTGAAGTACCTAGGGGTGCTATAAAAATCTATGCGCTGGGACGTAAATATTGACTTTTTGGTGAAGAGACTATAAAAATTATCTACAAGTTTCAACAGCTAAAACTTGAACTATTCTTTAAAAAACTTCCTTTTGATGGCGTATGATTCTGAAGCAGAATTTATTATCAAAACTGGACGGAGAGACCTCACTCAAAATTCTCTGCAAAAGCTCATCAATACTAGAGAACATTCCTAAAGATATAACTGACGAAAGATAAACGATTTCCAACAGAAACTCTTTACTGAGTCTGGTCTCCTGAGCGTTCTGTGGATATATTCACAGAATTTTGATACGGAAGAATCTTACAAACCTGCATACGTACCTGCCTGAATATGCCATTATTGATAGACAAGACACACTAGGTCGTACGCTATGTTTCTAGAGTGGATGCTATAGCTTGACATAGGTAATACTGAAAATGTAAATAAGCCGGGGTCCGTGAAGTTATCGAAAAGTTGGAAGCACTAATTCTGAAACTATGTCCAAAATTTAGTGCTTGATTCCTCTTTCAGCACCACTATAGTTTTTGAGAAATTGACAGTTATAGTTTCTGGTGCTGACTTCACGCTCTTCACCAAAACTTTCAAATTACCATGAAATTAATATACCAATATTTAGTGTTTAATTGGTGCTTTTGGAACCAATGGAAAAAAATTAACCGTTCTCAAAATATCAGAGATTATTTACCTCGGTGCTGACTTCACGGTCAGCTCCAACATTTTCGAATTTCTTCCAAAATTTTTGTTTCATTAATTAGTGCTCAATTAGTGCCTATTAGTGCTTTTAAAACGGCTGTGATATCACTTTTAGTGCCACAGTAATTGAGTGTTTTTTCGACTAAGCATTAAGTTAGCGGAAAGTTGGAAGCACTAATTCTGAAACTTTGACAAATATTTAGTGCTTAGCTAGAGTGTATTAGTCATATTAGTGCTTCATAAAACAATAACAGCACGATTGTTGTTTTTGAGATACACGCAATTATATGGATTTATACCGTGTCACCATACAGGGTGTCCCATTACTCGACGTCAACCCGGAACCGGGTGAAAAGGCAAGTAATGCTGGTTGTCAGAAAAATATAAAAAAATCTAAGTTGCATGATTTTTAAATAATGCGCATTTAAAAAACAACGCAAAATTCCACACCCTGTGACAGTCTTTGCGCTTTTCGCTGCCACAAATATCACTTTTTCCAACTTTTTTCTTTGCTGTGTAACCTTGAATAATGCTTGTCTAAACTGTAATCAAAATTTTGGACACCAGCTGCTCTGGGTTCCATAAAAATAGGGCTTACTTCTCAGAAAAAATATTCAAAATAAACAATTGCCTAGTTTCAACTGACTGTATTGAAAAAAAATGTACTACGTAGGTTTGGCATGTTTTTTCAAAAGTTGGCGCATTTAGTAAGGATTCCAAAGTATAATACTTGTTTAATTGTAGCTGCCGTAGTTCAAATTTATTTTCGATTGCCTTTGAATACACTTTTTCGTTAACTGCTTCCCAGTATAAGTCCAATGGATTCAAGTCCGGTGAACGGGCCGGCCACGAGATTGGACCATAACGTCCGATCCATCTTCCGAAAAAATGTTACCAGAAAAAAAAATTTCAGAGGAATTTCTCCGGAAAAATTTTTTCTGGAAAAATAATTTTCTCTGGAAATTTTTTTTCTGATAACATTTTTTCCCGGAAGATGGATCAGACGTTCTGGTTCAATCTCGTGGCCGGCTCGTTCACTGGACTTGAATCCATTGGACTTTATTACTGGGAAGCAGTTAACGAAAAAGTGTTATTCAAAGGCAATCGAAAATAAATTTGAACTACGGCTGCTACAATTAAACAAGTATTATACCATTTTGGAATCCTTACTAAATGCGCCAACTTTTGAAAAAACATGCCAAACCTACGTAGTACCTTTTTTTTTCAATACAGTCAGTTGAAACTAGGTAATTGTTTATTTCGAATTTTTTTTCTGAGAAGTGAGCCCTATTTTTATGAAACCTAGAGCAGCTGGTATCGAAATTTTGATTACAGTTTAGACAAGCATTATTCAAGGTTACACAGCAAGGAAAAAAGTTGGAAAAAGTTGATATTTGTGGCAACAGGAGCGAAAGACTGTCACAGGGTATGGAATTTTGCTTGTTTTTTTAAATGCGCATTATTTTGAAATCATGCAACTTGGATTTTTTTTGTATTTTTCTGACAACCAGCATTACTTGCCTTTTCACCCGGTTCCGGGTTGACGTCGAGTAATGGGACACCCTGTATATGGAGAGGTATTAGAGTCACTTGTGTAATTATTTATTAAATTACTGTGAAACTAAAAATGATATCACATCCACGTCAGAAGCACTAACAAGCACTAATCAATGAAATAAACATTTTTCAGAAATTCGAATATGTTGGTGGTGACCGTGAAGTCAGCATTCAGGTAAATAATCTCTGATATGATAAAAACGGTTCATTCTTTTCCATTGGTTCCAAAAGCACCAATTAAGCACTAAATATTGGTATATTCATTTCATGGTAATTTGAAAGTTTTTGTCCTGAGCGTGAAGTCAGCACGAGAAACTATAATCGTCAATTTCTCAAAAACTATAGTGGTGAAGAAAGAGGATGATGAAGCACTAACAGGTACTGATTAAGCATTAAATATTGGACATAGTTTCAGAATTAGTGCTTCCAACTTTTCGTTAACTTCACGGACTCAATAAGCCGACAGAATTTCAAGGTTTGATATTAAAATATCACCTATGCCGTAGGGTTGGAGAAACCTAAGGAGTAAATCCATAATATCACTCTGGACTTGAATTTATCTCTACGTAGATCCAACAGCTCCGCCACTGTGGCAAGAACAGACTCAAGAGCCCATTGTCTGCCTGTACGCAGCGGCATAATGCTTTATCGCGAAACGATATTGAATTGGATGCGGCGTTTTCTCATATTAAAAACATTATTGCCACAATATTTATGGCTGGTAGTTCCACGGCCATCGATTTATATTACGGCTTCATCCGAGATGACAACTTCATAAATTTAAGTTAGTATCGACATTAAAGAGGGAATATCGATTGTTTGGACGCGGCTTTTCCTGATGTTCTCACGGAAATGGCGGCTGAGTTCAAGCTAGAACGACGTCGGTTAAAAGTGGTCTCGCAAAGTGTTGATAGACAAAGTTAATGGGCGATTTGTGTGATGTTCTACGTTTATGTTTTAACAGTCTGGATAACTGGTTTTTACTCTTATTATTTACTCCTTTGAAGGAGGAGATGCAGTTCTGGATTCATTTTGAGTTTTGATAAATTGCGTCAATATCAGCATCACTGTATTCATGTTGATGCTCAAGGTACCCCTTGGCTAACAAACTACACAAGTTTCTGATAACTCAGAGTGTATATTCAGGCTGAAATACCAGTGTTTGAATGTTTGGGGTTCTGAAAAACTCATCACTTGGAGAGTCATACCTGGCTCAGTCAACCCATCTACCTCGAGGGTTGATAACTTTATCGAAGAGGCCAACACACTAGCAAGAAAGGGAACACAAACGCAACTTACTGGCCGAGAACCCTTCTGTTTAATAGGTAAATGCAGCTATAAAAAAGAGTTTTTGGTGAAGAAAAATAAGGACTCTGGAGGTATCTTTCGCAAATGAATCATTCCAAAAAGTTCCTCAGAGACAAGGTTTTATAAAGTATTTGGATCTCAGTGGAATGAGTTAGGCCTCCTTACTGGCTTTTTAACATCTCATTGTCGCCTTAGGAAGCCTATGATGTGAGAATTGGCTTAACAAAAACTGACTAGTGTAGGTTGTGTGAAAAAGAGGAGAAAAGTTCTGTTCACTAAGTTACAAAATGTCTCGCCATTGCGAACCTGCTCAAATAATGTTTTGTGCAGGAGAATTATTGCAGAAACGCGGATCTAACCTACTTGAAGCATTCTCAGATACTAGAGTTCCTTGATGCTCTTGAACTGGAGGCCAGCTGTAGCGCAGATGCTCTGATGAAAATAAACCTTAGCAACCTAGAATCTATAAGTCTATAGAAGCTCATATTGTATGAGTTTATATGTATGCAACGTCAACAATTGGTTCGTTTTCATTTTTGTAACCATTGTTTCCTATTAATTTATTATCAGTTTTTGAATTCAATAGTATCGATATTGAAGAGGGAATATCGATACTTTGGACGCGGCTTTTCCTGATATTCTCAAGGAAATGGCAGCTGAGTTCAAGCTAAAACGACGTCGTCAAAAAGTGGTTTCGCAAAGCGATAAACAAAGTTAAAGGGCGATTTGTGTGATGTTCTACGTTTATGTTTCCACAGTCTGGATCACAAAAGGTTTTTGTTTTTCATTTACTTCCACGATGGAAAAGATGCGGTTCTGGTTGTTTTGTTAATGAACTGTGTATCATGTTGATGCTCATTGCACTCCATGTCTACCAACACTACACAAGTTCTTGTAATTATTCCAAAAATTTATATAAAGGTTAAAAGAAAAACATGAATGCAGAGTCAAACCTGGTTTAATAAACCCATCTGGTTATGTAGCAAATTTATTGGAAAAAAGAAGGGATTTGAAGAACAACAAATCAAATTTGACTGCAGTTTGTAATGCTGATGTGATATTGCTGTTACTTACTATCGTTTATGTTTTGTTTTTTCAGATGCACTTCCTAGATATTCAGCCGAATCACATGAAAGAGGAAGGAAGGAAATTTGTTTCAATCTTAGAGGCGCCCATTGGTATCCTATGCATGGTACCCTGTATACTTTTTTCTCTGCTAATACACTTGCTACATTGCGAAGTGTTTTTCATGTTGAGGAGATTGCAATATCAAGACGGTTTCCTTTAATAAAGTTTTATCAAGAAAATTATAAACGAGATCTGCTCTGCTTAGATTGCATCAGGAACTACTGATCTTATAACAGATTGCCACTAACAATGGATCACCAAACAGTATGCTGTAGGTATGCCAAGTGAAAGTGATGCTTGTTTATGAGATTCCAGCAAAATAACTGATTGCTGCCCTATAAATATTCTCACACCATCCCTCCAAACAAGTATTTTCAGTAGATATACGCTTATCTTCAGATACCTGGGGTATAATAAAGATCTGCATGGCTAGCTTCATCATCAGCATGTGATGATTCTGTGTTATTGGAAATTTTAGTCAATCCACTGGCTCATTTTTATTTGACGATGTAGACAAATTGATTCTGAAAATGGATCTACCACACTGCTCTTATTATACTGGTATGAAAATCTATAGGCACCGAAAGAAAAAGAAAGAATGCTTAAATGATCTGTAGCAATAATTTCAACCTAATGAGTTGCATTTATGCATAACTGCCATTTAGAGATATTGTTGACGGAAATTTCTTGATGACGCAAAATTAATCGAAATAATATTCGAGCTATTTCCATAATTTTCACGTCTTCTCTTTCATATTCGTCCGATATTCTTCAGCCGTCTTCAGAAAACGCACTTAAGACATGAAACTTCAACATTAAAGACATTGGGAATTTGTCTGAAATTATTCGACAATCCCATGAAAATGTTGGAAAACGCCAAGGCAATAGATAGATACGCAAGTTTTCAAACTAAACAAATAAAAACCAATGTAATACCATATATGAAAGGGTTATCTGAACAGTTTGAAAGAACGCTCTCAATGCTCTAGAATCTAGTACTATCAGGGGTAATCTAACAGAACACATACCTGATAATGAAAATCAACAAACCGAAATGTGCATATAGTCTCGAGACTGTGGTACCTAGAGCCTATATTGAAAAAAGCAAACTTCCATTGATAGTTAAAATTGAAGAGTAATTCAACAGGGAGACACTAAAGTCAAAACTGTATTACGCTCTGAATGAAAACCATAGGATTTAATGGAGTGAAGCTTCCATAATATTGAAAGAAGAAAAACTGAAACGTACAAAATTGAATGAAAGTGTTTTTATGTCAATAAATACTTTCAGCAGTTGATCTTGGCTTTGTGTTTCTGGCTGTCACTCCTAGATAGCATCTATTTTTACTTTTTTTACCCCTTCATAATTGTTTTCTGCATCACATAGTTGTCGTAGTCATGCAACACATAACAAAAGTGGATTGAATTCGTTGATTAGTCAGTGAAAATTATGTCTGAATGAAAAAGCTACTACCTTTCTTCTTCTATTTTCACGACAGCATGGTATTGATGTCCTTATAGCCAGACCGTATCCATTGAACCCAGCATCTCATAATCAAGATGGAGCGAGTGAGTGTTTAACCTTAATTAGACTTTTAAATTCGCTTGGCAAACATCGTGCTAGACATGGAACCTTGTAATTTAGTGAGAAAGGTCGGACAGAGGTGTGAAGCAAGTCGCGCACGATAGGGGGTCCTCCCTTCGAGAACAGAGGTCCTCACTCGTGCCTCCTAACTTAGTCTGGTAGTCAAAAAAAGTTTTGTAGGGTATTGATTGAGACTAGACACTTAAAAAAACGCCCATAAGTTTCCTTAATGCCATCTGACGATCCGATCAAATGATCTATTTCGATTTTACTCATGAACAAAACAAACGGAGATATTCCATCTTTCTGTCCAAGATTACAGATTGAAACCTTAACGACCTCTGCCATACAGATTATATTCAGTATGACCATGATTTTGAGTGCCCAACCGGAAAATCAGTGCGATTTCAAATTTTTTTTCAATCGTAGGTATGTTCATCCTTAATCAATCACACGTTTTGAATTTCAAGAAAACATGGCTTACGTAATTTTATACTTGTGAAACAAAATCTGTTTTTTAAACCTAACTTCAGAACCACCCCTGGTGTGTTCCAGTTATTCCACCGCGTGATTTCTTACTTCTTCATCAAGTCACATCTTCGCCTGACAATTCAATTCTTTATTTATAATAATAGCTCAATTTTTGTTAAAGATACAGGGTTTTCAGTGAAACATTAAATTTCGCTAAGGCTAAGGCTACAACAGTACTTCAACAAATTCAACGTAAAATTCTGACCTAATAAAAATAAACTGAAAACTAAGTGTAAAACATAACGTGTTTTCCGTCCAGACGCGGCATTTCCTCATTGAGGTTTCGAATCAATTAGAGCATCACTGAGCTGTTTGCAAATTTTCAAATGTTGGTACGCGAGATCGAATTTTTCTTTTAAGAACATCCAAACATGCCCAAGTGGGTTCAAATCTGGGCTTGGAGCAGGCCAGTTGAATTCTTGGATATCAACCTAAAGCTAATACTCCCTGGCATTCCTAGCCACGTGCGGTTGATGCGGTCGGGCATTATAAAGCATTAGCACGAAATAGTTTCCAACAAAATGTGAATACGGAATAACATGTCGAGCTAAAACTTCCCTTGTTTTATGTTTTCACTGAGTTTTCAGTTTATTTTCATAACGTTCGGATTAAAGGTTAAATCTGCGAAAGTACTTTTATAGCCATAGCGAGATTGTGGAGTTTAATGTTGCTCTGACAACCTTGTATCTTTAACAAAAATTGAGCTATTTTTATAAATAAAAAATTTAATTGTCAAGAGAAGATGTGTCTTGATGAAAGAAATAACATGGTGGAACAACTGGAACACTTCAGGGTTGGTTCTAAAGTTAGGGTAAAGAGATAGACTTTGTTTCACCCAGTATAAAATGACGTACGTCGAGTTTTCTTCAAAATTTAAAACTAGTGATTGATTAAGGATGAACATACCTACAACTGAAAAAAAATTTTCAGAACCTTAGATGTATAAGAAACTGTATATTTCGCTCTGAAAATAAAATCAAATTTGTGATTGAATCCAATACCTCTAACGCAATAAGAATAATCTCTTCTGAATGAAGATCATCCAAAGAATATATCAAGCCTTTTTCCTCATACTTACCTAAAATGAATAAACGAAAAGAATGAAAAATGATGCTCCACCGAATTTTTTAATCAACGCAAACTCCCCTGACTCAAAAGTAAACGCAGTCGGCTATGCATACTCATCACACCGACGGCCTAGCCAACTTATTTGGGATTTTTAATATAGTTGAGAGTGTCAGCCAGCTGATGAATATTTCATGATACGCGAGGCAGTATCAAGTAGGCTGCTCGTAGTCAAATGAGATGTCGCAGGAAGTAGGAACGCGACCCACTGGATTTGCAATGAAACTTTTTTATTTTCTTTTTATTCGCGGAGGCTTATTTGGCACGTTCTGGGGGTTCATGAGCCTGAGTACTCGTAGCCGGAGAATGAGGCAATTTGTGACGAGAGAGGCCTTCTGGGAATAAATAGAAGGGATGAAGATGTTGCGGGATGTCTGTGCAGTCGGCTAAATCTGCAGAGTTCGACTGCGTTAGGGTTACATCTTACATCTACTGTGGATTTCAATGAATAGTATTTGGCGAAAGTAGGAAAAAATTCTAGAGGAAATTGAATTGAGGGATTAATTTCAGTTATTAAAGGCATTAGGCCAAACTTTATGTCACTACAATACCAATGTAGTGGCCAATGAGAAAGAGTGAAATGGAAAAACTTTATCTTCTGGGAAACTAATATCGTGAGTGAGGAAGCGTAAAAGATGTTCTAGTCAATTGAAGGGGTATCCTTGTAGAAAAAATTCAGATTGAAGTAAAATGCAGGATTAATTTTGGTCAACAAAGGTATTAATCCAAACGCTTTCTCGCTTTAATGAAAAAGCCCTGAGCAGGTGCTTTTGAGCGCTCGTCCGTTGGCGGAACAATGAGACTATTACCTCAAAATTTTGTAAAAGACTTGACATTGATACTGAATAAATAAATTCAGAATCTCAGAACGATCAGAAAGATATTCTGCAAATTATTCTAAAACTGAAATATACTCCTCCACAAGAGTTAGGGATAACGTATTCAATCGTTTTGAAAAGTATGTAATCTTCGAGAAAATCGCTGTAAAATCATTCAAAACTCAACAACAACTTGGATCGATGCAATAAAAATCAGTATGAGACATTTCGTAATCTGGTCGCCTTTTTTCTGAAGTTTGGTTCTTTGCATTTGCTTCATGGATGTTCTTATATTGAAATGGAGTCAGTTCGTCTAGGGCTTCGGTTTGAAACGAGTTTTCTGAAAATGCCAAGATGAAAATTAACAAACGCTGAGGTTAATAGGTCTATCGGAATGTACAGGGTGGCCTAACTCAGGTTGATGTAGCTCCAAGTCATCCAAAGTGTGATATCTCGACTTTGGGATAGGTTCAGGGAGACAGGTTCCGTGTTGGAAAGAGCAAGGCTTGATGAGCTACGAATAACAACATCTGCTCAGGTTGGTTTCATCACCGTTTCGGTGAGAAGAAACCCTACATCTACGTGTAGAATGCTAAGGAATACTACTCTACTCTTCAAAATGCAGATGAGGTCCAAGTTTCCATCGAAACCATCAGACGACGTTTGAGAGAGGTGAATCTAGGTTCTAGACGTCCATTAAGAGGAGTTCCCTTAACACGTGAACATAAGCGTCAAAGACTAGAATGGGCAAGACAACATATCAATTGGAACGATCAATGGCGTAGGGTCCTTTTCACTGATCAATCCAGATATAGACGATTTTCAGATTCTCGAAGAATAAGAGTATGGACAATCCCACGCATACCCCGTAATCGTCGCTATGTCCAAGAAGTCCATCCGTTCTGATAGGGTAGTGTTATGATATGGGCCGGGATATCTTTCAACGGGCGCTCATATCTACATTTGTCCTGGAAATATGACCGCCTTTCACTATGGGGAGCATGTCATTGACAATGTTGTGCGAAATTTTCACGCTGCTATTGACGATAATGCTAGACCGCACCGTGCAGCAATAGTTGAGAATGCGCTCGAGGAGCTTGGTATTCCACATTTACCAATACCTCGGCACTCACCAGATTTGATAGCATGCATGGGATATGCTCCAAAGAATATTAGATAATCATCAACCTTAATCCTTAATCCTTAAATGATCTGAGAGATCTTCTGTCTCTTTTTTGGAACCAAATTCCTCAAGAAATGTTCAACGATCTCGTGTTTTGTATGAAAATTCATCAAGATTGCTTTCATGTTATGTATTGTACATACATATAAGCACTAAATTTCATCGCATCATTCGGAGTAAGTAGTTACATTACACTAAGGGCAAAATGTTCCTGCCAAAACATTCCCTATGTATATTAGTACAGTATGGAAAATTTTGAATGGTCATATTTTAATGTTCAAGACATTGCCCTTCGAAATTTTTGTCCCTCAATATCTCAAACAAAACGGAACCAATCGAAATGAAATGTTGCGGCCAAATGCAAGATGCTCATAATAAGTCTTATGCAAAATTGTGTGACCATAGTGTAAACAGGACCATATAAAATTCACTTGCAATGTTGAAAAAAAAACTTTATATTTCCATAACAAGATATCCGATTCGAGAAAAAAAATTTTTTTTAATCCAGTATGATATACTGAATTTTCATGCAAAATTTCGAGAGAATCGCATCCTCGGAACCATATAAATTTTGTTTTTCATTTATTGAGTCATAGAAAATACCTTATTTTCAACTTTAATTTGAGCCAGAACGAATTGTCGCAGAACAAGCTTAGTTAGGACAATTTGTAGGAAATTTTATGTACTTTCATTTTGTATAAAAAGGTTTTTCACGAAAAGTTGATAGTTTCCGAGTAATAAAACTAAAAAAGTTTGTTAGCAAACCTCAAATTCGGATTCAGCACCCCAAAATCAAAACTACCCCAAAACTTTCCTGCTAAAAGCACAATTCAACTGGATTATATTGTAATCATTCGAAGTCTTCATGCCACATATGATACCAGAACTGTCACTAGCAAGGTGAAAATACCTTCATTCTCTCTGCTCGTTTGTTGAGCTCATTTTGAATTCTCATCATTGATCGAGTCGAGTCATTCCCACATTTGAGTCTCAAAAGAGAATTAAGTCTATAAAATCTCCCGTATCCTCCCATCTTTTCATCCCCAATTCCCAAATTTCTCATATCCTCCACCACCCCTTCCCGTTTGACGTTCTAGAGACGCCAAACGTCGGGGTGGATCCCGGTGATATATTCTGAGCGTCGTCGCCGGCATGCAGATATATCGCAAATGGGTTTCATCATCCCCAATCTACATTTCAACAAACCTCGAAATGTAAACATTGAAAAATACTCGGGTCGAACGTAATATCGGGGCTCGTTGGCGTCAAGCTCCCCGCGGTTGCCTGGATGAGATTTGCAGGATCGGGCGATCCGGGGCCAATTGGAAAGCCGCTCCCGGGGGATGTTCGGGAACGCGCCCCTTCACCTCCCTCTTTGGCGATGTAGCGACTGGAGATGAGCCAACATTTGAATTTCATATTTTTAAATCGGGGCATACAAGGGAAATTTGGTCGGATGAAGGTTTGGGCTGTAATTCGTCGTTGATGGTAGCTGGATCGAACGTTGAAGTCTTTGCTGAAAGATCCTTCTTGTGAAATTCAAGAATCGTGGAGTGGGTTAAGATGAATTCGATTTGGTGAGAGTTAGAGGTATCCATTCAGAGGAAATCGGTTAAAAGAAGATGTGAAGAAAATCGAATACACACATCGACAAATGTCGTGGCCCGCCTAGGTTTCTTTTTCATTCATTAATCTTCTTTTACCCATGTCCCTGGCTACTGAGACCATCTATACAATATTCAGAATTCAAGACTTATGCCCGATTGCACCGTTCGTCTAAGCAACGTTTAAGCCCTGAAATGACGTTTCATCAATGGAATAAACGTCACTTAAGGGCTTAAACCTTGCTTAGACGAACGGTGCAATCGGGCATTAGACTCAATTCCCATACTCATCACACCACTCAAGACAATTTCCATTCTAGACAAACTGAGACATACAGGGTTGAAGGTTCTGATTAGTTCCCGACAAACTGAAATGGGTGATAGATCACATCATTTTAAGCAAAAAAGTTTCTATAAACATGGGTCCGGAAACGCTTCGTTTCCGAGATACAGGGTGTTGAAGTTGAAAAATTATTCTCGTTTTCTTTAATATGTTTTGACTGCTTCGAAATCCTTTCATGAAATTTCGTATACAGGGTTTTTTTGGGACGAGAAATTCAAATTTGTGGTCGATTTAGTTGTATTTTCTAGAGGGCGCCACCGGCAACCATTTCAACCCGTGTAAACCGTTGCAACTTCTTTGTGCTACCCTGTACACCGTTTTGGACTTAAAAAATCGATTCTCTTATCCTTTTTACTTGAAGAAGGTATACCTCATCGAAGTCGCTAGAAGCAATCGTTTCAGAGAAAAATGCATTTAAAGCCAAAGGGTCCCAAAACTTCCGAAAATTATTCCCATTCAAATATTTAATCTAAATTCATTTTGAAAATTTCTAAGGCAAAATGCATGCGGATTTTCAATTGCCCACTAATAAGTAGAAGTGGTATGCTATGTAATTGTTGTTTTTACGTGGAATCAGTCGAATGATATTGAAGAAAACGGGAATTATTTTTCCAAATTTAACACCCTGTATCTCGGAAACGAAGCATTTCCGGACCCATGTTCATAGGAACTTTTCTGTTTAAATTGATGTGATCTATCACCCATTTCAGTTTGTCGGAAACAAATCAGAACACCCTGTACACAAAAATTTCTGTCCACTCTAAGAAGTACGCAAAATTTTGTATTTTCTGTCGAAGCTTCTCAAGAATATTTCCGCCCTTTCATATGAATTTGTGAATTTCTTTCTTGTCGAAAAACAGCTCCTTTCCGTAAAAAAAAACTGGGGCGTTGAACTGGAAGGCAATATAATGAGGGCTACCGTTTTTTTCTCACTAGTTGGCGCTTCTGTTGCGTGAGGTACTATCAAAGTTCGTTGTACTGTCATGATTTATTATTATTTTAACAAATTCTTATTTACTAGTGTTCGGTGTTATTAGTCGTGTAAAAAAAGTGTACATTCGATTCCTATATCATAATCTTTGAATACTGTACAATATCGAGCATGCCGCAGGGTTGTGAAGTTCCGTATTGTTCAGAAAAAAAAGGAAGGACTTAAGTTTCCGAACGATAAGACTGTCCTAAAGCAGTTGATGTTACCCCTTCAAAACATTCACATGTTTGTGAAAAACAATTCAACCCTGGTAATACGTGACCTAACGATCTTAATAAAGAAAACCGTGAGTAATAATCTTTTACATTATGTTGCTTCAGACACTTTTGTTTTACAATTGAATAAATTTACTTAGTTGTATTACTTGTAATCTACTGTTGAAAAATTTTTAACTATTCCTAAATTAAAACTTAAAGCAATAGCTAGCCAATTTTCTGGGTACCTTGAAAGTGAGGAGAGATATGAATAAAATACTAGTAGAGAGAATTCTTGAACGCAGAAAGAAATTCGAAAATGCAAGAATCACTTCAACTGTAGAGAAAAATCAATATGTAGACAAGAGAGCTCAACTGATACTGCTTTTTTGTCGGAACTTGAGAGTAACAGAAAACTATAAACATTTTTTTTATCATTCAACTCACTAACTCGAGGAAAACATGTACTGTTAAATTATATCAAGGACCTGTGTAAATAAATAAGTTACCCTACTTTTAAATGAAATCGATCAGTTAATATACTTCTCATTGATCTTTGAATTTTTCCTTTTCGTACATACTGTTTTTTCTATATATTCACTTATAATGATAAAAGAGGATTGTGTGAGGATTTATTGTTCTACTCCAACTTTTAACACTTTTTAGCTATCACAGGTATCAGGTAAGTATGATAAAAAGCAATTACTCTTGAAATGATAACCTACTTCTGCAATAAACTCATTTCAAATCATGATAATGCGTTTCCACTGGAATTATCATTCCATCATAGTATTTGGGTCTGTAAAAAGAAAAACCATAATTGTAAAGTCAATAAATAAGCTTACTTTCCACAAGAAATGTGTATTGAAACAGTAAACAAACTCACCTTTGAATAAGCTTTCCTTTTAGCCCGCTTAATTTGGCACCTATCTTTTGTAACTCTGGTTTCAAAGCAGTGATATTCATTGATCCGTAATTCATATTTGCTGTTATTAATCTGAATATGTATGTGAAACTCCTCACATCCGCGTAAAGATTGAAAAGAAACAATACAGATTCACAATTACGTTTGACAATTCAAATTATCGTGGACCTCACTCAACACTAGCTCCTCTAGCGGAAAATTCATTCGCGCTATCCCTCATCAACAAATAACTTCATTTTCACAGTTCAGTACTTCCTCGCCAAAGTATGTTTTTTATTGTTGGGAGGTTAAAACTCAAGATATCTTTTCCAAAATACACCAATACATATTTGTTCAGTACTTGACAAACCGTTACCCCAAACAACGCGTATTTTCAGAAGGTTGAAATATACCTTCCTACCACCAAACAAGTCCATTATTCTCCGCAAATTTAGAAAGATGACTATATAAAGTTTTGAAACCCTAAATTTCCTTTCCACTCTTTATAATGGGGGGGACAACTAATTCGCAGTTTTCTCCTCGGCATCGGAGCCCCACCGACATTGTATACAATGTTTATCACCATTAGCCGGATGTAAGAAATGCAGAAGAAGAGCATCTCGAGAATATAAAAGTGAAATTAATGACGCCGGCGTGATAAAGCGGAAAAGAAGGCCAGATGAAGAGAAATGGCCGTGGGTAAACGCGCTTATTCTTTAAGGAGCGCTTACGAAGTGTTTTTGACTTCGAAACAAACCTCCACTTTTATAAATTACATTTCGGAGTTGGCATAGGCCGGATAAGAGAGGAGAGGGATACGCAGTTTTCCATGCTTTGAAGAGCACAAAAGAATACGGATCGGTTTGTTCTTTTGAGAACAAAGTGAAAGCGGAAAATATATCCATGCTTATTAACCATAAATAAATGGAAAGAAAAGTTTTGAATAGAAAGAAAAACGTTTATGTGACGGGCAAAAGTGAATGTTTCGAACTTACTTATTCACAAATATCAATATAAAGGGTGTAACTTAATAAGTGTAAAATATTTAAGGAGGTGATTCTCATCGAAAAAAGATAGGATCTTTCATATAAAGAAACTTCATTGGAGATCCCTTGTTGAGATACAGCCCCTCAAAGGGAGTAGTACATAAAATTTGTATAACAATTTTTTCACAAGAACCAAAAAAATTACAATATTGAAATAAACCTGACGTTTCCTACTAGCAAAAGATACTTATCGAGTTATTTATTTGGTTTACCACATGGTTGTAAGGGTGGGAAACGCAACTCCAAAGTTATTTCCATGATAACTTTTATCTTATTATTTGTTTACCATTTAAAAATTTATTTCCGATAGCCTGTAATATATTATAAGTTGGTTAACTCACAGAATGTAAACAAATTTCTATAATTAAACGTTAGAATTACGGACTACCATAAGCTCAACGTAAACGTGAAAATTACAGGCCTATTGTGAACAGTTCCATATGATTTGCATTGGTTCAACTTTGCGTTTTTCGTTTACTTTTCGGTAGTTTTATGGTTACGTCCATTGTGAATCCAGCATAATGCTGGATTCACAATGGACGTAAGGTTGTATTTTGGCGCGTTGTTGAAATATATCTCAAAAACATTTTGAAATATTTTGCTGTGTGATGTCACTAGTTCAAAAAATACGTCACTTTCAAAACCTACGAAATATTTTTTAAAAATGTGCACGCCAAAATACAGCTTAACTTGCACCCCAGGCCAAATACCGAGTTCAAATTGGAGGAAAAACTTGTTTGCCACCAATGAAAGTTGTCATGAATCATTCTAGAATGCTCATTTCCGATGAAAAAATACCTTTACCTTTCCTGAATATTATAAAAACAGAAAGGGCGATTCTTTGGATTATTTAAAAGAAATACTTATATAAACAGGGGTCTGTAAATGCTTCCTTCCTGGGATAAGGGGTAAGAAGAAATTTCTAAGAAAAAAGCATGTCGCTAAATCATGATTCTTTAGTTCAAATTTTTTGTACCTTTCTATTTTATAGCTATTTAATCGAGTTTTGCACGGAAGTTAGCGGAAGGGTGAGTATTTTTTATAAAAAACCAAGATAGGGACATAAAAACCATTTTCCCGTCAAAACTACCATAATCTAAAAGGAACACAAAAAAAATCAAGTTATTACCGGCATATAACATCATGTACCTATACAAATTCTTATTTAACGAATTTAAAACAGGAAAACGATATTGGCCTAGTGATTTTACTAAAAAGCTCATGTTTTCAATGTATGGCACTATTGTATCAATTTAACGTTCTAATCAACAAAGCAAAGATATTTGAAGAGCAAAATTCTAAAAGAAGAAAAACGACGTGTGAGTCTCAAAGACAAAAATATATTATAAGTTGGTTTACTTGTTAACAGAATGTGAACAAATTTATATAATTAAACGTTAGAATTACGGACTACCATAAGCTCAACGTAAAACGTAAAAATTACAGAGCCTATTGTGAACAGTTCCATATGATTTGCATTGGTTCAACTTTGAGTTTTTCGTTTACGTTTCGGGAGTTTTATGGTTACGTCCATTGTGAATCCAGATAAGAAGATGTTTCTGTACCTTATAATAAGTGTTCTATGAATTTTTTGACAAATATATTATGTGTCTTGTTCTTTAAGTCATTTTGATGTATTGGGCTCGACGTTGGTCATGTACCCAGTCTAAACACAAGACAAAAATATATTATAAGTTGGGTAACTCACGAATGTGAACAAATTCTATAATAAACGTTACAATTACGGACTACCATTACCTAAACGTAAACGTCAAAATTACAGAGTCTATTGTGAACAGTTCCATATGATTGCATTGGTTCAACTTTGCCTTTTTCGTTTACATTTCGGGAGTTTTATGGTTACGTCTATTGTGAATCCAGCATTAGTCGTATTTCCTATCGAGTACACATTGAAAGCAATTGAGAGATTGAATTGATTCTTCCTAAATAATCATCTTATCTAAATCATACTCTTAAACTAGACTATTCACTCAGCTCTTCAATCGTTGCTGCAAGATGATCATCTCGAGATAACCATTAAACTGACGAAAATGTTACTTATGCTATAAATTGACACTTCAACACTTCAGCAAAGTATCGGTTACAACCACATATTAGGCATAAGTGTGTTTGGAAAACATTTGTTTTTTTCTCGTGGGATCCAATATCTGTTCAACATAAAATAAACATTTCCTGGTTGGTGTTAAAACAGAGGGGAAGGTTGTATACCTGATATTGCGACTTTACATAGTCAAAACACGATTCGAGTTTTCGGAAAAATGGAATGTCAACATGTTGGAGGATGGATATCTACCCTCGAATTTGTCACACGTTGTTTCTTCCTGAAGCGATTAATTCCCTGAAGCTATTCAGGAAGTTGTTTCAAATCATGTAAAGTGACAGATGCAGATAGAGAAGAGAATATAGAATTTCGTTACAGACATCACTATTCTACTCAATTTTTTTAAAGAAATCATTACTGATTCACGAATTATTTTTCATGAAATAATAATAAGATGCCTTTTTATGTCCACATTTGAGCCTATTATTATCATTGATTGGGTAAAGGGTATAGCCGGTTTTCAATGGTAAATCTGCCCCCTCGGCCTTTTCGATTCATATTGAGGGGATCGATTAGGCAATGAAAGAAAATAATTCAGCCAACTTTTCAGCTTTATATCTCTAGCCATTTTTGAGATTTCTGTAAAGAACACTTTTTTCGCTTTTATTTTTTTTCTCTTGTGAAATCCGAAATTTTCAAATGGTGATTTTTTCTCTCGATTCTTTGCTATTGAAGGAATATACGTATATTTTTTTATGAATTTCAGCTGAAAAATCGAATAAAAAAAAATAAAATTATAGTAATTTGTTTTTCGGTGTTCTTCAAAAGTGTCCACCGTAATTTTTTGACATTTAAACTGTTTGAATTTTGGGATTCAGCAGATATCCATCAAATGTTAGTGCCGTTGTATTCATATTGGCTCCCTGAACAATATTAGTGAAAAAAACAATTGGCGATCTGTCTTAGTTTGGAAGATATGGGCCCCCAAAGTCCGAAAAATATTTCACCTGAAAGTCACTTTTCTTCTTACAAAAACACTGAATTACCGTTTTATTAAGTTTAAAGCCTCTCTAAACATTTTGACATGAAGATTCGATTCATTTTACTTCAAATTCATTTAATAATTATTGCAAAAACATCGAAAAAACTCAAGGGAAAGCCCGCCGTTTCTTATGGTAAGTTTGGCACTTTTATTTTATCGATTTTTCAGCTGAAATTCATAAAAAAATTATACGTCTATTCCTTTAATAGCAAAGAATCGAGAGAAGAAATCACCTTTCGAAAATTTCGGATTTCACAAAAGAAAAAAAATAAAATCGAAAAAAGTGTTTTTTTACAGAAATATCAAAAATGACTAGAGATAAGAAGCTGAAAAGTTGGCTGAACTATTTTCATTCAATGCCTAATCAATCAATATGAGTCGAAAAGGCCGCGGGGACAGATTTACCGTAGAAACCCGGCTATACCCTTTCTGCCAAATGAGTAACCAAGTCTTTTCAAAGAATATTTAAAGGCCTTTTTTGAGAAAACCATAGAACCTGCAGGAATGCTATAATATAAGGATGCTTACAACAACGGATGAAAGGAATATGAAAAAACTTATTCTTTCTTATGTCGTTCTGCGAAAAAAATCTTTGAATTTAATTCTGCGATGCCACTGAGTTTATTAGCTCCTTTTTGTCATAAACAAATCTTTCGATGAAGAAAGTTCCTGTTCAATGTAGTCTTTGCAGAGTCTTTGTCCTTCGTTAAAGTGATCACAAGAATGAACATGTTTATTATTGAGCGATTCAAAGGACAAAATATACTAGGATATGTCAATACGTTAAATCTGATTAATAAAAATTGTGTTGGTGGACTCTCAAAAAATGGTTCGAAATCCCCACAATGAATTTTCATTCATTTTCAAGACTGAAATAACCCCTAAAATAGCCCCGAGCGCCTGAAATTTTACGAAATACGCTAATTTCGTTAAAATTTCTGGCGGAATCGGTGGGACTGATAAAAAAAGACAGAAAAGTATACTTCCTAAGATAATCATTTCAAAACCCGAAATTGTTTAGGTATGGTTTTAAATTTGAACGGGAAAGTTGGATTCATAAATTAATGGAATTGAACCAATTGCTATCAGGCAATTTTGAATTGTTCACCCAATATGAACAAATGCTTATAGGGGAAAATTTCAATTGTCTAGCTTGAATCGTTCGACATTTGTAGTAATCGTATTTACAGAGGGACAAACGACTACATAGAATGAACAATACTTTCGACCTGATGTTGAAATAATTCGAATGGAATTGAAAATTATATTATTAATTTTCCAATATAAAGATATCGCGATTTTACCTGATTGCAAATTGTACAACCTAACTATTTTCGCGCGCCAGATACAGCGTGCTATAATTTTGATTCAATATCAATTTTGAACTTTGAGCTGGAAATCATATTAAACCATTTGATTGGACACACTTTACACTTATGAATAAAAAGAAAGGTAATATTCAGGTTGAATTCTTGACGAATCAGCTGAAGGTTCAACTCATTGATGCTATAATATAGCTAGTGCAGAAAAAATTTAAACTTCGTAGTTATCGGGTAATGGAGATCTGATATTTTAATTCTCGAATATTTTCAAAATTACTAATCCGATACGGCTGCAATTCTATATTTAGTTGCTCGATAAAAGTATGTTTCCTTATTAACACAATAAGTTTCGTGAAAACGATTTCAGGGTAGTTTTAAGATTTGAATGGGAAAGTAGAATTCATAGCGAAAAAAATTAAACCAATGGCTCTCAGCATGTTAAAATTTGGGTTTTATGTTTGCCGATATGAATAGGCTCTCGAAAGCTTTTGCCTTCCCCTTAAGGATTTCTCAACTTTTCCCTGATTCCGAGTTTTCAGACTTTTGAATGACTATTGTTGATATTTTTCAAAATAAACCCCATGAAAATAATCCCCAATTCTAATTACTTAACAAAATTTCAAAGAGTGGAACTATATTTTCTCATATTATTCATCAGGTAAAGTTCTCGAATTTATTTTGAACATATTGGCCTGCAACATTTTTGCTTCCTTCTTAACCCATATACTAGTAGTCCAGCAAACGAAAATTAATGATATTTGCGAATCATTCCATCCACATCTACACTGATTGAATAGTAAATTAATGGAATACTACATTTCAGACGTAGCCACATTTCCTATGACCAACAATACCCCCATCTAAGTCATAACATTCGAATCGATGGACTAAGATATGATTAACATTATTGTTGACATACAAATTCATCATCTCGCCATTCAAACCTCTTAAACGTGGCCCAAATGGGTCCGTTCACAAGACTGACCGATAATAGTTATTTAATCAACTAGGTTATTAAAGATAGCGACTAATGGTCTCGAACAATTAATGCGTTCGCTCCGCTCACGCATTAAAATATCTTGACCATTAGTCGCTAGATTAATAACCGTGTTGATTAAAAGATTTTTTCGATGATATCGACATAAATAGTGTATAAATTCTTGATTGAAATATATTCTCATTTCGCACAAGACATACATTTGACATTTCAATGTTTCTATGTTCCAGTAGAGTTTTGACATTTCTCGTAGTGCGTCTAAATACTTTGTGTACGGTTGCCGTGAGGATTGCACATTAAAGTGGCTTAAAATTGAGCATTAAAATGGGTCATTAATGCTCAGTTTCGTACACATTAAAATAACCTTTTATTTCGAGATCGGCGAAAAAATATAATAATCATGTCATGACCAATAAACGTCAGATGGATGTTCGAATTTAAGAAAAAAAGCACGCAAAAGCTCTTGACTTCACGTCAAAGCTTTTTCGACTATCCTCCGATTCCGAGTCTCCAGACTGTCCAATAAGTATTGTAGATATTCATCATCTGAACGTAGCCTAATAGTCTGTTGGCGCCTCGTACATTTGTTTTGCATTCTCAATTCGAGTATGAATTAAATTGACCATATGCGTTATTTACGCATGTGTTCATAATTGTTTCATTATTCAGTCGTCGTCGATCTATGAATGAAATCGATCATATTTCGCTAATTATTATAATTAGTTTCGCTTATTAGACTCTTCTAGTTTATTTGTTTTTGTGAAATCACAATAATTAGTGTGGTGTAACAACGCCCACATAGAATTTCTGAAGAAGATTTAGGAGACAACAACATTTCTCGAGTTTCTGGTAACAGTGGGTATAATTTTATTATCTTTCAATCCTTACTTTTCCTTTCAAGCATTCCTAATATTTCACCTACAAAGGTTGTAGAAGTACCAGAAAACCCACTAGTAATACTAAAGGTATGTACCTGAAGTCAAAAGTAAGTGTATAATTTGGGCATTGAACAGGTTTTTACATATATATTTTTTTCTTTTCTTTTTTCCTATTACAGTCTGCTAAATTTATCTAGTCGAATTATTTATTGCAAAGCTCTCTTGGATTGAACTTATTTTAAAATAAAATGAGCCTAAACCCCATCATAGTCCCCATAAAAACAATCCCTCATTCATATATCGAACAAAATGTCAAAAAGTGGAGTTATATTTTCGTCCAGTCCTCAAATCATTCATCTGGTAAAGTTCGTTAAGTTATCGAATTTATTAAAATACAAATTGGCCTGCAACATCTTTGCTTCCTACTGAAACACATATACTGGTAGTCGAGAAAAAAAAAATTAATGATATTTGCAAATCATTCCATCCACATCTACACTGATTGAATAGTAAATTAATGGAATACTACAATTCAGACGTAGCCACCCTTCCTATGACCAACAAAACCCCCATCTAAGTCATAACATACGAATTGACGGACTAAGGTATGTTTAACATCATTGTTGACATACAAATTCATCATCTCACCATTTATAACCTCTTAACCAAGACCCAAATGGGTACACTCACAAGACAGACAGATAAAATATAATAATCATGTCATGACCAATAAACGTCAGATGGATGTTCAAATTTAAGAAAAAAAGCACGCAAAAGCTACAGATTTCACGTCAAAGCTTTCTCGACTATCTTCCGATTCCTAGTTTTCAGACTTTTTAATGATTATTGTAGATATTTATCATAACAGTCTCCATAAAAATAATCCCTGATTCTAATATCAAACAAAATTTCAAAAAGTGGAGTTATATTTTCGTCCAGTCCACAAATTATTCATCTAGTAAAGTTCGTAAATTTCTCGAATTTATTAAAATACAAATTGGCCTCAAACATCTTTGCTTCCTACTAAAACCCATATTACTAGTATGATATTTGCGACTCATTCCATCCACGTCTACACTGATTGAATGGTAAATTAATGGAATACTACATTTCAGACGTAGCCACATTTCCTATGACCCACAATACCCCCATCTAAGTCATAACATTCGAATCGACGGACTAAGGTATGATTAACATCATTGTTGACATACAAATTCATCATCTCGCCATTCATAACCTCTTAAACGAGGCCCAAATGGGTCCGTTCACAAGACTGACCGATGAAATATATTAATCATGGCCAATAAACGTCAGATGGAGGATCACGAAATCAATTTACCAACCATTTATAACTGAATTCCGGCATGAAAGGAGCCTGTCATATGAATAAAATAGCGATAACGTGTACAACCTTTGAATGGATCCTGAAGACGGGCTACGAGAGGTGGACAGTGCCGGACAATGAAGGGTGATTTCAGTCTTCGTTACTGGCATTCCATGGAATGGTCGAATTTGAAATCTTGGAAATACATTAAGGACACTTGTCGAATCTTGCTTAAACCATGACTTTAAACTTATTTTCCTGAAATCCGAATGTGTAGAAGAATCTGGGAGATTTGGCAACGAAATGAAATTCAAAGTGGAATACTCAAGGAATGTTCGATCAATGGGATTTAACAGTCAGAGTGCTAAGTAATAAAATTACCATGTATAATTCCTGTTCGACATTTAACAATGATAGAAAAGGTGAAGTGAAATATAGATAAAAATCAGAAGGAAATGAGTCAAATTATACACAGAAAGCTGAAAAAAAACATCATCTAGCATTCATATTCTTTAGGGTACGGATTTAAACCAAACGAACAGACAGCAAAACCTAGATCAAGAATATTCTTCATTGATAAACAAAGGTTTAACGCGTTACATCGCCATGAATACAAAAATAATTAAAGCAGAGAATAATATTAATCGATTGAAATCAACAAATATTAAACTCATACTTCGGAGCTAATCTCGTCCTCGTCCAAGGCAAAATGCAAGGAAGTGGTGCAAACAGAGCACCTTTGGATGGCCACTTTGTCCTTATTAATACTCATCAGCAGAGGATAGCTTTGAATGATACAAGGTTTTCTTGGAACTTCAAGCGAAATGTCACCTTCTTTCAGGTATAAATATACCGAAGACACCGCCATCTCTTGTTCCATACGAACAACCTTCCTCCATAGCATGAACCTTGAACGAAGTAGCGAGATACCATTTGTCGCATTGACCGAAGCGTACCTGCATTTCGCAAATTTCACGTCTTCAGTCCATTGGTTGATTTCAATCGATAAATATTATTCCCTGCTTCAATAATTTTTGTATTCATGGCGATGTTACGCGTTAAAACTCTGTTTATTATTTACTACGGTGTCAACTGATGTTAACCTGAGCGCACCGCGTCGTGGATTGAAGACGTAAAATTTGCGAAATGCAAGTACGCTTCGGTTAATGCGACAAATGGTAAACATCTCGCTACTTCGTTCAAGATTCATACTATGGAGGAAGATTTATCGTATGGAACTAGAGATGGCGTCTTCGGTATATTTATACCTGAAAGAAGGTGCCATTTCGCTTGGAGTTCCAAGAAAACCTTGTATCATTCAAAGCTATCCTCTGCTGATGAGTTCTAATAAGGACGAATTGGCCCTCCATAATTGCTATATGTTTGATACCACTTCCTTGCATTCTGTCTTGGACGAGGACGAGATTAGCTCCGAAGTATGAGTTTGATATGGTTGATTTCAATCGATTAATATTATTCTCTGCTTTAATTATTCTTCATTGATCTGTTAGTATGAATTCCTTAACAGCATAGAATCTTTGCGAACGCAGATAGAACAGTTAGAGAATGATCCACGTCTGTTACTTTATGCTGAAGAATTTGATGGAGTGGGGACAAGATGAGCATTCGCACCTATTATGTGAATCGGCCTTTATAAGATCTACAATCCTTTCAGCTTAATTCATCGCTATATCCGGATATGAACAGCTGATGCATATATTGAGGGATCAAAAGGAATTCAGTATTCTTCAAAACACATTTGACTTGGCATACATCAAGTATCAAAGACAAGCTCACATTAGGAAATCTTGTTCAAAGAAGAAAATCTGAAATCCTGATTTTTGCGACGGAATTAGGTATATAAGACTTGAAATTTTCAGGGTATATGTGTGGGTGGAAAATCTGGATTGTAAGTTCGACCAAAATAGGTCTACAGGTTTTTATGTTAAGAAGATTTGAAGTTTGATTTTTCGAATATTCTTAGATTCCGATCGGGTCGATATTTCTTATTTAGCTGCAAATTGACGACAAGAAGACTTGTAATGTACTACGTAAAGATCCCCAAGACAAAAAACTGGAAGAAAAATTTAGGACGGCCGTAAATAAGGTACCTACCTAAGTTCTAGAAGGAATAACTTCAGACTTGAAATTTACAGGGTAGTTTTCATATTGAGTGACTAGATGATCTCCCTGTATGAACAAGAACGCGAAAGCTTCTCATTTCACGTTCAGATGCTATACGTCTATCATTTTTTTTCAATTGTAGGTATGTTCATCACCAGTTTTGAATTTCAATGACGTCATTTCATACAAAATCTGGTTTTTTACCCTAACTTCAAAACCACCCCTGGTGTTTTCCAGTTGTTCCACCATGTGATTTCTTATTTCATCATCATGAATCATTTTCTCTTGACAATTGCATTCTTTAGGTTTTTCAGTAAAATATTAAATTTTGCTAAGGCTACAACAGTAGCTACTTCAACAAATTCAACCTTAAATTCTGACCTAATGAAAATAAACTGAAAACTGAGTCAAAAACATAACGCGTTTTTCGCCCAGACGCAGATAACAGCTGCAATTTGCTCATTAAGGTTGTTAAGGCCAATCTAATGTTTGTAAATCTACCTTCAATATTGATATAGAGGCAACACTGCAACTGCATCGATTGAGGGGATCGATGCGCGCCAGCGCCAAGTCAGTAGTGAGTCTACCCTTGTACGCATGTACGCTATCAGAAGCAGGGCGCTAACGCTTTGTACTTTCGTCTACGTTTATTCATTAAAAACCAGTGAAATTTAACCAGTTTATCATTTCTACAGTCCACTACAAAGGTTTTGAATCAACTACTAGAGCATCACTGAGCTACTGGAAATTTTCTGGACTTGGTCGCGAGATCGAATTTTCCTCCCAAGAGCATCCAAGCATGCCCAATTTGGTTCAAATCTGGTCTTAGAGCTGGCCAGTTGAATTCTTGGATATCAACTTCTGCTAAATACTCCCTGGCAATCCTAGCCACATGGGGTTGATGCAGTTGGGCATTATAAAGAATTAGCACTAAATCGTCTCCAATAAACAAGCGGAACAACATGCTGTTCTTAAACTTCTCTTGTTTTATGTTTCCACTCAGTTTTCAGTTTATTTTCATAACGTTCGGATTTAAGGTTAAATCTGTGAAAGTACTTTCATAGCCACAGCGAAATTGTGGAGTTTAATGTTGCTCTGAAAACCTGTATCTTTAACAAAAAATGAGCTATTTTCATAAATGAAGTAATAAATTATTAAGAGAAAATGTGCTTTTATGATGAAATAAGAGATAACACGGTGGAACAACCTTTGTTGTTGTGATGCTCTAGTAGTTGATTCAAAACCTTAATGAGCAAATTGCAGCTGTTATCTGCGTCTGGGCGAAAAACGCGTTATGTTCTTGACTCAGTTTTCAGTTTATTTTCATTAGGTCAGAATTTAAGGTTGAATTTGTTGAAGTAGGTACTGTTGTAGCCTTAGCAAAATTTAATATTTTACTGAAAAACCTAAAGAATGCAATTGTCAAGAGAAAATGATTCACGATGATGAAATAAGAAATCACATGGTGGAACAACTGGAACACACCAGGGGTGGTTCTGAAGTTATGGTAAAAAAACAGATTTTGTTTTACCCTGTATAAAATGAAATGTGTCGAGTTATCTTGAAATTCATAACTGGTTATTGATTGAGGATGAACATACCTACAATTGAAAAATAATTCAATAGAATCGGACTTCAAATAACATATTTATGAATCAACAAACTTCATCGATGCCGGTGAGTGTATTAAATAATATAGCTTTGATGACGATTTTTTTTCGAATGCACGTTATTTTGGCAGCAGTCAACCAAGCCAACCTATAATCAAACTCGAAGATACGGACCTGAAGGATTCTGTTTTCTTAGGTCCGACCGTATTATAACATCAACTCTAGGAGACCATTAATATCAATTCCCGGTTTCGCTGACCAGTCTGTCGTCCGGTCTGTCCGCAGCCCGACCAACGCTGCATTAATACCAATTGGGGCTGACTGATGGGGTCTGTTCATCATCAACACCTCGGGGACGCCACGCCACCGGCCTACGGACGTGCAGACCCCCGAGGGATCTAGGAGCTAGGCTAGATGGAATGTTGCGATGTTTACGACTAAACTGCGGCTTCTACTGAAAGGAAAAATGTATTTTCAGGAAAAAATTAAATACAGGGTCGGTGACATTCTCAGGAGATCTCGTGTACTGAAGGTGCGAGAAGCTCTTTTTCGAGGCTTTTTCCATACATACTTTATTGTGAATAACATCTAGGATATTAAATCATTTCTATTTATATTTCCGAATGTTTTTTTAAACAGAACACAGGTATTTCGAAGCTTATTCTCCCCAGAACAATGAGAGTTTTACTCTGAGTATCCAGAGTACCTACTTAATTCTCTAGAGAACAAATTGAAAGAAAAAACAATATTATTCTATCAATCTATTTCAGATAGATAAATGAAAATAAGTATAAAAAATAGAAAAAACATATATTATGGTACCCAAATATTAAACTCCTGTTCAAACTCGCACACTCACGTAAAAACCAAAATCACAAATAAGTAAAAACCAACTTTTCATAAATCTAGCAAACTCCAATGTTTACATTCTTACGTCAAAATCCTATAACCGCAAATGAAAAACAAGTCCAGAGTAGAGGTAACCGTTTTTATGATATAAGGGGACAAAAATAGATGTTTGCCTTATTACTTCTGAAGTGATACAACCATTCCACACTAAAAGACTATAAACTTGACCTGCTTTTTTCGAAGCTTGTCCTTTTTCTTCATTTCCTCTAGAGAAATGATTGAAGTTCATCTTCAAAAAACCAAAAGGTGTTTCGATATCCATCGTTCTTTCTAACTAAGCAGGATATATCACCAGAATACTTTATAAAATAAACCAAAGACACTCCGAGAACAAATTTAAAAACTAACTTTTTTCCAATGTTTTACTAATAGTTTTGCCGAAAGTCGCCGTTAGATGTCTCGTTTCGAAAATATGGAAACCGCGTATACTTTATCCACGACTACTGAATTTATTTCTTGAAGATTTTAACATTTTACGACCGCGACAAGACCGTTCTATGACAAGCGTGGAAAAAGTCAAGTTAACACATGAGAAATTGTTGAAGAACTGGTCATTGTATATTTTGTAATAACCACCGGCCTACGGACGTGCAGACCCCCGAGGGATCTAGGAGATAGGCTAGATGGAATGTTGCGATGTTTACGACTAAACTGCGGCTTCTACTGAAAGGAAAAATGTATTTTCAGGAAAAAATGAAATACAGGGTCGGTGACGCTCTCAGGAGATCTCGTGTACTGAAGGTGCGACAAGTAAATTGATGACTTATACAAGCTTTCTTTCGAGATAATCACACAGCATTATTTTCATCTCATTCGAAAACTATTCGAAATAAATAATTAGTGTAAAAGGAGACTGCCATTCATTTTTCATTTCGAATCCAATGCTGTAAAATAAATATGGGGTTGCCATTTAAAAATCTCGAAATATTTCAATTTTGAGTTCCACATTTTCGGATCAATATCTTCGAAAAACCTTACGAAGTATCAAAATACTGAATGTACCACATGAATGCATGGGTTCTCTACTATGAGACTGCTGAGTTTGGTTCCGTTAGCATGAAAAAAATCGAGATATTACATTTCCAAACTGGCAATCCAGATGTCAAAAATTTCAGGAATTTGTAAATAACTTGGCAACAATACATAGCAGAGAAATTCTTTTCATAAGGTTATACTGCCATTTTGGTATTGAATCGATACATAAATGAAAATATAGGTAGTTCCATTTGAAATAAGAAAGTAGATATGTGTTTGAGATAGACGTGGCAACACTGTCGACTTGAAAATATTTAAGGAGAAGAGTTCCTTGACCCACAAGGCTCCACCTAAAATTTCAGAACGAAATATTCACTATAGTTCTTCTAAAACGTCTAATAGGCCAACTTAAAGGGAAAACCCTGTATATTCCGATTAATTACAGAAAATATGAATTAAGGATCAATGAATATATCACTGCTTCAACACCTCGGGGACGCCACGCCACCGGCCTACGGACGTGCAGACCCCCGAGGGAACTAGGAGCTAGGCTAGATGGAATGTTGCGATGTTTACGACTAAACTGCGGCTTCTACTGAAAGAAAAAATGTATTTTTCAGGAAAAAATTAAATACAGGGTAGGTGACATTCTCAGGAGATCTCGTGTACTGCAGGTGCGAGAAATTGATGACTTAATACAAACTCTTTTTCGAAACTTTGCATTCATCTTTTGAATGAGAATGAGGGCTACCGCGTATGAATTTGCCGATAGAGGCGCTAGTGTTGCGTGAGGTCCTCGATAATTTGAATTGTCAAATATTCAAACGTAATTGTGAATCTGTATTGTTTCTTTTCAATCATTAAGCGGGTGTGAGGAGTTTCGCATAAATATTCCGATTAATTACAGAAAATATGAATTATCATATTATCAATGAATATCACTTCTTTGAAAGCTTAGTTAAAAATGATAGGTGCCAAATTGAGCGGGCTAAAAGAACAGCTAATTCAGACGTTTTTCAATACACATTTCTTATATATGTATGCTTATTTATTGAGTTCACAGTTATGGTTTTTTTTTACAGACTCCAATATTATGTTAGGAATGATAATTCCAGTGGAAACGCATTATCATAAATTAAAATAAGTTAATTGCTGAAGTAGATTACCATTTCAGAAGTACCTGCTTTTAATCATACTTTCATGTTACCTGTGATAGCTGAAAAGTGTTACAACTTGGAGTAGTACAATAAATCCTCACATGATCCTTCCATTTATCATTATAAGTGAATATACAGGGTGTTTCATCATAAACTGGACAAACATATATTTTCGTGTAGAGGACATCGGGAGAATCGTTTTTGCCTTATACAATATATCCCGTTTTCGAACCATAAGCGAGATACAGGGTGTCAAACGTCATTTTTGAGCAAGATTCTTATGAGTGTGGTCAGTTATGTATAACACTTGGTGTAATGGTTTTTGGTCAAATCTCAGTATTTTTGGGTCCTCTATTCAGAAAAGTTGACGAACTCCGAAAAAAAATTTACAAAATGGCGGAAAACCTGCAATGTTCTAAATTTTTTTTCGCGGTTGTCAAATTGACTTTTGTTTTCTGAATGAACACAATTTTCTAAGACTCTCTGTCAAAATTTTTTTTCAAAAATCGAACACAAATTTTTTTTTACATGTCTACAGCGATGAAAAAATTTCACTCGAAACGGATGAAATTTTGTACAATTGTACTTCTTGAATTATCAATCACGAATATGAAAACAGAATCGTAAAATATCGAACGGTTTCGTTACTACAGTCATTCAAATGTTTCGTTCGGACCTCTGAAATATTGAAAATAAAATTGTTTTGGGTTCTAGAATCAAAATAATTAAATTATTGGCATGTCTTAACATTTTAGATGAATTTAAACGAAAAAAATCAGTGAAACTTAGTTGGGACTCGAAACGACGTAGGTATTAAATAGGGAGATGGCACTGTTCTAAGGATATTAATATTCGTTGCCAGGCAACGGTAGTTCGTAGTTCATAGAGTTTGACTACTGGCTAAATATATTCACTGAAATTAAAATACCAGTCCAGCTCTATGAACTACGAACTACTGTTGCCTGGCAACGAATATTAATATCCTTAGAACAGTGCCATTTCCCTATTTAATACCTACGTCGTTTCGAGTCCCAACTAAGTTTCACTGATTTTTTTCTTATAAATTCATCTAGAATGTTTAAACATGCCAATAATTTAATTATTTTGATTTTAGAACCCAAAACAATTTTATTTTCAATATTTCAGTGGTCTGAACGAAACATTTGAATGACTGTAGTAACGAAACCGTTCGATACTTCACAATTCTGTTTTCATATTCATGATTGATAATTCAAAAAGTACAATTGTACAAAATTTCCTCCATTTCGAGTGAAATTTTTTCATCGCTTTAGACATGTAAAAAAAATTTGTGTTCGATTTTTGAAAAAAATTTTTCACAGAAATTCTAAGAAAATTATGTTCATTCAGAAAATAAAAGTCAATTTGACAACCGCAAAAAAAAATTTGGAAGATTGCAGGTCTTCCGCCATTTTGTAACTTTTTTTTCGGAGTTCGTCAACTTTTCTGAATAGAGAACCCAGAAATATTGAGATTTGACCCAAAACCATTACACCAAGTGTTATACATAACTGACCACACTAATAAGAGTCTTGCTCAAAAATGACGTTTGACACCCTGTATCTCGCTTATGCTTCGAAAACGGGATATATTATATAAGGCAATAATGATTCTCCCGATGTCCTCTACACGAAAATATATGTTTGTTCAGTTTATGATGAAACACCCTGTATAGAAAAAATAGTATGTACGAAAAGGAAAAACTCAAAGATCAATAGGAAGTATATTCACTAATGCCTTTCATTTAAAAATAGGGTACTTTATCTATTTACACATGTCTTTGATATATATTCGAGTTGGTAAGTTGATTGATAACATCCATACTAATATTATAAATGCGAAAGTAACTCTGTCTGTCTGTCTGTTACTCTTTCACGCCTAAACGGCTGAACGGATTTTGATGAAATTGGTATGGTGATAGATGATAACCTAGAAATGGTCATAGGCTATAAATAATCACGCCATCGTTCTTAGGGGGTAGGCAGTAGGCAGATAACTAAATTGAGTTAGTGGTTTTTAGTCGTTTTTGTTGGGACTTTTGCTCTTTCACGTCTAAACGTTCTAAACGACAGATTTTGATGAAATTTAGTAAGGTAATAGATGGTTACCTAAAAACGGATATAAGATCAAAATGATCACGTCATCGTACTTAGGGGGTAGGAAGTAGGCAGAAAACTGAATTGAGTTAGTGATTTTTTTATGGTTTTTGCCTGGAGTTTTGCTCTATCATGCCTAAACGGCTGAACGGATTTTGATGAAATTTAGTTAGGTGATAGATAGTAACCTAGAAAAGAATATGGGCTATTAATATTCATGCTATCGTACTTAAGGCGTAGGCAGAAGGCAGAAAACTAATTAAGTTAGTGATTTTTAATCGTTTGTTTTAAAAGTTTACCTCATTCACGCCTTAACGTCTGAACGGATTTTTATAAGACTTGGTTAATATAAAGATAGGATCCTAGGCACGGACACGGACACGATTCCCACTGAAAAGTAATCTACGCAACAACTACAAAAAATGAACTTCAGCCAAATCCACGGCAAAACGAAGTTTTTTCTGGTTAATGATATCAAGCTGGAGTCATACTGAATCCTCATCAATTCAACCCAGAAATCTCCTAACCTCACTTTAGTCCTAGCATATTTTTTGTCACCTCCAAGATGCGTAGCGAGTTCCAAAACAGTCCTCAGGGTAAGGTTCGGTCCTGCACGTGATCCAGAGGACAACAAAAAGCATGGGAATCCAGGACATGGTAATTACAACGAGCTACATACAGTCTACAACGTCGGCATTAATTCAACTAGCTAACTACGTTGCCTGACCTCGCCCCCAGTGTATAACAGCTAATGTTACCCCACGCTAGCAGCTTACTCTCAACAAACAACTTGCTTTTGTTGTAATTGTGCCCGCCAAACACTGTGTTCCACTTAATAAACTAAGACGCGAATTAATATTACTATATCACATCAGATGCAAAGATGTTCTACAGTTGCCTGGGCTAATTATTGTTGGGGGATCTTATTCCAGCCATTCGGGGGGCTATAAAATCCAGCTGGATTTAAATAAGTGCCTTCCTCTGTCAACTATCGTTTCCTTGTTCTTGTATCAACATCAATGTACCGGGTGTCCTAAATTCGTTGTCTAATGAGGGGATCTCAGAAACCCGATGAGCTAGAACAAAATGATTTTTGGGCTCGATTTTTGAGAGAATTCATTTGGAAAAAACCGCAACCTTTTAAGTCAAACCGTTTTCGAGCTATTAGAGAAAATTGGAAAATGGCGTCAAAAGAAAAGTTCTCATAACTTCTTTATTACTGAAGTTATTAACATGAAACTAAAACATTATACAGGCACTTTTTTCAGGAAAATTGATTGAAGTAATCAATTTTTCCTTATTACATTTTGTTCTAGCTCATCGGGTTTCTGAGATCCCCTCACTAGACAAAGAATTTAGGACACCTGGTACAGTTTGAATGTTTAACATGTCATGTTTTTGGTATGGTAGTGCACATTCTATGTTTTTCTATATTTCATCTAATAACCGACACAAGTCAGTGATAACAAAGTTCTTCCTTGAATCCATTTCAGTGAAATAAAAAATTCAAACGATGGGGTTACAATTAAAACAGTACCTACTTTTAAAATTTTCAAGTATAATGAACACTTGGATAATCTGATATAAAAGGTTGAGCATGAGTTTTTGATAGAATTGATCACTTCCTGATCACCCTGTATGACAGTGCCAAGAGATTTCGAATTATTCCATTAATTGATTCTTTGTGGTTACGAATATGAAAAAAACCGATGTTCACGAAAATAAAAAATGTCTGTATTTTTTTAGTCCGGATGTGATTTCTTCAATTTCAGAAATATTGAAAGATGGCAATCGTAAAGGGTGACAAAACTTCCAAATTCTAAATCATTCGGTCCAATAGTTTAAGAGTAATTGTACTTCGAAATTTCATCCATAAGATGAATATCGCCCTGTATATCCCAAATGATGGCCCTCAAACGATTGAAACCTGTTGATGCGAGTCCTTCTTGATGTCCTTGATTCATGGTATCCGTATTTCCCATTCTTCCCGGGACACCCTGTATATTTTTGAACCAAAAACAAACGGTTAAAGTAAGAATAAAGTATTTTTTCCATAGAAAAAAAAAGTTTATGTAATAAATCAGCAAGCATTGAAAGAATAATTTTAAAAATTGTAAGCTTAATCAATGGTCCGATTTTCTGATATAAAAAGTTTCGCATAAGTATGGAGTAAAATAAATTTTTCTTCAACCACTTTTCTTGCAATGAAATTAGTTGTTTTTCTTCAACCCCTTAGACGCAACCCCAGCCAAGTTCTTTGTTTCACTAGAAAAATCGTTCCTGTTTGAGCTCTATGATAAGCTCTCGGAAAATAAAATGTCAACATACATTGTTGTTTTAAAGAAAATTATAGTAGTAGGTACTTTTTCAATAAATACCTCGAGATGAAAATGTTGGTTGAATTGGCAGAAAAATCGCTTTTTTTCTATAGAATTCTTCTTTATCAAACTGTCACCAAAAATAGAATTAGAATATTTTTCTTTGAAAATTTTCATTTGTTATTCGGTGGACCCCCCCAATTTTTTTTTACTACGTCCTAGGCTGTGTAGAAAACATTGGCCGTTCAAATGGTGGTCCCAAAAAACGTACCTTCACCAATCCTTGCCTAATAGGGTTGAAAAAAATTCTACAAAAAACATAGCCCCTATGTATGATTTAAAAATGCTTACGAAAGCTGTTCCTGAAATTTGTGCCACATATTCACTAACACTCTTAATAAATTTATCACCAGATGAAATGAGGAAAAAATATCCTACAACAAAATATGATTTATTCCATTCCAGATTTACGACATCCTGCGATAGTTTTTAGAACGCCAATAAACCGATTTCAAAACACGGTTTCAATTTTAACCCTGTCTAGGTGGATTGATATCGCTTGTGACGAGGAAGTGGATGACGGAAGTGCACGAACGACAAGGTTGTTAGGAAGGGAAAATTATGGTTCATTAGAACGGCCATCAAATTTTATTTTCCACGGTAGTTTATGGAGGATACAGGGCTATTTTTACATTAACTTCCGTGTGATCATTTCTGGAATAGCTGTATGACATGCTTGTTGATATTCTGTGTTGCCAAAAGTGATTTTTTGAAGAATATGTTCGAAGTCAATCAAATCAATGAAGCCTTATCTCAGGCCACTATATCGCACCTATTTCAATTTTTTTGCAAATTTGAATGAGGCCAATTTCAAAAATCATTATCAGTCCATATTGAATGAAAAGAGCAGTTTTCTCTAAACAGAGAACCTATGCAGCTCAGAACAAATCTATTTCATTGAGCAGAAGTATTTTGCAGAAGGTGCATTTTAAATTGAGTAAAATTATGAATCATTTGCTACTGGAAAGAATATTTAAATTGAAAGCATTTTCTTGCAACTTCAGTATTGTCTGTGTTTCTGAAATCTTGTCTCAGGTAACTGATTTTTTTGTGAAAAATACACAAATATCTATAATTTCTAACTTTGATGCCAAAAACAGCATAATATAAGCAATCGAAGAACATAAAAAATCAGATGGACAGAGAGATACTGATGAATATAAGCTTTTTCAACATCAACAAGCCTTCAAAATATCAAAGGAAAAGCAAAACTGAAACATATAAAATCGAAAGAAGCAGCTTTCAGGTCAAAATCGTAATTTCCATCAGTCAATCGTCTGATGAGTCCAAAATAATATGATGCAGCTTGAAAAAGATAGTATGAATTGTTCAACAACTGCCAATAATGACAAACGTTGTCAATGTGTGATGTAAGCTGCTTCAAAAAAAGTTGCAACTCTCTCAAAACACTTAAGTGTTTCCTTATTGATTCAGAATATACCGAAATGACACCCATCCAAAAACGTCTCACCCTCTCAACTTCATTTCAGAACTCCTCTACTGAATGTTCTCTTATTGATTCAAAAAATACGAAAATGACAACAATTCTCAATATTTCAGTCGTCTGTGGAAATCCCGAAGGAAAGTGATCTCCCGAATAAACTTACACCGCCCAAAACGTTTTTCTGAACCACAATTCTACTGTTCTCTTATTAAGACAATGTATCAATCTCTGCCACAACGAATGATGAATGCTGACAGTAAATCTCTGTATTATTTAATGGGAGAATTGATGAGGGCTTCTACAGAGAAATTCACAATCAAACGTTAAATACGAGAAACAGAAATGTGGCGAAGCAAAAATTTTTTTCAATAAAACTACATCATTTATTGCAACTTCATTTCAAAACTCCTACAGTAAACGTTCTAGTATTAATTCAGAAAATACCAAAATAACATCCATCCAAAACATCCCGCTCGTCTGCGAAAATCCCGAAGGAAAGTTATCTCCCGAATAAACTAACACTCGAATAACACCGCCCAAAACAATCTTCTCACACCACAATTCCACTGTTCTCTTATTAAGACAATGTATCAATCTCTGCCACAACGAATGAATAATGCTGTCAGTAAATCTATGTATTTATTTATAAGGACATTGATGAGGATCTCTACAATGAAATTCACAGCCAAACGTTGAATATAAAAAACTGAATTGATAGAAATAGCAAACAAAAATTGAATCAAATAATGTAATTCATTGCAACTCCATTCTGAACTCCTTCAATTAATGTTCTCCTATTTATTAAGAAAATACCAACACGACATTTGTGGAAATCCCAGATGAAAGTTATGTCCGAATAAACTTACACTCGAATAACACCGCCCAAAACAATCTTCTCTAACCACAATTCCACTGTTCTCTTATTGAGACAACGTATCAATATCTGCCGCAAGGAATTAATAATTGTCAGTAAATCTCTGTATAATTAATGGAAAAATCGATGCCGATACCTTTGAAGAAACTCAGAGCCAAAAAACTGACTACATGAAGCAGAAATGCTGGAAATAGCCAAAATATTTTTTCAATAAAACTATTTAATTGCAACTTCATTTCAAATCTTCTTCAGTAAACGTTCTCCTATTGATTCAGAAAATACCGAAATGGCATACATCCGAAACATCCCACTCGTCTGCGAAAATCCTGAAGGAGAGTTATCTCCCCAAAAAACTTACACTCGAATTACGCCGCCCAAAACAATCTTCTCGAACCACAATTCCACTGCTCTCTTATCAAGACAATGTATCAATCTCTGTCATATCGAACGAATAATGTTGTCAGTATTATTTAATAGGAAAATTGATGACGACCCCATTGAAGAAATTCAGAGCCAAAACTTGAATACAAGAAGCAGAAATGATAGAAATAGCCAAAATATTTTTTCAATAAAACTATTTAATTGCAACTTCATTTCAAATCTTTTTCAGTAAACGTTCTCCTATTGATTCAGAAAATACCGAAATGACATACATCCGAAACATCCCACTCGTCTGCGAAAATCCCGAAGGAAAGTTATCTCCCGAATAAACTTACACTCGAATAACACCGCCCAAAACAATCTTCTCGAACCACAATTCCACTGTTCTCTTATTAAGACAATGTATCAATCTCTGCCACAACGAATGAATAATGTTGTCAGTAAATCTCTGTATTATTTAATAGGAAAATTGATGACGATCCCTATGAAGAAATTCAGAGCCAAAAATTGAATAGTAGAAGCAGAAATGATGGAAATAGCCAAAATATTTTTTAATAAACTATTTATTGTACTTCATTTCAATTCTTTTTCAGTAAAGGTTTTCCCATTGATTAAGAAAATACCGAAATCACATACATCCGAAACAATCCCACTCGTCTGCGAAAATCCCGAAGGAAAGTTATCTCCAAAAATAAACTTACACTCGAATAACACCGCCCAAAACAATCTTCTCAAACCTCAATTCCACTGTTCTCTTATTAAGACAATGCATCAATCTCTGCCACAACGAATGAATAATGTTGTCAGAAAATCTCTGTATTATTTAATTGGAAAACCGATTAGGATATCTACAAAGGAATTCGCATCCAAACGTTGAATACAATAAACTGAAATTATAGAAATAGCGAAAAAAAATTTTCAAAAAACTACTTCATTCCAGAACTTCTCCAGTGAACGTTTTCGTATTGATTCAGAAAATACTAAAATGACACCTATCCAAAACATCCCACTCGTCTCTGAAAATCCCGAGGAAAGTTATCTCCCGAATAAACTTACACTTGAATAACACCGCCCAAAACAATCTTCTCAAACCACAATTCCACTGTTCTCTTATTAAAACAATGTATCATCTCTGCCACAACAAATGAATAATGTTGTCAGAAAATCCCTGTATTATTTAATTAGAAAACCGATTAGGATATCTACAAAGGAATTCACATCCAAACGTTAATACAATAAACTGAAATTATAGAAATAGCAAAAAAAAATTTTCAAAAAACTACATCATTTATTGCTACTTCATTCCAGAACTCCTCCAGTGAACGTTCTCGTATTGATTCAGAAAATACTAAAATGACACCTATCCAAAACATCCCACTCGTCTGTGGAAATCCCGAAGGAAAGTTATCTCCCGAATAAACTTACACTCGAATAACACCGCCCAAAACAATCTTCTCAAACCACAATTCCACTGTTCTCTTATTAAGACAATGTATCAATCTCTGCCACAACGAATGAATAATGTTGTCAGTAAATCTCTGTATTATTTAATAGGAAAATTGATGACGATCCCTACAAAGAAATTCAGAGCCATTTCCCAGAAGACGTATCTTTTAAGGTTGCTTCTTATGCGAATCCAATATAGACGAGAGGCCGTGATACGAGGGTGTGAAATATTCAGAGGAGGGTCTGAACTGCTAACAGACCGGATATATGGGATTCATCATCTCGGGAATATGGGGAATCCGATCAATGGAGATGCAAGGGTATGAATCCAATCCTAGAGATTCGTATAAACGTGTTGGAATTGAAACGAAATGAGTTTGAGCTTGGTAGGAATCTAATATGGAATTTGACTGTTTGTGTTGATGAGCACAGCCAAAAATTGAGAAGGTATAACGATGATAGTTACACAGAAGATATTGATATTTTGCCATGAGTTATTGTGGGGTACCTAGTTTTATTATTTTCTCTTATTCACTGATTTATTTTAATTGATCAAATATTCAATTCCATCAAAAATATTATTGAGAGATTTTAGCATTGAATATGGTTGAACCACTGTTTTCAATAGATTTTAAATATGTGTACAGGGTGTTTTAGATTTTCCAGCTTATTTTAAGAAGAAAAGTTCCTATGATCATGTGTCGTTATAGAAGATTCGGGTATTAATATTAAATATCATAGGTCAGGGGCGTAGCATTTGGGAATGTTTTAGTCTTTCACTTATTTTGTACTTACATTAAATAGCTCGAATTAATCCAAAATTTTATTTCCCGCTCTAAATTGATAACCGTTTTTGAACAATACACTCTAAAAAATTTAAAACATAAGTGACTATTGAAGAAATCGAATTAGGAACGATAAGAGAATGAATGAAAATATGGATAAAAAACCACTCATTCTCTAACTATCAACTCTCAAACAATATTATGCACATTTTCTGTATGTACAAAAAAGAGCTGAAAAGAAATGTTCACAATTAATATCTGGGATTTTTTACAAATATGCCATCGATATCAATTTAGCTCAATCATCATAGTAAAATCCAGGGAATAAATTTCTTTCATTTTGACACCAATTATGACTCATAACAACCGGTAAAACTTTTGTGGCCCATGAGGGGATCGAACCCGCGACCTTCGCGTTATTAGCACGACGCTCTAACCAACTGAGCTAATGGGCCATCGTTAACGGTAAAGTTCGTTGTATTTACAAAAACAAGAAATGTTCTCTAGAATAGTGACGTTATCGTTTCATGAAATGATTGTGTAACTAAAAGAAAATTTGGGCTGGATTAAAATCACAAGATATGTACAGGGTGTCCCAAATTCGACGATCACTGAGAGAATTTCGAGAACCATAAGGGTTAGGAAAAATATTTCATGGAATGATTTGTGTAACTAAAAGAAAATTTGGGCGGATTACAATCACAAGGTATGTACAGGGTGTCCAAATTCGACGATCGCTGAAAGAATTTCGAGAACCATAAGGGTTAGGAAAAAATGTTCGAGGACTCAGTAGAAATATTAAAAATATCACACCAAGGAACTGATGGATCTAAATTGAATCTGTCGAAATTCTCATATGAATTACTGAAACTAATAAATCTATTTATTAGGAAAATTGTGTGTTTTTGAACAAGTACCTACCTCTTGATTTGGTAGTAAAGTGAACTGATTTCTAGTGGAACTATGAATGTTTTATCTCATCAGAAATTGTCAACGGGTCCACTAAAACCATTGATATTTTTAGATTTGAGTTAAACTTTAAAATGAGTGAGTGGTGTACAAGTTTTGAAACAAATGCAGGGATAGTATCTTGTCTTGAGTTTTCAGTTATCTTCAAATAAGCACTATCTGTACTTAATTTCACTAGAACACAACACATTTTATTCGGATTGTTGAATCTTTTCAAATATGTATATGAAAGAATTTTTGAAATCATGACTTTCTTCAGGTAGTTATTTGAATCATTTCAAATAATCATAATTGAGATTTTTGGCTGACGAACTTGAGAAGTTCCTATCAATACATTCATCAGTTGTTGTTAGGAGATTTTGAGCAGCATCAGTCGAAGTTTACATTCTTTTCTATGAAGAAAAGAGTCGAATTTCATATTGATAAAATACATAAAGGATTTTCAAATAAGAGGTGTTATTTTGAATAGCCCGCTATTTCAGTAGATGTCACGTTTGAAGCTGTCATTTTTTGGCATTTAACAAGTAGAAACTGCGCCATTAATAAAAATGGAAGGATACACTCTTCAAAAATGCATTGAAATTATTTAAATTCCAAAATGATGACAATTTGGCCGAGACAGCAATAAAGAAATTCGTGGAAAAATTCGAGCTGTTGGGACCAGTTAGTGATGTGAAGAATTAAACCCGTGCACGTCGCTCAAGAACCATTGCTCTTTTGCGGGAAAAGTTTCCGGACCGTGTTATCTCTCGAAGAGGTGATCACAATTGGCCACCAAGATCTTGTGATTCAATACCTTGCGACTTCTTCCTTTGGGGTCACGGGTCACGTGAAAGAGAAGGCCTACGCCAATAGCCCAGCGTCGATTCAAGACCTCAAAGATGGAATTCCGTGAGGCTATCGAGGACATAGGGCAGCCACTTTGCGACTTGGTTATGGAAAATTTCATTGAAAGAATATGGTCCTGTAAGCGTGGTCGTGGTGGTCATTTGCCTGATGTTATTTTCCACTATTAAAGGCATAGCTTCTTCTTTATAATGAAATAACAATCCGATCATTTATATTGAAAAAGGGCATTTTTCTTTTAATATCACAATAACACCTCTTTTTGGAAAACCCTTTATATTATGAAAATACATATTTATTTATGAATATAGGAGACAGGGACTACTTCGATGGAAGATATTTTTCATCAGTTTGAGATTTTAATTTTTACTGTGCAGTATTTGGCTACCATTCTCCATTTTTCTAACTTTCTAAGATACTCGAAAATGTTCAACATCTATAAAAATCGTACATTCCAGCAGCAGCCACAAAATTCTGAGAAGCCGTCGAATCTAACCTGCCAATTCCCAGCCGGAATTCCCCAGCATCCGATTCCTTATCCCATTTTCAATTTCGACCGGGTCTATTAATCACCAAGTTCAGGATAATCTTCCGCATGTGTTAATAGTCGAACCGGGATGGTGTTGCCCGATTCTCTGGGGCAGAGGGCGGTTTTGCTCGAGGAAGTGGTACATATGTGCGGGACGATGTTCCCGACTCCCGAGGGATTCCTGTTTTCAGCCTTATCGACGTTGCCGCAGCATCTACGGTCCCTTGTCGCGATTACACGGATACACAGTTCGGTCTGGTTCCTTGGCTAAGAGTTTCGAGTTCTGGATTTCGAAATGGAGTGTATGGTTTGGTCGGTTGTGAAGGGATGCGTACTGATGGGATTTTGTTGTGGGCAATATGGGTTTACTTGTTTCGTTGCGATGTGTTCCTTTATGGTTGGTTTGAATTCGAGATGGTAGTTTCTAACAATTGAGATTGGAAATTGTTTATAAGTTATACTGTATTGACTGATCTGGTCTGTAGTCGCTGACTTCTGGGTCTCCTGTTAATCCTCTTATAGGTTATTACATAATATTCAATTATAGTACTAATAACTCGATCAACATTTGTGATAATTGCGGAATTAATAATCGGTTTCATCCTCTTCACTTTTGTCTTGGTATGTTCATCCATCAGTATCAATTATGTAATTCTGAAACATGTCAAAGTTTTTCACTGTTATTCCGAAATTAATTTGATATTTGGGGCAAATAACCGCTGTTTGAATCTAACTTTTGTTCTGATTACACGGATACATAGGTCGGTGCGGTTCCTTAGCTACGAGTTTCGAGTTCTGGATTTCGAGCTGAAGTGTGTGGACTGTATGGTTTGGTCGGTTGTGAAGGAAAGCGTTCTGATGAGATTTTCTTGTGGGCTATATGGGTTTACTTGTTTCGTTGCGATGTGTTCATTTAATGTAGTTTTGAATTCGACATGGTAGTTTTTAACAATTGAGATTGGAAATTGTTTATAAGTTGTATTCGCTGACTTCTGGGTCTCCTGTTACAGGTTATCACATAATTATCGTATTAATAATTCTATCAACATTTGTGATAATTGCGGAATTATTCATCGGTTTTATCCTTTTCAGCTATAGGCCTTTTCGGAAACTTACTCGGGTTAAGTCGATCCCTCACCTTACATTAGTTTACCTAACCCGAACATCAAACCCGTGTTCGGAAAGTACGGTGCTATTAACTCGATCACTGACCCAGGTTGATTTATCGTAACAAGAGCAGGGTCGTAGTCACCGCATGCGCACTGCAGTTTAATTTTGTATTTGGAAAAGGCGGGAATAAGACTTCTACTCTTTTCTTAGCAATTTCATAAATTCTATTCCAAAAAATTGCGATAAGAGAAGAGAATTTGGCTCGATGTAAAATGTGTGGTTCTATGAGCCAAGAAAATAATGTAAAACAACTTCTTCATAACTTTGTATGCAGATCTTTCTGCGCTTAAGCTATAGCTTTCTTAACTTCATTAACATAGTTTACTCAAAATAACATTAAACATGGGAGCGCACACCAGAAATATTATAAAACAGATCTAACAAAAGCCAATAAATTCAAGCAAAGCTAGAGACAATCCGAAAATAGACTGGGACTGAAAAAATAAATTCATAAAATATTTGGTTATGTTTAGATACGTCTGACACTTCAAATCCTAAACCTGATGTGTTCGTAAACTTAGAACCTGGGTCTGTGATCCGAGTAGATCCGTCACGTGATCCGGTGGATGTTCATAACCCGAAAACGCCTTATGTCTTGATTTGTTCATCCAGTATCAATTATGTAATTCTGAAGTACGTCAGAAGTTTTTCACTGTTATTCCGAAATCGAATTTGATATTTGGGGCTGTTTCAATTTAACTCTCGTCCTGATTACACGGATTCATAGTTCGGTGTGGTTCCTTGGCTACGAGTTTCGAGTTCTGCCTGGATTTAGAGCTGTACTTATGGTTTAGTTAGACGGTTGTTCGGCGTAGCGATATTATGACTTTGAGTTGCGTTGAATTGGAGATGGTAGTTTCAAACGATTAAGACTGGAAATCGTTTTTGCGAAGTGTCGACTCATCTGATCTGTAATATTTCACCTGTGTCTATTGTTATTAATTCTTCAATCATTTGAAACAATTCAACCAACATTCAAGACAATTGATTATATTAATAATCTGTTCCCTTTATAGAATAGAATTTTCAGCTAGGCTTATTGGGAATTCCTGTTTCAGCCTTAAGTATCGACGTTGCCGCAGCATCTACGGCCCCTTGTCGCGATTACACGGATACACAGTTTGGTCTGGTTCCTTGGCTAAGAGTTTCGAGTTCTGGATTTCGAAATGGAGTGTATGGTTTGGTCGGTTGTGAAGGGATGCGTGCTGATGGGATTTTGTTGCGGGCAATATGGGTTTACTTGTTTCGTTGCGATGTGTTCATTTATGGTTGGTTTGAATTCGAGATGGTAGTTTCTAACACTTGGAAATTGTTTATGAGTCTTACTGTATTGACTGATCTGGTCTGCAGTCGCTGAGTCTCCTGTTATAGGTCATCACATAATTATCGTACCAATAATTCGATCAAAATTTGAGATAATTGGGGAAATAATAATCGGTTTCATCCTTTTCACTTATAGGCCTTTTCGGAAACTTACTCGGGTTACCTATAACCCGAACATCCAACTCGTGTTCGGAAAGTATAGTCCGTCCACGAAAGTTGGAGCCATCGGTTGGCCATGACAATTTGGCATATTCCACTGGGTATATTAAAATTTTAAGTTATGTTGTTTGTTTTCTTGTCAGATTGATACGCAATGTTGTCAATATTGCACAGAGTTCTCTGATAGCTCGTGAGCTCGTCAGACGAGGCCGGGTACATTCGGCAACGTTGACTTTATTTTACGTTATGACAGTAAATATGTACTGCCAACTTCAGATAATTATAACGCCCACTTTGCGTTCAAACTTTCGTGAACGGACTATTAACTCGATCACTGACCCAGGTTGATTTATCGTTACCCTAAACAAGAGCAGGGCCGTAGAGTCACCGCATTCGCACTGCAGTTTAATTTTATATTTGAAGAAGGCTGTAATAAGTCCTCTACTCTTTTCTTAGTAATTTCATATATTCTATTCCTTGAAATTGCGGTAAAAGAAGAGAGTTTGTCTCAATGTAAAATGTGTGGTTCTATGAGCCAAGAGAATAATGTGAAACAACTTCTTCATTACTTTGTAAGCAGATCTTTCTGCGCTTAAACTACAGTCTTCTTTACTTCTTCAACAGAGTTACTCAAAGATAACATTAAACATGCTAGTTGGGATTTCGTTGTGGGCAATATGGGTTTACTTGCTTCGTTGCAATGATTTCATTTATGGCAGTTTTGAATTCGAGATGGTACACTGCTAGAAATTTCATTGTAAAATTACAGCACTTTACGTTGGCATTCTACAGCCAACGTAAAATGCTGTGATTTCACATTCCCACAAAGTGAAATTACACCAGAAGCCTGAATTTTCCATTTGAAAATACATGATTTTTCATGTACATTTCATGATTGAATTTACAGAATTTTATGTATTTCTACATCTTATTTTTACACTAGTATTGAAATATTCCATATAAATTTCACTCAGAAATATTACGATATAATTTTTATTGTATGATAAAAATGAAGCATTTCATTTCGGCTTATATTTATTTTATACACAACATTTTGTTCGCCAATTACGTGTTGACTACATCAGAGGAGTACGACGGGTGTTTTATTTTTATCATTCAATACATCGTAATAATTCTGAGTAAAATCTAAATAATAAAACATGATGAATAATAATTATTTATGTTTGTTAAGACACAAGAGATATAGCAAATGATGGCATCAATCGGGAAAGTATCGTACCAACAAAATATTTCAACTTGATTCGAAATCTACAAAATATGTATGATTCACATTTCTTCATCTTATAGATTCACCAACTTGTCCCGTAATGACTCTTCTGCTCTACCCTTATTTATTGATTTTGATCCTGCATCAGGATGAATCTGAAAAAAAAAGTTTTTGAATTTTCATTGCAAATTCACATACAGAGACGATAGCATTTTTTTGTATTGACCTCTACAAGAATTTCATTTCGTGTCATTATCGTAATTATCATAAACACACCTCACGTGATCTGAATTGCATAGTATTCTATGTGTTTCTACATTATCCATCGGAAAATTATATTTTTTAGTTACGTTTCCTCAGGTACAACAAAAATCCTTCGAAAATACATAAAAATTTGATAAGAGTGAAACAAAAATTGACCTGCTTCAGGATTTCGTTGCCAAATGTTTTTCTTCTGAGAAAATGAATTTATTCCATAATTTTGACAAGGACTGTATATCACAAATACGGAATCTTTTCACAATCTCAAACATCTGGCCCATTAGCTCAGTTGGTTAGAGCGTCGTGCTAATAACGCGAAGGTCGCGGGTTCGATCCCCTCATGGGCCACAAATTTTTTCCGTGAACACAATGTTGACAAAATATTCTTTTCGCATCAAAACCTTTTCAGTCAGAGCTATATACAGTGTGTACATTTGTGAGGTACATTTTCTTTCATCTTGCCTCAGATTCCCCAGAAAAAAGTGAAACAAGTTAACTTTCATTCATAGGGACACTTCATTTTATAGAGTTGATTCCAATCAACTTGTATTAACTATTGTGAGCCGAGACAGCAACCGCTTCAAATTCAACTCGAATCTAAATCTATCTCGAATATTTCAAGACAGAAGAGCACTTGAAAAAATAGCGATACATTTCTGCTTTTCTATTGTACATTCAAATGAAGTCCTGAAGATCCTGGATTCACTTTATGTTCACATTTTAATCTCAGCTTTTTTTCGCAGAATAAGAGTCTTTCCAAACCTCTATTGAATATAACACTATGATTGTCCCTAAAAAACTGTGCATTATCAGCAAATAACACTCAAACTTTATCACTATACAACATCATTGATGAATGAAACAAAATAATAAAGTTCTGAAACAATATCATGGGTTACTCCATAAAGCTTTTCTATGGTTGAACATAGGTTACATGTTACATTTATCTTTCCCATTCTGCTTCCTTCGTCTGTACCGAGCAACTGCTACGCTGTGTAGTTTTAAAAATTTTTTGCGAATTTTTCTTCATCGACTTTCTCAATTGATTCCACTCTTCCTTAATTTCCCCATCACCAGAACCATAAAATCCTCATTCAGTCGGAATCCATTTGGACCCCAAAACTAATTCCAAGGCCGGTTGAAAGGGACAGCAGAGCGAATGGCTAAACTAGCAAAACGTTTCTGATTGTACATTGCAATGGGGTCTATCCTAATCTTGATTGAATAAATGGAACATATCACCACAAATAACACTGATGCAATGATGCATCATGCAATACACACTTCACAAGAGCATTGTGATTGTATTAATTAATTAAGTTCCTAAAACAATACCATGGGGTACGGTACACCATTTCTTTGGTTGATCCAACAAATTGGATTCATTTTCAGTTATAATGTGTTTCCCTCGTCGTCACCAGGAACTGCTACTGAGAGTAGCTTTCGTCTCTCCCGAATTCTTTTTCGTCTACTTAGTGAATTAATTCTTATACCTTCGACACTGTTCCTTAATCTCTCCATCACCAAAGCCATAAAATCCTCATTCAGTCAGAGCTCATCAGGGCCCCAAACTCATTCCATGGCCGTTTAAAATTGACAGCAAATGGATAAACTTATTCCAAGGCCATTTAAAAGGAACAGCAAATGGATAAACTAGCAAATCGTTCTCTATTGTTCATTCAAATGCAGAGAGTCTGGATTTAATATTTAATCATTTAACATTTGGCGACCGCGACAAGACTCTTCTATGACAAGCGCGCAAAAAGTCAAGTTGACACATAAGAAATTTTTGTATATTTTGTAATAAAAAAGCTTTAATTGATATAATGAAAGTACATTTGGCCCTTGATTGACCAGGTATGCCCATACTTGTAAGTTGGAGTACTTTAGAATACTGAAGAAATACCAATTTAAAGAATATTATATCGAAGCTAAATCCATGAAGCAGACGAAGCAGTCAATTATAACCTCCTCATTTCCTTGTGATTAATGGGTATTATTAAGGTCGAGCACAGAGACGTACAATGGACGGTTTTTACAATAGTCGTGGATAAAATATGATACCATTATCTCTACAAATATACATCTCCGAATTATCAGCAAATAAAACTGATGCATTAAATAGTACATATTTTACAGCAAAACAAGACAAAATAATAAAGTTCCTCAAACAATGCTACGGGGTACACCATAATTTTCTTTGGCTGATGCAACAAATTAATTTCTCCCTCGTCTAAACCAAGCAACTGCTGCTACCGGAGTGTAGTCTACACTCTACTCAAATTTTTCTTCATCCACTTTGTGAATTGATTCCTAACACTCTTCCTTAATCCTCCCATCACCAAAGCCATAAAATCCTCATTCAGTCAGGACCCATCTGGACCCCAAAACTAATTCCAGGGCCGTTTAAAAGAGACAGCAGAGCAAATGGATAAACTAGCAAAACGTTTTCGATTGTACATTCAAATGCAGGGAGTCTGGGTACACCCCCCGATAACAAACCGATATATCGCCCCGCAATAGAACATTAACAAATTGCAGTTCACACTTAACGCGGAGCTCATTTCGGCATATGGGCCGAAATATATGCATTAAATAGACTACGGCCCGGATATTAGTCACAGTTGTGGGCGTGGAATCCCGGAGGGGGTGGATCGCGGGCCGAAAGTTTATAGATTGCCGCCGTTTCGACAGTTCATTGAATATCTAATTCGGGTTCCGGAATTGAGTGATACGTTTGAAGAATTGATTTCGTATTGATGGTATAATGTGATGGGGAGCGTTGCTCTATACGCTGCCTATGATATCGAGAGGATTTGATCAAGGGTGGTTGGAGTTTGAAGATATATCTGCTATTTGGATGTCTGAAACGAAATGGCTCTGAATACTGTTTTTGATAAGAGAAGGTTTAACGCGTAACATCGCCATGAATATTAATAAAGTGAAAGCAGAGAATAATTTAATAATCGATTGAAATCAACCAATATTAAACTCATACTTCGGAGCTAATCTCGTCCTCGTTTAAGACAAAATGCAAGGAAGTGGTATCAAACAGAGCACCTATAGATGATCATTTCGTCCTTATTAGGACTAATCAGCACTGGATAGCTCTGAATGATACAAGGTATTTCTAGGAACTTACCGCTACTCCGTTCAAGGTTCATGCTATGGAACAAGGTTTTCGTATGGAACTGGATATGGCTTCTTCGGTATATATTATACCTCAAAGAAGATGCCATTTCACTGTAAGTTCCGAGAAATACCTTGTACCATTCAGAGTTATCCCGTGCTGATGAGTCCTAATAACGAAATGGCCATCCATAGATGCTCTGTTTGATTTATCTGATGTACTGAGTATTCCAATCGAATAACTTTGGCAACAATGTGAATAGCAATAGTACCAATTCTTGGCAGCTCTAGTCCTAAGCTTACTGCTTAGTCAAAACAGGAATTGCGAATGGTTTCACCTTCTTATCTATCTCTGTTTTTGTCTGTGTATATGGTATGATGGAACAATAGTGTGAAATTAATGGAGATGATGAAAGTGAAGTGCGTTAAAATTTGTTTAGGATACAGAGAAAAGTTCATTTTGGCTGATGATTCGAGGACAAAATCAATACTGTTTGCAAGTAAGTACTACGAATTTGAACTTAAACTGATTCAGGTAATTTCCTTCAGTTTTCACAATCACTTCAATGCATTGTGAGAAGAGTTCAATTGACTGAAAGATAAGATGTACAAATTTACATTCATTTATATTTATAAGTACTTATATCTGACCTTTTCCTTTTTTGTCAAGCTATAGTTGAAAAACCTTTCCTTAGGGTGTTTTTGGAAGATACCTCTACTGTCAAACCCTCACTGGGATACCATCAGGTACATATCTATCTGTACTAATATCGGACCTTTTCCTTTTTTGTCAAGCTATAGTTGAAGAACCTTTCCTTAGGGTGTTTTTGGAAGATACCTCTACTGTCAAACCTTCACTTGGTATAGGGGAGAATAGGGTAATGGGAGTCAGCGGGTAATACGGGTCACCCTCATTTTTCCTAAACAGTATGTTCGAGCGACTAGAAGAAAGTTTCCGTATCACCATTCTAGACCCCCGGCGCTGCCTTAAACGCCCCGCACCAGTCTGCGATTGCGCCTTTGAGGGACAGTCATATTTAGTTTTCGTGCTCTTTCGAAGTAATTTTACGTCAATACAAATTTGAAGGTTTGTGTTGAATATATTACTGTATACGATCAAGACTTTTACATATACTTAGTCACATATTCTCAATGGAAAAATGCAGTTCAGATTATGTAAATGTGCGAAGGTTTTTTTTTATTTAATTCTTTTCTCATCGGTCCAGCTGTCGGTAATGAGAGTCAGGTGACTCCAATTACCCTCAAGTGACCACTGTTGGCTGCAAGTATGCATTTTGGTTAACGTTATTTTCATTTCAATCCAAGATTGCGATGCAGCTACAAGTACATCAACTCTCAATACTTTAAATGAAGTTCAGTCACCAATTCCTAGCACTTCGAAATGATTGGATTCATCAGATCTGAGAACTTACTGCTTCTGATTCTGAACCAGATATCTTAGCACTTGATCCTGGCAAGTGACAAGCAAAACGAAGTAGGTCCTACACTGAATAATTTGAAATTACCAGAGGAAATACTGGTTATGAATACAAGGGGCGAAAGAAACTACCTGAACTCCGGTTTACGAGAACATTAGGGAAAAAAATAAACAAATCAACAAAAACGTAGTTAGGAAAAAAGGAGAGAGATGTAAAGTTCAGGGAAAAATGACTATTGTACCAGAGAAGGCAAAGCGCCAAGTACTTCAAGAACCCAATGAAACTTCTGTGTCAGATGTTGTCCTGACGTAGAAGATGCTGAAGAACAATGACTTGTATGCCACGTCTTCGGCATCAGTAACGAGATGTGATACAGATGCATCTCATTTGGCTCTGGACATACACGAAGTGGGACTTAGCTAAGGGTTATCTGTGCAATATATGCTAGGCTGATTTTGACTCCGATTGCCCCCCAGAGTGATCCCTATTATCCACATATTGGTGTAATGGGAGTCAAATCTGTTTTTTTTGTAACACATATAATTTCCAAAATTGATTACCAAAATGAATGAAAATGATCTTAAATGTTAGTTAATTAAGTATATTATGTTTAAAGGTTGTTGAAATGAATATATTGCTCATAATTAAAATTTTATTTCAGTTCCCTCTTAAGTGATCCCCATTACCCCCTTTTACCCTACCATCAGGTACATATCTACATGTTAATTATGTATTTATCAGTGTGTAAATATAGTTTATCAACAGAAAAATGTTTTTCGATTTGGAAACGAATATTGTTGTAATCTTTCATCGTGAATAAATTCAAATGAATTGAATTAAAGAACATAAATAATAAACAAAAGATTAACATAGCGAGTAAGTACCTAGCTAAAAAAAATTAATAATTTATGGTTCATGATCTGCACTCTTTTAGCTTCGAAAGAACCTGTGTAGCAAATATCTGATATTCAGATTGCTGAATTACATTTTTCAGATAATAATTTGTCAATTCTCATCTCAAGGGTAAGTATAACCTTCAACTAAGTCAGTGCTAAATAACACCGGAAAGATTATTGCAACCTCACTAAGCTAGTGCAAATTAACGACTGAAACGGTGCTATTTCACACCGAAACCGATCTAACTCGTATCGTATTTCACACTAATAATTTGTGAAAAACAACTGAGCCAGTGTCAAAACATACTGGATGATCAATTGAGATTACACCGCTCTAGTGTGATTTAACACCTAACAAGTGCAAAGTCGCAAAGAACCCAATGAAAATCACAATCGCTTCAGTGTAAAAGTTGATTTATTCATATGAAAAAAGCAACACCTTTGAAATCATGAAACACACCAGAAAAATGTTGAACGTCGGTGATATTTTAGAAGGTGCGAAACACCAAAATATCAGGACCTCTAAGAAATACGGCCGGTGTCAGCGGGTGTTAGCTGGTGTTTGAAAATTTCTTAGAGTGTACTGTTATTGATTTCGTATAATTTATAATGTATTTATCCTGATGGTGTGTAGAGGAAGCACGTTGCACTTGAGGGTGGATGGACGATGGTTACAGCAGCGAGAACGTATGATATGCTTCCTAAATATCTGAGCACTGGCGTTTCCATCTGGCCATGAAATAACAATTTCATTAGATCATGGACAGGGAATGTCTTGCATGCATCGGTTCTATGCTGAATCGTAAACATGATAATAATAATTAAAGACATCTCGAGTTGAAGGCGTAATAAGAAGAAGCGTGACCTGCAGGTTAGAAATTCATCAAAAGATTGCTTTGACTACAGTTTTTACGGCTGCTGAGAATTGCAGGTCAGTTGATCCTTTGCGAGAAAAGTTTCCGGACCGATTTATCTCTCGAAGAGGTGATCAAAATCGGCCACCGAGATCTAGTGATTTAACACCTTGCGAGTTGCGACTTCTGTAGAAAGCCAGCAATTATGTGAACCTACCTTTATACGTAGAATATAGTTTAAGTTCTATGGTCGCACAGATGCATGTCAAGTCTGTCTGTCATTTTGTATTAACTAGAATAACAAGCGTCAGCGTACATGTTCTGTTCCTGTATTATTAATTCTAATAAAGTTTATCTAAATCACAAGTCATCACGCATTAATTCCACCAAATAAACCTACAACTTCTTCCTTTGGGGCTACGTGAAAGTGAAGGTCTACGCCAATAGCCCAGCGTCTTCTTCTTCTTCTCTGTGCGGTGCCTTACCAGCCGAACTGAGGCCTAGTGGCCCATTGTTCACCCGCATCGTTCTATAGAGACTCAGCTCCTCAGACACGAAGACAGAAATGTCCCAGCGTCGATTCAAGATCTCAAAGATGGAATTCGTGAGGCTTTCGAGGGCATATTGCAGCCACTTTGAGATTTGGTTATGAAAAATTTCATTAAAAGGTCATTTGCCTGATGTTATATTCCACTATTAACGGCATAACTTCTTCTTCATAATGAAATAAACATCCGATCATTTATATTGGAAAATTGCATTTTTCATTGAATATCAAAATAACACCTCTTATTGGAAAACTCTTTCATTTCTATTACTAGACTGTTTGCAGCCTATTGAAACTACGACTTTTATGAAAAGCTCTTGTTTTTTCACTTGATATATTTCTATAAATACAACTTCCCTGAGCCTTTCCAAAATCTAACCAACTCCACATCCCCTTCAGTAATTACCTCTTAACTATCCGCACAAACCATTTACAATAACGCGTGGGCGTATAAACACACTATCTATCATCCATCTTAATTCCAACCGCAGTCTGTCGTTCCGTTCGGACAGATGACTGGCCATTTTTCGAGACCTTTCAGAGGGCCACAATGACAATCTAATGAATTACAAATAGATCTCGAACGACAATCTGGGATAAACAGGAATGGATTGAATTATTTCTATTAGATGTCCCTTACCCCAATGCATAAATTCACGTATGGGTTAGTTTGCGTTTCCTCTGAGCAACCCTTCGAGACGCGCTTTGAATATGAAGGCCATTCAGTAGGGTTAGAGGAAATCGGAGAAATAATGGAATATTTATATTGGATGCATCGTGATTGATATAATATTTTTTTACCTACCACTTCGAGATCTATTGAAAAAGTTTCTGAAGTTTTTCTAAAGATCTGAGATATTGGTTCCATGAGAAAAGTTCTCCTTGGTAAGGTGCTTTTTAGGTGATTGTTTCTAAGCGAACATAGTGCCATAGTGATGTTTCATTGTCTGAAAACTTAGGATTTTGCCCATGCCAATGTCCTGCAAGGGTAATCATGTAGAATCAACAAATGACCTTGGGACGTATTTAAATGCCGTATTGCGCATGCGGAAACAGCGTCATTTATGCGTTAATGTTGCCAGACTGTGCACGTGGAATTTATTGTAATCAATCGCCAATTGAAAATTAATTCTTGAAATTGGTTATCATTTTTTTACATCGGAAAATTAAAAACTGGAATAATATGTAGGTGAATAGAACTATTAGATTTCAGTTTCCTAACTTTTTTCAATCTAGATCTGAAACAACAACGACACATTTTTTCATAGAATTATAATAGTAAAATTTGGTTATTATGTATTGCCGTGTAAAAAAGCTGTGACAATCTTAGTGTTATATATTTCAGGTCATAATTTAAATGAAAAAATAACTTATGAATTTGAATTCTGGTATAATAATTTTACTACAATTTTATGATTTCTCAGTTCGACGACCTCTTAAAAGAAAGAACTATTTCACTCAAGCGCCCTATGTTACAGAAAAATATACATATATAATTTATTTTCGTTTCAGGAAGAATATAATATATCATCTGTCTATTAGATAGAAACTGTGAAAAGTATCAAACGTTGACAAATTAAATTATTTTTACGATATTCGTTAAATACCTGATGTATTATCCAATCTGGCAACGTAGCTGTGCATTTGCCGTAACGCGCGCTCAGATTTCAAGTCATTTGTTGATTCTACATGATTACCCCTGCAAGTAATCATTCACAAGGCAGAGTCTCTTGAGTATATGATCGTCATTTTTGTAGTTTCAATTTACTGAGTGTGGTAACTTTTCATCAATGTTCGTAACCTTATTCAAATTGATGCACAAATTTCGATTATCAGTTTTTCAAATTTTTTTCAATAATTTCAGTTCTGCGAATTGATTGACTGCTATTATAAATGGAAATGAACTCAGTTGAGTCGTTCAGGAAAGGAGCAGCCCAAAGGCAACCTAAAATCATATTAGATCAATTCATTAAGAAAAAACATGTTTTGTCGAAGAAGAAAAGCACCTGGGTCTATTTTCATTTTAGCCATTCTCCTCCTGAGCGACTCCACTCAAGCATACAAAATAAGGATTAACGCAAGTAAAAATATAAACAAACCATGCTTCGGAGCTAGTTTCGTCTACGTTCGAAGAACATACAAGGAGGTAATATTAGTGCTGGGCGATGTTCATCGATGGTTTTGAAACATCGATGTTTTTGAATCGATGGTCGATGTTTTGACATCGATATTAGAGCTCACAAACATCGACATCGACATCGATGTTTACCTTTCGATGTTTAAAACATATACGTATAAAATCATATACCGCTAAGAATCGAAAAAAAAAATTGTAACCATCTAGTTTCCGAACGGACTGGTCAATTCCAACTTGTGCGCACGCGCAAACTGAAAATTTGACAAATCAGGAAAAATTGAGGTTATGTTTGACTCATTTTAAACGTGACAGATCTCCATGGTCATAGAATATAGAATTTTATTCTCGCTTCAAAGTCTATGGAGAATATGGAGATCTCAAAACAAAATTTCGAGGTTATGTCTTCGCGCCTGCACAGTAACTTAATATAAGTTATATATATAATAATATAAAATATAATTAATTAATTATAAATATAATTCAAATTCATCAGGTAAGTGTATTTTTGCTCAAAGTTGCTCAAGTTTTGTATTTGAAACAAATACGAGTATATACAGAAAATGCATTTTTTTCAGAGATACAATGCCGCCAAAAAGTGAACTATGGAAATATTTTGAAAAAGCGAAGACTGATAATGCTATAGCTATTTGTCGTTTTTGTTCAAAAAAATCAAAACTTCTGGGAACACGTCGAATCTGAAATGCCATCTAAATTTTAAGCACAAAGAAGTGATGCAGAAACACTCAATATCAGGTCCAGCACAAATATTAGAAAGCGATAATAAGGATGAGTCGAGTGTGGATACATTCTCTCTACAGGAAGAGCCAGCTTCTGAAGAAATCTCCGATGATGTGTATAGTCACTCCTCTGATTTATCTTTCAAACGGCAAAAAACAATAACTGAAAGCTTTTCATCTTTAAGATCTTACGCAACAGGTGGACAAAAGCATATCAAAATAACAAATGCTATATTGTTTATGATTTGTCGCGATTATCAACCCCTAAGTATTGTAGAAAATGAGGGATTTATTCAACTATTGCACACAACCTGCCCACAATATAAAATTCCATCGAGGAAGACAATTGGTGCATTAATTGATAAAAAATATGAAGCAGTTAGCAATCTGTTTCGAGAAAAAATCGATAAAATTGATAATTTAATATTAACTTGCGACATTTGGACAGAAACTAAGAGGTCCAAAAGCTTTCTTGGTGTCACCATCCATTTTTTAGATGGAAGTGAAATTTCTGATGCAACTTTAGGAATATACGAATTGAGTGATCGTCATACCGGGAATATATTTCTGAGTTTTTATCAAATATTTGTCAAGATTGGAATATTCCTGATGAAAAAATTACTTGCGTTGTAACTGATGGAGGTGCTAACATGGTGAAAGCGATAGAACTGGCTTTTGGCAAGCGGAAACACATTATTTGTTTCGCACACTTACTCAATTTGACTGTTACAAAGGCATTGGATCAAGTGGCTGAATTATCGGAAACCATAACAAAAGTGAAAAATATTGTGAAGTGGTTCAAGCAAAGTGTGGTGGCCAGTGATATGTTACGAAAGGTGCAAAATCAAAACGGAGAACCTCCGTTAACATTGAAACAAGATGTTCCAACACGGTGGAATTCCACCTTTTACATGCTTGAGCGATTCTTAAAATTGCGTCCACATATAAATAATATAATCAACACAAATATCTCAGCACCGTCTATGCTATCTGCAAGAGAAGTACAGGAACTACAAATGACAGTAGATTTACTACGACCCTTCGAACATGCTACAAAAGAAATATCAGGTTCGAAATACACAACTGGCAGTATAATCATGCCACTTGTTCGAAACATAAGATTGTGTCTCGAAAAAGGAGAAATTGTGGAAGGACTCCAACTCTCGAAGAATTTAAAAATAAATTTACTAAAAGAAATTGATAAAAGGATGGATGCAATTGATCAAATTACATTATTGGCGGCAGCTACTGTAATTGATCCGCGATTCAAAAAAATTTATTTCAGTAACGCCATTTATTGTGCTAGAGCTGTTGAATTTATCATTAGTATGAAGAAAAATCAAGATCCAGAACAATCAGATGCGAACACAGTAAACAGACAACCTACCGTGGAGTCAGACAATGCTATAAGTATGTTTTCACTTTTGCCAATTTATACTCTGATAAAATACTTCTTTTTTCAGCTACAGGCCATTTCAGTTTATGGGGAGAACATAATAGAATAATTTCAGAAAAGTTGACGGGTGTGAATGTAGAGGCAAACACAGACGTTGAAAATTGCCAAACCGAAATGACCCATTTTTTAAGGCAGCCTCCTGAACCGTTAGGGTGCAATCCTATTGTCTGGTGGCAACAAAATGCTATTAAATATCCGAATTTAGCACCAAAGGCATTAAAGTTATTAGGCGTTTTAGCCACCTCTGTACCGTCTGAACGGCTATTTTCAAAAGCCGGAGAAACGGTAGCTTCTAAACGAAATAGCTTGCATGGAAAGCGCCTTTCCAAGCTGCTTTTCTTGCAATCTATTGATTGCAAATTTTGGGACCTGAATTAACTTCAAGTAGAAGTTAGGAATTTTTTGTTTTTATATAATTTATTGCAGAATTTATTTATTAATTTTCAATAGAATGTTTTATTTATTTGTTTTTGTTACAGAATTTAATAAAGTTACATTTTGCTACTTTTTTACTTTGCTATATCCGTAGAGCCGGTACTATAAAACTATTTTGACAGATAACTAGAAGATAACTTGTGGAATGTGGTTCAAAAATTTAGAGATTTATCTGCTCTTTGTGGTCAAAATAAGTTCTATAACACCGACATTACCGACCCGTATGCACCGTTCTTTTAAGCAAAGAAGTGACGTTTATTCCTTTGATAAAACGTCATTTCAGGCCTTACGCATTCCTTAGACGAACAGTGCATACGGGCAAGTCGAGAACATTCATTTTTTTGACAACTGATATCAACGTTGACAACATTTCAATTTCAACATCGATGTTTAAAAAACATCGATAATATACAACCGATGTTTTCGCGACATCGATATTCGCTTTCGATGTTAACATCGATGGTCAACATCGATGGTTTGTGTCGATATCCCAGCACTAAATATCATTCATTGATAGCTATTTCGTCCCTATGGTATAGCTATAGAGAAAAGCTCTGAATGGTAGAGGCATTTCAGGACCCTATACTTAGATCTGACATACTCCTCCGGGTATTATTCGCACGAATACCGAAACAAAACGCCATCTCTGAGGGTTATTATGAATAGCCTGCATAAACCTTGAAAGAAGTTGCGAGATCTTATTCTGCGGTCATTCAGACTAAGGCAGTCTGTGAATGTGGTTGTTTAACCTTCAGTCGATTATCTGGAAACGCTCACGTTATTCGTAGCTAATCTTGTCAACGCTCAAAGAACATACAAGAATGTATATTCAGAGCATTAATAGATAGCTATCATTATGTCATCGATTACTCTCATCGTTGGATGTCATTATCAGCTCAAAACAACACATTTTAGAATGGAACCAGAGGGTCACCCTGTAGATCCGAAAATTCGGCGACAGAACCGATACGTAACGCGAACAACGAACTGTGGAACCTGGTGTCAGCGATATAGAACCGATACACTGACACATTTATGTCAGGTCATTTGCATCATTGAAACTTTTCACCAGAATATCTCATTAACATTGTTGCACAAATTTCAATCAGACATTTTTTCAATTTTTTTTATTGATTCCTGTCTCTGAAAAACGCATATGTCGGAGCTGATCTCGTCAACGCTCAAAGAACATACAACGTGGTAATATCATCTAGACTCTAAAGCAGTGATTCTCAACCTGTGGTACGCGTATGGTTTTCATGTGGCCCGCGAAATGAAAGGTCATAAAATAATCAGTTTAAATCTTGGATCTTGAGACCTAAATAAATGCGTCTGCCTACTTTTTTCAACTCAAAACGTTTGTATTATTGTGTTGACCAGAACCGCCTGAACACAGGTTCAGGTCCGAAGCTGGAAAAGGATCGTTTGAAATGTTCAACTTGTTTTCAGATTTTATCTCTGAAAATGAAGGCTTGAATAGGATGTTTCACATTAACTAGTTAAGTCCTACATCAAATCACTTCAGCATTCACAATTGGTGTTACAGAAGAAGAAGATTCAAGTCAATTTGTGATGAAGCATTTTGGCCTGAAGGAGTGGTTGTCAGGGAATTCAGTTTCAAAAATTTTTTACAATGGAAGAAGAACAGTCTGCACACCTAAAACAATTCTCAGAATGCAATTCAAAAATGTTCAAAGTCGCACATATTAATATACAATGCTTGAATACATCATATAATGCAGTTTTGGATTTTATTAAGGACACCAACATTGATTTTCTAGCAATAACAGAACATTGGCAAACTGAAGAACAACTTGACAGCTACCACATTAATGGATATATGAAAGTAACCAGTTACTGCAGAAAGGAAAGACAACATGGAGGATCGGTTATTTATGCTAAGAATGAATTCTCATGCAAAGACAGGTCAGATATTTCTAAATTCTCTGTTTCAGGAGTTATTGAATGTTGTGCATTGGAATTCTACTATATAGATTTCAAATTAATGTTACTATGTATTTATAGGCCGGATACACCACCTTATGCTAGTGCAGACATATTTTTCGAAAAGCTAATTGAAATATTGAATATTATTAATTTGGAAAATAACAACACAGTAATTATTGTAGGAGATTTCAACTTTGATTTTCTTATAGAAAATAATAACACCTGTGCCATGACAACAATTATGGGTAGTTTCAATTTGCGAATGCTAGTAAGGGAGCCAACTAGAAATACACATCACTCGTCTACTTGTCTCGATAATGTTTTTACCAATATAGAGGAATGCACAGTTCAAGTAGTTCAACCGCATTTATCTGACCATTTGGCACAATTGATGTCTTTTGAAATTAAAAACGCATCCTACCACAAAGCTTATAAGAAAATGATTAGAAAATACAATGATAATAATCTGTATAAATTTACGAGTGATTTAGCATCCTTTGACTGGAGTGGTTTGAATGTTTTTGGCGATGAACAGGTCGATGAGATGTGGGATTTCTTTTCTGATAATTTTGGCTATATGTTTTGCAGTTCATTTCCACTTGTGACGGTAACAACAGATAGTAAGCGCATTTCTAATAAATGTAATGTTAGTTATAAAAATGATCCTGAGATTTCTGATTTGAAGAAGAAACTTGATGTACTTTATGTCTTATCACTTAATGAACCTGAATATATTCAACAATACAAAACAATCAAAAAGCAATATGATCAGAAGATTACTGAAAAAAAACAAAACTATTTAGCAAACAAGATCACATGCTCTGATAACAAGACTAAAACAACTTGGGAATTGATTAAATCTTTAACTGGTAAATGTAGTTCCAAAAAACAAGCTCTACCATCTGGCAATCCAAAACTACTAGTGGAAGATTTCAACACCTATTTTGTCAATGTTGCTTCCGATAATGTAATGATACCACAAACAGAATATAATGGTAAATTGAAGCACGTACGTGGATCCTTCTTTGTTTTTGAAATAGAATCAGAATTATCAGATTATTCGAGTAGTCAAACAGTTGAAAAATTCTTTATCATCAGGTCATGATCAAATTCCTAATTTTATCATAAAAAGGGTTATTCACTTGATTGTTGAGCCATTAAGGTATATCATTAATAAGGCCTTTATCACTGGTATATTTCCAAGTGCACTTAAGGTTTCAATTGTTTCACCTATATATAAATCTGGTACTGAGGATGATCTTGGCAACTACCGACCGATTAATCTATTAACAACTTTTTCTAAGATATTTGAAAAGATTTTGGCCAATCGTCTTGTTAAGTTTTTCAGAAAACACGAAATTTTCTGCCCAGCCCAACATGGATACATGAATAGGAAAAATACAACAACTGCAGTTTTCGAACTAACTCAAAAAGTTATAGAAGCTTTAGAGAGAGGCAAAATTCCGATTGGTTTATTTCTGGATTTGTCGAAGGCGTTTGATTGCGTTGATCATGATACACTTTTAAAGAAACTTGAAGCTTATGGAATTCGAGACAATCAACTTAAGTTGATGAAATCATATCTAAAAGGCCGAAAACAGAAAGTGCGTATTAATGTTGATAACAATATTTTTATATCTGAAGAAAAAGAGATCACTCGTGGTGTGCCACAGGGCAGCATTTTAGGTCCACTCCTTTTCATTCTCTACATCAATGATCTGCCATTCAATATTAGTCAGTTGCTTAATATGATTTTGTATGTTGATGATACCAATATACTGAAATTACTAAATGATCTACTAAAATTAGTTGAAGAATTGAATAAAGCATTTGTCGATGTGAAGGACTGGTGCTCCATGAATGGCTTGAAATTAAATGCTGGAAAAACGGAATGTGTAATTTTTTATAATTCTAGATCAAAAACTCAGTTACCAAGTAGTGTAGTTTTGGATAACACTAGTGTAGAGATTACTGGTTCTACTAAATTTTTGGGTATTTATGTTGACAGCGAATTGAAGTGGAAAAATCATGTAGATCAGTTGAACAAGAAATTAAATTCGTCCTTGTATGCCATAAATGTTTTGAAAAAGTCTGTAGATATTCCTACATTGAGGGTTGTTTATTTCTCATGTTTCCAATCTAACCTGTCTTATGGTATTGTGTGCTGGGGTAATAGTTCATTTATATCTAGCCTATTTGTTAAACAAAAACTAATGATAAGATCTATATTTGGTATGAAATACAGGCAAACATGCAGGGGTGTTTTCCGTGCTCACAGAATACATACCTTGACTGGACTTTACATTTATAATTGCATTAAGTTTCTTCTGCAGCACAAAGAATTATTCGAGAAGTTCAAAAATAATAATTTAAAAACAAGGCAAATCGATCAATATCTCTATCCAGTATACTCTTTAACTGTGACCCACAATAATGCTATGTATATGTGTATTAAATTGTATAATGTTCTACCAAAGCAATTTCGTAATGTAAATAGTGAAATTTTGTTTATTAGAAAATTGGATGAATTTATAATGAAATGTGAACCATATAATATAGAAGAATTTCTGGATTTCTGTAAGAGGGAAAGGAATGTAATCCTTTAACTTTTGTGCTTTTTTGTTGACATTTATTCTTGTACATTCAAATGTCCTATGAATTGAATAAAGGTCGACTTGAGCCTATTAGCGTAGAAAGGGTGTGATTTTTCACACCCCCTAGCGATCGGCTATCACACTCCCTACTAAGGGGAACATTCACTCATCCCGGATAGCAAGTATCAGGGGGATTGAGCTCTGAGGTCTTCGGTGTTCTTCTTCTCCTGGGTCCTGGGTTGTTCGTCCTTCGTTGCTTGGTCCTGGATCTCTCGGTTGATGTCGTGGTAGTTGGTTTTGCAATGTTTCCCTCCATGGTTGTTCCTGGTGTCCATCGTGACCTACAAACTTCCTTACCGTTCTAGCAGTACCAAGAAGTACTGCTTTTTGCATTACTTTAAACAGGTTTTCATCCAAATCTAGCTCCTTGAGGTTGGACTTGAGGCTCTTAGGAATAATTCCTGTGGTTGATATGAGAACGGGAATGGTTCTGGTACAAGACATTCCCCACTGCCTTTTAATCTGAAGTTCAAGCTCTCGATATTTCGATATTTTTTCAGCATATTTTTGACGTAGATTGTTGTTGTTCGGGATGGCTGCGTCTATAAGTATTGCTCTCTTCTCTTTTTTCTTCACTAGGATTATATCTGGCCTGTTATTAGCAACTGTTAAATTTGTAAGTACTGTGCGGTCCCAGTATAACCTGTAAAGGTTGTTCTCCAGTATTACTTCAGGCTGATACTTATAATATGGAATTGTTTCGGACTGCAGAATCTTCAGTTGGATGGCGAGTTCCTGATGAAGTATTTTACAAACTGCATCATGTCGACTCTTATATTCATTTCCAGCAAACATTTGGCAGCCTCCTGTAATATGTTGGATTGTTTCTGATGTTTGGCATCCGTAGCGGCATCTATCGTCGGTGAGGCTCCTATCCGTCATGATATATTTCTGATAGTTTTTAGTTTGCACTACTTGATCTTGAATGGCAAGGAGGAAACCTTCTGTCTCAGGAAACAATCTTCCAGAAGTCAGCCAGTAGTTCGACGCAGGAATGTCGACATGTTCCTGGGTGACCTCGTTCAGGTGTCTTCCATGTAGGGGCTTTTCTCTCCATCTTTGAATTTTATCACTATCCGTCTGTGTGGTGTTTTCATGAGGGTGCTCGCTTAGTAATAGAGGTGTTGAACAATTTGCTTCAATCAGTATCTTATGTAAGTCCGATGTGTTTGCTTTATCTATAAAATAATTTCTCAAGTTGTTTATTTGTTCAGCTGCCATTTTCTTTATGTCCACAAAGCCTTGTCCGCCTTGAGTTCTTGGAATTGTTGTTCTTTCAACACAGCATTTAGGATGATGCTTGTTGGCCTTTGTACATACATAATTATTATTATTATTATTATTATTATTACTTTGAGAAGTACTTCCCTGCTGATACAGATGTGAGGAAAAATAATCTGTGGGTGATTGATCCCCTTTTAGCAACCCACGATAATAATCTGTCTATTCAGGAAAATGAACAGCTTATTGAAATTTCATCCGATGATTTTTTGAAAGTGATAAAATCTCACTGCAAAAATTTTGCAGATTTTTGGCTAGGATTACTTGATGAAAGTACATTGCTAAGTGAGAAAGCTTTGGAACTTCTTCTTCCTTTTTATTCATTTATCTCATTAAGGCAGCATTCTGAATATTATGTGTCATCAAGAATAAACACAGAAAAAGGTTGTTAAATTTGAATGGCGTTAACTTCTTTCGAGCCAAATATTGAGAAACCAAGTGAGAAGCAGGACCAAGGCCGTCATTAACGTCTTAATTCGGTGCTATATACGACTTTTTATTTTGTTTTTTATATTTCTTTTATCTTTCACTATGTATTTTTTTATTTCTAAATAATGAATTCATTAGTAAAACTTGTGCTCATCTCATTTTACCTTTTACTGGTAAATATTAATAATATATCTGTGGTCCGCCAAGAATTCCGAAAGGTACAAGTTGTCCTCAGTGGTGAAAAAGGTTGATAATCACTGCTCCAAAGCACCCATAGATAGCTATTTCGTCCAATTGGGCTCATTATTATACCATCATTCTCCTCGTTCGATATCATTACCAGCTCAAAACAACAAAGATTAGAATGGAACCAAAGGGTCACCCTGTAGACTGTGCAAAATCAGCTTCAGCCGCCGAGACAAGGCACCTTCGATCCGAAAATCCGGCGACAGAACCGATACGTAACACGAACAACGAACTGTCGAACCTGGTGTCAGCGAATCGGGGTAACAAACGAGCGTAGCGAGGCAATCAGGAACTATCCCGTCTTACAGGGAAAAGGCGGGAACGGGAACCTTGTCGAGCGGTTTGGAGCCAGTGGTGATGCTCTGACATCTACCCCGTGGGGTGTAGGGGCTCACTGTTCATTGTATACCCCCGAATTGGGACAGCTGTAACGGGATGTCCATTTGGATATATGGTATTAGTTGATGTTTCACGGGAGGATGTGGTAAGGGAAGAATTTTAGCAACGATTGATTAAATCATGATAAGGTCGATACTATTGAATTGTTATGTTATGGGTTGTTTTCATCATCTTCTATTCTTCTGAATGAAAATAAGTTGCCAGCTGTGATATTGAAAACATTTACTGAAAAACTATATAGTCCGTCCACGAAACGTTGAGCTGTCGGTTGGCCATGACAATTTGGCATATTCCACTGTGTATATTAGAATTTTAGGTTATGTTCTTTATTTTCTTGTCAGATTGATACGCAATGTTGTCAATATTGCATGAATTCTATGATAATTCGCAAGCTTGTCGGACGAGACCGGGTATATTCGGAAACGTTGACTTTATTTTACGTTATGACAGCAAATACTGCCAACTTCAGATGAATAAACAAACGCCTACTATGCGCTCAAACTTTCGTGAACGGACTATACCTGTCAATTTGATATCTCTCCTGGTGCAATCCGATGAACGTTCTCATTTGCATTCTTCATTCGAATGTAAAGTTTTCCAGTAATCATTAGCGCTTTTCGGAAACTTACTCAGGGTTATTAACTCGATCCATTGGATCCGTGACGGATCTACTCGGATCACGGACCCGGGTTGTAAGTTTACGAACACATCAGGTTTAGGATTTGAAGTGTCAGACGTATCAATAACATAACCAAATATTTTATGCATTTATTTTCTCAGTCCCAGTCTATTTTCGGATTGTCTCTAGCTTTGCTTGCATTGATAGGCTTTTGTAAAATCTTTCTTATAATTACTAGTGTGCCCTTCTATGTTTAATGTTTTTTTTGAGTACCTATATTAAAGAAGTAAAAAGTTTGGTTTTTCAATCCCAGTTTATTTTCGGGTTGTTTCTAGCTTTGCTTGCATTTATTGGCTTTTGTGAAATCTGTCTTATAATTTCTGGTGTGTCCTCCCCTTGTCGAGCGGTTTGGAGCCAGTGGTGATGCTCTGACATCTACCCCGTGGGGTGTATGAGGCTCACTGTTCATTATACCCCGAATTGGGACAACTGTAACGGGGTCCATTTGGATATATGGTATTAGTTGATGTTTCACGGAGGATGTGGTTGGATGTGGTGAGCGAAGAATTTTAGCAACGATTGATAATCATGATAAGGTCGATACATAAACCTAATAAGAATGGACACCGCATGAGAAAGAGAGGTCATTTGGTCGAATGTGATGGAGCTATTGTGGGCAATGTCAGTTGTCAATAAAAAAAACCCACCAAATAGATCATTCCAACGAAATATATCAGAAAATATATGACTTCAATTCAGACTTTAGTATGACTTGAATTATATTCCACGCATCAACTCCTTGTGGGCAAAGCAAAGCCTGGGGTTACATAAATATTTGTTTACATCTTCCATATGATTTTGAGTTGCCCACAAACTTGGTTCATCTCTTTTCTTCGATAAGATCGCATATGTCTTTCTCTCTGTAATGTAGCAAAGTGTTTCGATCTTCTGTTAAGTCACGTGATTCTGCATCCATAATAACTATAGATCTATGGGATACTATTGAATTGTTATCTGGGTTGTTTTCATCATCTTCTATTCTTCCGAATGGAGATAAGTTGCCAGCTGTGATACTGAAAACTTGTGATTCACTGAAAAGACTATACCTGTCAATTTGATAGCTCTCCTGATGCAATCCGCTGAACTTTCTCATTTGCACTTCCCATTCGAATGTAAAGTTTTCCAGTGATATCATTTGGCGTTTTCGGAAACTTACTCAGGGTTATTAACTCGATCCATTGGATCACGTGACGGATCTACTGAGATCACAGACCCAGGTTCTAAGTTTACGAACACATCAGGTTATGAATTTATTTTTTCAGTCTCAGTTTATTTTAGGATTGTCCCTAGCTTTGCTTGCATTGATTGGCTTTTTTAAAATCTTCCTATAATTTCTGGTGTGCCCTTCCTCTGTTGGCCGGTTTGGAGTCAGTGGTGATGCTCTTACATCTACCCCGTGGGGTGTATGAGGCTCACTGTTCATTGTATACCCCCGAATTGGGACAGCTGTAACGGGATGTCCACTTGGATATATGGTATTAGTTGATGTTTCACGGAGGATGTGGTTGGATGTGGTGAGGGAAGAATTTTAGCAACGATTGATTAAACCATGATAAGGTGGATACCATTGAATAGTTATTTGGGTTGTTTTCATCATCTTCCGAATGAAGATAAGTTGCCAGCTGTGTATTGACCACTTGTGATTTACTGAAAAGATTATTACTGTTTATTTTATAGCTCTCCTGAAGCAATCCGCTGAACTTTCTCATTTGTACTCCCCATTCGAATGTAAAGTTTTCCAGCGATATCATCAAGCGTTTTCGGAAACTTACTCAGGGTTATTTAGCCTATTCGTTTCAAAGAGTTTTGTGCTCCTGAGTAACTCAAAAGCTCGAAATACGGGCTACCATTGGTTGTGCACTAGCACTGAAACAGTCAACTCGATCCACTGGACCACGTGACGGATTCTGAGTTTACGAACACATCAGGATTAGGATTTGAAGTGTCAGACGTATCGATAACATAACCAAATATTTTATCAATTTAATTCTTCAGTCCCAGTCTATTTTCGAATTGTCTCTAGCTTTACTTGCATTGATAGGCTTTTGTAAAATCTTTATTATAATTTCTGATGTGCCCTTCCATGTTTAATGTTATTTTTGAGTACATATGTTAAAGTAGTGAAGAATTTGGTTTTTCAGCCCTAGTTTATTTTCGGATTGCTTCTAGCTTTGCTTGCATTTACTGGCTTATAATTTCTGGTGTGCCCTCCCATGTTCAATGTTATCTTTGAGTAACTCTGTTGAAGAAGTAAAAGGGGCTGTAGCTTAAACGCAGAAAGATCTGCAAACAAAATTATGAAGATGTTGTATTACATTATTTTCTTGGCTCATAGAACCACACATTTTACATTGAGCCAAACCCTCTTCTCTTACCGCAATTTTTAGGAATAAAATATATGTAATTACTAAGAAAAGAGTGTAGAACCTATTTCCGCCTTTTTCAAATACAAAATTAAACTGCAGTGCGCATGCGGTGACTCTACGACCTAGCTCTTGTTTAGGATTACGATAAATCAACCTGGGTCAGTGATCGAGTTAATAGCACCGTACTTTCCGAACACGGGTTGGATGTTTGGTTTAGGTAAACGAACGCGGAAGGGATCGAGTTAACCCTAATAAGTTTCCGAAAAGGCCTATTGTATCTGATTATCGGTTAATTTCGGATGATACCATGCAGTAAATCGTTTGAGATAAAGAGTAGATCTGGAAGAAATAGTTTATCATGATCAACCGATCAAAATAATGCAATGGCAGCTCATATAATACAAATAATGACCCCATTACCACTTACAAGGGTTTCCTTTCAATTTTGGAAACGAAAAACGAATATTAATATTCAAAAATCGCTTCATACTCATCCAAGGGTTTTCCAGTAAGAGGTGTTTTTTTGATAGTCAAAGAAAAATGCCATTTTTCAATATAAATAATCGGATGTTTATTTCATTATAAAGAAGAAGCTATGCCGTTATTAGTGAAAAATAACATCCGTCAAATGACCACCACGACCACGCTTACAGGACTATATCCTTTTAATGAAATTTTCCACAACCAACTCGCTGCCCTATGACCTCGATATCCTCACGAATTGCATCTTTGAATTGACGCTGGGCTATTGACGTAGACCTTCTATTTCACGTGGCCCCAAAGGAAGAACTCGCAAGGTGTTAAATCACAAGATCTCGGTGTAAAAGATCATAAATTCCTACTTTATTGTTTCTTTTCTCAAAAGCTCAGAATGAAGAATATTCATTTTTCTAACAGTGAATTCACGGATACAGAAATGGAACCTTTCGAAATGGTTCTATCTCAATCAATAACCTCAGCAGCCCTGTGCGAGCTTCACGTCAATGTCTACATTCATGATCATGAAGCGAGCTAAGCTGAGGGTAAAATCTTATAGATTTGAGGTCATAAGGGGAAAAAAGATAAATGTTGAGAAACGGCATCGTAATAAATTACCAGAACCCATTTAGTTCCTCATCTCATTCATTCCAATTGAAATGTTACGTTATATTCCAAACAACTGAATATCCTGTTTTACCATTGGTTACCTGATCACCAAAACAGACCAACCACCAAGCCCGTCAGGGTGTGTCAGAATCCGCATTCACACATGTCGTATTAGGCACATGACACTTCCCAAACATCCTTCATTAAAAGAACCATTATTTAGATTAATGTTGGCCCCTATTGCGGTTTAGAAATGCACGAAAGTAGTATTCGTCTGTTGCCAATGCCAAGAGGGGCAAACCAGATAAAATACTCCCTTTTTTTATTTCGCGTACATTGTACTTGGCTACGTAAATGATACGTAGACTCCTGTGGCGATCCTGAATGGATACGGATCCAGGACCCACAGGATGGGATCCGTGTGTTTAATGGACATCACTTTACATCTGTCTCAATTGGGGTACAATATATGGGGACCTATGGCCGATGTTTGCCGTGTTTTACCCGCTATGGCGGTGAGGTAAGGTAATAAAGTCATACACGGTTACATATGCCTGTGCGTGAGATACAATTAGATGGCATGGGGGACAGTTCACAGTTGCCACCATTATTTCGTGGAATCGATAGTTTAATGATGGAAAAACTTTGTGATTTTGTATCTCATGCTGCCTGAAGAAAATTTCCTTATTTTTCATTGTTTGCAGGAGTTATTATATTACTTTTGAAGCTGATGGAAGTTATCATGACAATCAGAAAAATTTAAAAGACCGGTCGTGAAGACTGAAATTTTGTAAAAAGGCTCCTGACTTTGATACTGCCTGGAATGAGAATTAATTTGGTGTCAACGACATTAATATGGATTGATCAGGAAATAATGTACGTTGACGGGATTAGATCCGAAGTATGGCTTTAATATTGGTTGATTTTAAATCAATATATTATTCTCCGCTTTCATTATTTGGAAATAATACAGTTACATAGTGTTTTTATTTATTGAAATGCAGTTAATAATAATAATAAAATAATTATTATTTATTATACCCAACAGATGATTCCCAATTATAGGGTTATATTGAAGTAATACACCGACAACTCAAAATGAAAGAAAACATTTTCATATTAACATTGTAACCCAGAAACAGCTTGGAACTCAAAACACTATGAAAACAAAGTTTAAAACTAGTTTATTAGCACATTCACATGATAGATATATAGGTGCAACCGTCCGCTACATGTGTACATGTGATAAGCTTGTCAAAGTCAAGAGATACATTATAGTCATAGACTAACTAACGGAGAATAGATGAGACACTAGTAGAAACAAGCTTCAATGCCATCTTTTTTTTGTACAACATTACTAATTCGTGAAAAAGCTCAATTGAAAAAGGAATCTGTATCGGTAAAGCTGCCTCAAAAAGAATTCTGTAGTGCACCTTTTGAATAGGTAGGTACACCCCTATACAAGAGGGCAAAAAGCTTTTGAAATTCAATTTCCAAAAGGAAATCCGAATGGATTCGTGCAAGTTATCGATGAGTGAGGAAATTTATTTTCATGAAAATAATACCTGCAACGAACTTTCATCTGATTTTCTTTTGAATCGAGAATGAGGATCAATAATAATCAAATTCTGGATGGAATAAAAATTTATTAACTGAAATAGGTATCACCATGAAAATATGTACAGATTTATTTCAATAAATATCTAATCAATAACTAATAATTGCATTGAAAACATTCTTCAAAACTAAAAATAATGAATTCAATGATACAAAATATGAGTATCTACCGACCTAAATTTAAATACATGAAAAACTTTTATGAAAATCGAGTATCTTAATTCTTATAGTTAACAGAATACATGTAATTTTATATATTACCTTCTTGCATCTCGATTTTCACATCCAATAACACAGCAGTCTTCACTCTTGCAGGCATATCGAAATTTATTGTATTTCAAAAAGAACGTGTCAAAACCACTCCTTGTGTCAGTTTGACAATTCAAAGGTTTTTTGATATAATGATTTTACATACTTACTATTTTCTCGATAGGATTCCATGAAGCACACGACATTAACTATCAAATTGAAATAATTTTTTCGTGTATTAGTCTCCTCCTCGACAGATGTCGCGGAATATACGAGTGGCTCATCTATTTTATTAGTTTGTCTATGCATATATGTAGTTAGATATTCAATTTGAACGAACTCAATTTATGGCTGCATTCAGTATAGAAAACAACGAAAAAACATACACGACAATTAGTGGTAGCCTCCAGAAAATCTGCAAATATCTATCAATATCACTTACATTCTAATGTAAAAATTTAAAAAAATACCAAGATGAAAAAACCGAAGAACTGCAAAACTTAACTGTTGTTTTAACTCGTTTTTTCTATGTTCATTATCATCGAAAAATAATTTATTAATTGATATATCAGAAGATATACGAGTACATATAGATTTCTTATGATATTTAATATCTATACAAGTCTCGTTATTACCTGGTCGTTCCAACAAGGATTAAGGAAAATGAGTTCAATATTTCCACCTATATTCATATTGACAAATATGCGCTCATTGATTATAATTCTTTCACTATTAATTGAATATTAAAATTATTATTATTTCCATCTGAACAGAAATGAATGAAGCGAATAATTTATTAATTATAATACATTAGCGTCTAGTCCATCAAACCGCACATTTTGAAATTTTCATAATTATTCATTCCACGGTTTGTCATTACTATTTTGCATAATTAGACTTGGCAGGAAATATGTTCGTAATTGAATAAATAGCTAATTGAGATTTTTCACCATTTTATTATGATTGATTAGTCGCTGAACGCGAAACCATGTATCTGTTTATGGAATATTTCCCGATATACTTAATGAACCCATATGAGTGCTCTTGTTACATGTTAACGACCAATTCATTCGCGATTTTTCTTAGTTAAAGAATCTTGTCAGCAGTCAAGGACAGCTCGACTCAACGAACAGTGTATGATATGCTGATACTTGATATCTTGCAATTGATATAAACTAATATGGAAGTGGATGGTTAGTACTGGGAACACACCTTAACAAATTTGTAACGTTATTATTTTGAATTTGTCATGAAATGTAGTTTTGCCATCTTTTTCCAAAAATTATTAGTTAAGTAAACTTATTGGGATGCTTCATTTTCTAAATTTCCTTATTGTTGTAAATAATTATTCACTTTGTTTACCTACCTTTTCCGCGAGTTGTTTTCCGTCAGAAAACGGTTTGTTTATTATTGTTTAAAATTTTGAGGTTAGTGATTGTTGTCATTTATTTTGTGGTTGTCATTTTGTAGTTCAAATTGGATTATTTGGCCTCAGTAAAGTACTTCGGAAAATCGTGGAAGAATTATAGAAATGGATTTATAGAGACCCTCCTCTGGTATAAACTGCGTTGATAATTTGTGATATTATTCTGTAAGGTAATTTTATATGTAACTGTGAGCAATTATAGTGAGGTCCACTTCATAAGTTGTGTTGGGTCCCAACAAAGGTGCTCGTATATCCCTTTAGGATTGTGTTATAGGATAATTGATCGGTATTCCCTTCAGGAATCATTGTTTAGTATAGCGTAGTTATTGTCAATCTGAACCAGAACGTAAAGCTGAATGTGAGCTGATTAAGTGGGTTTATTGTGTTAACTTAGATTATTCGTTCTTATCTGATTTAGTGTATTTTAGTAAGTTTTTCTTCTGACTACCCCTTGGGGGAAAATATTTATCCGTATTGTATCAACCACTGCACATATATTTTTGTTTTGGTAATAAATTATTGTGACTTGAATTTTGAGGGATTTTGGTTAACTCTTACTCTGGTAGAGGAGTAAGCAGTTCATTTACCTTGAGTAGGCAGGCATTACTCTACCTGGCGCCCATTACATTCCATCATATCTAACTCACTCCCTTCTTCACTGAGTGTGGCCGCGAGCCATTCATGCATTGAGACCGGCTTTCCCCAAAGTCAACGTTTCAAATTTCATTGAATGAAGATTTTCAATGATTCCTTGATAGAACCACTCAGTAACTTGATTATGATGATACATATTTTCTTGAACGGTTGGAGTAAGTATTGAAAAGCAACATTCAATTTAGTGGGGGTTCACTATAAACTTCATTTTAGGCAAGTAAATAAAACCCTTAACATACAATTCTTCATTCAAACATTTTATGTTAAAATTTAAAAAACCATGTAAAACACTTCATAGTACTTCAGTTCGTGTTAGTGTATTAGTATCGTGATAAAATAATTAGATTATCCCATCATAACACTTCATACTGCTTTTTGATCAATGAAGTAATATGTATTACCTTGATAGCATGCATCAAGAATGAACAATTAAATCAGAAGAAAAATTTGAATTTCACGTTGGCTGGAGTTTTCAAGACTATTGATATTTCTCAGTGTAGCAAACCATATGAGGATTGTCATTCTCAGTAAAAGCAGAGGAAAATGTGAGCAAGACAATAGTTATTTTTGTATCTAGTGCGCGAAATGCTACTTTGGTGATCGAGAACTGATTTTTTTACGAGGCGCAGCCGAGTTAAAAAAATAGTCGAGATCACCAAAGTATTTCGCGCATGAGATGCAAACAAAATTTTTTCTACAAACGCTTAGCTTAATATAAAAAAAAATATTGAACTGGTTTGAACTGTTTTTCCAAATCAAGTAATTAGGTATTATAACTATGGGCAATATATTCTATGTTGAAAGGAACACTCAATGTTAAAGAAAACGTGGATTTCAAGAAATTTACCAAGTTAAAATATAAAATCCCATATAGTTTACATGCAGTGTGCGAAGTAAGTATTTCGCACACTACTTCGCGCACGGTGTCATAGTAACGAAGGAAATGGAAAAAAGGGTCACTTCGCATATTCTTGCCAATGCGCGAACCTTGTCATTTTTTGACGTTTGTAGAAAAATAGTTATTTTTGTATCTAGTGCGCGAAATGCTACATTGGTGATCGAGAACTGATTTTTTTAACGAGGCGCAGCCGAGTTAAAAAAAATAGTCGAGATCACCAAAGTATTTCGCGCATGAGATGCAAACAAAATTTTTTCTACAAACGCTTAGCTTAATATGAAAAAAAATATTGAACTGGTTTGAACTGTTTTTTCAAATCAAGTAATTAGGTATTATAACTATGGGCAATATATTCTATGTTGAAAGCAACACTCAATGTTAAAGAAAACGTGGATTTCAAGGAATTCACCAAGTTAAAATATAAAATCCCATATAGTTTACATGCAGTGTGCGAAGTAAGTATTTCGCACACTTCTTCGCGCACGGTGTCATAGTAACAAAGGAAAATGAAAAAAAGGGTCACTTCGCATATTCTTGCCAATGCGCGAACCTTGTCATTTTTTGACGTTTGTAGAAAAAAGTATTTTTACATATAATAGGTACAAGAGCACAGAAATAACAACCCCAGCAAAAGCTGTCTTCATTCCTGTATAAGGTGATGAATGAATTGTTTAAAAGACAAGCCGTGTACTTATATCGGTGTACTTGTTTTATGGATAGATAATTTGAACAGTCAACCTGAAAAAGCAAAACAATGCCACGAAGTAAAGAAAAAATATTGAATTAATAGAAGTGTTTCTAAAAAACTTTTTAGGTTTTCCCTCCCAATCTCTGAAACAGAAATAATTAAAAAATATAATTAAGATGAAGTGCTCCTGCGAAAATCTTTGCACTAATTTGTCAGGAGAAAACTGGTTAAAAAAAATGATGCCTAAGAGTAAAACTGAAAAAGGAAATAAATGTAAAGGATAATGCAACGTTTCGGAGTCTATATCAGAAACCTTCTTCAGACAAACTTGTAAAATCTTCGGAATTGTGTGTTTTTCATTTAAATCAATGTCAATTATAGTGCAAGTGAAAAAACACACCATTCCAAAGATTTTACAAGTTTGTCTGAAGAAGATGTCTTATATAGACACCGAAACGTTACATTATCCTTTTCATTTATTTCCTTCTTTAGTTTTACTGTTAGGCAACAATTTTTTTAAAACCAGTTTGCTCCTGACGAATAAGTGCAAAGATTTTCGCAGGAGCACTTCATCTTAATTAAATATTCAATTATTTCTGTTTCAGAGACTGGGAGTGAAAACCTAAAAAGTTTTTTAGAAATACAGAATCCCCCAGATTATCTTTCAATCGATGTCTAATATAAGTGTGTATGTATAAGTTGAAATTATATACTAGAGAAATATTGGTAAGGCAACTGTAAATCACATTTTCTTGAAACTTGCATAACATCATCCAATTCTGATGTTGTAGATTGTTGATTGGGTTACGTTTCACCGCGACATCAAGGTATATTTTGTTATTTAAGCAACTGCACTACAGCTAGCCAGTTCTATTGGTAATATTGAATATACTCTCTGTACATCCACTAGACGATAATTATTATTTTAGAAATATACAATGATCATATATTGAGCGCGAAAACTATAAGATTTTCACGAAAGTTTTCTCGACGTTAACAGAAAACGATCAACCGATCTTCCCCATAAAACTTCCGGTGGTTGAAAAAAAGAAGCGAACTGAAATTTGAGTATCTTTATAGTTTTTCACTTAGTTTCTGAAACAGAAATAATCAAAAAATTTTCAATTAATATAAAGTGCTCCCACGAAATTGTTTTCACTTATTTGTCAGGAGCAAATTGGTTTTGAAAAAATTGTTGCTTTACAGTAAAACTAAAGAAGGAAATGAATGAAAAGGATAAATTAACGTTTCGGTGTCTATATCAGACACCTCCTTCAGACAAACTTGTAAAATCTTCAGAATTGTGTGTTTTTTTCATTTGCAGTCTAATTGACATTGAAAGTTGTCAACACATAGAGATGTTGATTTATTTAATTTTGAAATTTCCTGCTATCATTTCTTTCTTCAATAAATCAATTCAAATACGATCTATTCCAACAGAACAATTGGCCAAATTATCTACTTCATCTAACGAAATACATGTGGATTCCTCAATATTCCTTTTATAATTATCAGGTTCCGTCATTAGGATCTTTGTGTTGTTCCAGTTCATCATATGATCTCCGCTATTTGAACATACAACATGATCAGCGATTTGTGATCTTGTTATGTCTCTATTTTTGATGTTGTTCTTATGTTGAATTTGGAACCAATTCTTTATATTTTTTCTGAAAGACCAGGAATATAAGAAATTACTTTCAACAAATTTGGTTGTTCTTGACGGTTTTCTGTTTGTACCTGATCATCATTAGAATTTTGATTAGATATTTTTGGTTCAAAATTTGAAATTGTTCTTTCTATAAAATTTGGTGGTTAGTAAACTCTTTAATGAAGGCAATTTCATAATTTCTAATTTCAGGTGTAGACGTGTAGATGAAATCAAAAAGGCATAAGAAACCTGAGCAGCAGAGTATTCCCATCGCAAAAAATAATTTCATAAAAATTATTTTCAGAAAATCTGACTTCAACTCATTATTATTCGAGACGAACGTGTTAAAGCTGATAGTTATGACTTCATCAAATTCTACATGATGGAAATTCACTAAACGAAATCGATAACTAGGTATGATTTTTTGCAAAACTTATATTTCACCGAATATTCCAAAGATTCTTTTGTTTACTTGAACCCTTCTTCAGACTTCCAAGCTTAATTTATACGTCAGTTAAGATAGGCTCATTGAAAGGGGAAAAATCACTGACTATTTTTCAACAGCACACCCTCTGGTAGTTACTTCAATAACTGTCACTAGCTTTGCGATGAAACGGTCAAATTTGCATCTGAAAAGACCCGGGAGAAAGTAAAACTGAAAAATTTCCCTCCATCGCCGCTGTTAGGTCATTACAGAAAGTCAGATATATTTGTATACAGACAATAAACGTAAAAAAGCAGAAAGAAGTGTTGACAATTAAGTGAAACAAGAGCCGAATTCTCTAGAAGCATTGTATTTTTGTCGCGAATGGTGGAATGGCCTTTAATAATGTAGTTTTCGGAACAGGGACGTACTAGGAGCTATTATCAGTGGTATTCTGAAACGAAACATGGTAAAAATTTTGATTTACTTTCACAGAATATATTGATACAATGACTCAACTTAGGCATCGTACGTATAGAAAAGAAATTGAATGATTCAATTGAGGGTGAAAATCTTATCATGGTCTTGTTCATTGACCAAGGTATTTAATGCCCGTACTTATAGTCGATGCTCCGTCAGATCTCGTATTCAAGAAGATCTTAGGACTTAGGTTCGTATTCATAGTTTGCCCATTGAGGGTGAGTGAGAGTTTGTATCGTCCTTGGCTTGAGTTGAGGTCACCTTTATGACTAGTATTCATAAGGGCGATACAAACTCTCACTAACCCTCAAGGGCGGACTATGAATACAAGCCTAAGATCTTCTTGAGTACGAGATCTGACGGAGCATCGACTATGAGTACGGGCAGCGTATTGGCATTATTTACTATAGTGCAACGCATTACGTGGTAATGATTGACTGAAGCAATGCATTCTTTACCCAGACAAATCTTACCACTACTCAGCGCAATAAGGCGTTCAGACGTAGTAACTATTGTATTTTGGATACGCTCCCATTCTCGGCGCATTGTTTATCGCGTTTCAACTCAGCATGGATGGCTGCTGTGTTTTTGAACAGAGTGGAGCACCTTTGCGCCTTACAAAATAAGTTTGCAATAACTTTTAGTCCGTGTATGTAGATAAATACGGATGACAGAAAATAATTAGCAAAATCAGCTTCAGAAAAAATATAACCCCAGAATTTTATGCCGATGTCAACAGTTTTGGGTACAGAAAATGACTAAATGACTTGGTAGCTGATACAGAACAACAAAGGAATGTATTTACGCAAGAGAATAATTTTTCTATCGAAACAAATAACTGTGGAAAACTTCAATGAAATGAAGTTAGGTGAAGAATATTTTGTAGCATTATGAAAAGTATCAGAAAATTTCACATTGTGAAATAACATACGAAAATAGAACAGTTGCTAAGAAAAAAATTGATGAAACTTCAATAGTTTTTTTTCTATCGAACCCAAAATCTTTTAATCGAATCGTTTATTAATCTAGCGATTGATAGACTTGAACGCGTAAAATATCCTAACATTTAATGACAGCAATTAATAAAAGAGTTTTCCGTCGACCTTACAATGATTTAAGTTTAAATTCTCGATTGAAATACCTTTTATTTTGTACAAGATTTGACATCATAAAAATGTCTTTGTTTTCCTGTTCCAGTAGATTTGTCATATTATTCGTATTGCTTCTGAATATATTATGATCCGTTGCCCATGACAATTGCACATTACTGGCGTGAAGGTGCTCCTCTCTGTCCAAAAACACAGCGGCGTTCAATGCTGAGTTGAAACGCGGTAAACAATCCCCTAGAATGGGAGCGTTTCCAAAATACAATACGTCTGAACGCCTTATTGCCCTGAGTAGTGGTAATATATGTCTGGGTAAAGAATGCATTGCTTCAGTCAATCCTTACCGCGTTGCAACACCATGTATGCGTTGCACCATAGTAAACAATGCCAATACGCGTATACGGGCATAAGGGACCTTACACTCTTGACTCTTCAGGCTTTGAATTGCTATTTCATTACCATGTTCTTATAACACAGGCAATCGTTTCGTTAGGTATGAAACCTTCGTAAACTGAGTGTACCAAGTGGAGTGATTTAGTCTCAAATCAGTCAGAGTTTTTGAGTTTGGTCCCCAACGAAAAAAGTTCATCCTATGTTGTATTAAAGGTTTTAGATGTTATATGCATTAAGTGACAAACCATTGCACTCATCGTATGTAGATGCTAGTCGTCGGATTAGGAACTTAATAGTCTTATGACTACTTCATCAATAGTTCTAAACCATTAAGCGCTAGCTTTATAAACGAGTTGATTACAAGATTATGAAAGGATCTTGAACGCTTGATGAAACACATTCTTATTTTGCACAAGAGATACATTTGACATAGGTAATATGAATGTTTCAGCAGAGTTGTAAAAGAGATCGTATCACTTCTGAATACTTTATGTTTGGTTGTCTATGAGTTGCACATTGAAATAGTAGAAATTGAGCAATTAAATGGTTCATTATTGATCAATTGCGTGTATGTTAAATTGAACTTTTATGTTGAGGTCGACTAAAAAAATTATCGATCGTTGAACGCTTATCAAAAAACTAGTAGCTTAAATAACTATTATGTTAATGCAATTGATTGGATTCATCACAATTATGTCTTGAAATTCCAATATCGAAAAACTGTTGTTCCTACCTAGTTTCGAAAAAGGGACTAACATTCGCACACTGTGAATATATCAACACTCTGAGTATGCCTACTCAGTTCGGCCGGTAAGGCACCGCACAGAGATGCCTACTCATATACATTTCATGTCAAATATACCATCGAAAGTTTTTTTTTTCAGCGAAATGAAAATGTTTCAAATATTTATCATCTTTTTTGTATGTCCAAGCAATTTTCTTACATTATCAAGATGCGAAAGATATATCTGATGATACAATGTGAGATTTTATTCATTTCAATAGTGAACTTGTCAGGAGTGTCTTACATAGAGGCTGAAAGTAGGTTCGACTACTTCTACTCAAGCTATACAGAGAGATTCAAAGTTCTATAGGCGAAAATAGAGACGCATATACAGGGTGTCTACTTTTAAAGTGGACAAACTTCGAGTGGTGATTATACAAGTGATATGCAACAAAATATCATATAACACATGTTCGAAATGTTGACGGTTATTCTTCAATTTAACATTTTTGATTTCACGAAATATTTCAAGTTTTTTCTCTTAAATGACCTTTATTCATTTTTCCTAGTAGTCTCATCAAATTTGAAGAAGAAGACTTTTTCGTTTTTATCAGGTTGGCATTGATATTATAGCGGAAAATGAACAGCTAGCACAAAAGTTGTATGTCATTCGAAAGTACTCTAAATGAAGTATTTTTTACTGAAAAGAACCGTGTGCATAATTATTGATATTTCATCAAAAAAACCATTGGAAAAATAGCACTGATTTTATTAACTTCAGAATCGTGATATTTTTCTCCTTGCCACGCCTGCAATAAGAGTGTTTTCTGCAAACGGACTCTCTCATCTTGTAGCAAATTATAGCCCTTTCCGAATATGTGGTCCAATTGAGAGAAACTACAAGGAAAACTGAATAATAATCATTTTAAAGAAAAATATATTTCGTGAAATCAAGAAATGTTAAATTGAAGAGTAACCGTCAACATTTCGACCATATGTTATATGACGATTTTTGTCGCAAATCACTTGTATGATCACCCTCGAAGTTTGTCCACTTTAAAAGTAGATACCCTGTATAGACTGATTTTTGTTATCAAACGCAGAGGAATTCTTTGCCGATGATCTTCTGTTTTCGAGTTACTGTACTCAAAAGTAGTGGATATGATGGATTTCATGAATTACAAAAATCTCAGAAATAGAATTGTTTTGATCTTCATGCATATCTTCGATTTCATTTTCTCGTAGTCCGGATCTGGGTATGCAGCAACGCGAGTTCAGCCATGAAATTTGCATCGTTTGACGTCACTCAGCTATGGAACTTTATGTCAAACGCTTCTGGGACAAGGAGGGAATTAGCTTGTCTCTCGGCGTATACCCATTTTATTATTCTTTCGAATATAAACATTTTTTTATTGTTGATATTATGTAAAGGTTGAATTGCATTTTTATTGTGTTTGACATGTCCTCGTTCGATGGCGGAAGTGGATATCAGTTTAATTTCGCGAATGTTGTCGTAAAGTTATTGGATGGTACGCGACATGGGGAAATATTATTGTTGAAGTGATATAAAAATATGGTAATATGAAAAAAACTACACGAATTCATTATACCTACTGCCTCACTGACAATAACGTGTGTAATATTACATAGTTTCATTATTCTGTCAATTATGATAAAACATATTTCCTTTTTTAAATACTATAACTCAATATTTGTTAAAGGTTTGTTAATTTTAACATCATTAAAACCATATTTGATTTATTTTCTGAAGCCAAAGATAGATATGCATTCAAAATCTGATATTTTCCCTGACAAAAATTTAAGCTGGCATTAAGAATGAAAATAAGTTGGATTCGTGCACGTTTGACAGCTAACGCACACTGATGGTACAACAACCTCAGTTTTCCTATGTAAATCATATCAAAACCACCAGATATTTTGGTGTTTCTCAAGTGTTTCAGTTGATTTATTTCTTCTTTGGACTGAAAAATCGTGAAAATGGACCTATTAAATTATTTATTAAGTTGAGATCATAATAGAAAAGCATTTAATAATTTTCTTTCAAAATTCATCAGGAGTGCTTACTTTCTGTGGTGTTTTCTATATTGAAACCTTTCCTTTCCTTTCATGATACATTTTTCTGGAAAACCAGCAGGCAACGCTTATTAACAAGAATAGCTTGTGAAGATACCAGGATGAAATGTCGAGAACAAATCAGCAACGGCATCCAAATTTCTAAGAGAAACTGAACAATAAAAGGCCAAAAGCCCCAACTTATTTATTGAGTTATACTTGGTCGAAAGGTTGGAAAAACTTTCTGTTTAACCATAACAACTTCAACATTCGGTAGCCTGTTTAATTCAAAGGCTTTATTTCACATTCTAAGGTACTAAATTGAAATTATGCAACACTTCGGTATCACTCCTTTGTGGAACTTGGTCAACAGCGGATATACAGGGTGTCCCAAAACTCGACGTCAACCCGGAACCGCGTGAAAAGGCAATTAATGCTGGTTGTCAGAAAAATAAAAAAAAATTAAGTTGCATTATTTTAAAATAAGGGCATTTAAAAAAACACGCAGAATTCCACACCCTGTGACAGTCTTTTCGCTCCTGTTGCTACAAATATCAACTTTTTCCAACTTTTTTTTTTGCTGTGTAATCTTGAATAATGCTTGTCTAAACTGTAATCAAAATTTGGATACCAGCTGCTCTAGGTTTCATAAAAATAGGGCTTGCTTCTCAGAAAAAATTCAACATAAACAATTGCCTAGTTTCAACTGACTGTATTGAAAAAAAATGTACTACGCAAGTTTGGCATGTTTTGTCAAAAGTTGGCGCATTTAGTAAGGATTCCAAAATGGTATAATACTATAATACTTGTTAAATTGTAGCTGCCGTAGTTCAAATTTATTTTCGAAAATAATTTATTTTCGATTGCATTTGAATATACTTTTTATTAAACTGCTTCCCAGTAAAAAGCAGTTAAGAAAAAGTGTATTCAAAGGCAATCGAAAATAAATTTGAACTACGGCAGCTACAATTTAACAAGTATTATACCATTTTGGAATCCTTACTAAATGCGCCAACTTTTGGAACTACGGCAGCTACAATTTAACAAGTAGTATACCATTTTGGAATCCTTACTAAATGCGCCAACTTTTGACAAAACATGCCAGTCTTGCGTAGTACATTTTTTTCAATACAGTCAGTTGAAAGTAGGCAATTGTTTATTTTGAATTTTTTTCTAAGAAGCAAGCCCTATTTTCATGAAACCTAATGCAGCTGGTATCCAAATTTTGATTACAGTTTAGAAAAGCATTATTCAAGGTTACACAGCAAAAAAAAAGTTGATATTTGTGGCAACAGGAGCGAAAAGACTGTCACAGGGTGTGGAATTTTGCGTGTTTTTTTAAATGCCCATTTTTTTAAAATCATGCAATGTAGATTTTTTTATATTTTTCTGACAACTAGCATTACTTGCCTTTTCACCCGGTTCCGGGTTGCCATTGAGTTTTGGGACACCATGTAGACTGAGGTAGATAATGGATAGCATTTATTTTTTGTGATTCGTTTTAATTTCTCAAACATGAAATTAAAGTATCAAATTAGAGGACTCGGTAATTTGTAATGATATGAATTATGATTATTTCAAGTGGCAAAGGTCACAGGTCAGTGGTTACAATTGTTCAGTAACTGAGGACAAAATATAAACTGATGGTCTTTCAGCTGAGTGGTTAGAACCCGAAAGGGTAAAAAAATCAGGCGGCTAGTTCGCTGAAATTTCGATTTATACGAAATCTTCCTAAGCTATCTGAAAGAGCAATACAAAATTTATTTACTCAATAGTTGACCATTCTTACTTTTTTCTATAATTCTTCAAGTTCAAAACGTTTAAAATCAAAAAGTGAACAAATTGGATAAATGAGATGAATAATATGAAATGAAAGAAATAAAACAAAATCTAATTAGCAATTGACAACACAATTATTAATTATTTTTAATTAACTTGTTTAGTTACTTCATTGTAACATTTTGAAATGATTGCTTTCAAAAGTTTTAAACTAATAAAACAATAAAGAGAAAAATTCGACGATAGTCAACTATTGAATGGAATGTGCAACAACTATCTATTTTCTTTATCGCTCTTTCAGAACTTTGAGGGAGATTTAAAATAAATCAAAACTACGCTTTTCAACCGTTTTCCTTGCGATTTCTGATTCTACCACATCAGCTTCACTTATTTCGATTGTTCAGAGATGAAAAGCCAGCTGAAAAATGCCATAACAATAAGTTGATATTCTAGGAAATCAGTTTCCATAATATAATGCGAATTATAGCAGCTCAAATAATGTTTACATAACTATCTCAGAAGAAATTTAGTTTATTTGGGTTGAATTGTTTCTTCCATATTTTCTCGAATCAACTACCACTTTGTTCCCTCGTAAATGTGAACGAAATTTTCATAAGAATCATTTGATGGTTTCGAAAATATCCTCACCCTGCAGCTGTTCAGGAAAAATTGATTCACGATAACTAATATCTGTTTCAATTCAATAATAATTCGTTCAACTGAACAATCGAAAAAGCAATATATCTCTGACGATATCACTTTCGTACACCATTGTTAAACAACGAGGGATGCTCCAACTAGAACAAAGGAGGCTGAAAAAGTCGCATCAACCAGTGCGAGCACGTTTTCTGGCTTAAAAACTGTCATGAATGCGCTAATGTGGATTATCATCGGAGAATACAATCAAACGAATAAATAATGTAGCGTACGTCGAGTCGCAATGAATGATTAATAAATAAAATGGGGTGAAGCGATTGTGTTTGACGTTGTCGTGAGCGCAGATTACAGATAGTGAGGTCTGTAAACGTGTGAAGGGATAGATGGGTCGGCTTGAAGTCAATCCTGGGAATAATTGGCATCGGCTCTGAGAGTCTGACTCTGAAAATCAATCGGATGGTACAAAATATCAGGATAATATTCACTTTTCATTTGTATTTCTACACTCACCGGCAAAATAACCGATCAACTAAAAAAATCGATGAAGTTTGTTAATTCCAAAATATGTTATTTCAAGTCCGATTCGATTGAATATTCTTTTTAATTGTAGGTATGTTCATCCTTAATCAATCACCAGTTTTGAATTTCAAGAAAACTCGGCGTAGGTACGTCATTTCATACAGGATGGAACAAAATCGGTTTTTTCCCTCTAACTTCAGAACCATCCCTGGTGTGTTTCAGTTGTTTCACCGTGTGATTGCCTATTTCATTATCAAGACACATCTTTTTTTGGCAATTTTATGCTTTATTTATAACAATAGCTCAATTTTTGTTAAAAATACAGGGTTTTCAGTGCAACATTAAACTCCACAATTTCGCTTTGGCTATGAAAGTACTTTCACAGATTTAACCTTAAATCCGAACGTTATGAAAGTAAACTGAAACTGAGTGAAAGCATAAAACAAGAGCAGTTTTAGTGCGACATGTCGTTCCGATGCACCGTTTATTGGAGACGATTTCGTGCTTATGCTTTATAACGCATCAACCGCATGTGGCTAGGATTGCATTTAGCAGAGGTAAATTGTCAAGAGTAGATGTGTCTTGATTATGAAATAAAAAATCACGCGGTGGAACAACTGGAACACACCAGGGGTGGTTCTATAGTTAGGGTGAAAAAAAAAGATTTCGTATAAAATGACGCACACTGACTTTTCTTAAAATTCAAAACTGATGACTGATTAAGGATGAACATACCTCCAATTGAAAAAAAATTAATTCAAATCGGACTTGAACTGGCATATTTATGAATTCACAAACTTCATCTATTTTTTGAGTGGATCGATGATTATTCCGGTGAGTGTATTTAAATTCTATTTTGTCTTTATTTCCACTACCACGTCCATTTCGACGTGAGTTTTTCCACGTCAAAGACTAAAGATTGATTAAATAATGTCAGTATTATTTCATATAACTCTTCACATTGGTGAACTTGAACTGAAGAAACGACGAATTTTCAGAGGCTGTTAAACTTCCAAAGCTTGCCTGTCTAGGCATTACAGGATTTACATATACAACTCCTTCAGTAAAGGTTCCACTGGATCTCACCCCGCTGCACATTATGTGTGTAAAAAGTCCAATGATTGCCCTCCGAATGGATATTAAAGTGCCTACTAAGGGACAAGAATTTTAAATTCAGTCAGTCGTGAACTTCTTTCACTACCGAGATATTACATGTCAATGGATTATGACCTTGTCACCAACTACGAACTTATCATATCATCACATATATTATCCGGTCCAGACAAAATCCTTAAGTGACAAGAAAAGCAATTCTCAACATCGTTTTTCAGTAAATATTTGGTGTGGAATTTACAATAATCGCTTAATTGGACTATATATTCTTCTACACCTGCTGAATGGAGTGACATATGTATTTACAATTTTTGGTCGAGTTGCCAGGGCTCTTGAATGACGGAAGCAATGTTCCAAGAGGAATGTTCCTCCAACATGATGGAGCTCCCGTACATTTCACCCGTGAAAGTGTAGCGCAATTGAATGCAGAGGGGACCTCATGACTGGCCTACAAGATCCTCAGATCTTACATGCATGGATTATTTTCTCTGGGGACACTTGCAAAATGAAGTTTACTCTGAAGTAATCATAGACAGGGAGCAACTGATTAACCGTATTCAAGCTGCGTTTGAAGCGATACGAAACCGACCACAAATTTTGAAGAAAGCTGTAGCTCATTTGATAACAAGGTCTAGAAAATGTTTAGAAGAAAGAAGGGGTACTTTCGAAAACAAGTTATAATTTTTTTCTCATTTATTGTCAATTTTTTTCATTTCAACACAACATGTTCAAGATACATTTTACTTAGTTAGTCGAAACTAGCTATGAAGCTTGAGTTTGATATGTGTTGGTTTTTATCGATAAATATATTTTTTTAAATTTGCTATTGAATTCACTTTTTTTTAGTGCACATTTTGTTCTGTATTGGAGAAATCTTTGAACAATGTAATTTGTTTTTCGATTTTAAGAATATTCGCTCAACTAAATTCATTTTTTCATTTATGTGGTCAACTTTTCTGATCAAATCTTAACCCTACCGTGAAAATTTCAAGTTTGAAGTCTTTTCGGAAATTATCGTGTTCCATGTCAGCCGTAATGCAACTCACTACTTCGCATTCCAGTACTGTTTCCAAGAAACTGAATGTACAGAACTTCAAGATTGAATGATCACCTATTTTCCTTCAAAATCGGAGCACTCTTAATCATCTGAAATATCTCGATTTTGTGCTCTCAACTGCTAAGTATTTAAAAGGATAAATACATCTACTTTGTCAGACATCACCTAAGACTAAAGCCAAAGTCAGCAACTCGAGGCAAACGTGTATTTCTCATGCAGACTTAATAATTCAGTACAGATGCCAAGTCCAATCAGATTCTACACCCTCACCCCAACTACCCTATTGTTTGTATGGTTTCGAGACAACGGGGGAGCAGATCACTTACAGCCGGATAATTGCACTTTTCTATTATTTACACTTCCAAAGCACTCGCCCGTTTTATATATGGGCCCCCTCAATTAAGTATACATAATTTTTCATTATGATACAGAGGGCGGATCCCAGATTTTATCAGTCCAGTGATTCAGTTAGACGAAGATAACGTTAAAGGACCTTTTGTGTTGTTGTTGAGATAAGTATCCGTGATTTTAGAACTTCTGTTTCGAGAATTGATTGATTTTGGTCCATTTTTGAGGGAGGCTGTTTAGCAGATACGATGAGAGATGTATCGATTCATTTTATCATGTGGGATCAATATTACTCGAAAGCTCAGGTTAGATTCAATATGGTTAGTTTGTAACCCGCAGAAGAATAAATGTCATGAGTTTTCTATACTAGCTGTTGAAAAACTTCAGTTCACTATCATGGAAGTAGCTTATGGAACTCAAAATGAGTGAATTTTTTTATAAACATGTGAATGAGATGTTTAGGAGATAAGAGCCATGTTCAGTATTCAGATAAACTAAAGGTACAACGAAATACAATCGTCGATTTATTTCCAACTTGGATGTCTTGTTCACTGAACTTGATTTTCTTCGTATGATGAAAAAACCGTGCTTCTTATTGATGAGTATTTCGCATCTGATTCGAATTGTTTATTTTATTTCACTTGGACGATGTACTTTCTTTGTTGAAATGGATGATAATCAGGTTTTTTAGTGAAGGCTTTTCAGATACATGGGATACGATTCGATTCACTTCATCATAAGGGATCATGATTACTCGAAAGCTCAGGATATATCCAATATGCTTGGTCTGGAACCCGCAGAAGAATAAATGACATGAGTTTTCTATAAAAAGTGTTGAAAAACTTCATTTCACTATCATGGAAGTTGCTTATAGACTTATTTTTGTTGAAACGGCGAGACAGGGTTTTTTCTACTGGGGTTTTTCCCTGAGCTCTGGTATCATACGAAAAAATAGTATGGTACCCCGTTTTGCACCAACCTCAGTTAGGGATTTTTATTTTTGTTTTATGTATTGTATTATGTTAGCTCTTGATTTCAAAAGAATATATATATATATAGACCTCAAAATAAGTTAAGATTTTTCATGATCATGTAAAAGAGGTGTTTGGGTATATGAGCGATGTTCAGTATTCAGATTAACTAAAAACCCAACCACTTTTTTATTGATGAGTATTTGGCATCTGATTCGAATTGTTTATTTTATTTCACTTGGACGATGTACTTCCTTCATTGAAATGGAAGGTGGTCAGGTGTAACATACTCTGTATAATATTAAAAGTGGAAAATGAATTGAATATCTACTGTAATTTAACGTTTTTGGTAGTTGTTGTATCCCCGCTGAAATCCCACACACCGGTAGGGTCTAGCGCCTGGGTGGTTCGAAATAAGTGTAAACGGTTTGTAAACTCAATTTACTGCAGCAATGAAATATACAGCAAGCACAGTACTACAAAGTTGCAAAATCGTACCAAAACTAGGAATAACTTTTCTAATATATTACAATCTGTCAATTTCTTAAAACTACATGCCTACTCGCTAAATATAAAAGTGACGGACGTGATGTTTTTCAAATAGGTACAAAAATCAAATGGGAATAAAATACTACATAAGTTACGACAGTAGCGTTAGAAGTTAACATTTTGAAAACAAAAATTCGCTCAGACTTCCTGAACGATTAATTTGCAGACCCATACTTATAAGACGTTTTTTACTTATTTCAAGGTCTGTCAACATATTGAAATATTGTTCCTTCACATCAAGTATAGGGTTTAGGAGATTTCGGCTTACAATTCTGCGTGAAATACGTCCCCAACGAAAAAAATTGACCTGTTTCAGCATTTTCTCTGAAATCATCCTTGTCGTGATATAATTGAACTGGCATGTTTTCAATTTGTCACCTTGTATTGCAATCCAATCCAAGCAGTCTGCCGCACAGTCAACATTTTTTTTCGTTTTAATTTGTTTAATTTTCCACTATATTGCCTTTGAAGCAATTCGACTCTGAGTAACAATAATTGTAGGTCCTTCAAAGTTGATATTGTGATCGGTCCCGAAGTGATTTGATGCTTTCGCGGTTTTGTTGTTTTTGATCTGATTCTGATTTTTTCAATCATTTTTATTTTTAATGTTTCTACAACTCATTTATGAATCGTTTCTCAATATGAACAATGGCGCAAAAGCTCCTGACTTCAAGTGAGTGTTCTTATAAAATCTTGTTATGTATAATTCAATCCAAATATCTGATTCTTTGCAACTAGATTTTCGACACATTCCTTCCAACTCCCCAATTCTAAAATCTCGAAATATTCGACAGAAATGTGGTTTTAAATATATTCCATCGAACCTTTTCAACCAAATTATGCAATGAAATACTTCTGTAATAGCTAATTGCTTCAATTTGAGTTTCTGATATTATGACCTCTAATTATTGCAAAATGAGAGAAAAATTTGATAAATATGTAGGTTAAGTAAATGTTTTTATGAATTTTAATTATATATAATTCAAATCAAATATCTCTTTTCCTCCAGCTAGATTTTCCACACATTCCATCACCCTCCCCCAATTCCAGAATCCTGAAATCTTTCCGGCGAATTACAAATATTCCAATCATATCCACCCCTAAAAACTAACCCCTCTCATCAAGATCAAATGAATAGTTTGACAACTGATTCAATCAAGAATGAATCAAAGTCAATGATTTTTTTCTGAAACTTTTTTGACACAAAAAAAACCCAATGAAATCAATCAATTCGAAGTCATCTGATTGAACACAACCAATCAGCGCCTGATTACACTGAAAACTATCTAAAATGACGAACATTTTCAAAGGGTGAAGAAAGTTGCTTTTTCAAAAGTTGTAAGTTTAAGTGCTTTCGATGGCTGGGGATGGAACCATTAGCAACAAATTATTCAAATTATTAGATCGAAATCAAAATTACATTTAAGTGTTAGCTAATTGCTTCAATTCGAGCTTCTGATGTCGATCTCTGATAACTGCAAAATCAGGGAATTTTTCATTGAACATTTTCATGAAATTGTACCAAACTACTTTAGGTAGGTGTTCTAATGAATTCTAATCATGTATAATCGAATCCAAAATTCTATTTTCCTCCACCTAGATTTTCCACACATTCCTTCACCCTCCCCCAATTCCAGAATCCCGAAATCTTCCCGGCGAATTCCAAATATTCCAATCATATCTACCCCCTAACCTCACCCCTCTCAACCCCTCGACTCCGCCGACAAACGGATCAACGCATGATCTACATAATAATGACATCCCATAGATTCCCGAGGGACGCACGAGTCTAGGATTAACTCCAGATCCGGGAGTTATTAATTGAATGCCACTCACGTTCGTCCGTCATTGGTTGCCACTTCTCGCCACTGCTTTCACCGGATGTGTGTACTGGATATCACTTTATGAGATAACCAGGATACGTATCTTTTATTATATCAGTCCGGTCACCGCCGCCACTTAATTGAAATTGGAAATTACGACCCTCCATGTTGATTACTGGTGGAGGGGCTTAGTCTTTCCGGATTAACCGAATAAAAACAGTACGTGTGTCGGCTCTGTTCGACTCCGGGTAGAATGTGTAATTATTTTTGTTACGGGTATCTTGTTCTACTCCAAAGAGCTTTGTTTTCATTTTTCGCTTTTTTGCTTTGGAAATATGTAATTATTGTCTGTAGAACGTCGGGTTTCCCCAGGAGTATGTCATTGGTCCAATAATATTCGATGGAAGTGATAGAAATGAAAACGATAGTGCTTTGACTATACTCGCATATTTTTCCATTGAAGTGAATCATTTACAACCGTCACTTTTTCGAAAATGGAAATTACTACCCTCCATGTTGATAGCTGGTGGAGGGGCTTAGTCTTTCCGGATTAACCGAATAAAAACAGTACGTCATCGGTTAACTGCAGAACTATCCCAAGTCCATTTTCCAGAAAATCGGTTTATGGCCTAAAAAGATGTTTGATACTACGCCCCATCTGATGCAGAAGTATTACAAGTCCATCTTATATTCTTACCCCACTTTTTCAATTTCATATAAACTCACGTGATAGTTCAATGTAGCGATTAAGTGGACATAGCATAGTTCTGACCCATACCATAAGGACATAGTTTAGTTGAAAGTGGACATAGCATAGTTGTAACCCATACCATAAGGACGTAGTTTAGTTGAAAGTGGACATAAAATAGTTCCAATATGCCGAACTAGAATAATGTCCATACAAAGCTATATTATGTCTCAATTTTTCGGAATTGTTTTATTGGCCAAATTTTGACAATCACAAAACAATCAGGATCTTCAAGTTAGAGTTTAAAATTAAAGAATTTTCATATATTTTCAATCAGCTCAAGAACTATTCAAAAAAACGTGTCTCGTGAAAAGTATGAATTTCGGACTCAGTATAGTTCTGCATTCAACCGACGACGTGTGTCGGTTCTGTTCGACTCCGGGTAGAATGTGTAATTATTTTTGTTACGGGTATCTTGCCCTACTCCGAAGAGCATTATGTTTTCATTTTTCGCTTTTTTGCTTTGGAAATGATTATTGTCTGTAGAACGTCGGGTTTCCCCAGGAGTCTGTCATTGGTCCAATAATTTTCGATGGAAGTGATAGAAATGAAAACGATGGTGCTTTGACTATACTCGCATATTTTTCCATTGAAGTATTGAATCATTGACAACCGTCACTTTCTCGAAAATAGAAACTATGACCCTCCATTTTGATTACTGATGGAGGGGCTTAGTCTTTCTGGATTAACCGAATAAAAACAGTACGTGTGTCGGTTCTGTTCGACTCCGGGTAGAATGTGTAATTATTTTTGTTACGGGTATCTTATTCTACTCCGAAGAGCATTATATTGATTCGTTTTAATTTTTCGCTTTTTTGCTTTGGAAATAATTATTGTCTGTAAAAGGTCGGGTTCCCCATCAGGAGTCTGTCATTGGTCCAATAATTTTCGATGGAATAAATAGAAATGAAAACGATGGTGCTTTGACTATACTCGCATATTTTTCCATTGAAGTATTGAATCATTGACAACCGTCACTTTTTCGAAAATGGAAACTATGACCCTCCATTTTGATTACTGATGGAGGGGCTTAGTCTTTCCGGATTAACCGAATAAAAACAGTACGTGTGTCGGTTCTGTTCGACTTCGGGTAGAATGTGTAATTATTTTTGTTACGGGTATCTTGTTCTGCTCTAAAGAGCTTTGTTTTCATTTTTCGCTTTTTTGATTTGGAAATATGTAATTATTGTCTGTAGAACGTCGGGTTTCCCCAGGAGTCTGTCATTGGTCCAATAATATTCGATGGAAGTGATAGAAATGAAGACGATTGTGCTTTGACTATACTCGCATATTATTTCATTGAAGTATTGAATCATTTACAACCGTCGCTTTTTCGAAAATGGAAATAACTACCCTCCATGTTGATAGCTGGTGGAGGGGCTTAGTCTTTCCGGATTAACCGAATAAAAACAGTACGTGTGTCGGTTCTGTTCGACTCCGGGTAGAATGTGTAATTATTTTTGTTACGGGTATCTTATTCTACTCCGAAGAGCATTATGTTGATTTGTTTTAATTTTCGCTTTTTTGCTTTGGAAATAATTATTGTCTGTAAAAAGGCGGGTTTCCCCAGGAGTCTGCCATTGGTCCAATAATATTCGATGGAAGTGATAGAATTGATAGAAATGAAGACGATGGTGCTTTGACTATACTCGCATATTATTTCATTGAAGTGTTGAATCATTTACAACCGTCACTTTTTCGAAAATGGAAATTACTACCCTCCATGTTGATAGCTTGTGGAGGGGCTTAGTCTTTCCGGATTAACCGAATAAAAACAGTACGTGTGTCGGCTCTGTTCGACTCCGGGTAGAATACGTAATTATTTTTGTTACTGGTATCTTATTTTACTCCGAAGAGCATTATGTTGATTTGTTTTAATTTTTCGCTTTTTTGCTTTAGAAATAATTATGGTCTGTAAAAAGGCGGGTTTCCCCAGGAGTCTGCCATTGGTCCAATAATATTCGATGGAAGTGATAGAAATGAAGACGATGGTGCTTTGACTATACTCGCATATTATTTCATTGAAGTATTGAATCATTTACAACCGTCGCTTTTTCGAAAATGGAAATAACTACCCTCCATGTTGATAGCTGGTGGAGGGCCTTAGTCTTTCCGGATAAACCGAATAAAAACAGTACGTGTGTCGGCTCTGTTCCACTCCGGGTAGAATGGATAATTATTCTTGTTACGGGTATCTTGTCCTACTCCTTATGTTGATTTGTTTTAATTTTTTGCTTTTGAAATAATTATTGTCTGTAGAACGTCGGGTTTCCCCAGGAGTCTGTGATTGGTCCAATAATATTCGATGGAAGTGATAAAAATGAAGACGATTGTGCTTTGACTATATTCGCATATTATTTCATTGAAGTATATATTGAATCATTTACAACCGTCACTTTTTCGAAAATGGAAATTACTACCCTCCATGTTGATAGCTGGTGGAGGGGCTTAGTCTTTTCGGATTAACCGAATAAAAACAGTACGTGTGTCGGTTCTGTTCGACTCCGGGTAGAATGTGTAATAATTATTTTTGTTACGGGTATCTGGTCCTACTCCGAAGAGCATTATGTTGATTTGATTTCATTTTTCGCTTTTTTGCTTTGGAAATAAGTATTGTCTGTAGAACGTCGGCTTTCCCCAGGAGTCTGTTATTGGTCCAATAATTTTCGATGGAAGTGATAGAAATGAAAACGATGGTGCTTTGACTATACTCGCATATTATTTCATTGAAGTATTGAATCATTGACAACCGTCACTTTCTCGAAAATGGAAACTATGACCCTCCATTTTGATTACTGATGGAGGGGCTTAGTCTTTCCGGATTAACCGAATTAAAACAGTACGTGTGTCGGCTCTGTTCGACTCCGGGTAGAATGTGTAATTATTTTTGTTACGGGTACCTTGTCCGACTCTGTAACTGGATTCGAAGAGCATTATCTTGATTTGTTTTCATTTTTCGCTTTTTTGCTGTGGTAATAATTATTGTCTGTAGAATGTCGGGTTTCCCCAGGAGTCTGTCATTGGTCCAATAATATTCAATGGAAGTGATAGAAATGAAGACGATGCTTGACTATACTCGCATATTATTTCATCGAAGTATTGAATCATTGACAACCGTCACTTTTCCGAAATTGGAAACTACGACCCTCTATGTTGATTACTGGTGGAGGGGCTCAGTCTTTCCGGATTAACCGAATAAAAACAGTACGTGTGTCGGCTCTGTTCGACTCCGGTAGAATGTGTAATAATTATTTTTGTTACGGTAATCTTGTTCTACTCTAAAGAGCTTTGTTTTCATTTTTCGCTTTTTTGCTTTGGAAATATGTAATTATTGTCTGTAGAACGTCGGGTTTCCCCAGGAGTCTGTCATTGGTCCAATAATATTCGATGGAAGTGATAGAAATGAAGACGATGGTGCTTTGACTATACTCGCATATTATTTCATCGAAGTATTGAATCATTGACAACCGTCACTTTTCCGAAATTGGAAACTACGACCCTCTATGTTGATTACTGGTGGAGGGGCTCAGTCTTTCCGGATTAACCGAATAAAAACAGTACGTGTGTCGGCTCTGTTCGACTCCGGGTAGAATGGGTAATTATTCTTGTTACGGGTATCTTGTCCTACTCCTTATGTTGATTTGTTTTAATTTCTTGCTTTTAAAATAATTATTGTCTGTAGAACTTTGGGTTTCACCAGGAGTCTGTGATTGGTCCAATAATATTCGATGAAAGTGATAGAAATGAAGACGATTGTGCTTTGACTATTTTCCCATATTATTTCATTGAAGTACATATTGAATCATTTACAACCGTCACTTTTTCGAAAATGGAAATTACTACCCTCCATGTTGATAGCTGGTGGAGGGGCTCAGTCTTTGCGGATTAACCGAATAAAAACAGTACGTGTGTCGGCTCTGTTCGACTCCGGGTAGAATGTGTAATTATTTTTGTTACGGGTACTTTGTCCGACTCTGTAACTGGATTCGAAGATTATGATGTTGATTTGTTTGCATTTTTCGTTTTTTTGCTTTGGAAATGATTATTTTCTGTAGAACGTCGGGTTTCCCCAGGAGTCTTTCATTGGTCCAATAATATTCGATGAAAATGATAGAAATGAAGACGATGGTACTCAAAAAGTTAATTTTTTGCACTTCACAAATTCAGGATAGATCAGATAATAATGAGCCAACACAAGAATATGCTGCTTAACCATCATTGCTAGGTTTTACAAACAAACTTATTAATATTTTCACAGATGAAGAAAATTTGAAAATAACAAAATATAATGTGGTCACTAATAGGTCTCTTTTCACCATTCTGAAAGATAAAAATTCAATCATGTCTAAATCAGATTGAATTTATTCTATTCCTGATATAGATTGTCCAAATGTATAGGCAGGACAAACTCCTCAAGCTCTGAAGAGAAGAATTAGCCTACATAAAAGTAACATCCGCCTTCATCCAGACAGATGTGTGCCTTGGCTTCACACGCAAAGAATAATTGTCATAATTTTGATTTCATCAACACTAAAATTTTATCAATAAAAACAAATTATAACAAAAGACTTTTTTTGGAAATGTGTTATATTAATGAAAGAAAAAATACAGTTAACAAAAAAGCAGATATCAAGGGATTAAGCAATATTTACCTACCTTCTAACTACAAATAACATATCACACAATGATAAATGTACTCATTGAATAATTTGTAATCAAGCCTTCTACATTCTACTCATTACATGTCAATTTTTAAATTGCCAATTTTATATTTAGTGTCAAGACGAATTAAATGATAAGAGTTTTTGTTTTTTCTTGCTATTTGTAACAACTTTTCTAATGTAAGTTCCATAGAACGTTATATCATTGCCCTTTTAAGATTTTTAAATTGTAGCATCCTGATGAAGGTCCCAATATAAGGACCGAAATATAGATGTTGAGGAACAATAGTTTTTTGAATTGAATCCCCGAGAACCCAAATAAAAATATAATAGCAGTTTGTATACATATATGAATATATTGGAACTTTTCTAATATTAACATATCAAACCGCGGAAACCTATCCGAACATTTTATACGCCTCTACGGGGAGGAAATTTTCCAAATAATCACATACAGTTCTTGAAAATGGCATCAAAATCGATGCCGAAACGTCGAACAATATTAAACAATAGACGCGGTTCTACCCGGAACTTTTCTAATATTAACATATGAATATATTGTTCCATCTCAACAATTCATTAATGGTGGTTATTCAATGTATTGAAATGAACTTTTACACTGGGGTCGACGAAAAAGGTTGTAATGAAGTTCAATTTCATAACTGAGAAATTGATCTTCATTTTAAAATAATTTATCCGAGTTTTCATTTTTAAATTCGTGAATTTTTATTCCGTTCAGAATTAATTCAAAACAATCGAAAAACCGAACCTTTAGCGATTGATTTTGTTTTTCATACAGAAAACATCGTAGAACCGTCCGCAAGAACAACGCCGATCGCCGATAACGCCGTTTTTTGCATATACGTACGATAAGCCAGTTTTAAGATGTTTTACCGAGGTACTCTCCTGCAAATTTTAACGTTTCTGCGCCTACCTTTTCCACCCCCCTCCGGAAGATTATAAAAGGCGGGGTTACCCTACATCGGTAATTAGTTCCAAATTATTTTCTGTTTTAGACGCATACCTTATTAAATTAGTTCCGAATTATTTTCTGCGCTAAACGTTTCCTAGATTTTTCTAAGCTTCCGAATTTTATCATTTCATTTTGCTTCAAAGTGAGTGCTAGTGCAATTGAAGCCGATTTATTGCAGTCCTATTTTTATTCCTCGTTGAGTCTACCTAAATAGCTGTTCCGTCAGATTCCGTAACAATACCTTTCCTAGTTTGTCCAGGTGCCCGTAGTTAGTCTGTCCTTCATGGTGTGTAAACTCATGGTCAGACCGAAGGGCTCAAGCGAACCACTGCTATAGTACGTTTGTCCGTATAACCGGTGCCCGTAGTTAGTCTGTCCTTCATGGCGTGCGTACAAACCAATGCTATAGTACGTTCAACCGAATACCTTTCCTGCTCTGTCCTGCTCCTTAGTGCCTGTAGTTAGTCTGTCCTTCATGGCGTGCAAACTCATGGTCAGACCGGAGGGCATAACCGAACCAATGCTGTAGCAAGTTCGACATATCCTTTTCACCCTCTAATTTCACCTGGCCAAACCCAACCTGTTTATACGAGAAACAAGCAAAGTGGTAGACTACGTGGTGAATTCTAGGACTGAAAGAATATCGGACAAGTATACCGTTGTGCACTCTTATACTGACCCCTTTTATTCCTGTTTTCCTGATATTATCATATATTTGAATTCACCGTTTAAATTTAACTTACTTTCTATTCTGGCTGACTCGTGCCGGGAAAATATTTGTTTCTTATGAAAGTGCTCGCAGTCGGACAAAACTGACCAATCTTATATTTTGTATTGATTTCATATAGCGTCTTATATCACTGTATTTTTGTAAAACTAATTTCGCTATTTGAATAAACTGTGTAAATTTGCTCTATTTCTGATTTTCTCTGTTATCGCTAATATCTTAGATAACGAAGAACTCTGTCTCTGACTAGCAGCTGCCCTGGTAGGTTTGCTATTCTCCCTTATTAGAAAAAAGAATAGCTGGCGCTCGAGGTAAGTTTCACCGAGAAAACCACGTTACAAGGTATTATATTCATTCGAATTGTAGGTCATAATTCTGGAGATTTTTCAATTTAACTGTAAGTTTTTGTGTGTGAAGTAACTTTTCAGCCTTCATTCCAATATTTTATTATTATATATATATTATTTTCTATGTAGCTTCCTGAAATTTGCCTGTTAATTAAACATTTTATGTATTCAGCGCAAAAACACAGCCAGACGGGGTAGAGAGATAAAGCTGTATATGCAGCGTATTAAATCATCAGGGTTAACGTGAAACATGCAAATTTCACAGTTCGCCAGATAAAAAGAAGCCCTTTTCCGCCTGGAGGACCGATGTTTTCGGCTGTAACCTGGAGATTACCCATTTCGCCAGACCAGATAAGGCAAAAAAACACTTTCACAACACTGGCGACCTGGACGACTCCGACGTTTATCACCAGACTCCAGGACCTGAATAATTTGGGAAAAGGCAGGAATTAACGATTCCAGAGCAGGGATGATCTCCATAGTAATTGGACGTTTTTGGAACGAAGGTTCGCATATTTTTTCAGATCTTGCTTGAGCTGCCTTATCTAGCAAATGGGGATCATTCGTGCGAGAATTATTCAAATGAAATATGCTTCAATGGATATATATACAGGATGGGGCTTGGCAGTGCCGGATTCAACTCTTTTCTTCCCATAGGCCAAAAACAATTAGCTGCCCCTCTGGGTAGAGACAATTCGAAAAATTCAAATTTTTCAAATACGCGATTTTCGCTGGAGTGATAATAACAATTTTCTATCTGGAAATAAAACAATCTAATGTTTCAGTGTATATTTCATAGTAAACAATTACAGTTTTTTTCATCATCAACTAATAATGGTATTCTTCTTGCTTCTTTTCCACAAATTGTTGCCACACTACTTCGAAGTATTTTTCTAACAACTCAGCTTCAATGCACAAAATGGCCAGAGAATTCGAACGCTCTTGAGACATGCTAGATGTAGATCGCAACGACGCAAATACGGTAAAATTCGCTTCAATGCTGAAAACGTCCTCTCTGCTGAACAGTTCGTTGCAAAAATATTCTAATTGTGATATCGATATAGGGAAAACTTGCACTAAGCTTTTATCACTTCTAATGAAGGTACTTATCTCGTGTAGAGTTGCGCTAGGTAGGATTTGAAGTGCAAACATTCATCCTGAAGTTTTTCATCTAAATCGTCAGGAAAACTAGGTATGAGATTAGTAACCGCTACTTCTAATTCTTCAGAACTAATCGATTATAATTTTAACAAGAAGGAGAACTTCACAGCAAAACTTTGTAATAATTTTTTCGTTCATTCAATTCTCTTGTTAGATAGTCATTATAACAAGATGAAGCCCTACTCTGAAGTTTTCCTCTCATTCAAAACAGTATGTCCCACTCTAGTTTCATCAGCAGGAACAGTTATTAGTGTGGCTCTTCTTTCTTCACTCCGAAATTCCTCAGATCCAGAATTGATCTTCGCTCTCTTCTCAAATTGAAAAATGTGATGGGTATTTCTACATTTTCGTAGAGGACTCGAAGAATTTTTTTTTATTCACCGAAAATTTGCCTCCCCTAAAATCGTTCTGCCCCTAGACCATGGCATATGTTGACCTAGGCTGTAATAGGTCACTGGGCTTGGTCAATGGTACCTCGAATAATAATGCGAAAGCGCGAAACATATGATTTTACTGAAAATTCCACACATGTGTTTTTCAACCAATCAGAACTGTATTTCTGATAAATCACTATTGCGAAGTATGAATGTTAGTAAAAAAATTTTCCTAGAGGGTAGGTACCTAGCAGCGAATTTTACTAGAAAATTTTTTAACGCTTATAATGATAGAATGAATTTTGCGATTATACCGTTCGAAAGAATATCCTTGCAACTGCTTAGCTCTTGAGTTCCTTAGAACTTAGATAACACTTTCTTGTAGTCTTCGGAGTTCTTCCTTTGCATGTTGAAGGCTTAGTATTCAAGAATGAGCGCCAGTTCTTCCACATGTATATCGACTCTGTCAAAGTTATACGCTTTTTCTGCGCAAAAGTTTATAAGCTGCATTTTCCTTCGATTTCCTAATATTCCTAATATTCCTCTTTGACGAATTCAAAACAAAAATAATTGCTAGCTCAGAGTTTTACTGAGTTTCCATTGTAACTAAATAATCAATTTGACAAAACCTTCTATGTTTTGCAAGTACTTGAAGACGAAATGTTGTTGAAATAAACACATTTGGTCTGGAATTTCTTAACCGAATACCACACTAGGTCAAATTACTCGTGAAAATTTTGCTTCTATAGAAAAAATGATCAGACTGCAGAATAAATAAAAACCTATAATTTTTCACTGCTACACTTAGTTTAGAGAAACCCTGTAAATTTATAATTGATGTCAAATAATGGAGATGCATTCCAGTCAGATGCAACCAATGGAGTTTCTCGAACCTGACTGGAAACCAGCTTCGAATATAATACAAATCGAGACACTCAGGATTTATTCTTGTTTTCTTGAATTATTGGATAATGGATTTCTGAAATAGGATGTTCTTCATGATACACTCTAAAAAAATCCCGGTGTAAATGCTAATACTAAACTATCAAGCATATTTTTCCTTTTTTATATCACAATTTTATCATTTTTATCGAAATTATGAGAATATAGTTTAAGTGGTGTGATTCATGAACACATTATCACAAACAGAAACAAAATCAAGAATTAATAGAAAAATATTTGAAACCCACTGTGTTTATCAAGCTTTAACACCAATCTTACAAACAAATTGCTCCATAAATCAGAAAATCATCTCTTGGGTGAAAATATACAATGCATGTTGGAAGTTTCAAATAATAATTTCACAGAAATGATCAGGTGTTACTTCTGAAGCTTGTAGAAACAAAAAAGCACCTGGAAGTGTTTTTCGGCCAAATCATGTTTCAAAATTTACACCAACTGAATCAAAATAAGCACCAAAATAAGAAAAACCCATACGTTTACTTTAGTTTGTCTTCAGTATTTTTACATGGTTGCCAGATATTGCCAAATTATGAGCGGTCACACAGTTAGAACCATGGTGTCTGAGGAACCGATTATTCCAATCGAATACCTTTGGCAACAATGTAATAGCAATAGTTCCAATTCTTGTCGGCTCTACAAAGAGTCCTCAGCATAGTCAAATCAGGACTTGCCAATGGTTTCACCTTCTATCTATTTCTGTTTCTTGTTTGTGCCTTTTGATGATGAATCGAAAGTGTGAAATTGATTGAGGTGAAGAAAGTGAAATGAGGGAAAATTTGTTTTGGATATAGAAAAAAGTTCATTTTGCCTGATGATTCGAGGACAAAATGTGATCTTTTTTCAAGCTAGTTGAAGATCCTTCTCTTAGAGTATTTTTGGGAGATACCTCTACTGTCACCCCTCACTTGGTCTACCATCAGGTACTATATGTTCATTATATATTTATCAGTGTAAAGATAATATATTTTATCAACAGGAAAATGTTTTTTGTTTTGGCAACAAATATTGTTGTAATCTTTCATTGTGAATGAAAATTGAATTGTTTAAAATACCTGCACAGCAAACGAATACACTAATAGTTATTTAATAAACTAGGTTATTAAAGACAGCGACTAATGGTCAATATAATTTAATGCGTGAGCGGAGCGAACGCGTTAATAGTTCGAGACCGTTAATCGCTCGATTAATAACGGAGTTTATTACAAGATTTTTCCGACGATCTCAACATGAATAGTGTATAAATTCTTGATTAAAATACATTCTCAATTCGTACAAGACATACATTTGACGTAACGGAATTTCTATGTTTCTCTTCCAGTAGAGTTTTGACATTTCTCGTAGTGCTTCTGAATACTTTGTGTACGGTTGCCATGAGGATTGCACATTAAAATGCCTAAAAAAATTGAGCATTAAAATGGGTCATTAATGCTCAATTTAGTACACATTAAAGGCACCTTCATTTCGAGGTCGGCGGAAAAAGATTTTTAATGAATAACAATTTCAGAACAAAGATTAACATAGGAGTGAGTACTTAGCTACATAATAATTAATAATTTATGGTTCATGATTCATTATTTTAGCTTCGAAAGAACCTATGTATTCTATATCTGATATTCAAATCGCTGAATTGCATTTCTTAATTTCAGTTATAAATTTTGTCATTTCTCATCTCAACTAAGTCAGTGCTGAATGGCACCGAACAGGTTATTGCAACCTCACTAAGCTAGTGCAAATTAAGACTGAAACGGTGCGATTTCACACCGAAACCGATCTAACTCGTATATTATTTCACACTAATAAATTGTGAAAATAACTGAGTCAGTGTCAAAACACACTGGATGATCATTTGAGATCACACCGCTCTAGTGTGATTTAACACCAAACGAGTGCAAAGTCGCAAAGAACCGAATGAAAATCACACTCGCTTCAGTGTCAAAGTTGATTTATTTATATGAAAAAAGAAACTCCTTTGAAATCATGAAACACACCAGAAAATTTTTGATCGTCGGTGTTATTTTAGAAGGTGCGAAATAACACCAAAAAATCAGGACCTCTGAGGAAATACGGCTGGTGTCAGCGGGTGTTGGCTGGTGTTCAAAAATTCTTAGAGTGTAGAACATTTGATCCATCCTGGGCATTAATTCTTCCGAAATAATGATACAAGGTCCTATAGGCTTGAATATTAAAGACGTGAATACTATTCCTGGTATATGGTCAATATTATTTATTTCATCCTTGTGGAAGGAGTCGGAGTTTTATCTCACCCTTGGCGCATTCCACACCTCTGGAAGAAAACAAGAAACCTTCATTAATTCTCAGTTCACGTGACCAACACACATCAAATACAGAATTGTGTCCCTTGTTCGCAACTTTGTTATTTTCAGGTATAAGAGGTTATCGGAAAAATTAATAATTCCAACCATGATACGAATGCTCTAAAGAAAAATACAGAGCCGTATCTGCCAGCAACTCATTTGATATTGCATCACATACGAGGGTCGCCCAGAGTTATCCGTACCATTGAGTTTAAAAATATTTATTTTATTTTTAAACTCAATGTCCGTACTTTAATTTTTTGTCTACTATTACTGAAAAGATTCATTTCGGCCAAAATATTAAACTGAACCATGAACACATTCTAGCGATTATTCAACTTTCGGCGTGGATTAACTCAGCAACAGTGCATCGCTGAACTAAATTAAATATTTGGCGACAAAGCTCTATCAAGGACCACCGTTTATTGACGGTATGCTGAATTCAAATCGAGGTCGTAGTTCGCTCTAATACGAATTCCATGAAGGAGTTCCAAATTTAGTTGCTGTTCCGGGAACCATTGATTCTGTCAGCGACTGAAATCTAAGATCGTCATGTGTGACTTAAAATGAGAATCTTAGCCATTTAATGGTTGCAACATATATGTTATTTATTTGCTCGGTCATTCGACTATGAGAAAAGTTTTATAAATTTTTCTGAAACAGAATCCTTTTGGAAAAAATGATCGAAAAATTCGACTGTGGTGCTTCTAAACACGTCTGTGACATCGATAAAGATGAAGAATTCACACGTGTGAGCCAAAAAGTAGTAGTAGGTCACTAAAGGAGTTTTTCGAGAAGATCCGAATTAAAAATTGTTCCTGCTCGAAACACTTAGTTGCTTTTTCATTCGATATAACTGGACATGTCACGACCAGAACAGTAAATTTTGACGGTGAGAGATCATTTGGTTGCCAGTTGTTTTTTCAGAAATGGGAAAAACCAACTGCCAAAGACAGATCGCTCTGGGCCATGACAATGCGAGGTCTCAATGGAAATCTAACCCAACCTAACCTAAATCAGAGTGGGGCACTGGCATTAGGGTAAGTGGACCCAAACTGAGGATCTCTAAAGCCCTGGGAAGTAAGCCCCCCTCATTCACAAACTGTACTGGCTTGCTACATATGCGCTCAGTAGTGTATTACAACTAACCTCGGGAGAGCGCATGTCTTCATACTCTTCATCATCACGGACAGCCAGGCCTCACTGACTGAGATCCCTTATTTACCTTGAATGCCAGAGTCATCTGCCGATTTGGAAGAGCCTATAAACACCATAAATAAACTGGCAAAAAGCAATATAGTGACTCTACTATGGGTACCAAGGCATTGTGGTGCGGACCTATGCAAGATGGTCATAATAAGCTTCATGCAAAATTTTGTTTCCAAACTGTTGACAAAACCATAGAAAATTCAATTGGAAAATTGAAAAGAAGAAACTTCATATTCCCATAAAAAAATATCCGATTCGAATGAAATTTTTTTATGGATAAAAATTGAATGTTCATGGAAAATTTTGTGTCCATGAAAAATGCAATTGGAATATTGAAAAGTAGAATCTTCATATATTTCCATCCACAGGATATCCGACTCAAGTGATTTTTTTTTGTAAATGAAGACTGTTATACTAAATCTTCATGCAAAATTTTATGGGCAAAGTATCAACAAAATCATAGAAAATTCAATTGGAATATTGAAAAGAAGAAACCCTATATTTCCATACCACAATAACCGATTCAAGTGAAATATATTTTGTGAATCAAAACTGATATACTTAATGTTCATGCATAATTTCAAAAGGATCGCATCGCAAAGAAATCAATTTTAATAATTTTTTATCCTAAATATATTTCATTTTTTGAATAATTTCCGATTGTGCTGAGATTCTGCATTCATATATTTGGTATCAATCTCAAATCACATATAAAATTCCGAGGTAATAGTCTTATTCATCCACCAAAGAACGAGAGCTCAAAAGCACCTGCTTTCTTAGTTTTTTCAATCTGCGCAGCCATAGATATCCGAGTACACATATATGCTCAGCTGAGTTTTCCTTGAGTATTTTGTAAATTTAAAAATTCACCTCATATTTATCAAGATTCTCCAACAGGAATTGTCTACCATTACCTGTTTCCGGCCTTCATAACTTTGCTAGTACTTATTTCTGTGAACTTCGAATGCCATATCAGATGTCATTATTTTCGATAGAATGATGTCCACTTTTAAAACTCTTACAGTAGTTTCAGGTGACCAACTTGACAACAGCTCAGTTCCTCAGAACCAAAATGGTACCCACAATAATGTTTTGTTTCGAAATCAGATTTTCAGTAAATCCATATTGAGTTCATAACCTTTCCTCATTGTTTGGACATGCATTATAAAAGAAAAGTATGGTAAGTATAGGTGGCCATATAAGGGTTTATCGTGAATGTCCTAGTAATTTCGGATCAACGACGTCTGAGTTCAACCCTGGTCGTTTTCCACGATCAGCAGCATCAACGAAAAGCACACAACAAAGATCAAATCAAATTCGTTTTGCAATCCGAATCGACTTTTTATCGGCGGTCGGCAGTGCGTGACACCGTAACATCAAGCTGGCCATGCTCGTTGGCCCCGCCTCCTATTAACGTAATGAGGATATTGGGCGTAGGATCAAGGGTGGGGCATTTAATTACCCTTTTCCTAAATGTGGAAAAGGGTCTTGTCGTACATAAAGAACTGATAATGGTGGCACAATGTCATTGCTTTGAGTGGTTGATGTTGATTTATGAATTTGAAGAGAATCGGTATAGGGGATCAGAGGATGTGTTTTTGATATCCTTGGCGGAAAAAAACTTCTTGAATTTCTTCTTGGAACTTGGAACTATATACCCACCATTAGGTTTGTCGAGGTAGAAATTGATAATTTGTTTATGGAAACACTTCTGTCATTTACCTTCGGGATGTACCCACTTCTCGGACGCTTTTTCTTCTTTTTTTGAGAAAATAGCATTTTCCGGTCTAGTTAGGAAAATAGGTTCTTTCGGGCTAGTCCGAGAAGAATTACGTCTTTCTTGGTAATTTCCATAGCAACAAAATAACGGCTGATAGTTCACATGAATTTGGTTGTCAAAATTTTGCATGTTTATTAACTATGCGCGGATCCAGAGGGGGGGGGATTATGGAAACTTTCCTCCCAAATGACCCTAAACCACCTAAAATTTTGCTGACATATTGAGGGTAAAATAATTACAGGACGGGCAAAAAATTAGTTTGATTTCTGCATAGTGTTTTGATTGGGGGGCTACTCAATTTAGTAAATTTAACAGTGCCTAGAATACCAGAACCTTTTGGTTTTTGAATATCTAAAAGTCCCCTCCCCCCCCCAAAAGTCGAGCCTTGATCCGCGCCTGTTATTAATGCAATTAGCAATAACAAATGGAAAGCATCAGCGACAGTGTTATTTTAGCGGTTGCCGAAAAAGTATAGTAGGTGTAGGCTACACGCCTGAAAACAGTTTTTTTTTTATTCGAGTACTACTAACTATTCTATAGTAAAAATATCTTAGTTATTGCTATCATGGATATCTTTTTTACTGATTGGATGTTGTACTCATCTATGATGAATAATACTATTTCACTGGACACTGATGAATATCTTACTGCACATTTTTTATAAATTCATAGTGTCTTCAAATATCAGAAAAATGCATAAATATTATTGAGAATTTTTTGATAATTTCAAGAGCCATTTCTATTATTCGAAGCCTATTTCATCAATTATTTCAGGTTATCGTGACATTTATTTTTGAAATGAGAAAAAATTAAACATCAATTACCAAGAGACTTGACCTATTATAATAACAATGGTCGTCGATATTAGACATCACGCTAGAGGAAACCTCTGGAGAAGTTTTGCAAAAATCACTGAATTTGGAGCCGAAACTCGTCTTAAGCGACTTGGTTGGACTTGGTCATTGATGTAGAATCCGAGATAAGGAAAAATGTGCTAAAAGCCGAGATATTCAAATTAAATATAAACCCTTAAAATTATAAGATTTCAGGTTCTTTATAACTTTTTAATAAATTTTTATGTTAGATTTATATAGGAAATCGTAATTAATGATAATAGGGATGTTGACTATTTTTTGGAATTTATTTTATTTTAAAGATAAACCCTATAAAAACAAGAAAAAATCACCTTTTTTCAAAAATATAGTAATTGCCAACAAAAAATACGTAAATGAAAAGATAATTCAAAATTCCCGCGGAAATGCTCAATTTTGTCACGTTATGATGATTACGTCAATATACGATAAAAAAAGTCAAAGCGAACTGAATTTGCCTGATTCCTTGTGAAAAAGTTCAATCTAAGCCTTCAAAATGAATACGTCGGTCTAAAAATGCTGTATGAGGTATTTCTTTTATTTGTAACAATGAGTATAAGTTAAAAGTTTGATACTTACTACTTCTAAGCTCCGCTGCACAAAAATCTTTGTTTTAAGCAAAGAAACTTGCGACCATCAGGGAATCAATCTTCCGTAAGTTACTACTATTACCCTTGATGAATCCTGTCTCCATTATAAAGAAAATTCTAGATTATCGTTCTTGTAACGAATAATCAAACTATTATGTTCTCTTTTAGCTTTCAACTGCTAAGTTCGAATCATATAGATAAGATATACTATATATTTACTATATGGTTCGAATCACAGAACCTCAGATCAACAAAACACTATGAATGTATTTTGTTGATGTGAGCACAGAAGAACATTCAGATGCTTCAAAAAATTTAGCGAATGATGAAATTTTCGCTGTGGTATCTACAATATAAATATATAGAGGCAATAATTAAACAAATGAAGTCTTCACAACAAAAATTGACAGTAATTGAAATTGAAATGATATGATATGCACTGGGTGGTTCTGAAATTTCAATCAATATGAAAATAGTATTTTGGATTCAGTGATGAAAGATATGAAGTTTGAGAAATAACTCACTAATTTGGAATTTTCTGCTCTTGTTGACGAGTTTCCACTTTCAAATCATTGAACCGATCGTGTCCAATTTTTTTATCGAATTCGCCTTTCAGGAGAAAACAAAGTAATATCAAGTTTAGTATCAGATCATTGTGTTCGAATGAACCGATAAGTCCACATTTCTATTCGTAGCAGAAACTCATAAAACACACCAAAAGTAGTATTTATTTGACCCCTTTGCCACTACTTTTGTATCTGCCGAAAATAATGAAACAACGTTTTCCTTTCTCTCAACATTAAGAGCTTACCACGTCTCTAACGAAGACAGTTATGGTATTTATCGATTTAGATAGCGCTAATTACACAGCTTCCAGAAACCTTTTCTCTAATTAATTAATTAGACCTTATCTGATACGTTCTGTGATCCTTATCTTTATTCATTTGTTTGTATGAAACTCTTATTTACTTTTATTTATCACGTTATCTCAATATGATGAAATTTAGGTATATAAGGCAAAGATTAAACTCGGTTTTCCACTGGAGACGATTTAGCCATTCGGGAATCGAAACTGACCATAACATGGTATTATACCAAGTGTTCATTGTTCAAAATAAACGTTTCCGTATACTTTGGAAGTAGTTCTAGACATATGTCTAGACCTACTTGACCTGCTTTGACCTTAATACCAATTCTCGGTTTTCAAAATAATATATACATATTTTAAGGTGTATATGTACCGGGTTTTTTCACTATAATTTGACCCCCCCTTAAACTTTGTTACTAAAGGAGATACAAAAAAATGTTTCGTAAAAAAAAGTTTCACGAAATAAACTGAGGTTTTTCGATATGAGTCCAGAAACTGAAATATATACAGGGTGGCCAACAATATTGATGTAAACTTCATTTTTTCAAATGGAACACCCTGTATATTTTCCCTGTTTGGTTAGCTCTTTTTCCTCTGATTTCGAATATGTGTCATATGTTGGTTATCCTTCTTATTCTGATTACCACAGAGTTTCAAATTTCAATAACCATCTGGCATAGCGTTTTGGAAGTTCGTGAATATTTAAGTGGCCAATTTGATTTACTTTAGCAATAATGACAATCAATGAAAGCGGAGAATAATAAATTAATGATATAAAATCTGTTAAAGTAAAAGTGATCAACCCTTACAGAAAAATATTTATAGTTCTTATTTTAATAATGCAAAAATATGTGGCAAACAAATTGGACTTTTTATTTTATATTAATCAAACTTGACATTCAAAATATCAGCACACTTATAAAAATTGCAGTGCTACATTATATCAATGAAGAACTTCACGAGTTCACTTCAACCCTTCCCTAATTGATATAATGTTTCTTGAACATAAACCCATCAAACTCCTTAAGAGAACTATTCTCGGCCGAATAAGGCTTTTGTCATAAGATCAGCAATCTGTTTACTGCCTTCTACTCTCTGAACCTCTACTTAACCCACTTAGAAGGAATAGCTTTTCTTCCTGCAGATAATTTTTCCATAATCCATGTGCCATTAGATCTATGTGCATCCATTTTATTCTTCATAGCATTTAACCATTGAATTTTATTACTGCTTTGGATAGCTTCCTTATAAGTATTTGGCTCTACAAGTTCAATATTTCAGTTGCTACTGTCATCACAAATCTTCGAATCTAGCTGGTTTTCTCAAGCTCTATCTCGTAATTTCTACCAGTTGAATTTCCATCTTCAATACCGTTGAATTCAGAAGTATTGTACTCCTCGAACCAGTGATATCATCCTCTTCAATCTTCTGTTCAAGATCATCAAAACATCGTTTTCAGTTCTATAGCTTCCTTTCTTGATTTTCTGAATTTTCCTTTTCAGAATCTGGAAGTGATAGTTGTGATGTTTCTGGATTTGAGAATGATTTTTCTTCGAATATAACATCTCTGGATCTTATCAAGTTCTTTTATCTTGACACCAAATTCTGTAAACCATCATCATTGTCATCCTACTAGTATTCCTTTCACAGCTTTTTATCTAACTTTCTTCTTTGGGATTTAGGAATATGGGAGTAACATGTGCTTCCAATTACACGAAAATGCGTCAAACATGGTTTCTTCCCATACCAAATTTCATAGGGCGATTTGTCACTTGGCCTGAAACTCCCGTTCTATTCAATATATATGCTGCTGTGTTGATCATTTCTGCCCATAGACTTTGAGGTAGACCATCTCTAGCATGTAAAAGAGCTCTCGCTGTCTCGACTATCGTTCTATTATCTCGTTCTGCACAGCCATTTTGCTGAGGAGTATAGGGCATTATCAATCTTTGACGAATTCCATATCATTCAAAATATTTTTAATTTCCCTATTGTCAATTCTCCTCCATTGTCTGATAAGAATTCTTTAACGACGTGCCCAGCTACTTTTACTTCTGCTAAAAATGTCTTTAAGTGTCTTGCTACCTCACCTTTTTCTCGCATGAAGAAAATTCTACGATATTTGGTAAAATCATCTTTGAAGAGACAGAAATATTTGTAACCACTTTCGGAATTTTGAAAAGGCCCACAAACATCTGAATGGATAAGCTCACCCGTTGTTTGGGCTCTTTCTCTTCTGCCAAACTTCTGAACGTGTGCTTTGCCATAGATGCAACCTTCACATAATTCGCTGTCCAAGGAAACATCAAGTTCAAAATCTCTCTTTAGAATTTTCCGTATATGTCTCTTATTTTGATGACCAAATCTCTCGTGATAAAGTTGTAGAATATTATTGGTTTGTAAATTCATAACATCTAGTTTTTGTTTTGATAAAACATTTCTCATATTCAACTTGTATAACCCACCATGTTTGGTTCTTGTTCCAATTAGAATTGTCTTATTTCCAATCTTGAAATGACAAATTTCTGCTGTGGAAACAAATTCACCTTGTGGATTTCTGTCTTGTGCTGCTAATACTGAGAATAGATTCTTGGTAATCGAAGGAACATACCACACATCTTCCATTCTGTATTTCTCAGTTTTTCTATTTACACAAGCTTCTACGAAAATTGTTCCCTTTCCTAAAGCCTTTATAACATCACCATTTGCAGTGGTCACTGAATAATCTTCATTGAATGCCTCAAAAGTTTCATATAGCTCTCTTCTGTTACAATATGATTGGTTGCACCATTGTCACATACCAGTGGTCATAATCAACAGTAACAGTTAACACAGTCGACTTTTGAATCAGCAATGTTTGACAATTTTGTTTGTTTCCACTGCTAGTGTCTGTTTTCTCTGGTTGGGTGGTCGTCAAAATAAGAGGCATATACGGAAAATTCTAAAGAGAGATTTGACTTGATGTTTCCTTGGACAGCGAATTATGTGAGGTTGCATCTATGGCAAAGCACACGTTCAGAAGTTGGCAGAAGAGAAAGAGCCCAAACAACGGGTGAGCTTATCCATTCAGATGTTTGTGGGCCTTTTCAAAATTCCGAAAGTGGTTACAATATTATAATAGTAATCAACCCTTACAGAAAAATATTTATAGTTCTTATTTTAATGATGCAAAAATATTTTTCTGTAAGGGTTGATTACTTTTTACTTAACAAAATCAACCAATATTAACCCATAATTCGGAACTAATCCCGTCAACGTACAAAGAATAACTCGTGATAATATTGTAATGATTAGGAACAACATTTTGAAGCTTTAATATCTGACTTGAATCAGAGCCATAATAATGCTATCAAAAATAGTCTAAACAACTTGAGACAACTATATGAACTATGTGTATTGAATGAAGGTGGTCATTTTGAGCAATTTCTTCAGTTGATGTTATTTTTACCATACTACCATAGTTTATCATTTTTCATTGGTTGAGTAATTGTTAAGTATTCATTCTAAAATAATACTTTTAAGTAGATTGTTTGGATATAATAATTTCGTAGGTATTTCACATATTCACATATTTTTTTATTAGGTGTCATCATTTCAAAACTTTGAAACTCTGGAAATTGAAGGGACACATCCGCATTTATATTCGAGATCAGTGGAAATAGCCAGGACAGGATGTCCCATTTGAAAAAATATAGTTGCATTTAATGTTGTTCACCCTGTATATCTTCCCATTGACGTTATTATAACTCCAGAAATGAGCATTTTCATTAAACGCACTCTGCCACTTGTAAAATGATTACAGATCTTGGCAGGTGGTTCTTAAAATTTGAAACTCTGTGGTTCTCAGAATAAAGAGATAGACCAACATATTTTACATATTCGAAATCAGGGGACAAAGAGCTAGCCAAACATGGAAAAATATACAGGGTGTTCCTTTGAAAAAAAGTTGCCATCAATATTTGGCCACCCTGTATATATCTCAGTTTCTGGACTCATATCCTCAGTTGATTTCGTGAAACTTTATACGAAACATTTTTTTGTATCTCCTTAGTAACAAAGTTAAAGGGGGGGGTCAAATTATAGTGAAAAAGCCGGTACCTACTACAGATCCCAAAATATTGAAATTTTGTTTTTTTACACCCGGTATATCATTCGGCTGTAGATTTGCTCCAGCACAAATATTTCGAATTAAAGTTACATGCCCAAATATAAAATTCTGTAGTATGACTTGAAAAGCTTTTCATTTTTGTAGTTATTTTACATGATAACCTGTGAGTAATCTACAAAAATTGTGCCGTGCTATTCTCTGAATTGGAAATTTATTCAGAAACTATTAATAATGAAAGATTTTCTGAATATCTAGATTTAACGATTTTCTCTATTCACTTTACACATTCACATACTTTTTTCAAATTTGTTTTTTCACGGAAAGTGGAAAGTGTAAATCGTCAAAAAACCATATCAACAAAAACTGTATGTATATTGGGGCTAGTTGTAACTGAATGAAGGTTCTTCTATTAAACTGGATATAGTACGGTTTATTACCCGCTACTGAATTACACTGTTATTTATTCAATCTTTTGAATTGAGAGCTAACAAAATACAATACATGAAACAAAAAAGTCCTTAGCTGAGGTTAGTGCAAAACGGGGTACCATACTGTCCATACTTACTCTTCTACGTATGATAACAGAGCTCAGGGAAAAACCTCAGTAGAAAAAACTCTGTCTCGCCGTTTTTAAAAAATTCAAACCTAAAACTATTAGAATAAATACCTTCAATATTCAGATAAAAAATACTTAATCTTGCTCTAGTGCCAGGAAGGTGTTTTAAACCAGGTCTGGCCTTCCAAGTGATGATTTTCGACTCTTCTGTTCTTCTAAGATCGCTATAGGACCCTAGTGAAGGGTAATCATCTCCCATAGATTTAAATAGTGGTATTTTATTTTATTACTCTGTAACAGTTTGCGAGACAAATTGTCACAAACGGAAAATTATAGTAACTTGCAAAGTCAAGTATTATTTGCTTGTTAATTGCAATTTATTCAATCATAATTTTTCGAAGCATTCAACGTTTTTGGGTGCTCAAAGAATTACTCAAACAGTATTCACTTTTTATTTATGATAGACCAACATATCAAGAAACAAACGAATAGCACAAGGAAATCTCTTGGTAAAATATGAAAAAAAATTTTAGAAAAATCATAAAAATAAAAACAAGGAAGAATGATGAGTCCACGCCAGCAAATTTTAAGTATGAGCCATGTTGGTGAGGTGATGTAATTGTATCGAATGTGAAACACCCTGTTTCAATCCCCCTATTCTGATCTCAACGATCTAATCTACTCTCAAGCTTCATTCAGAAAAAAACATTGTTTCTCATTTCAACATGAAAACTAATGGGAATGATCCAATTATCTAACGAAACGTATCAACACCAAAGAAAAACCAGAGGACCTCCAAAAACCACTCAGCACACACACGTCAATTCAAGCATGTTTGTTTTCCTTTTCCTCAACAATGTGGTCACGTGTCACGGTTGAAACAAAGGACCATTTCCTGCGGCAGGGGAATGGTCTGAAAAAACGAGAGGAGCACGTAGATAGAAAGCATTTGTTTAATTCTTTCTTTTTCTCTAAATTATTATCGCTTTTGACCTCTATTTGGTGCAGTTTCATGCGACGATATTCAAAGATTCAGTGCATGACAGAATTCTTTGTGTTTACTAACATTTAATAACATAATTTTATAGCCAATTCCAAAAATCTGCAACAAATATAAATTTTCAGAAAATTATCATTCATAGGTTGAAAATGTTGTACCAAATGAAGAAATCAGTGACTAGGCAAATTCATAAACTTGAACTAAACCGGATATTGGTATTGATAAAACGGTTACTCAAATTTGAATATTTGAGAACTACTGGTTCCATTTATGATATAAATTTTGCTAATCAAACGTATCGTTAAGCCGGTCCCAGACAATGCGTGTATTTGACGAATGTTCGGCATTGGCAGTGCTTCGCGTAGTGTGTGGGAGCTCAACGTCGGCCCGAACACTATGGCCCACACACTATGCGAAGCACCGCCAATGCCGAACATTCGTCAAATACACGCATTGTCTGGGACCGGCTTTACGATGAAACAAATTCAAACTAGATCTGAATGAAAGGCCGTGTTTTCAGAATGATTAAATTGAAAATACCAAAAATGTTATATCTTGTTTATATTCATTTGAACACGAACAAAAATGGAATGAATCCATCAGTCAAGTGGTTTAAACGAAATATCGACCAATTTATGAATAATTCGAAACCTACATATTATGTATATTATAAGAATTAATTCCAATTCCTCTTCGAACTTCTTTTCATTTCTATGCAGCTCTGTTTCTATACTATTTTCCTTTAAATTTACTTTATATGATTCAATTCAATTGTTCGATGTCAATTAACTTCAATTTATGTTCTTCAGTTTTCTGAGTTTTCATGATCAATAATTTATTGATTTCCTATTTTCAGGATATATTTCAGTTAGAATTTTTTCAGAATTTATGACTTCCCCTCCATTGAGAAATTTTTTCTCGTTTTATCTCTTCTTAAGAATACCTTACTGTTCAACAAACTAAACTATCGTCCTGCTAATTCATTCCATATTATATTTACAATTAATTATTCGATGTATCAACACAATGTATTAAAAAAATTCAGTATGTTCATTTTGTCAAATGTAATATGAAAAACGAATTTCTTACTCTCATACAAAGTTAACTCTGCTTTGTGTTTTTGCTTATTGATGGTTCATTTCATTTTTCTTTCTTGATATGTTTAATCAATTTATTGTTGTATTTATTGTTATAAACATATTTTTTCTGTGGGTTTTTTATGCTGTTAAGTTGTGGTCATATTCAAAAGTATCAAATTACTTATATGTACCGCAACTATAGTATAAATAAATAAATCGAAAAAACAAATAACTCTCTTGCTGTACTCTCAAATTTCCATTAGTAAGTTATCGTGTTCACGGTCGTTCGTAGACATGAATGAAAAGAATTAAATTAATGGATCTGAGAATATTCAGATTATAATTATTACTGTTCATCATTTGAGCAATGTGAGAAATACTATCGAGTATGACCATCTGACTTCACGTCAGGGATCTCTTCAATTTTCCAAAAGTTCTAGTCGTCAAAGTGGCATCATGGCATGACTGAAACAAAGGACCTGGCGTAGAAAAACGACCCTTCGAAAAAAGGGAGAACTCGAAATAATCAGATGATGAATTCGAAGGAAATTAGCCGTTAAAACAAAAGTTTTATTACGCTCCCGAAACCGAAAAATCGCTTAATTGCTTTCGCGGTTCTTTTCGAAAAACGTCTCCTCCGATTTAAATATCCAAGTCGCCGATGACAAAGGCCTGATGGCGCTCTTGATTTTTAAAGGGAACGAAAATTAGCGGTCTGCTGATTATTTAGCGGTAATTGTCTGGGAAGTTCTTAAGATTGTCATTAGCAATAATGGATGGGCTGGATTCTATTGGGACATCAACGGCCAGATTCGAGCTCTGCTCCTGAATTAATTATTGCTTCTCAATTAGGACGGATCTGCGGGAAGTTCAAACAGAGTTCGATTTCGGTCGAGGGCTTGTAACGATGTGTTTTTTCTGTTTGGGGGTTTTCAAGTTTCGGAGAAGGAACATTTTTCGAGTTGCCAAGGAATTGAACTGTGCTTTCTATAATATTAGATATAGTCTTAGATCAATAACGAAAATATATAGGCCCTAAGCGCAATATCAATGGAATAAGTTTTATGAATTTTAGGGTCAGATATACAAAGTGAATGTTCAAACAGAGTTCGATTTCGGTCGAGGGCTTGTAACGATGTGTTTTTTCTGTTTGGGGGTTTTCAAGTTTCGGAGAAGGAACATTTTTCGAGTTGCCAAGAAATTGAACTGTGCTTTCTATAATATTAGATATGGTCTTACATAGATCAATAACGAACATATGTAGGGCCTAAGCGCGATATCAATGGAATGAGTTTTATGAATTTTAGGGTCAGATATACAAAGCGAATGTTTGTTTTTGTCTCGAAATTTGACAGGTCAATATAAATTAAAGGCAGAGTTGTGTTTTTTTCAGGTTTACCTGAAAGAAATGAAGGTACCTAGTTTATTCATCTACTTGAGACAACAGGATTTTTTTTCAGTAATAAGTAGCAACCACCTCATGGTTAATAAAGTCGGTATATTATCTAACTAATTATAGGTTTACAGATTCAGAGAAAAATAATTGAATTAATACCTATTACCCAAAACCAACCCACGCTACTGGATTCAACTCTGGAATGTAGCTGTTTGTAAATAATGGACTTTGAATTGAATTTGTATACGCTCTTTTTTATTGATAACTGAACTTTCCTCGTCAATTTTTTCACTGAACTCAACATTTTCATATTTTTCATCATGGTGACTAATACGAACGTGTAACGTCTGCAAACTATTTACCGAAATTCAAAGTCGGTGACCGCAATTTTGAGAGCGCTAACTACAATTTCAAGTCTACATATTCATTATTTAATGTTGCCATATTAGTGAGACAAAGGGTTGATCGAAGTGTCGAAAATATCGCTCAAATCACATTCAAGATCGGGGTGATCCAAGAAGTCAAGAATTGGAGCCAATGAACTATTTGTAGTGACATACGTTTTCTCTCTTCAAAAAATCAACAGATTGTTCCATTTGTTTCTCCAGCAAACCAGAGCAAAAAATATATCATCATATACAGGGTGTCCCAAAAATTAACGTCAAGCCAAAAACGGTTGATAGGCCAGATGATGACAGTTATCAGAAAAATAATAGAAAAAAAATCTGGGTTGAGTACTTTTCAAATTATCGAAATTAAATAAAATTGAGAAAATGTTCATCCTGTGATGATCTTTTAAATACTGTGAATATTTACTTTTCATATATTTTTGTCAGTGGTGTAACCCTCAATAACCCTTCTGTAAAGTCTGAAATTAAAACACAACTGCATCAGTTTTAGAGAAAATATCACATTTTGCCCCATTTTTTGAACAAATTGAATAAACTTTTAGTATCAATTATTATAGCATTTTATTCAAAAGTTTTACTAACAGTTTTGTCACAATTTTTTTGCCTGATAGTTTTTTTTTATTATTTATTTTCCATCTCACTCAAACTTGTACCTTAGAATTATGGACATAGGAGTGCCTAAAGGATAAGAAGCGTTTTAGCTGAGTAAAGAGAATTATCTTAATATCGGGATTCTTCAGAAATTTTTTTTTCTTATTTAATTAATAAACTAGCTAGTATTATACCACCATCTTTCAAAGTCACTTTCCGAAATAGCATATAGTACAATTTTTTTTTCAGTACTGCCAGTTAAAGTTGGGCGATGTATTAATTTATTGCACATGGTAGGTCAAAAATGTGATGTTTTCTCTAAAACTGAGGCAGTTGTGTTTTAATTCAAAAATGTTGTTTAAAGAAGGGTTATTGAGGTTTACACCACTCACAAAAAAAAATATGAAAAGTGAAGATTTGTAGTCACAGTACTCAAAAAATTATCACAGGATGACAATTTTTGCGAATTTTCTTTTAATGTCAATAATTTGAAAATTACTTAACTCAGACTTTTTTATTATTTTTCGATAACTGTCACCACCTGGTCTCTCAACCGTTTTCGGCTTGACGTTGATTTTTGGACCTGTATAAGCGTGAGTACAAAAATATATTCCGCGATTCAGAAATTTCGAATTTCATCAATGTACTTAGGTTAGATTACCAGTCCAATAAATGTTATATTTCATATTTTCGTGATATAATCCACAGAAAGTTTCAGTTACTTTTTTGGAACCAGAAATAAAGCTGCGCCTAGACTTTCGGTCCAAGTTAGATGTCAATCATTGTTGGATGGACTATATTATGTTCAATGAGCCATTATTGGATCAGGTGAGGAAGTCCCCGATATACATTTCATTCTCTACTAGTCATGCCTTAAAGCTCCACACACCCTATCTGAATAAAACACGAAGATTAACCACGTTAATCAAATACTGTTCTTGAGATCTCTAACTAATTATTTTTCCAGTACGTAGTTGGCTAGGGTGTTTGGATTGGTCGTAAATCAGCGCTAAAATAGTGAGCAATTTGTTAAGCAGGCAGACGTGCCAAATCTTGCTGGTATTAACTTCAGTCCAACAGTTCATGTATTCAGGAAAATCCGGACTAAGATACGAAATTGAAAAACGGCCGGTTGTTCAGTGCTACCTTCGCGAAAATCGGCGCCACTGTCAGCTGACAGTGTTGTATTTTCCACTGAAGAAAATTTAAAATTCACTAAATTGACTTAATTCAATGCTTGAATTATATGAACTTCTTTAATTTCAATAATGTGGATGTCTATTTCGATAATTTAAATTGCCTACTGAAACAGCAAAAATATTTCGACAATTTCAGTAATATTTATAAAGGGTTGGGCTGAAGCATGGAACCCAAGTACCAAGTATCTTTCAAACGAAAAAGACAATACCCATGAGGAATTACAAACTTATCGACTAAAATCCTTATTTTCTATATGTAAACAAACGCAAGAAACTCCTGAAAAACACTGAGTCATAAAACTATACAAAATATGATTCATTAAGGAGATGTTACTCATGCAATTTTTTTATCCCGCATAACTTTATTATCAGGGGTTGAAAAAAACAACCCATTATGATTTTCCTTCAAACATTGTTTTCGTGGCATAGATTTTCGAAAATTGAAATTCTATTATGGTTTCGCATTCAATTGTGGAGAAAAAAAGTCTCTTGCAAAATTTCGATACAGTCGATACTTTTCTCGGAAAAATTAAAAACTTACAGACAGTTATGATCACTGTTCATTCCATTTTATCATAATATGTTCCATAGATTGAATATTTATTCTAAGATATTGTTTATGCTCAAAATTGGTTTTGTCAATTATGCTTATTTATCGAAAAAAATTTAAATGTGAAATTAAAATATTAAGGATTCAATTTTCTTCTGGAAATTTGTAATTAAACCTTCAGAAAGATTTATAGAACATTTTTGTCTTCTGTCATAGACATACAATATTTCAGAATATTCATTCTATGGAACACTTATACGATGAAAGGGAATGAACAGTAATCCTAATTGCTTGTAATTTTTCATTTTTTTCCAGAAAAGTATCGACTGTATCGAAATTTTGCAGAAGAATTTTTTCTCCAGAATTGAATGGGAAACCATTAGAATTTTATTTTTCGAAAATCTATCCCACGAAAACAATTTTTGAACGAAAATCATAGAAGGTTGTTATTTTCAACCCCTAATATTAAAGTTATGAGATCTAAAAAAATTGTGTGAGTACCATCTACTTAGCGCTTCATATTATGTATAGTTTTTAAGAACCCGTAAGAAAATTAAAAACTATCAACTCGTCATCGCCTTCCAATGGCTGTATCTTGAAAGGGGGGTCGATTTCGAAAAAAAATTATATGAACTACCCCTGCTTATTTTCATCGAGGAATCATCTCCCAAAGTCTCTCGCATTTGTTTACAGACACCCTGTACAATCAACAAAAAATTATACATCAGTAACATTTTACTGCAAAATTTCGTGAATATTGTCCTTTTCGTTCAGAAGAAATTCACTTGGTTCCCTACTTTTTCTAACCCTGTATATTGGGGCTAGTTGTTACAGAATTAATATTCAATATTTTTTCAGAGTAGGTAGATGATTATGAAGTCTGAATTAGAAAATACTTTTTGCAAGCAGTTTTTAAAAACTCTCAAGTAAGCCTGGACACATCCTAACAAGGTGTCATTCGAGCATTCTGTTAATATCAGCCATCAGGATGTTCGTACGACCCAAGATAAACACCACCAAATATGAACCACTCAACTATCGGTACAGCCAAAGGACCATGTCTCTCATTTTCAACACCTTGTAAATATTGATCAACACTCTTCTCTCTTTTCTGTTGAACATCATCGAGTTTAAATTTCCGACCTCAAATACTTATCGCACTTATGTGGGAACCTTAGAGAAATACCGAAAGTTGGTCTTATCGATAATTGATTTATCTTTTCGTCAAGTGCTTGGTTAAGATAGAACTAAAGTGTTTAAACGATTTATACGTAATAGATTGAGATTGTCATTCGTCACGTTCTCAAGACAGTTTATAGTTTATACTATATCCGACTAGTGCCTTCGATATAATATGTCTTCTTCAATTAGTTAATATTTGCCATTAACGTTATTTATTGAGGTTGTTAAGATAAATTAATCGAGGAAGTCGTGAAGTATCGTCTTGATCTCTAACGAATATAATTTATTGCAATTATCAACGTTCCTGATAAAAATTGTTGGTACTTTGTCGGTTGTAGGAAATTCTTGTGTTTGTGTAATTTTTGTTGGGCGATAAATGTTAGGAATTTTTATTTAATGTTTCAATTTATGGGGCAAGTGAGAAGATAAAGTTTAATTTTTCCGCTCGGAACAACGGAGTCATAGGAATAAAATAAATATAGTCGGTATCTTCTGCCCAGAAAATGTCGGCACATTTGGAAGTTCACAAAAATGAAACGAATTAAGGTCTCGAGATAAGTCTTGTAATGTTTTACGAAATAAAAATTATTTGATAATGTATTTGGTTTCAACATAAACTGTTTGAACTCAATTGAATGAATTGTTTTGGAACGAAAATCTACTTTTGCATTCTTGTGTCACTATGGCATGGCTGCATTATTATTTTGATTGCACGAATGAAATGGAAGAGAAGCCAGAAGTGAAGTCGAAGCTTTTGCGACTTCGTTTATATTAAGAAAACTATCATTTGAATTTGGATATCCTGAGAACTATCCGTTTCGTTCTATGAAATTGAAATTTTATTTCGAAATCTTGAACTAACTGATATAATACGAAAAAAAAACCTTTGAAAAAAACTACTTTAAAACTTGGAATTTTCAAAGCAGGTTGAAGAGGAATGAAACCAATAGGTTCAGCTCCCAGGGTATTCGAATTCGACTAACCTATTACCAATGTGAACAAGCGTACAAAAGCCTATTGATTTGTATGTTTAGAGTTAAATAATAATAACGACTAGGTTGATGTCAATGACCTAATTGTCTAAAATATTATCACGAAAAGTTTGAAATGAATTGTCAAATACTTAATCGAATTTTGCCCAATTTATAATTATCTTCCTGATAAAAGTAATGAATTTGAATCTTATATTATAATTTTTAATTTTTTCATCATTTTCCTTTCGATATTTCGCATTGGATGCAGATTATATATGAAAACTCTCTATTATTATAATTTTACTTTTATTTGAGCATAAAGAAAGGCTCAGAACTTTTACTTGTGAACAAGCTGAACGGGTCTTGTAGTTCTTATTATATCGACGCAACGTGAGTGTATCTGCTTAGGAGATTTCGAATTATTCTAAAAAAGATGTTTTTTAAATCTTAGATACATATTCATTTAGAATCTTCTCGCAATTTTTGTCAAGTTTTCATACTGCTATTGAAAATCATAAAAGTTCGATCAAAGTATATCTCCAGTTTTGAAAATATTATAAAATTCCGAGTAAAAAGCCATTTTTTATAAGATTTTCTATTCAAGGGGTTCTAAAGAAATTTTGAAGAAGCCGTGATTGAGTTGGTACCTCAATTAGAAATTTGCAACCCATTGGCAGTGGCGGATTCAGCTATCGAAAAAGGGGGGGGTCACGGTCAGGTCGATTACATACCCGCCAATTGATTTTTTGGAGACAAATCAGCACCAACCAAATAAAATTCTAACGAGGTCTTACACAAAGAAGAAGTTTATTTGATTTATTACAAAACCAAAAACTTGATGAGAATAATTACAAAGGTATCACTGAATATCAAACTAATTACCCACCAATATTCACATAAATATAATAAACAACAAGAAAAAACGAAAACAGAATAAATGTTTACCAACACTCAAATTCTATTTTTCAATAGAAACATTCTTTTATCAAACACAAGATTGAGGGTTCGTCCAGTCCAGGGGTTATGATCCCCATGACCCCCCCTGGACGCGCGCTTGCCCATTGGTGCTAATAGTTTGTTGATTCAATTGTAACGAAATATATTTCGAGAGAGATTTTCATTTTGACATGATAACATAATCAACTCGAGCATATTTGTGATTATGCTAATTCAATTCAAACATTCGAAATTTGTACCGATAAATTTTCTGGCAGTTCTCGCAGAAACCTTGCTCCCACACATCCATTCATGAGAAAAGCTGAGTTTTACGATCCACTGCGAGCAGAAACAAACGACACAATCGAAACCGATGACACTAAAAATGGCGGGGTCAGAGTTCATCTCGAAAAGAAGACTCGCAGAACCACAGAAAACAATCAGACTCTCTCTCGGCTTATCAGGGCTGCCACCCACTGCGTCCCATAAAGCAGTCGGCAATCACGGGCCCGCTGTTACCGACCTTACGACACGACTTCGGTAATATCGCTCCAGATTCGAGAACACAGAGGCTGGATTGTAGATCGTAAATAAATAACTACATCGAGGAAACAAAATTGCGACATGGGGACATGACTGTTCGTTAACGATTATGGGATAGGAAAAAATAAGATGCATGGGTTCATGAGCGTGATCCCGAAGAAGAACTATGTTTGTCTTTAGTCGAAACTGGAGATTTATGGCTGCGATTCTGTGGTTGCAGGAAATGATAATTAGAATTTATTGGGAAGGTTGCGTCAGTACTCCATTCACACCACTGAGGCAAACCAGGTGAAAGGATTATGAAGACAGTAAACCACATGGCTTTGACAAGGAGAGCTTCCAATGGCACAATGACTACATACTTTTCTGTTCTCCGACCAAGAAGGTATTTGTGCATGAACATAATTATTATTAGAACTGGGGTTGATATGGTCCTCCAGGAACTGCTAACATATAGGTCTTTATTCACTTGTTCATGGAATCTCAAGGTCATCAATGTTGTTGATAAAACCGACCATCTCTTAGGAGCCTTGGTCGTTACCTATTGGGGTGCCCAACAGTGCCGCGTAAGCAGTCTCACCATCACCTGAAGCTGAGCTTCGTGATTGCTGAGGTTTTCTGAGGTAGCTAGGTGAAACTATCACGAATTTTATGTCATGAGTATATCCAGGAGGGTTTTTCTCCAGAGGGTTATTCTGTTATTTAACTTCCATTACTGCACCGATACCTTATATATTTACCTTTTCCAAGCCCGCAGAAACATACTACAGTTCCTGTTTCCGCAGAGTATAACCATCTTTTCGAAAGTTCCTGGAAAAAGGTCGATTAGCGTTAGTGTTATGTCACCTAGCATAGAAGTCTAGTTCACTCCTAAACATGTATTGAATTAATATGTGCTCAGTGATTGCTGTTGCTGATCCATATAAGACAACCTAGATTTTAAAATGGGAAGTGATTTTACATTTCTCTTCAGGTCCTTCTTTCCTAGATACTGTTGTTTAATACCGAACAAGCATTATTGCCTAATTTTTCACTGATGAGAGAAACAACTCCGAGGGAAAAACCAATCCTAGCTTTACTCCGATTCAATACACCAAAAGCATCGAATCTTCCTGTCCATGCCTTTTTGATCTTGTATGCCTTATTTTGACATCCTGTGATGTTTTCATCAAAATATTCCCAATTCTTGTGAGAAACCCGGTGAGCCTCGTTTTTAGAGTGCATAAACAGCCTCTTGTGGTGCTAGATACGATTGATTGTCGCAAAAAACAGAATCTGTTCGATTATAGTTATTCAATCAACTAATTTTTCAACGGTTATACTGATAAACAAGTTTATTAAATTTTTTCGTCGACTGCATTATGGATTGGGTATAAATTCTTGATTGAAATACATAGTCGATGGAAAAGTAGTATTGTTGCCACTTAAGATGATGTATGTTATTCATGGAAACCCGAGGAGGTCATCAATGACGTTGATAAAACCGAAAACTTCCTTAAGAGCCATAGCCGTTACCAGGTGTTGAGGACCTGTTTCTTCATATTAATTGTTCTTAGTCCAGTCAGCTCTAGACACTTGCATACTAGGCGTTTATCTGTTTCAGCTTCTGGCCCACAGAGCCTTCAAATCTTATCTGCTGTCTTTCCCATATTGTACTAATTACATATGAACTGATAGTTCCTCGTCAGTAGTCCCACCATTACTCGAAGCTCAGCTCATGACAGATTCAGGAGCTCTCGGGTAAATCCTTACGAATTTTTTGGACTAATCAAGTCCAGGAGTGGTTCTCCAGAGGGCTAATCTGTTATTCAACTCTCATTGCTGGAACACTACCTTATATTGTTTTCTTTAAGCCCATAGGAAGGCTTAGGTCCAGGAGGTGTTAACTTTGATATAAAGACGGAACAACGCCAGGAACAAAACCGATCCTTGCGGTTCTCCGATCCAATGCACCAGAAGCGTCGAATCTTTCTCTCCATGTTTTTTGGTTTGTACATGCCTTATGTTGACACTTATGTTTTTTTCATGAAAGATTCACGATCCCATGTCTTATGTGAACACCGGTGAGCAGCCTCTTCTCGTTCATAGACCAAAGAGCTTGTTGAACCTCCTTTATACTTTATAGAGTGTATTATTCAGCCTATTGGCTCGATGTGGTGATGTGACATAAAATGGTTGGATCCCAGGTCTGCTAGATATAATTGATTTTCGGAAAAAATGTGTTCGATCGAATTTTACCCACTACTGCTGGTAACGATGATCATAATGCTTAATGTTGCTATATGAATGAGTGCCAAATCTCTGTTGTTACATTTTTTCGAGCTTTAAACATCACCCTTCTCCACTTCAGGAAAACATATCACAAATAAGTCTTCAATCTTGTACGCTCATAGAAACACCAATAGGTATGCTAATTCAATATCACTCAGAACGAAACAGAAAATCGAGTAAAGACAACAATTTTGTGTTTACCGAAAACTACTCCTCAACAGAAGATTCCGTTACCCCTGGCAAAATCCCGGAATTCAAATCCAGAATTTGAATAAATTCACGAAAGAAGTCGGTGGTCCGCTTAATCCTTACCCAATTGGCGTCGGTACGCTCGAAGAAAACTACGGCTGGCGTCGCCGTAAGAATATAAACCCTAAAACCTCTAAGACACCTCTAAACGTCATTAAGTGAAGCGACCGTAAACATTGTGGGTTTTAATAGAATGAGGCCGATACTTCGCCAAAATACGCCTGGATACAGGACCGGATCTTACGAAAAAAGTCAACATAGAAAACTTCTGTTCTTGGTAATTGTAAGATGAAAGTTCTGGGTGGATTTCAAATTTTCTTTTTTCTGATAGAGGGTTCGTATAACTATAGCATATGAAGAAATTGAAACCGTCACTGATTTTTGACTACAGCTCATGCTATATGGAATATATCCAAATAATCACTCTTTTGACATCATTGCCGTTTAATTCTGAGCTCACAACATGCAAGCGTTCATCATTCGACAAATGCTGGAAATTTTTCCATAGATGTCCCAGCACATGGACGAATGATAAGCACTCTTTATAAAATTTGGGTAGTAGTTGCAAACAACAGGTAATAAAGTTGTATCAAATCGTCGAAGAACATTTATCATGATGTCGTCCATCGGCAGACCATTCGAACCCCTGCCAGACACCCTTAAATTCCAATTAATTTCATTAATACTTTCGTTAAAACAAAATGCTGAAATGTTATGTGTAACTCAGGAAACTATTGGATAACATATACTGAATAGGCAAAAGGTTTTATCATAATGTAAAAAATAAATCAATATAATTGTTCAAGGGAGTCTGGAATCAAGGAATTGATGTTGACTTCTTCAATTATTGCACCAAAAATAAATGACAACTGAGTTTTATACAAATTTGAGATTCTTTTCTATACATCTTCATTAGGTGCCTGTACCCTGACAAAGCCATAACGACTAAAGGTCGCTCAAGCTCGAAGGCCTTTCTGTCTTGAACACTTGCTCTAATTGTTAAAAGCTCATTTCAGTTATATGTATATTTATAGTGGTATACATAGCGATTCACGAACTGATGTTCAAATCTGAGTATTCAGAAATTTTTTATGAAACTCTGATCAGTTCCAGCTTTCACCAGATGAAACCAGTTTCCAAAGAACATTGTATTCAAAGTAACGGAAAAAATCTTGAGTATATCCAAATTATCGCTGGTGGTATTTTTGAAACTTTGTATGTATGTACCAGCTTGACAATACAATAAATTCATTAAAATTAAAACCAATGTCACTATCTGTGGAACCGTTGATTGACATAGACATGGTGAAAGTAATTCAGCTTTTTGGGCAATTTGGTGAGTCCGATTGCCCAGTGGTCCATGTTGGATGATAACTGGGTTAAAATTACTTTCGAAAAGGCTTTTTAGTTTTATTAATACTGAAGCTAATTGTTCCATCAATAGGAAAAAATATTTGTTTCAACATGTATATCTCAGAAGAAATTACATTAATTTTATTGTGAAATTTCCATTTACTCGATTGATTATTATGTACTTGAAAGACTTCGTTAACTTTTTGTAGGAATTAAGGACATCAATTTTCTGTTCCACAAACTTTCTAGAACGACCTGATTTTTCAGTTGTTCAGGAAAAACAAAAAAAATAATAAAACGTCATAGTCGAAGAAATTTATAGGTCAAGTTAGTTTGGAGAAAACATTCAGACTATGTTTTTTTTATATATCATGAGGTTTCAACAAATAAAGTTTTCTTCTGAATTCGAAATTGATTCCTCAGCTTCCCTAAAAAGCAATAAATAAATATTCACATTATGATAAATTCGAATTAATTAGTCCCAGTAAAAACCAGAAAACCACCATAACATAGTGACCAAACATTGTGTACACAAGCTATTCAATTTGTTGTATAAAGAGGGCTATTTAATTCAACAATTTTTTCTGTGTGTGAAACGAAATCTTTCTTTTTCTTCCCGATTCGACCCTGCACTGCCCCCTTTCTTGTCCCCCTTTCCTCCCGACTTGGTCGGGGGATTACCATCGCATTTGAATAAATACATAAATATTACATCACCGAATTGTGTATAATTAAATTCGGGACGATAGAAACCCGTTTTCTGGATGCTAATTTCGCGCTGATTGTAATAGATGTTCCCGTTTCAATTTACAGGAGAGCCGTTGTGTTTCCACGCCGAATTTTATCGTCTGCGGGTTTTTGGAGCTTTACTCCAGTTGATTGATGCCCGTTTATGGACAACCATCTTGGTGTGGTTGGAGGAAATCGACTTGTCGGTTTTGTAGTTTGTTGAATTAATTTAATTGCAGTTTATTTCTTCCATAAACATCAAGGTGTTGTAAAATCTCTTTTACTCTTTCAAAATACATATTTATTTCGTCTAGAACTGACAATCATTATACTAAAAATAAGTCATTAGAATAGTTCGAATATGGAAATATACAGTTTAATCACGAATACAAAATTTTCACAAAAGAATTTTCGTCAGTGTACAAACATATAATTAATTGTACCGAATTAAAAGTTTGTGCACTGACAAAAGTGCGTTTTGTGTGAACCACATGACCAAAAAATCCAGTAATGCGCGAGTCGTATGTAACTATACTGAATTCAAAATTAATAAGTACGGAAAAGGCGCTCAGTCAGTTGATTGATGTCCGTTTATGGACAACCATCTTCGTGTGGTTGAGGAAATCGACTTGTCGGTTTTGCTGTTAGAGTCGAAGTTGTTGAACGCATTCAATTGCAATGTCTTTCACATTGGAATTGGCAATCATTTCCTTGATAATGAAAACAGTTTAAATGTATTTGAACTGTTTTATTTCGAATACAAAACTTTCGAAAAAAAAATTTGTCAGAGCACAAACATATCATTGTAGATGAATGAAACAATTGGAAAAGGCGCTCAGTCAAAATATTTCCCGTACTTGTTCATTTTGAATTTTGAATTCAATATACGAAAAATATCATCTACATGTGCACTACTGGGATTTTTGGTCATGTGGTTCATTACAAACTTGAATGAAAAATCTCCACTCGATCGAGTTTGCAAATGTAAAAAATAATATTTCAACATTTATTTTATCAATATTTTGCAACTTCATATTGTCCTAGAGAGTTGAGATTTTCAGGGTGAGTTCGGTTCCCAAATGCAGCGGCATTTCGAGTTCAACCAAAATCATCGCTCTGTGAAACCCGTTATTAGTATACTTTTTTATGTTTTTCATCTGAGATTCAATAATTAATAGACTGCAGGTCAACGAAATGAGTAGATCAGAAAGAAATTTTTGTTTTCAGTGAGAGTTTATGTTTTATGATGCACATAAAAAATTTCTGGATTCAATCTACTCAGTAAACTTTGACCTGCTATAAATCGATTAAGAACTGGTCATAGTCGTTGAATTATTTTATTATTATAATATAATACTGTCGATAGGAAGAGGTGTGAATATTGTACAGATCAGGAAGAATAGACATTGGAATAACAATTTCTGTTTATAAAATAGAATATGTGCTTTAGGGTATTCGTTCAGGGTCTAATTGCTCTCTGAAGTAGATAAGTTGATTCAAAGTTATTATATTTTTATTGTCTCCTAAAACTGAAGTTCGTTTTCGTGAGATATTTCGTCAATGGACAAGTAAAGTAAAAAAATCCTTTTTCTCCAACGATCAAAAAATGACAATTTTTTAACTATTTTCAGGTGCGAAAGCCATAAATTCCCTTACCGTACAAAAATTTACTCACTTTTAATCCTAGAATTGAAAACGCTACTTTTAATCCTAGGACTAAAAATAAATTGCATTTGACGTCTACTTGACAATCAATATTCACCAACAATATCAGATATCCCTGACTACCGACTTGCTATCGCTGTTATAATTAGCAGGTGTTCAAATTTATTACCAAATTTTTAACGTTTTTTGAATGAAACCAAATTTATTTTAATTTTGACTTGGCTGGAGAGAAAATAGTATAAGTATATTATACGGACTAAAAGTGCCTATTTTTAATCGCAATTTTGCATTCGCTAGGCTCCGCCTCGCAACTGCAAATTTGGCTCGTAAAAAAATGTGCACTTTTAATCCTTATAATATAATATACTAATTTATTCTAAAATAAAAGAGAATTGATCCAGCTCATCAAACTTTTTTCCTACAATGAATTGCATCTTAATCAGTAAAAGATGTGAATGAGGTTGGAAAAATAATGAATAAAAATAGTTTTATTTTCTGTAGGTTTCAGCAAAATAACAATCAATCGCAGACTCTAAACGCTGATCACTCTATCGTTCCCACATTGCACAATCTTCTCGAACCTTCTCATCCCAATCAGTTAACACCTAATAAATCCAACCCACAATATCCCAAACATGATTTCCAGAAAGACGAAACATCTCGCCCCATAAAATATAACATCCAGGCACCGATTCCTTGTTAACTATTTCCGTACACCTCGCCAAGACTCGAGAGACACGTATGGAAGATGTCAGTAGCATCGAGTCGCACTTAACACCAGATTACTTATCAGCAACCTCCGCACATCACCACTCAATAAACTCGCAGTTTAAAGTACTTTAGACAAGAAAGACAACCAGGACCATTTACATGAAAATGATGTACTAGGCAAGCAGATAAGAGACAGCAGCTGGTGGACAAGATGCTGTTAGTTGGTTGTGACGACGTTGATAAAATGTGCAGGTGATTTGGGGATTATTTTGGTGATATTCGTTTATTGGTTGGTAATGACTCTTGTTGAGAGATATTCGACATGTGTTCGTTTTGCCAATTACAGATTTTCTGAGAGAGATCAACCTTTTGCATCGATTTCGATTGATTTTCTTGTCTGAATGCTCAATTTGAAATGAGAGTCGAATATATTTGCCATGAAACGTTTCAAGATTATTCAGGATACGGTACTTCAATACCTAAAGTTCACCAGGAGGTCACTACATATTGAAAAATTCCCCAGAAAGTTTCGTTACTACCAATAAATATTATCAAGGGAAACCTGCTAAACTATCAATATTCATTTGGTAGTGTTCTTGAAGATGAAACATTTGTGATTGAAGAAAATATGATTGCTTTGAACTGATACAACTCCAACAATGACTCTAGAGAACCTTATGGAAGATGTCAGTAGCACTTAACACTAGATTACTTATCAGCATCCTCGCACATCACCACTCACTCAATAAACTCGCAGTTTAAAGTACTTTATACAAGAAAGACAACTAGGACCATTTACATGAAAATGAGTATTAGCATTGAGTTTAAAAATATTTTTAACCTCAATGGTACTAGGCAGGCAGATAAGAGGCAGCAGCTTTGGCGAAGATGTGGAGAAGACGTTGATAGAATGTGAAGGTGATTTGAGAGTTGCTTTGGTGATTTTCGTTTATAGGTTGCTAATAACTCTTGTTGAGAGATATTCGTCATATGTATGTTTTGCCAATGGAATATTTTCTGAGAGAGACAAATATGTTGTACCGATTTCCACTGATTTTTTCATCTGAATGCTCAATTCAATGAAAGTTATAATATATTGATATCATGAAAGATGTGAGTTTTCTTTAGGATTGGGAACGCCCGCACCTAAAGTGCATCACGAGTTGGTTACTGAATTGAAATCGTTTCTCAAATTTTGGAAAGTTTTATGATTTCGACCAAAAAATATTACGGGAAAACTGCTATACACTATTAATATTCATTTGATACAGAAGATGAAACAAGATACTTATGAAACCTAAGCAACGTCTGAATTAGTGTATTACCAGCACCTCACTGAACTTAGCGTATAATTCGAAGATAGATATTGATTGTAACATTTGCTATCTGGAGGGACCCAAATATCAGAATCGAAAAAATTTTGATGGGGAGGTTGAATTTCGAAACTTCTGTTTACAAGTTTGTTCGACATACCCGAAATAAGATCTATATAACAAAGAAAATGAAAAATTACTGATAGAGATGAAGATTGAGTAAATCACACGGTGATGCAGAATATTGATGGAAATGTCTCGTTTAGACAAGAAAGATAACCAGAACTGTTTACATGAAAATGACGTACTAGGCAGGCAGATAAGGGGCAGCAGCTGGTGGAGAAGATGCTGATAGTTAGTTGGTTGTGACGACGTTGATAAAATGTGCAGGTGATTTGGGGATTATTTTGGTGATATTCGTTTATGGGTTGGTAATGACTCTTGTTGAGAGATATTCGACATGTGTTCGTTTTGCCAATTACAGATTTTCTGAGAGAGATCAACCTTCTGCATCGATTTCGATTGATTTTCTTGTCTGAATGCTCAATTTGAAATGAGAGTCGAATATATTTGCCATGAAACGTTTTAAGATTATTCAGGATACGGTACTTCAACACCTAAAGTTCACCAGGAGGTCACTACATATTGAAAAGGTCCCCCGAAAGTTTCGTTATTACCAATAAATATTATCAAGGGAAACCTGCTAAACTATTCATTTGGTAGTGTTCTTGAAGATGAAACATTTGTGATTGAAGAAAATATGATTGCTTTGAACTGATACAACTCCAACAATGACTCTAGAGAACCTTATGGAAGATGTCAGTAGCACTTAACACTAGATTACTTATCAGCATCCTCGCACATCACCACTCACTCAATAAACTCGCAGTTTAAAGTACTTTAGACAAGAAAGACAACCAGGACCATTTACATGAAAATGAGTATTAGCATTGAGTTTAAAAATATTTTTAACCTCAATGGTACTAGGCAGGCAGATAAAAGACAGCAGCTTTGGCGAAGATGTGGAGAAGACGTTGATAGAATGTGAAGGTGATTTGAGAGTTGCTTTGGTGATTTTCGTTTATTGGTTGCTAATAACTCTTGTTGAGAGATATTCGTCATATGTATGTTTTGCCAATGGGATATTTTCTGAGAGAGACAAATATTTTGTACCGATTTCCACTGATTTTTTCATCTGAATGCTCAATTCAATGAAAGTTATAATATATTGATATCATGAAAGATGTGAATTTTCTCTAGGATTAGGAACGCTCGCACCTAAAGTTCATCAGGAGATGGGTACTAAATTAAAATAGTTTCTCACATTCTCGCAGTTGAAAGTACTTTAGACAAGAAAGATAACCAGGACCATTCACCTGAAAATGACGTACTAGGCAGGCAGATAAGAGACAGCAGCTGGTGGAGAAGATGCTGTTAGTTAGTTGGTTGTGATGACGTTGATTAAATGTGCAGGTGATTGTTTTGGTGTTTATTGGTTAGTAATGATTTGTTGGGAGATATTCGACATGTGGTCGTTTTTCCAATGAGGAATTTCTCGAGGGTAACAAACCTTTTGCACCGATTTTCAATTATTTTTCCATCTGATTACTCAATTCAATGAATAGTTCGTATCATCCTTTTCTCAACATAAAATGAACGATGCAGAGCATCAGACCAACCATGTTATAGTAAGCTAATGCGTTTCCCAATAATAACAACATACATCAGCCAGGTCCTGTACATCCAGGATAAACAAGACAAATTCCTGCAATAGAAAGGCTTTTGGTCTTCAGAAGGATCCTGAAAATAGACAGAGAATCAATTAACCAATGTCGACAATCGATGTAAGAGCACCATAAATCACCCCCACAAATCCTTAAATGTGTTTCGATGGCATTAACAAATCTTCTCTCATTCGGACTAAGGCAGACAGCATGCCGTATGCATGCCCTCCTAAATCGAACGAAATATATTTTAATCTCGACCAGAAAACCACTATTCCACCAAAATATGTAAACAAAAATTTAAAAAAAGCCCTGAATTTAATTTCGATTGGTTTCGTTTCATCTGAGATATTGAATAAAAAAATTTTTGAACGGCCATACTTTATGGAACACCCTGTACGATTAAGTTAGTTAACAAACTTAACCGTGGCATTTGTGAACCGAATTCAACACAAAAATCTCAAGTCTCTGGAACAGTTCCTTCGAAAGTTATCGTGCTTACGGTCTGGCGTCCCCAGAGACAAAACTTAATCTGACCACGGATTCAGGAAGTCAAACCCTATCGTTTGAGACCATTTTCGGCTCGAAATTTGAAAATTACAGACATTTTTCAGAACTATATAGCATTGGTTTAAGTAGAACGAGCACTTAAAAAGCATTTGATAGTATGATACACGTATTCGTATATAGAGTGAATTTGTTTGAAGCACTTACAACATGGATCGAGGAGGGCGTGCTTTAAAGGCTTCCTTATTATACGTAAAGGGTTTTCCAATAAGAGGTGTTATTTTGATGTTCAGAGAAAAATGCCATTTTTCTATAAGTATAAATGATCGGATGTTTATTTCATTATAAAGAAGAAGCTATACCGTTATTAATGGAAACATAACATATCCTTTCGAAGAAATTTTCCATAACCAAATCGCAAAGTGTCTGCCCTATTTCCTCGATAGTCTCACGTATTTAATCTTTGAGGTTTCTAATCGACGATGGGCTATTAATTGGCGTAGACCTTCTCTTTCACGTGACCCCAAAGGAAGATGTCGCAAGGTGTTAAATCACAAGATCTCGGTGGCCAATTGTGATCACCCCTTTGAGAGATAACACGGTCGGAAACTTTTTACTGCAAAAGATCAATGGTTTCGTTGCGTGTGTGGCACGTAGCGACTTCTTGTTGAAAGTGAATGTTGTTCAGATCAATACTATCCAGTTTCGGCCATAAAAATCATCTCTCGATAGCGCAATCCATTCACCGTTACTGTTGCTCCAGCCTCATTTTCGAAAAAGTAAGGTCCAATGACTCCGCCGGACCATAAACCGCACCAAACAGTCAGACGTTGAGGATAGAGAGGCTTTTCAACAATAACTCTTGGGTTTTCCGAGCCCCATATGCGACAATTTCGCTTGCTGACGATGCCACCGAGGTGGAAATGGGCGTCATCACTCAAGATGATTTTTCGATGGGATTCCGGATCATTTCCATGCATTTCAACGACCCAATCAGCAAAGACACGACGTTGTTGATGATCGGCCGGCTTAAGTTCTTGTGTTAACTGAACTTTATGAGCCTTAAGACACAAATCTTTATGCAAAATACGGTGTAATGACGTAGTTTCTACTTGTCAAATGTTAAAAAATTACAGCTTCAAACGTGACATCTACCGAAATAGCTGGCTATTCAAAATAACACCTCTTATTGGAAAACCCTTTACTTGTATCGATATCAGTTGTTTATGCTTCAATCATAACAATATTGAATAACATGCGAAGATAGCTGCCTACTAGATTTTCTCGCCATCGAGGTCAGTTAGTTTTTTCAGTGTTATAAACTTCTATATAATTAACATGCTCTACATGTTATTCTTGAGTTCATTATAAAATCAAGTGCTGCACTGTGGACACAGTAAGTCAGTCATTTTAGTTTATAGTATTTTTTTCTCCACATGAAATATGGAATTTATAGCAAACATGTTGTATTACGATAACTTGTTTCTCATGAATGACAACATACATCGGCCTTATCCTGTACATCCAGGTTAAAAAAATCCAAAAATCGAAAGGCTTTCGGTCTTCAAAAGGGTACCGAAAATAGAAAAACAATTAATTAACCAATGTCGACAATCAATGTAAGAACACCATAAATCACCCCCACAAATCCTTAAATGTGTTCTGATGGCATTAACAAATCTTCTCTCATTCAGGCTAAAGCAGACAGCATGTCGTATGCATGCTCTCCTAAATCGAACGAAAAATATTTTTATCTCGACCAGAAACGCGCTAAGTGGCACGAAATCTCACACAAACATGCAAATTCGGGTAACTAATTAGCCCCAGCCTGTCACTACAATATTTCGGTCGGGTTCAGATTTCTGGAAATAGAGCAAGAAAAATCAGGGGAACATCACTAGCACACGTTTGTATTTGGAGATCCTCCCAGATTTAGTACTGCTGCAAGGGATTTGCGGTTAGGGACCTTTAATATTCAAGTTTCATGGACAGAACTTCCTGAAAGATTTATAATTATAAAGGGACATCTCTTCCTTTTCGTCAGATATGGACTAATGAATGTTTCAACTGATCAGAATAGGTTTAACAATAGTGGCTTAGTCAATTTGTTTTTTTTTATTGAAATTGTCGTTTTTACAATCCAATAGTCATTTGGCTTGTAGTTTTCATTTGGAACCAACAAATTCAGTGTATTACGAATGGCATACATTTCCCCAAGAAACAATAAAATCCATATGAGCAAAACCTGCCGTGTTATTCACATATCCTGATATTAGTGCGCATGATTCTTCCATAATATCTACTGTAGATACTGATCAGTCCTTTGTTTCAAGAATTTTCTTTCAATATTATACTCCAATTTTTCCAACCAAATGGCATTTGATGAAAGGTGTTCAATAACTCACCAAATCAGGTCTGGCTCTCCAAGTGATGATTTTTCATAAACCAGATGTTGAATTTCACGAAAACTCGACGAACGTCATTTTATACAGGGTGAAACATAATCTATCTTTTTACCCTAACTTTAGAACCACCCCTGGCGTGTTACAGTTGTTCCACATCTTTTATTGACAATTTAAGTTTTAATTTATAACAATAGAGCCATTTTTGTTGAAGATACAGGCTTTCAGAGCAACATAAAACTCCACAATTTCGTTTTGGCTTTGAAAATACTTTCACAGACAGATTTAACCTTAAGTCCGTACGTTATGCCAATAAAATGAAATCTGAGTGAAAACATAAAACAAGAGAAGTTTTAGAGCAATATGTTGTTCCGTATGCACCGTTTATTGGAGACGATTTCGTGCTAATGCTTCATAATGCTCGACCGCATCAACCGCATGTGGCTAGGATTGCGAGAAAGTATTTAGCAGAGGTTGATATCCAAGAATTTAACTGGCCTGCCCTGAGCCCAGATTTGAACCCAATTGGGCATGTTTGGATGCTCATGGGAGGAAAATTCGATCTCGCGTACCAACTCCTGAGCAGCAGCTCAATGATGCTCTGATTGATTCAAAATCTTAATGAGGACATAAGGAGATGAATTGCACCTGTTATCCGAATCTGGGCAGAAAACATCTTTTCGACTCAGTTTTCAGTTTATTTTTATTAGGTCAGAATTTTAGGTTGAATTTGTTGTAGCCTCACCAAAATTAAATGTTTTACTGAAAACCCTGTATCTTTATCAAAAATTGGTCTCTTGTTATAAATGAAAAATTAAAATGTCAAGAGAAGATGTGTCTTGATGAAGAAATAAGAAATCACACGGAGGAACTACTGGAACACATCAGGGGTGGTTCTAAAGTTAGGGTAAAAAATCGATTTAGTTTCACCTTGTATAAAATGACGTTCGTTGAGTTTCCGTGAAATTCAAATTTAGTGGTTGATAAGGAATGAATATAACTACAATTGAAAAAAAACAATCAAAGCGGAACTGAAATAACATAATGTATGAATTAACTAACTTCACCGAAACACCAACCTGTAACTGCGGAGAGCCTCGCCAGACTGTCCACCTTATTGCAATGGAGTGCCGAGTGCCCCCTTACTATTATACATACGGAGGAGAAATGAGCAACTTCTATGAGGCCACTGACTCTGTGCTGGACTGGATTAATGGTCTCGATTTTAAAATTTAACTTCAAATCGTGCTATATTTGTGTTTATATTTATATTTGTGTTTATATTTATAGTTATATTTGTGTTTATACTTAGTTTCTGCCTTTTCACTTTTGGATATACACTTGTATGTTTTATGGCGTAATGTGAATGTGTAAAATTTTAACTGATTATAACTAAATCCATGTATGCCATACGCTAAATATATAAATAACTAACTTCATCGATTTTTTGAGTGGATCGATCGTTTTGCCGGTGTGACAGTAAGAGTATACAGAAGATAAATACGTTTCATATGCCTAGAAGAGTGACACTCTCTTATAATGCAATTACCCTTTCAATAAAGCTATAAAGCTAAAGCCACGGTATATTAGGGTTGCCCTGTTCGTGTGGTTACGCTTTGTCTCATTTCCGATTATTTATGACTTGTTGACGAATTATGATCGTCTCGTAGTGGTCACTTTATCTCCATCATAAAAGACATCTGATGGCACCACACACAGAAAGATAATAATCGAAGTAAAGACATAATATAGTGGACGAGCTTGATGTGGAAGGGCTTAAGGTTTATTGGGACGGTTATTCCAAATACACATTTATTCTTTTTTTGGATATCAATTTCATGATTTGTTGAATACAATTATGGATAAGACGAAAAACAATCTATCATAAGATATTCGGTGCGATTCTGTTCGCATATTGCTATGAATCTTGTCATCCAGGCAATATTGCTATCTCACAAATTCATAGCAATATGATTAAGGTATTGCGTATAATGTTTCGACTGTTATATAATGTTGGTTTTGAATTTGAAATTGGTACATAATATATAAATGAAAAATCTCAATCGGAATCAGATTCTGGAAATTACTCAAAAGGTGAAATATTTACACAAAAAATATTTCACTTGAACCGGATATCCTGTTATGTAAATCTAAAGATTCTTTGTATGAGCATCATGCATGTGACCGCAAAATTTCATTTCGATAGGTTTCGTTTTGTCTGAGATATTGAGGAACAAAAATTTTGAATGGCCATATTTATGGAACACCCTGTACGATTTGGCTGGTTAACAAACTTAACCGAGCCATTTGGGAACCGAACTCACCCTGAAAATTTCAAGTCTCTAGGACAATCCCTTCGAAAGATGGACAGAATTGAATTTGACCACGAATTCATCATCAGGGAAAAGAATCCTATCGTTTGAGACCATTTTTGGCTCAAAATTCGAAAATTACCGACATTCGGGCAAAACGATATAGCACTCGCTTAGAGAGAACGAGCGCTCAAAAAACGGTAAAGTAAAAAGTTAACTCTTCGAAGGGCGGAACCTTTGAACTATAACGGAAGTTAATATTCAGTTATGAAAATTTTCGGCAAAACTTCAAGAAATATGGCGCTATTTGCAAAATGAATCCATAAACCCATCGCACAGCAATAACAATTTCATCAAATTTAACCTAAAATCCTCAGCAATTCGCAGAACTCATGAGGCCATCAAGACATCCTTTATTAACATTGCTCCAGGGTCATGTTCTAATAATTCCCAGTACTTCAAGTTTACGATGAGCCAAGAATGCGATATCACTTGTCCGTCGCATTCAAATGACGTGTTAGATGAAATATAATTCAATACAAGGCGTTGGGAGATGTAATGGTTCATTTGAACTGGGTTCGCGAAAAATATCGCGTCTAGAAATGAGCTTTATAGGGGGGCTGATTGTGTTGTCGACTTGATGAAGTTCTTCATATGCAATAAGTGTCTAGGGTTATTAGATTGTATGTGAATATGGAAATTCAGGCACTTCTTGATCACTTTATGGTAATTCGGTTCCTTGAAGAATTGGCTCAGAGGCAGTAAATGTTGAGTAATGAGAATTACCAAGAAAATAGGGTGAATGTTGTCGAATTATTTCAATAGATCTCCTTTCATTATACTCAAACCCCTGAGGACGTATATGGTATTCAATTTCTAATATCCAAAAATGATTTCAGTTTAAAGTTCACGTTCCACTTCAGTTCTATAGACTGTTTCGATTTTTTTTCCACATGGAATGATGGAATAGTGTCATGTTGTAGAAATGCAAGTAGACACAATACTTTTTTTCGATTTTCACAAGATTTTTCTGACAGTGATGAATTTTTGTAGAGATTTTTCAAGCATTACAATCCGGTTGCTTTTTTGGTACCTGCTGGTACTAATATTCCATTTGAAGCCTTTGAGATTCATGAAGCAACTTGGAATTAGCATCAAAGTATGGAACATAATGATATTCCTCAAATTCATGATAATCGAATGTCATGAAACTTTCAGAATATTTAGGTTGTTTCGAAACAAATGACGTGGCAAATGAAATCTTAGAGTAAGAAATAAACATAGACGTGCTCCTATAGTACTGCATTGTCATCATCAAAGAATTAGAGTGAGATGGAAAGCGTTTCACTGCCGCACTGGGGTGGAGTAACCAACTGGTTAGATTTGCATTACTCCAATTCCTGAAAATAATACAACATTTTCTTAATTTTGCCCTAGCTATAGTTAACGGAATAGCCTTGAGCAACAATAAACTGCCAAATAATTCAGTTCATGAAGGTCAAATCGAAATGAAAATGTAAACAACCGTTAGTATCAGAGTAGTGAAGCGGTAGACCAATTATACCAATACGGTATAAACATACGGAACGAGTTCGCAACGCCGGAATATTGTTTCCGTGCATAAACAGATCCTACTTACGTGTAGGCACCTCTAGGTTTACTTTTTACTCTGAGGATGAAATATATGTTATTTATTTTTATTTATATATTTACATTGGAATACAAACGGGCATTCACCCAAAAAAAATAATGAAAAGTGTTCAGAGATGTAATGGTTATTTGGTTCCTTGAAGAATGGTTTGAGAGGCAGCAAATGCTGAGGAATGAGGATTGGGGACAAGAAAATTGGTTGAATGTTGTCATGCGGTGCAACTTCATCATATAATTTAAATACTCAACCTAAACTCCACAATCGGAGATGAATATCTTCTAATCAAAAATAAACTTCCAAACGCATTATATGGTGTTAAGTTTCCAATATTGGAAATTGATTTCGGCCCATCATTGTAAGTTGTTGAAATGATGGTACAATTCTTTTTTCTGCAATTTGCAGTCAAATATTGACAGTGATGAGTTTTTTTATCATTACAATCTGGTTGCTTTTTTATGCTTGTGCTAGTTTTCGATTTAAAGCATCTGAGGTTCATGAAGTCACTGAAAGTCAGCATGAAAGTATGAAATAGAATAATATCTCCTCACTTTACAAGAATCAAATGTCATGAAAACTTAGAAAAATTTGGGTTATTAGAATCCATTTCGATACAACAGTCGCATTCAAGTAACGTGTTAAATAAATTATATCTCAATACAAGGCGTTGTTAGATATAATGGTTCATTTTAACCGCTTTCCCGAAAAATTTAGCATCTAGAAATGAGCTTTATAGGGTGGGCTGATTTTGCTGTCGACTTGATGAAGTTCTTCATATGCAAATAAGTGTCTGAGGTTAATAGATTGTATGTGAATATGGAAATTCAGGCTCTTCTCGATCACTTTACGTATTTTATGGTTATTTGGTTCCTTGAAGAATGCATCCCTTGATGATAGGATTCAATTTATGGTTGTTTCATATTATAAATTACATAAACAAAAATTTCAGATGAACATAAGAAGGAACGTATGGCTCAAACTGTTTTTAAAGACTTCTCCATCAAATTAAGCTATTTGCTTTACTTAATCGCAGTGAAATAAAAATATAATGAAGAATGAAATGCTTATAGGATATTAACCACAATTATCTAAGGTTGAGGAACAATGGTGCACGGTATAATACTGCAAGCATGCCTCTGTCTAGAACTTCCTTTTATACTCAAACTGACAGATATGTGAGAAATTTGCTAAGTATCATGAAACATGTTGGTCGGTTTCATTTAACGCATGAGACCATTTATCCACATAATGAACCTTCGATTGTATTTTAGCATATTCTATATAAAGATCACAATATCGACCATTAATTGATTGAACATGTATGAGATGGAAAATTGAATTATAAACGAGAAAATATCGCTTTACATGAGATAGTTTTGCAGCTCCTTTCTTGCGGAAAGCGTCCCCCTAAAACCACATTATATCTATTCATGAGCATTCTAGAAGGATTTTTTTATTGAATCGGTATCCATATATTCGTATTCATTCTTCAGTGACTTTTCGTAATTACGAATTATTTTTTTACAGTTCTTATATCTATAGCTCAAGAAAGATCAAGAATGTGTTTGATAAAAGCTTGAAGCTTTCAAGCCAGGGTAGCTTGATATCTTTGAATGAGCTGCTGTCCGTTATTATCATCTTCTCCCTTGATAAGACTGGTTGACTTGACTGAAGTAGCCTGAAACATGATTAACTTGATATTGCATCGAGAGTGGCCAATGTGGCCATGTTCGTTATGATGAACGAACTGAGTGCAATTCAGTAGTTTAAGACTGGTGTTGCTTAAGAGCTGCTACACCCCGATTATACTCAGCTCACTTCCACGGCAGGGACAAGGGAAGTGGGCAGCGCGAGAATGTAGTCACTACACTTCCCTGCTGTCTCACATTGCTGCTCGTGCTGCTGTACGCTCCCGGAATTGGCGGTTTTTCGTACGGAAGTCAAGGGACCGGTAGCGTGAACAACTGTAATTGATTAAATTTAACTAGAGGTTGCTGTGGAATTTCTTTGTCCTTCGTTGCCGACACTTGGTCTCGAGGCAAATGTTGCAGCTGAGTGTGAATGCTCACTGCCTTCGATTCGAACGCGAGTGCAATAGGAAGGGCTGAGTGTAATTGAGGCTCTACATTCCAAAACTTATTGCTGCTTGGATGTCAACGATAGTTTTTTATACCCTAATGAGCTGGTTCACTAATTCATTCCAACAGGAAACCAGTAGTTTCACTTCCTGTATATTACATCGATTACTAGCTAGAGCTTGTTCATGATAATTTGCTACTAGAATTGCATTGAGCGCAGACTACCTGAAATTTAAGTGTCACTTTAGACACCTACTTCTTACTTTCAGAGAGTTGAACTACATGCTAAAATAAATAGACATAGTTTTTTGTGTGTGTCAGTGTGTCGTAACTACAATTGGCATTTCGTCATCGTATCATACGTCGTGAGATGGGTAAAAGACAAAAGTTTCATCGACAGCTCAGTTAGTTTTGAAGGGAGTTTATCATCGTCATTGGAGGTACGAAGATGGGAGTGGATTGTTTTGAGGCATATAGGAAGGCCGTATGTATGTTCGGTTTCACTGAAAGTTTCACAGTACATAATTAATTGAAGCAATAAGGTTCTGATAGCTGATAAATTTACACTAATCCAATGTATAGGTGCGAAAAACAGCTAAGCTGGAACCTCGAATGTAACACTGCTGTTTTCGGTGATGGGTTCAAAACCTGCCAAGGGATGTATTATATACATGTATATGATGACTGAGCTAGGGTGAAAACAGATGTGTGCTTCACATGGTAAGTCCTAGGGTCTTATTTACATCCGAACATCTCCTTTGTCAACAAGAAAATGAAAGACCACATGAATCTACCACCTAGGTACCTTAGATTTTCGATTATGTACCAACTAATCAGATCTAGATTATTATTCGGCTTATTATCCGTATAATGCGTAGTGTCAGAGGACAACCACTTATCATCCCATTAGAAGCACGCTCCAGACATTCTTCTGCGTGCATGGGACATGGACCGAAGACCAAGCACATAATTTTATATTTTTTCAATTGTAGAATTCCAAAAAAAAATTTCTTCAATTAAACCCCAAGATACATGACGTATGGCATAACTATCATAATGACTCCATTGTTACTGGGAGTTCCTATTTATGTTACTCGAAATGATGTACCTATTATATCATATAACACAACAGCGGCTGACTCTTCATGTATCATGAGGTCATATTCATTATGAAATATGATAATTTTTACATATTAATTATGTATCATTTTTTTCACAAGTCGCCCAAATTAATTAGATTCTCAATTGATTTGGAAAGTATTCTTTGAGAGACTGATAAGCATGAAATTTGTTGCCAATCTTCCATCGAATTTAATGGTGCACTGACAAAATCTATTGACTTGCATAATCCTTGGCTAGTTTTTGGTTAGTCAGTTTCGAATTTGTGGTAAAAGAAATATGTACCTACAAACTTCATTTACATTATTCGGTGAAATGCTAGCTTTGCGAGTCAAACCTTATGGTCCCTATTTTTTCTGCAGTTCTCGATTTTTTTTTCTTTAGTTAAAGGCCAGTTTGCTTCATTTCTTAGGAGTTGCTATTTTACAGATGCTCGTTTAAATTTAACATATAGTGGAACTTCCCTATAACGAATTTCGTACAAGACATTGCACCTTGAATCCAAATTCCATGGTTAAACACCCTCTTAAACGAAGCAAATTCTCTCTCTAACGAAATATTCAAAGAACAACACTCTTTGAATGGGTATTGGTAAGAAAGTATAAGGGTGGGATTTTTCCAAAATTTTTCCGTAATACGTAATAAATCCCGACCTTAAATTAAATCATCACGGCGGGCAGAGAGATCCTTCTGAAATCCCCTGGCTGTTTAGTTTCAATCTGTATGTATAAAAGGAATTGCTTAAGATTGAATGATAAACTTAAATTTATCAGTGAAGTCGACCGCGACATTCCCTACTATAGAAACAAATTTTTTGTGTAAAGACATTTCTTTATAACGAATTTTTTTTGCTGATTTAGCGCTTTCGTTATAGGGAAGTTCCAAAATATTTCTTGATGGCTTATTTCAATTCACATTTTAGGAAGGCATGTCCATCACTGAAGTCCATCGTCAGACCAGCAATCTGATACTCTTCCATAACCCTCCTGGCACATGACCGACAAAATACCTACCCACTGTTGGCGTCCAAGCAACCTTAACACGCGGACACAGGTACACTTACCTTGTACGATCATCAAGTTACCTGAGGAAAGGCGGAGCCATCCTGCCGACCACTCCTCTGTCGTATCGGCAACCAGTTCCTAAAAAAATTCTGTTAACAAGGAAAGGCCGAATTCAAGATGGCCGACCGGCGCTGGCGACAGTCTGCGGTCGTCAACGTCAACGTCCTTTTGTTTTTTCCTTGTTCTTATTTTAATTGGTGTAACATAGAGTGGAAGCGGTTAAGACGTGCTTTGTATCGCTTACCGGAGGGCTCAAAGCTTCATTCCCCCACCACCAAGCGATATTCTTCTTTTTTCCTTGATATATGTAGTGTTTACAGATCGTAAAGTTTTATTTTCGGCAGGAGATAACACTGGGAGTTTAGCTGGTTTCATCTCTGTCGTCTTGGGTTTATGAGCTTACAAATCGTTAAAATTGAATCATTTAGTTAATTAGGGACTTGAGTTTTTTATTGGTACTTGGTTGGGATATCAATTGTATTTGTGAACTTTTTTGTTTGATTAGTGATGATCCAAGGTGGTCCTTGCTTAGTTGGATTTGAATTTTAGGAGGCAATTAGGTACGATACGTCGAATCCTGGTAATTAGCCATATCAAGCTCAAGCATGTGAATGAGTGTTCATAAAACTACCTTTCTTGGGAGCTATGCTTTATCTGAAGAACAATTTTGTTATTATCTTAAAATCTTTTATGATTATATGCAATCTGTATTATTTTCAGCGATTACCATACACAGTGTGAACCAAAATTAACACTTTGAAATTGACAGTGCATCAGTAACTTAATTCACGGAACCTGATTTCTTTGTCTGTATACCACTTTCCTATGAAAATCGCGAAAGAGGCGATATAAATACGATTATAACCGCTTTTTCGGAATTTTGCTTTTCCTTCTTTTCTAATGCAATGATTTTGTCCTAGTCCTAAAGCAGTCTAGTAGCAGATTTTCAATTAGAAATCCATTGAGTTCATTAACTTTTCCGTAAACCTATGTGACATTTTTGAATGTGAAGCTTTCATTGAACCTATACCTATATTTTTAGTCATGGCATAGTTTCTGCACCGTCGCAAATTTTTGATGCAACATCGTTTACCATTACGATTTGCTACATTTTCACAATGAAACATTGAAATTATATATCAAATACAAACATATTCCACCTGAAAAAAATTGTGCAGGTAGATAGACACTATAATGACCTAAATATTTAGGACTTCATGATTTTCAGTATAATTTGGTTCTCATTATAGTTACAGTAATTTTTTTGTAATTTTTGCATTCAGAATAGGTATAGATTAATATCTATCTGCTAAATGGTTCATCAATTCCGAATCTTGGCTAAGGATTCTTGATTATTGGAGTTTCCGCCGATTCTATTCTTTTATTTCTAAAGCGGAAATATGTAAATTTTGTGACGTACATACCTACTTCTGTATTATTCAAAATTGCTTTTATGAAATCATTTCAAATATCAACATGTGGACGACGTAGACGTTAAGTATATCACAGTAGAGAACAATAAAGTTTTATCGTATTTCTTTTGAAAACATGTTACCTTAAATACTGAAAGAATAGCTCTACAGAAAATAAGCAACAAATCCGAGTTAATTCATATTACGTTAACAAAAACCGTGAGAATACATTGTGAGAAGCTATGAGGATACCGAATAAAGGAACTTCATACATGATTTCATTGAAAGAGCTGCAACTCAAAAATTCTCAAGAAGCACTGCCAAATCCCTACAAGCTTCCAGCTTCCCTAGTCATGTTGTCAATTGCAATTTCATTATGTCCTTACAACTATGTAAAAATATCGAAGTCACTGACTGTATAACACGCTGTTCTTATCAAGCTTAAATATCATCTATCAATTCAACAAAAAGGTTTACTCTTGCTGACTCCTAACCCGAAACAGGAAACTTTGGGGAATCTCTTTCTCTCGACTATTTTCAGTCTCTCAAAATACTAAATAATGTTGACGAAATTTGAAAAATACTTTCCCTTGGATTCCACTATATACTCATATACCTCATAAATATTTTGTCTGCAATAATAAGAACATATTAGAGAACAATGGAAACCACTCTTAGATTAATTAGGCATAGATGCAGCCTAAATTCAATTCAAACAGACAACACAAATGAAAGAAACTTCATTCGTGCATTTATTACCAGAACTATTGAACTTAAAAACGTTCTAGAAGCTCCGTATCCCTATCCGTTACCTGTGTCCCTAGTGATGTTGTCACTTACATTTCATTTTGTCCTTACAACATACGTAAAAAAACAAAGTCCTGTGAAACCCTGTACATATCAAGCTAAAATATCATCTTTCAGCTCACTTCTTCCATCTTCAATAGAAATATGATCTCAACAGTTCAGCAAAAAGATTTAGGGTAAAACCCGGATAGATGCCTCAGTTGGATAGATGCCCCATTTTCAAAATACCTAACTTCCGAAACACGTATCAAAAAATTAATTTTATAAGTAGCTGCTACAGTCACCCTGGACCTTAGTTTTATAAGGGTTATTGTAAAGTGAAGCCGTTTTTGGCTAGTGTGTGCGATCGTCTCAGCAGCGAACTTCACAAACATGCCAAACTTTAGAGGTAGGTATTTGCCACTGTATAACTTTTGAAGTGGTAATAAATTCATAAATTTTTTTTATTGCGCCAATACAGTGTTTCATTGAGTGTACATCTGAGTACAAATAGTTTTTGTTTTCTTCTTAATTTTTTAAAAAAAATTCATGGGCATCTATCCCTATCGAAAAGGATAGTTGCCCTGATTTTTTGAGGTATAGGTGCCCCTTAGGACATCTAAACTAAAACCTCATCTTCTTAGCAGATTTTCAATTCATTGTGTTACTTGATTCCTGATCATTTTTGTTGAGACTTATTATTTAATTAATTTATCATGAATGTGTGGAATATTGCTTTGCTTTATGTTAATATGAAGAATACAACTTTCGTTTAACATATGCTTTTGAAATTCAATTGAAAATGCACAATTGTTGATAATTCGATCCAGGTTACGTACATAAAGTTACTGTTTTAAGCATAGAAAATCTCGTTGTATTAATTGGGTTTTTGGTTCACACAGTATGAAGTGCATCTATCCCTCCCAGTATTTTCATGGTGGAGCAACAATCCATACTTGTAGGCAGCTATCCCCAAAAAAGGGTTTTACAAAAATCAAATTATTGTGCAATTTGCGATTGCTATGTCAGAGAAAAATCTCAGTATTCCAAATCAAATAATGGGGCTTCCTACACTCACAAAAATTACACATATAAAATCAATATTTTCAAAAATATGAGGCAAATTCAGAAAGTGGGGCATCTATCCGGGTTTTCCCCTACCTTGCTGAAACCAACCTCGAAACTGGCCTGTCCTTATCTCACAACTTTGATGAATCTCTTTCTCGACTCGACTTGTTCAGTCGATATCTCAAAATACCGAATAATATGAACGAAATTAAAAAAAAATAATCTTTTCGGCAACGGCAGTGGGTACTCGTTAACGTTTTCTCTGCAATAATCCTAGCTTTCTATTTGCCTGAATGATTTCCGAAATCATTTCAGTTGGAAGTGAAGTGATTTTGACAAATAGAACATGACTTTTTCGGATGACAATCGACGTTTGGATTCAAAGTAACAAATCAAAATATTTACGATAATTCCGAAGGAAATTCTGAAAATAATATGATTTATTCATTCCCAGCAATGAAACCGAGAATAATAGTTCACTTTCTGTAATTTTTAGAAGTAAATTGTGAACTTTCACCAAATGTTACGTTTGTTATTGCTATGATTAAATGAAGTGATTACGAATTGAAACTGATCTTGTCGAGAAGCAACATCAGTTGGAAGTGATGCGCATCAGTTCAAAATCACAACAATTTCAAATGGAACACGCATCGACGCATCAACTGATTTTGCATCAGTTTGAAAGATATGCAGCGTCGAATAGAAAATGCCTATTAAGAACACTTTACAGAATAATAGGAACAACTCTCAGATTGATTAAACACAAGCGCAGCCTAAATTCATTTCAACCAGACAACATAAATAAGGAAACTCTTAAGAAGCAGTGTATCCCTATCAGCTACCTGCTTCAATAGTCGTCATGTTGTCATTTGAATTTCATTCTGTCCTTAAACGCCAACCGCTCACTTCTTCCATCTTTAACGAAACAACGACTGACAGTTCATATAAGATTAGTTTTCAAAAGTTGGCATGTTTTGTATCGCAATTCGCAATAATTCATCAATTCTTTGGTGTTTTCCATAATAATATTAGACATATATTGCGAATGTCATTCAAAATGCTCTGAAAATTGAAGTCAGAAGACCCAGAGGATGAGAACTACTACTACACAATCGCAAGTTCAATTCGACAGCAACAAAACCTTCGATTTGGTTCGGTAGTTTGCGCAGTTTGGACTATCCCTCCGGGTCAAGTAGCGTGAAAGCCTACTATGTTGGCTTCAAACTTTTTATCACATTCATAGTATATATCTTATGAGTATATGGTGTTTCTTCACGGTGGCCGAAAAAATAGTAGGTATACGCAACACGTCCGAAAATATTTTATTTGGACTCGCAGACTTCCCGGACGAGCCGTGAAGATTAATAGCATTTTGTCTACTCGTCCAAAAAACAATTCTTTCTTCCGGGCTTGAAACGTAAATTACTATTCCTCTGATTCCACTCCTATCTGGTTAATAGTTTGTCTACAAAAATAACAAAACTTTGCAAAATAAGAGGAACACTCTCAGATTGATTAAACACAAGGGCAGCCTAATTCAATTAAACCAGACAACATAAATGAAGGAAACTCTTAAGAAGCAGCGTATCCCTATCAGCTACTTGCTTCAATAGTCGTCATGTTGATTTCATTCTGTCCTTAAACGACAACCAGCTCCCTTCTTCCATCTTCGAGCGAAATAGCGAAATATGATCTTAACAGTTCAGCAAAAGGTTTACTCTTGCTGAATCCAACCCCGAAACTGGCCGGTCCTTATCTCCAACTTTGATGAATCTCTTCCTCTCGACTTTTTTCAGTCGATTTACGACTACGAAACCCTATCTGGGGACATAAACTTTTATTGGGTCCCTGTTGTCGGCCTGCCCATCGCGCTCATCGGGTTGTCGAGGTGTTATAATTGGACCGAACATGGACCCTGGCGTCAAGAAGGCCAGACGAATATTCCTCGATTAAATCTACAACAGCCGGTTTCCACGGCAACAAGCCAAGACGATTGTTCCTCTTTTTGTGAATGAAATTCGGAGGTGAACATGAAGGTATTTGGTCGCCCACATGGGTTGGTTGAAGCGCCACAGAGCTGCTGGGCGCATTTGTGGATGTTCTTGTGGTGCTGACAAATAGCTGTTTAGCACGGTTAAAGGACATTTTAGTTTTGAAAACAGTTTTAAAGTATATGCGACGAAATTTTGTTGATGGAATATGGGCTAGGGACATTATAATTAGGATTAATGATATGTGTGAATATAATTCAGAGTTGCACAATAGTCCAGTCAATTTGTGCTCAAAAGAACCCCTAGCAGGAAAGTTCTGGGGTAGTTTTGATTTTTCGATTTTTTATGTTTTTGGGGTGCTGATTCGATTCTGAGGTTTGCTAACAAAATTTCGTGAGGGAACATTGAAAAAAATACAAAAAAGAGAAAAGTCTCATTCTTTGGCAGTTTTCTGCTTATAACTCGGAAACTATCAACTTTTCGTGAAAAACCTTTCTATACAAATGAAAGTACGTGAAATTTCCTACAAATTGTATCACCACAGCTTGTTCTGCGACAACCCGTTCTGGCTCAAATTATAGTTGAAAATGAGGTATTTTCTATGACTCATGAATGAAAATAAATTAAATTCCGTGGTTCCGATAATGCGAACGTCTTGAAATTTTGCATGAACATTCAGTATATCAGTCTCGATTCACAAAAAAAATTAATTTGAATCGGATATCTTGTTATGGAAATATAAAGATTCTTCTTTTCAATATTCCAATTCAATTTTCTATGGTTCTCTTCACACTATCGTCACACAATTTTTCATAAGTACGAGTCCACAACGGCGCACCGACCCTAGCCCATCGCACCGCGATGTCAATTTTTGAAGTTTGTTACGAAGTAAATACGTCATTTGATGACATCGCGGTGCGATGGGCTAGGGTCGGTGCGCCGTTGTGGACTCGGTGTAAGGCTTATTATGAGCATGTTGCATTTGGCCGCACCATTTTATTTCGATTGGTTTAGTTTTATCTGGGATATCGAGGAACAGAAATTTTGAATGGCCATGTTTTTATGAAACATAGAATATGGCCATTCAAAGTTTTTGTTCCCCAATATCTCAGACGAAACGAAACCCATCGAAATGAAATGTTGCGGCCATATGCAAGATGCTTATAAGAAGCTTCATGCAAAATTTGGTGGCCATAGTGTGAACAGAACCATAGATTGAATTGGAATATGGAAGAGAAGAATATTTTATTTCCATAACAAGATATCCGATTCGAGTTAATTTTTTTTGTGAATCGAGACTGATATACTGAATGTTCATGCAGTATTTCAAGACGTTCGCATTATCGGAACCACGGAATTTAATTTTTTCATTTATTGAGTCATAGAAAATACCTCATTTCAACTATAATTTGAGCCAGAACGGGTTGTCGCAGAACAAGCTGTGGTGATACAATTTGTAGGAAATTTCATGTACTTTCATTTTGTATGGAAAGGTTTTTCACGAAAAGTTGATAGTTTCCGAGTTATAAGCAGAAACTGCCAAAGAATCAGATTTTTTCTCTTTTTTTGTATTTTTTTCAATGTTCCCTCACGAATTTTGTTCGCAACCTCAGATTCGGATTCAGCAATCCCAAAAAACATAAAAAACCGAAAAAATCAAAACTACCCCAAAACTTTCCTGCTAAAAACCCTATTTGACTGTACTACAAGGTCTCTACAAAAGATTGTACAGCTCAATTGGCTTTGTATTATTCTCATTTTGCCACTATGCAAACTCAAGAATTGATCAATCTGTCTCTATATTCATCTCTATCTATTATTGATTATTCCAGACTCACAACTCGGACATGGACCTATAATACTAACTGGACGTCTAACTTCCTTTCTGTCAACGTAGAAAAAGTGAGGCAAGGGCCACCACTTGCAGTTGGGATGAAACTCTAATATTTTGACGTTCTTTATTCATGTTCTGTGTTCTATTCCATCTGTGCTCGTATTTTTCATTGAAAAATTGACACGTCTCAAGTCCAACCCAAACTGCAAATGGCCGCCGTTTGCCTCAAAATTTTTGACAGGTTCGTCATCTATACTCCGTTCACGAAAGGTTGAGCACATAGTAGGCATTCTTTATTTATCTGAAGTTGGCAGTATTTGCTGTCATAACGTAAATAAATTCAATGTTGCCGAATGTACTTGGCCTCTTCCGACGAGCTTGTGAGTTATCAGGCAACTCTATGCAATATTGACAACATTGCGTATCAATCTGACAAGAAATAAACATCATAACCTAAAATTTTAATATACACAGTGGAATATGTCAAATTATCATGGCCAACCGACGGCTCAACCTTTCGTGAACGGACTATATTTAGTATTATAAATCAATGAACTCGACCTCCTAACCCATAGAAAAATACTTTAATATAGTACATTTCTATGGCCTAACCTGCGTAACCGTGTAATAGTTTTATGTTCTGTGGTGTAAAATAGTTTCTGTAGTGGTAAAGAATAATCCAAAGCCAACTGCGCTGTTACAATAATTTATAAAGACCCTGTATTCGGCCGCCCCCATGGGTTGGATGGGAATGCTGGATGCGTTTTTGGATGCTCTTGTGGCAAACATTGCTGTAAAGTATCCATATGTGACGTTACATGAGCAGAAGATATTAAATCCCACGACTCGGCTTTGGCATGTTTCAAAAATCTATAAGTACATGCGATCAAAGCATGTGGAGGGAAGAAGAAATTGTTTTCTTCTAGGAAATTGTGGGTATTCTATCCAGCCCTGAAAATGATATCATTTCTCAATACTCTTTATAACAATGCAGAGGAAAAATACAGCAAAATTATTTTTTCGACGAAAATGTTGTCGACGGAGACTTTCAACAGGAACATACCTATATTTAATGAACAATAGAAGTTTATTTAAAATTTCTATTGATATTGTATAAATTGTTTATGGATAACAAATATAAAATAAAACGTGATTTAGGGCAACATTTATGAAATTCTCATCAAGTGTTTGAAGATACAGAAATGTCATAATAAACCCCAAATAGTAGTTCCAATATCATATATTGCAGTGTTGCCAGCTCTTGGATTGCTGATTATCGAAGCAATATTGCTAAGGCAAAATTCATAACCAATATTGCTATAACAGTCGAAACAGAATACGCAATCCTACCGTAGTCATATTGCTATTAATTTGGGAGATAGCAATATTGGTTTGATAATAAGATTCATAGCAATATGCGAACAGAATCGCACCGATTATACGAATGCACTATATTGGCGTAAACATTACTCTACTGGGTGACGCGACCTTGACGCCAGCCGACATAACAGCGAAGTCTTCTAGAAAAATAATCAATTTTGCGATGAGGGTTATATTCCTGGTAAAAATGTAGCTCTAGTATGGTAACGCACAAAATACCTTCCGCAGTGCGGAAATGGTAGTCAAGTTTCCACTCGACCACAATATAATGTAATGTAATTTGATAATAAAGAAGTTCAAGTCCACAAACAATTGTCTTGAGATTCTGAAAACATTTGTTCAGTTTATTATCACACAATTCAATGTTAAGAAAGGTATCAATAGCGGCCTTCGTCTATTTTGGTTCTACCTGAAGCGGTATATACTTCAACCACTTATATCTTGAAGTTGATTTGTATTTGTTACAACATTTAAACTTGCGGACACATTTTCCCTTGCTGCTTCAATTATCTCGGAGATATTCATAAACAAAGTGGAAATGACATTTATTAGTCGTTAAAATATTATTGTAGCCTTGTTGAATCTAATCAGTGCACTAAAGAATGACAGTTTTAATTTACGCCTTATCTTTACAACAAGACAGTATAAACTGCTTCTCACCTTACCTATAGATATACACTCGTATTGAGATATTTATTGAGTTAGTGCACACTCGATTGAAAAAACCAGCTTGCACACAATGCGATAGTTTAGTTACAAATAATAAAGCATTTACTCCATTCACTTTTATCAAAACACTTGACTGGCCATGGAATGATTTTGTTGAGTCTTTGTTACAAGAACTGCAATAAAGAAATATCAACATGTCAATCAAATTACTATAAGACGGGATTCTATGAAATCTTTGCAAGTTTTTGAAAACGCCAGTTGCACCAGATCAATATTACTTATGAATGAATATATTAATGTTTTAATGTTATTCAGAAGAAAAAAAGCTGTCTCAGGGCATCTCAAAAGAAAGCACAAATTTACTCAGCTTACTGCGTGAATGCAAGGTATCCGAGGGGTGCCAGGGTTAAGTCAATACGCAGCCTGACTCTTGGGAATTCAGTCGCTATTGAGTGTGATTGGCAATTGTAGCGCGTAGAAGATTCTAAATTGAGTGATGCTTCAAACTCTCCTCTTATTCGAAAATATGTCAGGAAATTTTGAAGAGACCGGTACAACGCTGAAAAGGGCAAAATCTGAGGTCTTCAAGAATGGTTCGAAATGTGGAGAATCAGTCTGTTTGTGCGACTCAAACCTTTCAATTCGAAAGAGCGCAAGTGATTTGAATGTTCACAGTTAATTATTATCACACTGCTTTTCACACAACGACTCAAAGCCGCACTCTCAGAAAATTCAATTGGCACAAGTATTGCCCCTGTGCTATAGATTGAAGAGCTTTGATGAAAGCAGCTTACAATCCAAAAATTTGGAAGCTGATTCTAGGAAAAAAGTAGTTTACCACGTCGAAAAACTGTTGGAACTGTTGTTCTGTAAGTCTCAAACTCGAGACCAGGTCAGCTATACAAAGAGATCATTTGAGAATAACCAAGCAATCTGCCAATGTCCTAAGTTTAGAGATGACTCTTTCTCTAGCAAGCAGAGTGATGAGTCTATTTCTTCGAATAAGTGCAGTCACTACAGAAGGTTGCGTGTTCAGATCACGTCGGGGTCAACAAAATGTTCAGTTTTATTCTTATTACTGAACAGTTTTAAAGACGAAATTTCTTAGTCAATTTCTTTATTGTCACTTACTGTCAACTCTCTTATTTTTTCAATACAAACTTGATAAAATATTAATTTCAAAGGTACTAAGAATTCTGAATTCCAACAGCCCCATAGCCAGTCATTAACTTGACTACGTTATTAATCAGGTAATTGAGCGCTTTTCAATGGTAACAAACATCTTTTTTGCGGATGGAGGTCATTTTTTCTGATTGTATACTTTCATAACTAGAATTTTTGCTGGTGGAATGTAGAAGCAGCTTTTTCCTTTGGCCTTATACTTTTTTTAAGACGAAAGGGGACAAGCAGTATATGGAGATATTAGAAGACTTCTTGGTGTCTGAATTGAAAATCTGTCCTGGCTATATCTGAAGAGCATGGTTCTAGCAGAACGAAGCAACGTCATACAGGTCTAAATAGCCACGTCTACGACATGAATTCGTGTAATTTTCTCATTTGATCTTCAGGAGAGGTGGCATAATGTTTTTCTCACAGTATCGATTCAACTCACATTGTTTATTTTAACCTCTAGAATCATCACAAATCAAAAGTTTACGCCAATAAACCGACTAAACTGTCGCACTCGAAAGAAATTTTCTGTCACAAAATAGCAGTCTTTACTAAGTTTCTTCTTCAAGGCGTCATAATTAATTTAACTGCTCGTTTACATGAGTTCCGCAATCGCATCTGTTCTTAAACCGATCAAAATATGAACTTTTATTTGAGACGCCTTGTATATTGAAGTCAGAGAGCATATTTTAGTCGCCATATTCTTCAGAACATGATAGAATCAGTAGTAGTCCAGTCAATTTGTGATCAAAAGAACCCCTAGCAGGAAAGTTCTGGGGTAGTTTTGATTTTTTCGATTTTTTATGTTTTTTGGGGTGCTGAATCCGAATCTGAGGTTTGCTAACAAAATTTCGCGAGGGAACATTGAAAAAATACAAAAAAGAGAAAAACTCATTCTTTGGCAGTTTTCTGCTTATAACTCGGAAACTATCAACTTTTCGTGAAAAACCTCTCAATACAAAATGAAAGTACATAAAATTTCCTACAAATTGTACTACCACAGCTTGTTCTGCGACCACCTGTTCTGGCTCAAATTATTAATAGTTTTAAATGAGGTATTTTCTATGACTCAATAAATGAAAAAAACTTAAATTCTATGGTTCCGATGATGCGATTCTCTAGAAATTTTGCATGAACATTCAGCATATCAGTCTCGATTCATAAAAAAAAATTCACTTGAATCAGATATCTTGTTATGCAAATATAAAGATTCTTCTTTTCAATATTCCAATTGAATTTTCTATGGTTCTGCTCACACTATGGTCACACAATTTTGCATGAAGCTTATTATGACCATCTTGCATATTTCCGCAACATTTCATTTCGACTGGTTTCATTTTGTCTGAGATACTGAGAAACAAACATTTTGAATGGCCGTATTTTTTTTTCATAAAACAAGGCCATTCTAAATTTTTGTTCCTCAATATCTCAGACAAACGAGACCAATCGAAATGAAATATTGCGCCCAAATGCAAGATGCTCATAATAGCCTTATGCAAAATTGTGTGACCATTGTGTGAACAGAACCATAGAAAATTCAATTGGAATATTGAAAAGAAGAATCTTTTTATTTCCATAACAAAATGTCCGATTCGATTAATTTTTTTTTGTGAATCCCGACTGATATACTGAATGTTCATGCACAATTTCAAGAGGATCGCATCGTCGGAACTATAGAATTAATTTTTTTTTCATTTATTGAGTCATAGAAAATACCTCATTTTCAACTATTATTTGAACCAGAACGGTTTGTCGCAAAACAAGCTGTGGTAGTACAATTGTAGGAAATTTTATGTACTTTCATTTTGTATGGAAAGGTATTTCAGGAAAAGTTGATAGTGTCAGAGTTATATGCAAAAAACTGATCAAGAATGAGATTTTTTGTATTTTTTTTTCTATGTTCCGTCTGGAAATTTTGTTAGCAAACCTCAAATTCGGATTCAGCACCCCAAAAAACATAAAAAATGAAAGAAATCCAAACTACCCCAAAACTTTCCTGCTAAAAGCACAATTCGACTGCATTATAGCACCATCCCTGTGTTACGAGTAATGTTGAGTGTTGATGATAATAAAGAAAAATTATCCGCCTTAGTAAAAAACCTGCATTCATGCATAAACGAGGTAGATAACACCACAGAACTGTTTACTGTCCCACTGCACCCATAGAGTTTAGATATTCTTGTTGTCTCCCGATAGAGGCGATATATCATTGCCACTAGATGGTGTTGAGATATCTGAAACACGATCTCGAGAAATGCAGAGAACACCTACATCAAGACGATAGACTTTTATGCATTAGTCCTGAAAAAATATAAAAGAAAAGACCTAATTAGGCATATATTAGCAACTCCTCAAACAATAAAACTGGTTTTTTATCGCGCCCAAGTTTTATCCCTGAAACATAATGTTGGTTAGTAGTCTTGGAATTTTTATTCGACAGTAGTATCGATGAAGTGGAACAGTTTTATTGTTGGCAATGGACGTTAATGTCATCTGTGGTTTACTTGGGCATTCTGGATACTGAAAGTATCAATATAAAATGAGTAAATTAGGTAGAATAGTCTGCGGTTTCCACACAAACCGACAGGTTTCAAAGTTGTTCGTTTTCGATGTGTTTCGATAGAAATCACGTTCTAAGTCGATTAAAGATTGAGAAATGCATTTAATTCCGAAGAAAACATTATGGAAGGCTCGAGCTGCTGCATGAATTAGTGAGAAGTGGGAGATTTTTGCTTTGGTAAAAATTAATGATACATTCAAAATAATAAAAAATTTAGAAAAGCCCTGAGCAGGAGCTCTTGAGCGCTCGTTCTTTGGTGGAGCAATAAGACTACCTCAAATTTAATATGGGATTTGATTGATACCAAATTATATAAATGCAGAATATCAGCACAATCGGAATTTTATTCTGGAAATTATTAAATGTAAAAAATAAATAATTACAAAAATAAAATTCTGTGGTTCTGATAATGCGTCCTCTCGAGATTTGCATGAACATTCAGTATAACAGTTATGATTCACAAAATAAATTTCACTTGAATCGGTATATTCTGTTATGGAAATATAGAGATTCTCTTTTCAACATTACAATTGAATGTTCTATGCATCTGTTAAAAACTATAGTCACAACATTTGCATGAATACTCAGTATAACAGTCTTCATTCACAAGAAAAATTTCACTTGAATCGGATATCCTATTATGGAAATATAAAGATTCTTCTGTTCAATATTCCAATTGAATTTTCTATGGTTCTATTACCACTATGGCGACAAAATTCAGTGTATCAATGTTTATTTATGAAATAAATTTTATCCGAATTGGATATATTTTTTATGGAGATATGAAGTTTCTTCTTTTCAATATTCTAATTCAATTTGTTATGGTTCTGTTCACACTATGGCCACCAAATTTTGCATGAAGCTTATATGGCATTTCATTTCGATGGGTTGGTTTTGTTTGAGATATTGAGGAATTAAAATTTTGAATGGCCATATTTAATGGAAGACCCTGTACGACTTGACTGGTTAACGAACTTAACCGAGCCATTTGGAAACCGAACTTACCCTGAAATTTTCAAGTCACTAGGACAAGCCATCCGAAAGTTATTGTGCTAACGGCCGGACGGCCCCACGGACAGAATTGAATTTGACCACGAATTCATCATCAGAGAGAACCCTATCGTTTAAGACCATTTTCGGCTCAAAATTGAAAATTACAGACATTTGGGCAAAACGATAAATCGCTCGTTTAAGGAGAACGAGCGCACAAAAAGATTACAAAATTCTCTCACACAGTGAAACAGGCTATCAGGGAAATGTATGAGTTTACAAGAATAAACAAATCATATGTTTGATTGTTTGATATTTTCATGTTCAAAATCTTCAAAAGATTCAGCTTGGATGAATTGAAATAATTTTTCTTAGTTGGAACAATATGAAGATGGAAATGTATACCAGCTTGAAGATAGCATGTAAAGTTGGCATGTGAAATTCCCGAGTACTCCCGAACGCCCATGGGCGTTCGTCTCTACACCCAATACATTAGAAATACAGGGATTCGATGAAAGAATCGACTTCAGCATTAAATGTAATCTAGTTACTGGATATTCTGAAAAATATACGAAATAAACGCGGTACGAATCTGAATAAAGAAGGAAGAGCGAACGATTAACAATATTTTTACTGTTTTACCCATTTTCATGAATGCTAGTTCATTTAGGAATATGTAATTTACACGATGATCTGCTATATGAATACCTTCCATTTGAAAGTACATAGTCAGAGTTTTATATGAAGGACTTCCTGTACCAGAATGAAATTTTCAGGAAATATCTGCTAATTGAATACCTTTCATTTGATATCAAACATAATTTCTTAGCGTGGGGATGAGGTGGTAAAACCACCCCTTTATCACTATTCGGGCGTTTTTCTATGAAGGACTTCGTGTACCAGAATGAAATTTTCAGGAAATATCTGCTACATAAATACCTTTCATTTGATATAAGTCATAATTCCTTAGCCTGGGATGAGGGGGTGAAAACTACCCCTTTATCACTATTCGGGCAGTTTTTCTATGAAGGACTTCGTGTACCAGAATGAAATTTTCAGGAAATATCTGCTACATGAATACCTTTCATTTGATATAAGTCATAATTACTTAGCATGGGGATGAGGGGGTGAAAACCACTTCTTTATCACTATTCGGGCAGTTTTTCTATGAAGGACTTCGTGTACCAGAATGAAATTTTCAGAAAATATCTGCTACATAAATACCTTTCATTTGATATAAGTCATAATTCCTTAGCGTGGGGGGATGAGGGAGTGAAAAAACTACCCCTTAATGACTATTCGGGCAGTTTTTCTATGAAGGACTTCGTGTACCAGAATGAAATTTTCAGGAAATATCTGCTACATGAATACCTTCATTTGATATAAGTCATAATTCCTTAGCATGGGGATGAGGGGGTGAAAACCACCCTTTATCACTATTCGGGCAGTTTTTCTATGAAGGAACTTCGTGTACCAGAATGAAATTTTCAGAAAATATCTGCTAATTGAATACCGTTCATTTGATATCAAACATATTTCTTAGCATGGGGATGAGGGGGTGAAAACCACCTTTTATCACTATTCGGGCAGTTTTCCTATGAAGGACTTCGTGTACCAGAATGAAATTTTCAGGAAATATCTGCTACATAAATACCTTTCATTTGATGTAAGTCATAATTCCTTAGCGTGGGGATGAGGGGGTGAAAACCACCCCTTTATCACTATTCGGGCAGTTTTTCTATGAAGGACTTCATGTACCAGAATGAAATTTTCAGGAAATATCTGCTAATTGGATACCTTTCATTTGATATCAAACATAATTCCTTAGCATGGGGATAAGGGGGTGAAAACCACCCCTTTATCACTATTCGGGCAGTTTTCCTATGAAGGACTTCGTGTACCAGAATGAAATTTTCAGGAAATATCTGCTACATGAATACCTTTCATTTGATATAAGTCATAATTCCTTAGCGTGGGGATGAGGGGGTGAAAACTACCCCTTATCACTATTCGGGCAGTTTTTATATGAAGGACTTCGTGTACAGAATGAGAATGAAATTTTCAGGAAATATCTGCTACATAAATACCTTCCATTCGATATAAGTCATAATTCCTTAGCGTGGGGATAAGGGGGTGAAAAACCCCTTTAATCACTATTCGGGCAGTTTTCCTATGAAGGACTTCGTGTACCAGAATGAAATTTTCAGGAAATATCTGCTACATGAATACCTTCCATTTGATGTGAGTCATAATTCCTTAGCGTGGGGATGAGGGGGTGAAAACCACCCCTTTATCACTATTCGGGCAGTTTTTCTATGAAGGACTTCATGTACCAGAATGAAATTTTCAGGAAATATCTGCTAATTGAATACTTTTCATTTGATATCGAACATAATTTCTTAGCATGGGGATGAGGGGGTGAAAACCACCCTTTTATCACTATTCGGGCAGTTTTCCTATGAAGGACTTCGTGTACCAGAATGAATTTTTTCACGAAATATCTGCTACATGAATACCTTTCATTTGATATAAGTCATAATTCCTTAGCGTGGGGATGAGGGGGTGAAAACTACCCCTTTATCACTATTCGGGCAGTTTTTCTATGAAGGACTTCGTGTACCAGAATGAAATTTTCAGGAAATATCTGCTACATAAATACCTTCCATTCGATATAAGTCATAATTCCTTAGCATGGGGATGAGGGGGTGAAAACCACCCCTTTATCACTATTCGGGCAGTTTTTCTATGAAGGACTTCGTGTACCAGAATGAAATTTCCAGGAAATATCTGCTAATTGAATACTTTTCATTTGATATCGAACATAATTTCTTAGCATGGGGATGAGGGGGAAAAACCACCCTTTTATCACTATTCGGGCAGTTTTCCTATGAAGGACTTCGTGTACCAGAATGAAATTTTCAGGAAATATCTGCTAATAAATACCTTTCATTTGATGTAAGTCATAATTTCTTAGCGTGGGGATGAGGGGGTGAAAAACCACCCCTTTATCACTATTCGGGCAGTTTTTCTATGAAGGACTTCGTGTACCAGAATGAATTTTCAGGAAATATCTGCTAATGAATACCTTTCATTTGATATCAAACATAATTCTTAGCATGGGGATAAGGGGGTGAAAACCACCCCTTTATCACTATTCGGGCAGTTTTTCTATGAAGGACTTCGTGTACCAGAATGAAATTTTCAGGAAATATCTGCTAATTGAATACCTTTCATTTGTAATAAGTCATAATTCCTTAGCGTGGGGATGAGGGAGTGAAAACTACCCCTTAATGACTGTTCGGGCAGTTTTCCTATGAAGGACTTCGTGTACCAGGATGAAATTTTCAGGAAATATCTGCTACATGAATACCTTTCATTTGATATAAGTCATAATTCCTTAGCGTGGGGATGAGGGGGTGAAAACTACCCCTTCATCACTATTCGGGCAGTTTTTCTATGAAGGACTTCGTGTACCAGAATGAAATTTTCAGGAAATATCTGCTACATAAAAACCTTTCATTTGATATAAGTCATAATTCTTAGCATGGGGATGAGGGGGTGAAAACCACCCCTTATCACTATTCGGGCAGTTTTTCTATGAAGGACTTCGTGTACCAGAATGAAATTTTCAGGAAATATCTGCTACATAAATACCTTTCATTTGATATAAGTCATAATTCCTTAGCGTGGGGATGAGGGGCTGAAAAACTACCCCTTTATCACTATTCGGGCAGTTTTTCTATGAAGGACTTCGTGTACCAGAATGAAATTTTCAGGAAATATCTGCTAATTGAATACTTTTCATTTGATATCGAACATAATTTCTTAGCATATGGATGAGGGGGTGAAAACCACCCTTTATCACTATTCGGGCAGTTTTCCTATGAAGGACTTCGTGTACCAGAATGAAATTTTCAGGAAATATCTGCTACATGAATACCTTTCATTTGATATAAGTCATAATTCCTTAGCATGGGGATGAGGGGGTGAAAACCACCCCTTTATCACTATTCGGGCAGTTTTTCTATGAAGGACTTCGTGTACCAGAATGAAATTTTCAGGAAATATCTGCCAATTGAATACCTTTCATTTGATATAAGTGATAATTTCTTAGCATGGGGATGAAGGGGTGAAAACTACCGCTTTATCACTATTCGGGCAGTTTTTCTATGAAGGACTTTGTGTACCAGAATGAAATTACAGGAAATATCTGCTAGTTGAATACCTTAATAATAATAATTTACATGTATGTATATTGTATATATTTTTTTTGTTATATTCGTATTTTCATTCTGTTATTGAAGAAACTAATACATATTTGCATTTTCTGTTAGATTATATTCTGCAAAAATAATTACTTGAATAGCAATAATTCAAGTAAACCTAATTTGAGGATATTTTAACACAAGATTCCTGAAGCCAAAAGAAAACATTTTTTCCCATACCATTTTTTCCGATTCGGCCTAAATAAGAAGATATAGCCCTTTTTTGTTTCAGAATGAGCTATGCCGCCGCCACTGGTAAACTAACCACTGAATTTTTGCAAGTACGAGATATAGCATTCAAACCTTTGAAATAAGCTATTGTATCAAAGAAACGAGTAGATAATAGATATACCATTCGAAATTTTCAAATAAGCTGCTGTATTAAAGAAAGAAATATGAACTCACTTTTCAATACCAGTTGTATATTTTCTAATGCAATGATTGATTCATCCAAAATTTTGCTAGTGATGAAAACAGAATAATCTCTTTGATGTATACTTCATTTTTGATTATATCGGATTAACTTTTAAACCACCTATTCTAGCTATAGCATTCATTTCCTTCTCTCTTGAAATCTTCCGAAATCAAAACAACAACTCAACTCAACCATAACACGCATGACATTTCACGTTCATAAACACCAGTTGGGGCGATTGAATTTCAAGGGGTGTCCGCATATTTATGTTCTGTGGTCCGCATGGTGAAAGTCACAGAAGTGACACTAGATTCTTTGACATCGGTGTTCTGTGGTTAGTTTGTTTTTCAAAATCATACGACTTCATGAATATTAACTTATTAAGGTCATTTTAGTGGTAATAAATACATATGATGAATAAATGAGAAATGAACGTATTCTAACGTAATGTAAATTGGATCAACGTATGTCAAAGCTCAACGAAACAAAATTGCAATAGGTACTTCGAAAGTGGTGTGGAAATTTGCTTGAATAGATAAGGATTTACACTGAAGAAGTATAGAGGTGAGCTTATTCATTATAACCCCATTTTAAGAAAATCCGCTAGTTCTCTTACCATTCATCATTCCAGATAACAAATTCTCGAATTATTCTTGAAATTTGTCAAAGTGACCACATAGGGAAAATTGAATTCTGTGAATTTTTTGAACAGAGTTGCATTCAGCCAAAGTACCCCAATACTCGGAATTTCACAGATATTTTTTATTTTTGAATTTCAGATTACTCGAAAACGACGCATCATACGAAAAAAATAAGGAATACTTTTACTTTCCAAAATGGTCAAAAATTCGTTGAATAGCATTCAAATTATTTTTAAAAGTTGGATTCTTTGAATTTCTGGTATTTTTATGAAATGTTATAGTCATTATTAAAGAAACAGGAGGATGTGGATGAAATTTTGTAATGCAGGAACATTCATCGTATCAATAAAAACTATATTCCAAAAATCATCTCATTCGATGAGATCGTTCGCGAGATATGATCGAAAATTAATTTTTTTAAGGATTTTCAACAGTCTGTATCTTACGAACCAAGCCGTATCGGAAAAAATGGTATGGGAAAAAAATGTTTCTTTTGGCTTCAGGAATCTTGTGTTAAAATATTCTGCAAGGTCAAAGACTCACCCTGTATATATGTATTTACGTTGTTTAGTTTTCTTGTGCTATTTAATTTATAAATTGTTGATGAAGTTTCTTGGGTTTTTTAGCACTAAGTTACCAGTAAATAGTTATTTACTTTTAATAAAATATATGACTCCGACATATGTTTCGGCCTTATTATGGCCTTTTTCAAGGATAGTACAAACATCAATAATTCTATTTCGTCAAAATATTACATTTTCAGTTAAAAATATAAAACACAATTAGGTACACATTTTCACAGATATGACCAACAAACATTGGTAAAGTTATAACTTTAGAAAAACTGCCGCCCGAATAGTGATAAAGGGGTGGTTTTCACCCCCTTATCCCCATGCTAAGAAATTATGTTTGATATCAAATGAAAGGTATTCAATTAGCAGATTTTCCTGAAAATTTCATTCTGGTACACGAAGTCCTTCATAGGAAAAACTGCCCGAATAGTGATAAAGGGGTGGTTTTCACCCCCTTATCCCCATGCTAAGAAATTATGTTTGATATCAAATGAAAGGTATTCAATTAGCAGATATTTCCTGAAAATTTCATTCTGGTACACGAAGTCCTTCATAGAAAACTGCCCGAATAGTGATAAAGGGGTGGTTTTCATCCCCTTATCCCCATGCTAAGAAAGAAATTATGTTTGATATCAAATGAAAGGTATCCAATTAGCAGATATTTCCTGAAAATTTTCATTCTGGTACACGAAGTCCTTCATAGGAAAACTGCCCGAATAGTGATTAAAGGGTGGTTTTCACCCCCTCATCCCTATGCTAAGAAATTATGTTTGATATCAAATGCAAGGTATTCAATTAGCAGATATTTCCTGAAAATTTCATTCTGGTACACGAAGTCCTTCATAGAAAAACTGCCCGAATAGTGATAAAGGGGTGGTTTTCACCCTCTCATCCCCCCTAAGGAATTATGACTTATATCAAATGGAAGGTATTCATGTAGCAGATATTTCCTGAAAATTTCATTCTGGTACACGAAGTCCTTCATAGAAAAAACTGCCCGAATAGTGATAAAGGGGTAGTTTTCAGCCCCTCATCCCCACGCTAAGGAATTATGACTTATGTCAAATGAAAGGTATTTATGTAGCAGATATTCCTGAAAATTTCATTCTGGTACACGAAGTCCTTCATAGAAAAACTGCCCGAATAGTGATAAAGGGGTAGTTTTCACCCCCTCATCCCCACGCTAAGGAATTATGACTTATATCAAATGAAAGGTATTCATGTAGCAGATATTTCCTGAAAATTTCATTCTGGTACACGAAGTCCTTCATAGGAAAACTGCCCGAATAGTGATAAAAGGGTGGTTTTCACCCCCTCATCCCTATGCTAAGAAATTATGTTTGATATCAGATGAAAGGTATTCAATTAGCAGATATTTCCTGAAAAATTTCATTCTGGTACACGAAGTCCTTCATAGAAAACAGCCCGAATAGTGATAAGGGTGGTTTTCACCCCCTTAACCCCATGCTAAGGAATTATGACTTATATCAAATGAAAGGTTTTTATGTAGCAGATATTTCGTGAAAATTTTATTCTGGTACACGAAGTCCTTCATAGAAAAACTGGCCGAATAGTGATAAAGGGGTGGTTTTCACCCCCCCATCCCCACGCTAGGGAATTATGACTTATATCAAATGAAAGGTATGCATGTAGCAGATATTTCCTGAAAATTTCATTCTGGTACACGAAGTCCTTCATAGGAAAACTGCCCGAATAGTGATAAAAGGTGGTTTTCACCCCCTCATCCCCATGCTAAGAAATTATATTCGATATCAAATGGAAAGTATTCAATTAGCAGATATTTCCTGAAAATTTCATTCTGGTACATGAAGTCCTTCATAGAAAAACTGCCCGAATAGTGATAAAGGGGGGTTTTCACCCCCTTAACCCCATGCTAAGGAATTATGACTTTTATCAAATGAAAGGTTTTATGTAGCAGATATTTCGTGAAAATTTTATTCTGGTACACGAAGTCCTTCATAGGAAAACTGCCCGAATAGTGATAAAAGGGTGGTTTTCACCCCCTCATCCCATGCTAAGAAATTATGTTCGATATCGAATGGAAAGTATTCAATTAGCAGATATTTCCTGAAAATTTCATTCTGGTACATGAAGTCCTTCATAGAAAACTGCCCGAATAGTGATAAAGGGGTGGTTTTCACCCCCTCATCCCCACGCTAAGGAATTATGACTTACATCAAATGGAAGGTTTTCATGTAGCAGATATTCCTGAAAAATTTTATTCTGGTACACGAAGTCCTTCATAGGAAAACTGCCCGAATAGTGATTAAAGGGTGGTTTTCACCCCCTTATCCCCACGCTAAGGAATTATGACTTATATCAAATGAAAGGTATCCAATTTGCAGATATTTCCTGGAAATTTCATTCTGGTACACGAAGTCCTTCATAGAAAAACTCTCCGAATAGTGATAAAGGGGTGGTTTTCACCCCCTTATCCTCATGCTAAGAAATTATGTTTGATATTAAATGAAAGGTATCAATTAGCAGATATTTCCTGAAAATTTCATTCTGGTACATGAAGTTCTTCATAGAAAAACTGCCCGAATAGTGATAAAGGGGTGGTTTTCACCCCCTCATCCCCACGCTAAGGAATTATGACTTACATCAAATGAAAGGTATTCATGTAGCAGATATTTCCTGAAAATTTTCATTCTCCTCACCCCCACGAAGTCCTTCATAGAAAAAACTGCCCGAGTAGTGATAAGGGGTGGTTTTCACCCCCCCATCCCCACGCTAAGGAATTATGACTCGTATCAAATGAAAGGTATTCATGTAGCAGATATTTCCTGAAAATTTCATTCGGTGCACGAAGTCCTTCATAGAAAAACTGCCCGAATAGTGATAAAGGGGTGGTTTTCACCCCCTTATCCCCATGCTAAGAAATTATGTTTGATATCAAATGAAAGGTATTCAATTAGCAGATATTCCTGAAAATTTCATTCTGGTACACGAAGTCCTTCATAGAAAAACTGCCCGAATAGTGATAAAGGGGTGGTTTTCACCCCCTTATCCCCATGCTAAGAAATTATGTTTGATATCAATGAAAGGTATCCAATTAGCAGATATTTCCTGAAAAATTTCATTCTGGTACACGAAGTCCTTCATAGGAAAACTGCCCGAATAGACGAATAGTGATAAAGGGTGTTTTCACCCCCTCATCCCTATGCTAAGAAATTATGTTTGATATCAAATGCAAGGTATTCAATTAGCAGATATTTGGAAAATTTCATTCTGGTACACGAAGTCCTTCATAGAAAAACTGCCCGAATAGTGATAAAGGGGTGGTTTTCACCCTCTCATCCCCATGCTAAGGAATTATGACTTATATCAAATGGAAGGTATTCATGTAGCAGATATTTCCTGAAAATTTCATTCTGGTACACGAAGTCCTTCATAGAAAAACTGCCCAAATAGTGATAAAGGGGTAGTTTTCAGCCCCTCATCCCCACGCTAAGGAATTATGACTTATATCAAATGAAAGGTATTTATTGTAGCAGATATTTTCTGAAAATTTCATTCTGGTACACGAAGTCCTTCATAGAAAAAACTGCCCAAATAGTGATAAAGGGGTAGTTTTCAGCCCCTCATCCCCACGCTAAGGAATTATGACTTATATCAAATGAAAGGTATTTATGTAGCAGATATTTCCTGAAATTTTCATTCTGGTGCACGAAGTCCTTCATAGAAAAACTGCCCGTATAGTGATAAAGTGTGGTTTTCACCCCCTCATCCCCATGCTAAGAAATTATGTTTGATATCAAATGAAAGGTATTCAATTAGCAGATATTTCCTGAAAATTTCATTCTGGTACACGAAGTCCTTCATAGAAAAAACTGCCCGAATAGTGATAAAGGGGTGGTTTTCACCCCCTCATCCCCATGCTAAGGAATTATGACTTATATCGAATGGAAGGTATTTATGTAGCAGATATTCCTGAAAATTTCATTCTGGTACACGAAGTCCTTCATAGAAAAACTGCCCGAATAGTGATAAAGGGGTAGTTTTCACCCCCTCATCCCCACGCTAAGGAATTATGACTTATATCAAATGAAAGGTATTCATGTAGCAGATATTTCCTGAAAATTTCATTCTGGTACACGAAGTCCTTCATAGGAAAACTGCCCGAATAGTGATAAAAGGGTGGTTTTCACCCCCTCATCCCCATGCTAAGAAATTATGTTGATATCAGATGAAAGGTATTCAATTAGCAGATATTTCCTGAAAATTTCATTCTGGTACACGAAGTCCTTCATAGAAAAACTGCCCGAGTAGTGATAAAGGGGTGGTTTTCACCCCCCATCCCCACGCTAAGAATTATGACTCGTATCAAATGAAAGGTATTCATGTAGCAGATATTTCCTGAAAATTTCATTCTGGTACACGAAGTCCTTCATAGGAAAACTGCCCGAATAGTGATTAAAGGGTGGTTTTCACCCCCTCATCCCCATGCTAAGAAATTATGTTTGATATCAAATCAAAGGTATTCAATTAGCAGATATTTCCTGAAAATTTCATTCTGGTACACGAAGTCCTCCATAGAAAAACTGCCCGAATAGTGATAAAGGGGTGGTTTTCACCCCCTTATCCCCATGCTAAGAAATTATGTTTGATATCAAATGAAAGGTATTCAATTAGCGATATTTCCTGAAAATTTCATTCTGGTACACGAAGTCCTTCATAGGAAAACTGCCCGAATAGTGATTAAGGGTGGTTTTCACCCCCTCATCCCCATGCTAAGAAATTATGTTTGATATCAAATGAAAGGTATTTATGTAGCAGATATTTTCTGAAAATTTCATTCTGGTACACGAAGTCCTTCATAGAAAAACTGCCCGAATAGTGATAAGGGGTGGTTTTCACCCCTTAACCCCATGCTAAGGAATTCGACTTATATCAAATGAAAGTTATTTATGTGAGCAGATATTTCCTGAAAATTTCATTCTGGTACACGAAGTCCTTCATAGAAAAACTGCCGAATAGTGAAAAGGGTGGTTTTACCCCCTCATCCCCACGCTAAGAAAGAAATATGTTGATATCAAATGAAAGGTATTCAATTAGCAAATATTTCCTGAAAATTTCATTCTGGTACAGGAAGTCCTTCATATTTAAACTCTAACTTGTACTTTCAAATGGAAGGTATTCATATAGAAGATCATCGTGTAAATTACATATTCCTAAATGAACTAGCATTCATGAAAATGGGTTAAAACAGTAAAAATATTGTTAATCGTTCGCTCTTCCTTCTTTATTCAGATTCGTACCCGCGTTTATTTCGTATATTTTTCAGAATATCCAGTAACTAGATTACATTTAATGTGAAGTCGATTCTTCATCGAATCCCTGTATTTCTAATGTATTGGGTGTTAGACGAACGCCCATGGGCGTTCGGGAGTACTCGGGAATTTCACATGCCAACTTCACATGCTATCTTCACGCTGGTGAAATGTATGGGATATCATAAGCACCCGTTTGATATTTATAACTATTAATTTTTTTGAATGCTTAATTAATCCTAACGACAGTGAAATCATTATTGTCGTTTTCTACTTGATGAGATTGTGAAATATGTTTCATTTTGAAGAGAATTTTTTAAATAACATAATGAAATTTTGATGGAATCAATTGTCAACTTTCGACCAAAAAATGTATAAAATGTTTCTACACAGTTCTTATTTGAATTATTTCAATATTCAGAATTATTCGGAAATGCCTATACAGGACTATCCAGATCGTAACCAAGAAATTTCAACCACGTATTCTATATCAAAAATAAGCCCTAGTTTGTCATATAAACATATGTCGAGAAATGTTTCCCCTCCAAGATACGGGGTGTTAAAATTATATTAAAAAAAGTTTTTTATTAATAACTTTTACACTGCTTCAAATCTTTTTATGAATTTTGAGACATAAGTTTTGAACGTCAAGGAGCACTTTTTGAATAATATCCTTTTTTTTCTATTCTACCAGTGGCGTCGGAACTGCAGCGAGACTGAATATTTTCAAATAAAAAACATGACACGCCACTAGTTTTTCCGACAAAAAAATAAAATACATTCTCCTGCATAAAGAATCGCCAAAATTGGATATTTTTGTGAACGATTTCTTCATGCATGGGAATCTGTTTTATTTTTTTGTCCGGAAACGGTGCCTCGCACAGCAAAAATTCAAGAGACCGAATTTGCTCAAAATTAAATGAGGATTCAAATAGTAGTTTTTATTTTCGAAAAAACCAGTGGCGTATACTTTTTTTATCTGAAAATTTTCGGTCTCACTTCAGTACGGACGCCACTGGTAGAATAGAAAAGAAATGATATTATGCAGAAAGTGCTCCTTGGCGCTCGAACCTATGTCTCAAATTTCAAAAAAATATTTCAAGCAGTGTGAAAGTATTAATAAAAAACATTTTTTTCTACAATTTCAACACCCCGTATCTCGGAGAGGAAAAATTTCTGGACATATGTTTATATGACAAACTAGGGCTTATTTTTGATGTAGAATACGTGGTTAAAATTTCTTGGTTACGATCTGGACCACCCTGTATACATATAGCCTGATGTAGGTGGAAAAATTATATATGTACCAGGGTTGTTTTTTGAGTTTCGTGAATGGACAACCCTGGTGTATCTGGCAACTGACAGCAGTATGACGTTTGACATTTTGAGTTATTGCAAACTAAGATGATTTTGTTATACGACCACTATTTGTGTTGTTTAGAGAAATATAAAAGATTAATCTCGGCACAAAAGGGGATATGGTGTAAGTCAATAGAGGTGGTAGTTTGCCACAAGCCGAATTTGATGAAGGTCGTTCAAAATCTATAGTTGTTCCGAAAATCATTGATGCTTTACGCAAACTAATATTGAAAGATCGTCATGTTAGTGCATACATTCAATATTACAGTAGGAGTTCTTGGAAATTTTGTTTCTACATTGGTGTCGATGAAGTGGAACATTTTTTTGTTGGAAATGGACGTTTAATGTCATTCGTGGTTTACTTGGGCATTCTGGATACTAGAAGCGTTTAAAATGAGAGTTTAGGTTCGGAGTGATGCAATTACCTGAATACTCTGCGGTTTCCACACAGACAGGTTTCGAAAAAGTTGTTCGTTTTCGATGTGTTTCGATCGAAATCAGGATCTGAATCGATTGAAGATTGAGTGACGCAGTAATTATGAAGAAAACATCATGGAAGACTCGAGCTACTGCATGAATTAGTAAGAAGTGGTCGATTTTTGAATATCGGTTAAAATAACGATAAATTGAAAATGAATAAAAAGAACCTGCAAAATCATCGCAGACAGTGAAACAGGTTATCGGGCAAACATTTATTTTTGATTTTTAAAAGAAGAATTGACATAAATGATATTGAGATAAAAATATATGGAATATCATTAGCAATTATTACAGGGCAACCAAAAAATCCTTTTCTGGCTTTGCCTATAACTGATAAATTTTCTCAAATGCTTGACAACTCTTAACGATATAAAATCCTTACTAATTTTTTCTGCTTCTTGAAAATAAATCTAGAAATGATTCTTGATTTCAGAATATTCTGCTAAAAAATTCACAATAAATAAAATCTAGATGGAACCAATTGTTCAAATCATCTTTAGTCGAGAAAAATGTAAAGAATGCTTTCTACGCAGATACTTCAATGAAATATGCAAATTAAACAATAAAAATATGTACGAGGGTTGTCCTTTATATTTCGGGACTGAACAATCCGAACTCTGATCATTCTGATATGAGAACGCTATTTCTGTCTTTTAAAGTTACCTGAAAGATTCATTTCGGCCCAAAAAGGGATTGAGTTGTGCAATAATCTCTACCTATTTCGATTTAAATTAACTCAGTAACAAAGCTTCGATGCTCTTCATTCAATTTTTGGCGATGCAGCTTCATGAAGGACAAGTGCTTAGCGATGGTGTGAATCCCATCGAGGTCGTTGCTCGCCCCAAGACGAATTTCATTGAGGTTGTCCAAAATCGGATTCAGAAATTCATTGATGCTTTGCGTGAACATAAATTGAAAGATTGTCATGTGAAATGGAAACAACCTTAGGCATTAGTGTGACTAGCATACTTCAATATTGCATGAATATTTAACTCCTGAAGAAATTTTGTGTCATATTACAGAAAGTCAACTTTCTCTTGCATAAAAAAATAAGTATTGATCTACTCTAATTCCTTTATTATTGTTACAAATTCGGAATCTCATATACCTGAAAAACTCATTAACTCCAGTGTAGAATCCGAATCATTGAATTTCCCTGTCATTTTCCTCTCAATTCGCGAATACACACAAGAGCAAAAAATTTACATCATATAATTCTCTTGTATTCATCACAGCCTGTATATTTCCTATGTATTTGATTTCTTTTCATAAAGGAAGACATATTTGACACCCGCAAAGGAGCTCCCTTTTCTTTTCAATAAAAATTATGATCGACACGGTTTCTTTAATAATGTTCTGTATAGAGGGAGAACGTGGAGATGACAGGCGTTCTTATCTCCTTGGGGATGCAGAGACGCCTGTCGCAGGCTTCCCGCTGAGGAGGAAAAGCGTCACATAATAGGGTGTTTTCAATACAAGAGATCTTGAGTAACCTGAACTGTATACAGTGAAGCAGTTACATTTTCCCATTATTAAAAAAATACAGGTATTATGAAAACGAGTTGTACTGAATTGAAATGTTTTGTTTATTTAGATCAAACGAAAAAAATACAAATTTCATCTGATTTTCATAGTTTATTTCGAGTTGAGAGTGAATAATCGACTCTTCACAGCATCCGTGCAGATTATTCACGATTTTTTTTAAGACAATTTTTTCACTGTTCATGTTTTAGGCTATAGTTGCTTTTTTAAAATTCTTATTCAGTTCATTCACAGTCGGGAGGCACTCTATCGTTTCTGATTGGCCCATAGATCTGGACTTTTAATGTGCTCTTGACTTCGATTTCGATTTGCTTGAAGGAAGCAAGTGTGAATATTATATTGTTTTTTAACAGTTCTTAATGACTCAGCAAAATGCTCTTAAAAAGACCCACAAATTATTTTTCATGTGTTTTTCTTTTAATTTCATTATTTGATTGGGGTGATTTCGTCTTTCCATCCGCGGGTGCACTGCTGTTCCTACAGCCCTAGTTATGCCTGAGTTGAATTTTTGAAAGCAATAATATAGCATCTTGACTTGTAACTTTGAGCCTTGAAGAATGAAAGGAAGAATACTGTACAGAGTGATTCACTTATCTTGGTAACCTATTATTTCTCGAAATGGGATGAATATTTTCTTATTCAGTTGACGGTATTTGGTACAAGTCAATGTTAACTCGAGATGTGCATAAAGAAGAGAAAATTTAATTCTGAATATTTGTTCTGAATAGGTACTCTACTTTCTGTATCTAATCGTCAGCGACGTGCAGCGTGTTTTATGTTAATTCTATTCCATTTATTTTTTTATATTGGGATAGTATGCCTTGATTTAAAGACACAAATATGATTGTGATTCTCAAAATCTAAGAGACTTTGGAGCAGAAATAGTTTGCTCAGCAAACTATTTCTAAATCATTAGCTAATCAAATATTATATTTTATAATAATGAATATATTTTCAATAACAAACGAAACATGTCAAATCCTTTGTTTTATATACCGGCCATTATGATTCATACATAGATTATATCTTTTCCTTATTTCATTATAGTTAATTTGGCCAGAATATTAGGGTTCACTTAAACAAAGTAACTTACAATAAAGTAAGGAAAAGATATAATTGATGTATGGATTATAATATGCGCTATTTATGTAGAACATATGATTTGACATGTTTCATTTATTATTAAAAAAAATTTATAAAATATAATATTTGATGATCTCAATGATTAAGAAATAGTTTATCTCTTTAATTTCAAGAAACATAATCATATCTATGTCTCTAAATCAAAGCATACTGTCACGATGCAGAAAAAATAAATGGAATATAATAAACATAAAACACTCTGCAGGTCGCTGATGGTAACAAAAATGGTATTCAGGAGAAATATTGAGAATTGAATTATCTTTTGAAAGACCCAAAAAAAAGATATGTTCCTGGAGTAAAAATTTTGGATAGGGCCGTGACGCCTGGCGTCTGAATTCTTTTCTCCTACTTTCATGCACATCTCAAGTCAATATTGATGATGATTGGTACCAAATACCGTCAACAGAATAAAAAAATATTCATTCTTTTTCGAGAAAAATTAGGTTACCAAGATAAGTGAATCACCCTGTACAAGTAAAGATAATCAAGTTATCATGAGCTTATTATTTCAAATGACGTCAGCTTATTGATTACTATGAAGTCTGTAGATCTATTTCCTCTCAATTCATGAGCATATTCCTAAAATGCAGGATTTCTTTGAGTATGTTGAAAAAATTCTCATAAATATAAACCGAATTCGTCGATGATAAACTAGCCTGCGTACAATAATTAAAATGTGAATACTGCCATCTATCGATTAAATTTTTCTCCATTTCACTAAAGCAATCCAACTCTCAATAATCGTCGTATCCCCGCAAATATGTAAATGACAGGCGTCTTAATCTGCGTCGAGACGCGCGACGTTGCGTGAGCATGGCGTCCCCTACGAAATTACGTTTCTTGTAGAACCACGCGGCTCACTCGTTTGCATAAGTTTTATATTTCCTCAGATTAACAGCTTCAGAAAAGTATGATGGAAGAGGTTCTGCAGGAAGGGAATATAGTTAATCAGCACCGTATTTCAGTTTTACTTTTCACATGTCAACTGTTTTGTGGCAAAAAAGTTGATTTCTTATACTATTGAAGAAGATTAGGACATGAAAAGTTGAAAATATATATAATTCACTGATATCAATTTTACAACAAATTGAAACAAGAAGGACTCATCAGATAATATATACAAATTACTAAACTACAAAGAAAATATTTAGAAATTATGAGATCCAAATTCAATAAAACGAAAGACGACTAATGAGTGCTAGTTGAATTCAAAATAAAACGAAACATCAGCTGTAAGAACATATATATTTTTTTTATTTTTATACAAATGAATACGGTTAGAAACGGAAAAGAATTGAAATAATTTTGAAACGAGGTAAGTTGTACAAAAATATTTTACGCATCAGATGTAATTGAAATAACATCGAATGAAAAACATCAAAAATAATACATGTTAATTTTTTCACAATTTGGATTGGTTGACGAGAAAAATTGTTCATACAGCGTTTATAAGATTTTTGAAACATAGATAAATTGAAAATAGTAATCATCGAAATGAATACAATCTTCAATTTATAGGCTCACAGAACCTTCTTATGCGGACTGGGATGATTATTCAAGATGTTGTTTATTAGATTTCATTGATATATTTTGACTTCTATTATCCCATTCAGCTGTAAAAAAGTAACATTTATGTCCGCTGTAATTTTCAGGTTGTTGAACTTATGTTTTATTTTACTCGATATAAAAGTCAACCTCATTGTCTATACCTCTTACTAATTTACTATTTCCAATTGCTCGTTTAAGTTCACCTAATTATGATTATTGTAATTTTGAGCTCAGGATTATCCTAAGCCCTTGCATCAATATAGAATGTATTCGTTCTATCGAAATAAAATACCATGAACTAATCAAACAACATCATATACTTCAACGAAAAACGCGAAGCGAAGTTAAAAGAATGAAACTAAAAAATTGAGATTTGAATTCATGAACACAATGGTTTTGAAGTTCTATATTTTTCTAATCAAATTCTCACAATCACACAACTTGTTATTCTGAGATAATTTCAAAAAAGTATTTACAGTTTTTTCTTGAATCATAAACGATCACATGAATTTATTAAAATGCAGTGTGCATTGTGTGCCTTTTAATTGCCTTTAGAATAAACTAATTTTACAACTATAATGTGGAGAGAATCAATTCAGAGAAGTTTGAAATGGACAAAATCACGAAAAATTCGAATTACTCGAAAAAAAGTTAATTGTTTTCAAATATGTAGGTACCGAATTAAGATCTAATATTTGGGACATCGATTAGAATGTCATTCTGAAATAACTGTTTCTTCACATTTTCTTAGTTTTGGACAATTTTTATCATTCATTTCAAGTTCAACAGCTTCAAAGCATCTCTTGTTGTTCAACTTTTCTATGATTTGTAATCATTTTCGAATTGCCACTTTTCTTCAAGAAAACATTTCGAAAATATCAATTGGTAAAGTCTTTTGATGCAGACTTCTCGTACACATAAGCTCATAAATAAGGACCCCAACAAAAAGTTTTGAACTGATACAGAAATATAGGTGCTTACATCCTGCATACCTCAATGTACGTCATTATTAAGTCTTGTTTTTTTATCTTTTGACATAAAATGTCAAACTATTGAAAAATGCGAAGTACAATAGTATAAGCAAAGATTATATAGTATACTCTATAATCTATGAGTATAAGTTTAATGCTGAAATATCTATAAAAATTTGGTTTACATTCTTAATTTGGGGTTAAGAAAATAATCAATCCAAACCTGGATGAATCTTGTGTAGGAAGAAGGAAGCCCAATAGATGGTAAGGGTGCTTTTTTACGGTTATGCGGCGCAGTAATGAATGCCGCGGATGCTGTGTGAAGCTTAATTTTTATGGCGACCGCTCTACTCGCAGCCGCCCCGTATCGAATCCAGGACTTTATAAAGTTAAGATCACTTTTTAAGGGATTTTCAGATTCGTTAACAGTTTCAACAAACTCGCTACATTTTCTTAGCCCCGTTTCCACTTCCTCTCCGCAGGCCGCATCCCCCCTCCGCCCGTCGTTTTGCCAAGATAGCATTATGATTACTTTTGCAAGTTTTTTAATATCTACTACATTCCCTTCGCGTGGCGACACGCAATTTTCTGAATTTTATTTTGATGTGTTTTTTTCACTAACAATGTCAAAGTACTGGAAAATATGAGAAAGATTATGATAGGATGACTCTTGAAATATCGCTTTTTTGGAAAATGTCAGACATCCCTCAAAAAATAATTTTTCCGTTATGCCTGAAAAATGGAAGAATAGGGTTGAAAGAATGTCTTAATCTATCTTCTGCTAAAAATGGTGTATATTTGAATTTGTTCACTTATATTCTCACTTGGGCGTTAAGAAAATAATCAGTCCAAACCTGGATAAATCTTGTAGAGGAAGAAGGAAGCCCAATAAATGGTTAGGGTGGTTTTTTACGGTTATGCGCCGCAGTAATGAATGCCGCGGATGCTGTGTGAAGCTTAATTTTTATAGCGACCGTTCTACTCGCAGCCGCCCCTATCGAATCCAGAACTTTATAAAGTTAAGATCACTTTTTAAGGGATTTTCAGATTCGTTAACAGTTTCAACAAACTCGCTACATTTTCTTAGCCCCGTTTCCACTTCCTCTCCGCAGGCCGCACCCCCTACCCCCCGTCGTTTTGCCAAGATAGCATTATGATTACTTTTGCAAGTTTTTTAATATCTACTACATTCCCTTCGCGTGGCGACACGCAATTTTCTGAATTTTATTTTATGGTGTCGTAGATTAGGAAGTTTTTGCCGAGGCCGCTGTTCGGCGATTTAGTAACATCGTTATTTCGGCAACAGTTGCGTTGGTGTCTCATCTTGTAGGAGATTTTTCGTGTAGGTTGGCGACAAGCGATTTCAACGTTTATGGAGTTCCTTGTTCGTTCAGGCAGGAATGAAGAAAATGAGCTTAAATGGATTATTTATGATCTGGATCTGCCGTAATGGAAAATATGATTTCAATATTCAAACATTTTTCACTATCTTGTAGTGAATTCGTTGGTGGCTATCCAACCAAATCTCGAACCAAATCCCTTTCGAGCGCACGTTCTGTTTGAACGAGTGCTATATCGTTTTGCCCAATTGTCTGTAATTTTCGAATTTTGAGCCGAAAATGGTCTCAAACGATAGAGTTAGACTTCCTGATGACGAATTCTTGGTCAAATAAAATTATGTCCGTGGGGCCGAGTAGGTCCGTCCGTTAGCACAATAACTTTCTAAAGGAATTGTCGTAGAGACTTTTCAGAGTGGGTTTGATTCCCAAGTGGCTCGGTTAAGTTCGTTAATCAGCCAAATCGTACAGGTACTTCCATAAAATATGGTCATTAAAAATGTTTGTTCTTCAATGTCTCGAAATGAAATGTGGCCATAGTGTAAACAGAACCATAGAAAATTCAATTGGGATATTGAAAAGAAGAAACTTCAAATTTCCATAAAAAATCCGATTCGGATGAAGTTTATTTTATAAATACCTAAAGATTGATACACTGCATGTTCATGCAGAATTTTGTGGCCATAATGTTAACGAAACCATACAAAATTCAATTGAGATATTGAAAAGAATAATCTGTATTTTTCCATAACAGGATATCCGATTCAATTGAAAAACATAAAACTGCAATAACCTAACCTCACCCTTCCTAGCTAACGTCCAAGGGCTCATCAGTTATTCAAGATTTTTTGTGGTTCCATGAACTATAAATACTAATTATACTCCATTAAATGGCCATTCATTAATTTCAAATTAAAATGGAAGAGATTCATTTCATTTCGGAGTGAAATCTATGCTATTTACTTAATCGTTAGATGAACAAGGAAAAACAGACAAACAAACCAAATCATAGACGCCATATGAAATTCGAATTCCGTGTTCAATGACCGATTCCTTCAAATGACATTCCATTTCAGATCATTCTGAGTCGAGAACAACTGCTTGATTTCTATTCAACCTTTAGCGGTTCCAATTTCTCTCAAGAAGTCAGTCGATACCTGCCTTATACCCCTCGTTACTTACAGGTGCCGTAAGAATATTGATTATCACATTTGAATCTCCCAGAGCTTAGAAACAAGATACGCCGTGGTCCAGACCACACTATACGACCCTAATAACCCTAAAAAAGCGCCTTAATTTGAAAAAGGAAACTTATCAGCAAGGGTTTATGGGTCATCAGCCAAAATACAAGATGACACAAATATACGTGGTGTAGTTAGTGAGGAGCAGATTTTAGATCTTGGCGCCAAGAAGCTACATTAAGCTAACTTCACCCTTTCCAGCAAATGCCTTTTTAGCTGCAACCTTGTCGTTTGAAAATTTTGTTGTTCGATGAACTGTACCCAACTTTTAATACATAGTAGTTCTCTATCAAGTGAGGCATTCATTGATTTCAAATTTTAACTAGGAAAGATTCGTTTCAATTCAGAGTAAAGCCTCGTCGCTTCTTTCTTCCTTAAATATAAATTCAAAAAGTACCAATGAAACCAAATCTGAGATCCGATATGAAATTTTTGAATTTTGTGTTCAATGAACGATTTCTTCAAATGACATTCCATTTCAGATCATTCAGAATCAAGAACAACTGCTTGATTTCTATTCAACCTTTGGCTGTTCCAATTTCTCTGGATACCTGTTTTATACCCCTCGTTACTTACAGGTGCCTTTGGAATATTGATTATCACATTTAAATCTCCCAGAGCTCAGAAACAAGATACGTCGTGGTCCAGGTCCATGAGTCTTCTTTTAAACGACCCTAATAACCCTAAAAAAGCGCCTTAATTTGAAAGAAACTTGTCAGCAAGGGTTTATTGGTCGTCAGCCAGAATACAAGATGACACAAATATACGTGGTGTATTTAATGAGGAGCAGATCTTGGCGCCACTGTCGGTAAAAAAGGAAACAAAGAGATGAACCGTGATACTTTTAGATTCAGATCTCTCGCGAGATAAGCGGCGAACACGAAAATCACATTGGACAAGTGGAGGTATAAGGTGTCCCTTGCCTCTAGAAAAAAAGGAGACTTTGGGATGGTCCGGAAGGTGCAGAGGCGTAGGACATGGGAATGTGTCTGTAGGAGTGGATAAGAGTTTTGGGCCAGTCCATCGTTATCTTGTTCGGTTTCGAGAACAAGGACGTTTTTCTAAGAAATATCATTTTGTAGCGAGTTGTAGAGCTATTATTGGGCGCTTATCGCTTGATGGTTCGTTTTAACGATGGATCTTCGTAACGAGCAGATAACAATGGATATGCACTTGATCTCGATTGTTTTTCTTGTAAGGTGGATGGGAAAGGTTAGTTATATTAGGGCTATTTATTAAATGATGCTGAGTGGATATATTTTTTTAATTTAACGAGCAGTTCAACTGTTTACAGCGGTACATAGCTTTTCATTATGAGGCATTCAACTTTTATTCAACTCTGAAGTTCATCTTAGTTTCGAGCGAATTGATTGAAATGAATAAATTCTAATCAGAAAATCAGATATCATTTGATTGCGAGTGATAAACTTTGGTATATATGAAATATGGAGAGATGTCTCGTTTATTTCTTGCTGTTGGTGAAATACAGTCTTATATAATCTTATAATATCATATTGCATGATATAATGTACCAATATCATATATTCTCCAAAAGGTGAAACAATTTCACACGGAAGAATTGAAACAAAAACATGAGAACGCAGCTTCAACTTCAAACATAAAAGAACAACAAGTATACCTATACTCTCCGTATTTTTGTTTTGTGAGCAATTGAAGCAAATAACAGATGTACACCTGTTACAGTTCAGAAACGAAAGAAAAGTAACTAGGATATCTTATGAGTTGAAATTTGTGCAGAATATCTTGACCATACATATTCAGGTATATAAATAGGTATGCAAAAATATTTGATGTAGGAAAGTGAAAATAAAAAATGTGAAAGTTGAGAATAATATTGATGGATAAGAATCAATAAATTATAGCTAGGGCAAAATTACAAAATGTTGTATTTTATTCAGGAATTGTAGAAATGAGAATCTAACCAATTGTTTACTTCACCCCAGTGCGACAGTGAAATGCTTTCCATCTCACTCAACATGCTTGGTTGATTACAATACAGTACTAATTAGGCATAGACGCATAGCTCTATGTTTATTTCTTACTCTGAGACTCCACCACAATACACCACTTTCAGATCACTCCTTCCTCGAAAATTCTTTTTTATAGGTATTGTTTACTATGCGATAAAAGTCCTAAAAAAACTGATCGTTGAACTGATGGTGAATGAAGTCAACGCTTTGAAGGCTCGGCCGTCTTTGTGTATTGCCTATTCGCATTTATGGATGCTTAGATTGATTGCATTTTCCTATTCAGTGTATTACCGCTACTGGTTCAGAATATCTTGATCTTGTATTGATACTCCTTTGTTGAACCGAAATCATCACATGTGCGAAAATTACTAACACGCGACTAACCAGAAAGGCGCTGCCACTGTTTTCGGTACCCCGAGATTTACGAGGACCCGCTCCTCAGAATGGGTGGCGAGCTTTTCTTAATTACTTCAGCACCTTTCGGTCGGGACACTCAAAGCCCCCAATAAATAAAAGAAACACCACCGTTTTTATCCAAACGGAACGCATCGCCGCGAAATCCAAACAACGCGAGGGCCGTCTAGGGCAAGAAGAAGAACAACGGCGACGTTCTTCTTTTTCCGCGCGGCCTTCCATGATGTATTCGGTCATTTTGAGCGCGGACAAACTCCGAACAACTTTTAAATTATTTGTCTGCCTTGCCATGCCTGATTTGAATGCTAAAATGCATGGCATTGTTTTCGGAGTGTCGGATTCCGATCCGGTTGTTTGGGGATATTTTTAACCCACGCTAATGTTAATTTATTGGGCCGCATAGGGGGACGGTCCTAATAAAAACAAGACTGGGATCGATCGGGTACAAAGTTTTTCACGGCAATGCCGAAAAAGGTGTGGAATATCTAATGGAGAGTTATTTTATGCGGGGTGCGGTGGGGATACCGACAAAAATGAATGGTTTCGGTTGAAAAAGTTTTGTGGTGTGAAACCGGTTTTAATTATTTCTTGCATTGTAATTGCTAAATATTCATGTTGTCTATTATTATACGTTCTCAGTAGTGGTTGTTTGCATTATCTCGAATATACCTGTAGGTAATGACAACAGTATTTGGTTTGGTCAAAATTTGACATCGGGGTTGAACAACTTCAACAACCTAGCCTTTCAGAGAAGCTGACAATAAATTACCTAAGTTCAGGATTTTCACTTCAAAACTAACCACCAAACATCTATCGGCAGATGAACAGACAATTCTTGGACAGGTCATTTCTGATTCCAAGTTTAGGACATATTTTACATGAAAAGCAGAAAAACAAGTTCATCCACGACTATTGTGAAATCCGTCCATTGTAAGTCAATAATGTGCTTGGTAATAATAATATCTACCCATTAATCACAAGGGAATAATGAGATATTAATCACTGCTGTCAGATGCTTCATAGATTTAGCTGTAATGTAATATTCTTTAAATTGGGATTTCTTCAGTATTCTAAACTACTCAACTAACAAATATGGGTATACTTTGTTAATCGAGGGCCAATTCTTCTTTTATTATATCAATCAAAGCATTTTTCATTACAAAATATACAATGACCAGTTCTCCAAAAATTTCCCATGTGTCAACTTCACTTATTCCACGCTTGTCATAGAAGGGTCTTCTCACGCTCGCAAATTGTTAAAATCTTCAAGAAACATATTCAGTAATCGTGGATAAAGTATAGTATGCTACTAGCGTAAAATGACTGTTATTCACGGATCGTAGCCTAAACTTCACCTCTTGAAATATATCTATCCATTGTACGCTCTGGGTATAATATACTATTTCTGATGAAATGTCGAAATAAAAGGTTTTGAAAAATGGGAATTTCTTAAAGATTTTTCAGGTCACCCTTTATCATGAATAATCTTCCCCTAACACTTATCAGAAAAAGGATGTTGAATCATTCCCGAGTATAGCTTTGAACTATTTAAAAAATGTGATAAACATGAGTCAGTCATCTATTTGGTACAACATTAGCTCAAGAACCGAAAGTATGTCCTTTCTGCAAGTCTGTTTCTCTTGGTATACCATTATATTAGTAGGATCCAAGAATCATTCGTAGTTGTTTATCTCCACTCTACACTGATGAAAGCAAAAATTTAGGGCAGGCTGTCTGCCATTTTTCTAAATGACATTATCAGCTCCAGAGTATGAGTTTGGTAAGTTAATATTTGCCAAAAAAAATTACAACTAATGTTGAATTCACCCGTAAATATCAATATACCAATACACCTATTGACTCAGATAATCTTCAACGAAATTTCACAAAGAACAATAAGTACCACTTTGTTATAAATTCATACCTGTGCAACCCAGGACTACTCTACAGTTGCATGGACTTGACCATGAATTAAAAATGGTCCTATTGTTGATGTTATTCCATAATTTTTTTTCAGGCGGTTGGTTGATTCAGTATTGTTATGAGAAAATTTGTCACCAGTAATGATGAAGTTTTTTTATTTTAACGTGAAATTCTCGATGATTAATAGATATATTATTCGGGCCATTTTCAACATGAAGATACTGATAACTCAATGCTCCTTCAACATGCTTTGAATGAAGACCACAGGATATCATTCTTTAAATATCGAAAGAAGACGTAGAATATTGAAGGAAGCAGCTTCCATGTTGGTAACCGAGAACCACATCAGTCGACCCTGTCCCTGATGAAATCAAAAACATCAGGGTTGCCATCATAAGATCCAGCCCCAAAATGATTCAATGAATTTTTGACAACTGAATACATTAAAAACAGATCAAAGTGGTCGATTGTTTACTGGGAACTGTCAAATATGATGAACATTTTCGAATACTGACGAAAAATGTTCTTCTGAGAGTAAAGAGTTTTCCTGGAGATGGCTAATGAATATCTATTGGTCGAAACATAGTACAGAAGAAGTGAATACGATGTGATGAGAAAGCACAAATAATTATATGAAGTTTATGGTTTTCCAACTTTATCATTAATACTCATAGTCTCAAGAAGTCTGTTGAAGCCTACCTTTTACTCGACTAATATCCATATTTCCCCACTGTGTCCCTGCTAGACCCCATAGTATCCTGTTAATTTTCAACTACCTCCGTTGAGAAGACAATTCGTGTTGACATAATGGGATATGTTACAATCCCCGGAATACGTAATCTCCCACCCTCGTCTTCTAATCCTTCTACACTCGTGTAGAGTGAATGAATTAATGTAAGAACGGTTCATAACGGTCATTCGGACCCGGAGCTTATGAATAATAATTAGGGATAGCGGTAAGGATCACGACGGAGATCCTGGAGGACCCTGGTCCCGAATCAGCCTAGCGGTCAGCCGCAGGACACCTCGGTCCGGCACTGCGGACTTTGATGCCCTGAAATAATTATTTTGCGTGTTTATGGTGGTCAAGATGGAGAGGGTGTGTTACACAGTTGTCATCCTGTCGTGTTTGTGTCTGGGATTCAGGAGATCGACGTGGATACTGAATACTTGAGGTGGCAATATCTATTTAGTTATTGTTCTTTAATCAGGTACAACATTTAAAGTTTATGTTCCGATAGTTTCAAATGGTGTTCATTATTGTTTATACACTACGTTATCGATTTCGGAAACACCGGTCAAATCTGTGCTGCATTTAAGGGGTATGTTGGCGATAGCCAAACGAATGTTGTACTTCGAGAAGGCCAGAGCCCTAGGACGATGGTCTTAAACATGTTATTGTAGATATAACCATAAAAAATATCGCAGGGGTGCTGCTAGAGAACTTCACGAGCAGTTTCTATATTCCAAACGTGTCACTGTTTGGTTTAATTTCTCGAGTTAGTATTGGACTATAATCGGTGCGATTCTGTTTGCGCATAGCCATATTGCTAAGATAAAGATATGACTATCTTAGCAAGATGCGCAATATTCTGTATTCTGATCGACCACTCTGTGGCAATATGATCTGTCAATTTAGCCATAACTTGCTATCCGCATTGCTATCTTAGCAAGGTCGAAAGAGTACTTGCCTACACGGATAACCATCTTGCCCAGGACCAAAACAGTTAGAAATACGATAGAAAAACACTTATTTCATTATAATTTTTCAAAGGGTTTGAAAATAGGTGAGTATGTTGCAATGAAAATGGAACTGACGTACTACAGAACATTTAATTTTAGGGGAATTCTTAGATCGCAAAATCGACATATCAGGGACTGTAGTGAAGTTAATCAAAATATCTCGATAGGACAAATAAGCCGTTTCTGATTTGATTGAAAAGTTGAGAAGAGTTATGGATGAACCAACTTCACAATTTTTTGCTTATGGCAGCTATAAGACTACAGTTGGTGACGACTTCAATCTAGGAATGAGCATACTAGTTATGTGAAGAGTAATACATAAAATGAGGACCTCATTTCAACAAATTTATTACCTCGATATGTCACATTTCCTTCAAGTAATGAGGATATGAAGAAAGCATCAATAGAAAGGGTTTTCACAGTATAAATGTACAAGGTGAAAGTATAATTCCAAATTTTTCCTTATATTTGATTGAATCATTATTTTTCAGATGTTCTATGTAAATTTAATAATAACAAATGCATGGAGTTGCCCAGGGACTTGGCTTTGCCATGTTTAACAAAATCTATCGGTACATGAGATCAAATTAGATGCAAGAAGAAGAGATTGTTTTTTCTCAAGGAAAATTTTGGGTATCCTATTCAGCCCTGAATTATGACAATATTTCTCAAAACTCTTTGTAATAATGCAGAGGAAAATATGGCAAAATTCATTTTTCGACGAAAAATGTTGTCGACAGAGATTTTCAACTGAAACTTATATTTAATGAACACATAGAAGTTTATTTCAAATGTCTATTGATAATTTATGAAATTGTTTATTGATAACAAATATAGAATAAAGGCACATTCTGTGATGTAATTGTGAAAATTTCCTAGCCCCCAATAACATCACACCGACTGTTTCAGCTATTCGGTAAAATGCTAAGATTGTGTTCTTCTTAATTGATAATTGTGTAATATGTGAAAATATCTTATTCGAAGAAACATTCATATAAAATTGGTTATTGATAACAAAATATAAAATAAACATCATTTTGTGAACTAATTGTAATGATTTCTCAGTCTCAAATAACATAACAATTTCAGCTATTCGTCAGAATGCTTCAGCTAATTGAAAGAAAGTTCAGAGGAAGCATTTAATCTTTGCATGTCCCATTCAACACTGCATTCAAAAAAATTTTTTACTTCAACCGACTTGATTTTCACCTCCTGTATATTTCCAATGGGATATAATTAATTCTTTTATATTCAAGGAAGTTTATCAATACTTCCATTTGAATTTTCTGGTTTTCCTATTCCGCAACACTTTTCAAATTCTCATTCAAATGTTTAAAAACACAGAAATGTCATAACAAAACCTCAAAAAAGTAGTTCAAATATCATATATTACAGTGTAGCCGGCTCTTGGATTGCCGATTCTCAAAGCCATATTGCTAAGGCGAAATTCATAACCAACATGACTATAACAGTCGAAACAGAATACGGAATACCGTAGTCATGTTGCTATGAATTGGGAGATAGCCATATTGACCAGGTATGAGACAAGAACACAGGAATATGGGTACCCAAAATGTAGGTTAGCAACATCACAGAAACAACTGGAATATACATGTAGATGCATAAAACTTTTCAACAACTTGCCGTCTGAACTACAGAAAATAGAGAACCATAAACTGTTTAAAAAGGAACTGTACAAATGTTGGTTGATAGGGAACCATACACATTGAAAGATTTTGGTGTAGAAAACTGAGATCTTCACTGACTGACACTGTTTCATTTCCTTCTTTGTTTTGTAACATAAAGTGATTTGAAATAAAGATTATTATTATTATTGCTTATATAACAAGATTCATAGCAATGTGCGAACAGAATCGCACCGAACACGAACAAACTCTTTCAGTGCCTTCTGATTATTATGTCCATATTTTTCAGTAGTTTTTACTTCCTTGGGTTCTCAACCTTTCAGCGCATTTGCTAAATTAAGCAACCTGCGAATAATTTTATGGGGATATATAAAATCAGTCCAAGGACTCTGACCCACTTGAAGGACAACATTCGTTTGGCTACTGCCAACATACCCAACGAATACTGAACAGAAGAGAGAGTTGTCCGATATTTCCGAAATCGATTATGCAGTGTATTAGCAATAATAGACACCACTTGCCAAATATCTATCTAAACATACACAAAAATCAAACATGTAATAATAATAATAATATAATAACAACCTGTTGATAAACATATACGTCGATGACTTGAAACTGATTGCAGCAAACAAAGACCAACTAGAGTGCCTACTACAACTTGTGGAGAAGTTTTCCAAAGACTTCAGCATGAACTTTTGACTGGTCAAATGTCGTTCCCTTAATATATCAGGGGAGAAAATCCAACAGACACCTCTCACATTATCTAACGGAGAAGAAATGAAGGCAATGCTGGCAGGAGATCTATATAAATACCTGGGAATGAAACAATGTCAAAGAATAGATCAACGTATGGTGAAAGACGAACTAACTGCACCAGAAGGATAAGGAGCCTTCTGAAAGCAAAACTGAACAGCAAAAATCTCACAAAAGCTGTTAACCTACTCTTGCTCAATTGTCACCTACTCTTTCGGAATAGTGAAGTGGAGTAATACAGATCTCGATCGCCTTCAAAGAAAAATGAGATACTGTGCACAAAGCCAACCAGCATCATCTTAAATGCTGTGTCGAAAGAACATCGATTCCTAGAACATAAGGCGGACAAGTCTTTTGGACATAAATAAAATGGCTGCTGAACAGATAAACAACTGAGAAATTACTTTGTAGACAATTGAAACACATCGGACTTATATAAGATACTGATTGAAGCAGATGGTCCAATACCTCTACTACTAAGCGAGCACCCTCATGAAAACACCACACAGACGGATAGTTATAAAATCAAAGATGGAAAGAAAAGCCCCTACATGGAAGACACCTGAACGAGGTCACCCAGGAACATGTCGACATTCCTGGCGAACTACTGGCTGACTAGAAGATTATTTCCTGAAACAGAAAGTTTCCTCCTTGCCATTCAAGATCGAGTAGTGCAAACTAAAAACAGAAATATATCATGAAGGATAGGAGCCTCACCGACGATAGATGCCCCTACGGATGCCAAACATCAGAAACAATCATTACAGGAGGCTGTCAAATGTTTGCTGGAAATGATATAAGAGTCGACATGATGCAGTTTGTAAAATACTTCATCGGGAACTCGCCATCCCACTGAAGATGCTGCAATCCGAAACAATTCCATATTATAAGTATCAGCCTGAAGTAATACTGGAGAACCACCATTACAGGCTATACTGGGATCGCACAGTACTTACAAATTTAACAGTTTCTAATAACAGGTCATACATAATTCTAATGAGGAAATTAGAGAATAAATCAATACTTATAGACATAGCCATATAACATACATCCCGAATAACAACAATCTACGTCAAAAATATGTTGAAAAAATATCTAAATATCGAGAGTTCGAACTTAAGATCAAAAGACAGCGGGGAATATCTAGTACCAGAACCATTCTCATTCTTATATCAAGCACAGGTATTCCTAAGAGCCGCAAGTCCAGCCTCAAGGAGCAAGATTGGGATGAAAACCTCTACAGAGTAATGCAGAGAAAGCAGTACCTACTTCTCGGTACTGCTAGAACGGTAAGGAAGTTTGTAGGTCATGATGGACACCAGGAACAACCATGGAGGGAAAAATTGCAAGACCGACTACCCACGATATCAGCCGAGAAATCCAAGACCGAGCAACGAAGGACGAACAACCCAGGACCCAGGAGAAGAAGAACACCGAACACCTCAAAGCCAATCCCCCTGATACATGTTATTCCGGGATGAGTGAATGTGATATCCGATGGGTAGGAGGTGTGAGAAAACACACCTTTTTATTCTGATATGTTTTGATGGACCATATCTACCTCTAGTCTTACTTATAATATGATTTTGCAGGTCAATTATAAGTGAGTATGAAGTTTCAAAATAGTGTTTGAAGCGACCAATTCAATCTCACGACTGCTTAATGTCCACTAGGAATATTGCAATATATCTCTACTGACTTTCCACAAGGTAAATTCAGCCGTTAATGAAATATCTCTCTTTGAACGAGACCGCCATACATCAAGATCTAAGTACTAGCGTGTATCTCATATTTATCCAAGAGATAGGTTCCACTGAACATAAGTAATGAATGTGACACAGAATTTCAACTAACGAGGCAACATTTCAATTTCTCTATGATCTTGGAATCGTAAATTGGAAACGGTTCAAAGCGTTTCTAATTGAGTTGGACACAACTGTCATAACTCATGTCTTTATGGAGTTGTATTCGGACAATATAGTGTTGAGCGGGCTTGTTGACTATCTAATAAAACAGCCGGCATGACACTTTCATTTTTTTTAGAAAAGGTGGGATTTCTGTGACTATATTACCTTGAAGCTAGCTGTGAATAGATAATTCGGACTGCGTTCGTTCTTCTTTAGGATTTCATTAGTTTCTTTCTGTTGCAAAATAGAAGAATGAAAGGTGGAATTGATCAACCTTTTTTGGGGTGTAATGGAAATAGGAAAATGCAAATTCGCATAACACTATTTTTTTCCCTATAGATTATTCATATTAATCATAATGTTCCGTGAAACCGTAACGGAGTAGGTGAACTGAATCGGGAAAATACGAGAATACGATGAAAGGAAATGCACGGTGATCATAAATGCTTGTAAGTTTTCATTTTTTCCGAGAAAAGTGTCGAAATTTTGCGAAAAACTTTTTCCTCCAGAATTGAATGAGAGAGATTTTATTTTTCGAAAATCTATCCCACGAAAACATTTTTTGAAGAAAATCATAAAGGGTTGTTATTTTCAACCCCTAATAATAAAGTTATGGGAGGACGATTTCGAAAAAAAATCATGTCAACTACCTCTGCTTATTTTTATCGAGGAATCATCTCCCTCGCATTTGATTACAGACACCGTGTTTCTTTTCATTCAACTTTCATTTTCAAATCTTGAACCGATCCTCCAAATTTCACGTGTTAAAGTAAAGTTGTTGTTTACCAAAAGTCAACCTATTTTCGCTCGTCTTTACGGTCGAACTTAAACAAGATAACATGACCTGAAATGTTCAAGGTAGGTTTGGGATTTGGACAGAGAGTTGAATTCATATTTAATGGAATGACCATAAGCTCTCATTGAAATATATTGAAATTTGAATGATCGTTTTTCAACATATGAACAAGCGTGCAGCTTTCGACTTCACGAGGATTGATTGGTTGATGTCAACCACATGAACGTCACATGTAAAGAAACTTTCGAATTACTCTAACTGAATTTCAAAAGCTGATTACTGGCATGAAATCATACCATAGCTACTGAAATTGAAAAAAAATTAATTACCATTTTGTCAAGGTTTAATCTCTGAAAGGGTAGAAGAGAAGAATGTGTTGAAAGAAAGGCCCATTAGACTATTGAAGCAGGAATTGAGTTTTCGAATAATTCGTTCGATTTGTTTTTTCAAGGATTTTGATGAAAATCTGCACAATTTTGTTACCATAATCGATCAGATAATGGTAGATTTCGGCCTGATCGGATCACGTCAAATTTCAATCACCTACCTATCTAATATCTATCTAGTTCAATTTTCTTCTCATTCTGGTTTTGTAGCCAGACTTCAGTGATTATATTCGAATAAAAATATTATGATAATTTCGTTGGCAACATCTGTGATTTCGTATTTAAAAAAAATGGGCTGTTTCATTCTATGAGATTCTCGAAGTTACTATGACAGCAGACCGATGTCACATTATATCCACAACCAATCTTACCGTGGGTTTGACAAAGCTTGATTTGGCAATCAAATCGTTGATTTTGAATTGTCAGAGGTTTATGTCGAAAATGAACTGAAAATTGCACAGAAAAAATGATATTTCAATAATTAAGCTGATTGGAGTTTTGTGAAACCCGGGCATACTCTCTTAATGAGATTTCGGAAAATCGATTTTCTTTTTTTCAAGGATTTTTGTCAATTCAATCTTATAACTTTATTCATTATGATGGCTCAGTCCTTCTTCTGCTCACCTCAAATACGTTATTATAATATAAACCTTTTCCGCAGAAAATCGAACAATCGGCATAATATCTAACCACTTTCGATGGAAGTTCACATTCTTGGCAGCATTTAATTCTCACTACTGTCACCACACTCATTCACTTATGTTTATTCGACTCGAAATTTTCATACTAACTAACACTACAAACACTACTAGTAGGTATGTGAAACTTGGTAAGAACCCAGTTATGAGTTATCTCTGGAAGTATCTCAAAAACTCACTCTGAAATGTGGAAACTCCCATGATCGCTTTTATTTTCAGTACTTTTCCACATTACCTAGAGTTTATGAAGAAAACAAACTTTGACGAACTACCCCAATGTATAAGTAACCTTCTTCTTCACTATACTTTTCTGTTAGAAGCATGACCGTAGTAATAACTAGAGATACTCTATCACTTACAACATTACGGACAAGGTACCTAGATAGGAAGGAACCCACGCACTCGAAGCTCGATAGTAATAACTCAGGCATTTATCTTAAACGATCTGTGTTTGATATCGTCTACATAGTTTACCTGTCTACTGTTAAATGTATTAAACCAGACTTGAAATACAGGACTTCTATTTATTTTCGAAATGAACGAGTTGAGGTCGTATATTACCTAGTATTTTTCCGGCTGCCTCAATAGTTGCAGTTGGCGATGAATTTATTCATGCAACTACGCTTAGGACTGTGAAATATTCTAGGTACTGATGTTGAAATATTAGCTGAGATATGCAGGTTACAAAGGAAAATCTACAGGAATTTTTAAGGCGGTAATATGTCCATATAACCTTAACAACACATCCACTAAAAATAAGCATCAATAACAATACTAATTCATAACATTCATCGATAAAATCGAAAAAAACTATGTATAAAATTTCATGCAGATTTTTTCGAGCTATAGAGGAAAAGAATGAATGAGCATGATTCCGGGGAGTACAACAAAATAATGACGAAACGACAGAAATAATAATTATACTGAATTTTATTCAGATATTCAACAAACACATGTTCATATTGAAAAACCAAAGCAACCTGAGCAGATATTATGTATTATCGTGATTCAGTAATAGTCCTAATAATACCATACTGATCGATCTCTCAACAGAAAAAGACTGGAGAACAAAATTTCAGTTAATGCACAGAGATAGCTCCAGATGCATCCAGATAAATTTTGTAACCACTACCTCGAAGTATCTGGGATTGGCAATTTTTGTGGAATGCAGATTGAAAATTCGGATCAATATGTCTTTGTTTTATTGCCTTCCTGAGAGCAACAGATTATCTTTTCTAGCAGTAGATCAGTATTTGTGGGGTTCTCTGAAGTACATTTACCTGGTTGATTGTACACCTGAATTATATTTTGCTAGATACAAAGTGATATTAACATGAATTTTACGCACCAAAGCTCTCTTAGATATTATTTGTGGACGAACTCGGTCCTCTTTCCTCTTTCTTTTAAGGGTATCTGCAATCATCGTCACAAAATTCTTCTTTGTGTATCTTGGGAAAACCATGTTGTTGATCGACTATAGTGGAAAAAAAGTTGTATATTTTCTCTTGTTTTTATATTCAGACTCAGTAAGTTGTGATCGAACCATAATTTGAGTTATGAACTACGAAGGAGCATAATAGAATTGCATCATACATTTCATGATGCAAAAATATTCAATGACCAATCAAACATATAATCAAATTATCGACCTATAAGCTTAACATCGGTTCCATGTAAAGTATTAGAGCGGATTATAAAGAGCGACTACTTAAGTTTGCCCTGGAGGACGGGTTAATAGCTCCAGGACACCATGGTTTCGTCCCTGGCAGGTCCATTCTAACTAACTTGCTTTCCTGCGTCAATGATTGGACCAGAATGGTCGAAGCTGGTGAGCCAGTCGATATTATTTACTTGGATTTTTCCAAGGCATTCGATCGGGTTCCACTTCGCCGCTTACTATTCAAGTTGAGACACCTGGGTATCGCGGGAAATATTCTGTTTTGGATCGAAGCCTCCTGACGGGACGGGGGTTCAGTGTTAGGGTGAGAAATAATTTTTCCACCTCAAGACCTGTGTGTAGTGGAGTAGCTCAGGGCTCAGTTTTGGGTCCTTTGCTCTTTCTGCTCTATGTTTCTGATTTTCCGTTCATGCTGAAGTCTAAAGATGGTAGCTTATGCTGACGACATGAAAATTTATAATTGTTCGTTGAACAATCCCATGGTTCTACAGGCTGATCTGAATATCCTGAATGAATAGTGCAAGGACTGGATGCTCCCTCTCAATCTAGAAAAGTGTAAGGTCATGCATCTCGACAAAAATACTTAACCCGAAATCACAATATTCCATCAACGGACACTTGCTCGAAAACACAAGAAGTCGTTGTGATCTTGGTCTCACAGTAACGGCGGGCCTTAGTTAGTCCCAACATACCCCGAATGTCACCAGACGGGCTGGAAGGGCTCTGTACCTTATTGAAAGAGCATTTCGTGGTTGCAGCCCTGTAACTGCCTCCCTGTTATATATGTCCTACGTCAGACCCATACTTGAATTCGTGGGTCCTGCTTGGTTTCCAACCTTCCAGCGAGACATGGAGTTATTGGAGAGTTCAACGGAGAGCAACACCCTACGTACTTGATAGGAATAGACAATCTTATTCCGAAAGATTGAATATCATACGAATCGAAAACGTAGGAGCAGAGGTGATTCGCTTGTGACATTCAGAGCCCTGAACGGATTTTTCGGTTTTGACCTGTCCAATATTTTTGTCCTGAATCCACATAGTCACCTGAGAGGTCACCATCTGAAACTATACAGAGAGCAGTTCAAGACTAGAGCCCTTCAGCAATTTTTGTCCAACACAGTTTTTGAAGAGTGAAACATACTGCCCATCGAGATTATTGCCTCCCATAGGGTGAACTATTTCAAGAATAATTATGATAACTATGGCTGAGTGTTGTTTGTTACTTACTAGTAATTTTTGTATTCAATGAGTTATATAGGATTACCTCAACTCATATCATGTAATTAATAATAATAATATCAGAAGCTTTTTCTTGATTGTTCATATCGTGAAAACGATAATTTAAATTCTAATTCCCTGGGAATTATTGGTTCCATTCTACGCATTTATGATTTCTTCTTTCCTGTTCGCATCTGAAAACCATGAAAACATAAAATATTGAATAATTCTTATACACTACAGTAGGTATATCTCATTATCTTCAACATTAAATAGGTAGGTACATGGAATAATTCAAAATCTAAATAATGATCCTTTTCCTCACTTTTTTGCACTGTTTAATAAAACATATAAAACCACCTAATGCATTGTCACAATTTATCATAATAAATCAAAATTTAAGCACGAAGTTGCGACGTTATAAATCTCATACTACTCCGTTATTTTCGTTCGGTCTAATTAAACACAGTTTTACATTTTAGATGAGTAGTGGTCGTAACCCCATCGCAGGATGGATTAATGCATTGCGGCATCGTCTGGTACAAATTGAGATGGATGAAAGACTGCATTAAAATGTAGCCGAATCAAATTATGTGGCGAGAATGGAGCTTCGCATTGTTTTAAGTTTCGTATGTGGATTTTGTGTTTAGAATATAAATTCAAACTACTTTATGATTCAAAGTACAGAATTATACCAAAGAGAAAATAGGTGAGGATCTACAGCTGTGCCCAAGCAATAGAAGTCAATATAAAGTCAACGTTTGAAAAAGATACTCCAACAACATTATTCATTGATGCATACAAATGTTCAAAAAACTGGTCAAGAGAAATCGATTGAAATATATTCTGGGAGCATTCTGCATTTCTGAAAAACATGATAGGTTTTCACTCCAAATGAGAAAACACACAATTCTGAAGATTTTACAAGTTTGTCTGAAGAAGGTGTCTGATATAGACACCGAAACGTTACATCGTCCTCATTTATTTCCTTTTTCAGTTTTACAGTAAGGCAACAATTTTTTCAAGACCAATTTGCTCCTGACATGTGCAAAGATTTTCGCAGGAGCAGTTCATCTTAATTAAAAATTTTTTAATTGTTTCTGTTCCAGAGACTGGGAGTGAAAACCTATAAAGTTTTTCAGAAAATCATCTAGAGAAGTCAATTTATTTGGGAGTTGACATATGAATGGTTGACAGAAATGAAAAGTATTCCAGTTGATTAATGTTACAAATCCATAATGTTCTTTAGCGTGAACATTAGAGTAAAATAGTTAAAATGGAACAAAAATATAAAAACGAGCAACATTTTCAAGGAATCACTTCCTAATGGAGCAGCGGAGCTTTAATCCCTGCCTAATCACCTGAGATCAATACAAACATTTATATAAAACGAATAAAAATGATCACTTTCATAAGGCCCATGTTTTCAGATATTGAGGTCGAAATTTTTTTAGTCGAACGATAACAAACAAACAAGTGAACTAATCAGGAGTTACCTAGTTTATAACGATGCTCAAAATTATGCCTGAATTGCTTAAGTACTGTAAATAATGCCTTGTCATTCCTAACAGACAAGAGGTGACAAAATGAAGTAATAGAATAATTATGATGTGCTTGGGCTGCGATGCAAAGTCTACATTGTCAAATCAATGGATCAACCATTTTAGTTATTGATCAACTATCCCTCTTCCTAGGAGGTTACATTCCTAGGCGAAATGTCGCTCCTGTATGGTACCGCACAAAAATCTCATTGCCCTGCAGGGAGGTAGTCAACATATCAATCGATCACAGTTTTATATAATGTAATGTGCCAGTTATTTGAAAGGATGCTAATTTGTCGCCCAAAATCCCATGACACTCAACACAAATGCTTCGGAAGAATCCTTGTGAAAATCAAGCATTCCTCCACTCTTCGAAGTTAAACCACGTTGCTTTTTAGCCAATCTAGAAGATATATCTATTTGGAATAGATCCGCTTTCGAGAAAAGCACAATATGATCATTATAAGAGAGTATATCTTGCAACGTCTTGCACGCCTATGCTTTTTGAAACGCCACTGGTAATCATAAAATATACATTGACAGACTGTCAACTTTATGTCAGGTTTTTTCTCTTCTATGATCCTCGAATCTACCTGGGGCCTGTAACACAAACCTTACAAGTGTAACAAGTCTACAAGTTACCTGTAACTACAAGTCCAACCCAATTCGATGTCACAATGCGAATGGCTACAATTGTAGAAATTAAATAATTTTGTACATGTGTAGCTACACATATAATGCAAATATCATAGAATTAATTATTATTTGATTCCTACTATATGACATGACTTGTCAATATAAGTAGTATTGCGGCTCTTCTGTTTGCATTATGTCTTCAAACCAAATTGTTTCGAACGTAAAATGCAATTTTTAATTAAGATAAGAGAAAATAGACACATATTTTTCGGAGCTTTCTCGGATAAACTGAGAAAGCAAGATAAAGTAGAAAAGTTGAAAGAAATGGCCAATTTGGCTCAAAGTAATTGTTAAGTACCAGCGGATAAAGATTGGACTTATGTAAAGAATACATTAGATATGGCAGAATTTGAAGAGAATTGCTATGGTCAGCAAAACTTGGAACTTGCGAGATTATTGTTATCGACATATGGTACATATTTATAGATTAAAATTGATAATGCGAAGAAAACTGGCTCTGGTGGAATGGGGAATCTAACGGAAGTGGAAAAAATTGTACTGGAAACAACTGGGAAAGACTCTCCTGTAATATGCGGTCTTGGAGTAGCTGAGTCTTTCTAAAAACTCAAGCAACCAAGCCGGTAAACTGACGTAGAGAATAATAATGCTGATGATATATACCAATCAGTGCTCACGAAACTCCATCTATTCCAAAGCAATTCAATGGTACCTAATTCTTTTCGAAGCAAAACAATAGGAATAATAATAGAAAAATGCATTTTTATACAGGAAAAAGAATGCGAGATAGAGTCAATAATTCCGATTCGGAAAAGTTGCTCAGATAAAACAAGAAGAGTTTGCTTTGCAAGTAGAATATCTAAGGTTGAAGAACCATAAAACTGAACTGGAATTGTAAAATTAGAACAAGAGCTCCAACTGCCCATGTCAGAGTTCACGGCATCGTTACCTCAATATAACGAAGATGAAAATGGCTGCTGCTTTTCAATTTGTGATAGTAGTTGGGTACAATCGCTTTATAAGGAACATATATTATTCAGTTGTGATTTTTTGTTAATTTTTGCAAATACATTAAAATGTGTTGTATTTACCTAGAGTTGGAGATATGTAAAACATTATCTACACTTGTAGAAAATTCCGTGACACGATTATACAAGTGTGAACTTTATGTTACAGAAAAAGTTTACATATGTAGAGATTTTGACGTAATTACTAGTCCGTACTTGTAATTACAAGATGATTTGTGTTATGAAACAGTTACAAGTGTAGAATATATTCTTACAATTGTAGGACTTGTATTGCTTGTGTTAGAGGCCCCTGATGTAATGAAATTTATTTGACTTCTTTTTCCAGCTTTTCTCTGAAGGAGAAATCTTTTTCTTAAAAAGCAAGAAGGAGTTCTGTTAAATTTTTGTGCACATTTTCATTTATGTTAATTTTATATAGCTCTTTGGCTTGGACCACATTCTTTGGGCTGAAGCACTTTTCTTTGGATTGGACCACATTCTTTCACTTTGGACTGAAATACAATCATTGGCTGAAGCTAGACTTTGGACTGAAATACAATCATTGGCTAAAGCTGAGTAATTTTTGGCTATTACATTTGGCTGTACCTATATCTGCTTGGAAGTTTACTCATGGCAGAGAATTGGAAGCATACCTGAAGTCTATCGAAGCTGACTTGAGAGCATATCCCGTTACCGAGAACATCTGGCACTACAGAAAACAAGATAGTACATTGGAAGCGAAACCACTATTTGAAACTTTCTTTTAATATAAGTAGCTATAACTTATAGCCTATAAGTTTGTGTAATTTGAGAGATTGTGATTGGAACTGTAAATTTAGATTAGTATATCTTGTTATTTTTATAATATATTGTTCAAAACCTGACTGGGAATTTTGTCGCTGGGGTTATCATGCCTCCCCTGAGAAATTAGTATTAGAATCTCATGCTCGAATACCCATCAGGTAAAAGTTAACGTAACAATATCTCGAAAATATCTCAGCAGAAACCACACTTGTATGGAATGCATCTTTTCCTATAACTTCTCCTTGGAAATATCATATATGAATATACCAAACTCGAAGAATTCGTGTTGTTCAAATCAACCAAACCTCACCATCATTATCATTTCCTATATTCCTACACAATTAGAGCTCTTCTTAGTAATCCCCAGCATAAACAGCAAACCAACAACAGGATCACATCCCAATTCCATCATTAACAACACCAAGTAAGCATTATGTATGGGATATAATGCCCATACTCGAAGCGAGTGCGCTCCAGGGCTCTAATGCATGGTTGTATATCATGCGAAACTGTGTTCCACAACGGTTCCTTGATGCTTTTCCTGTTCTGCGTTGGTTCTATTCGATATAATAAATAGTCCCTGGTTTAGGCAGCCATGTTCAACGTACCGCCGACACGAATTACTGCTTACATGTTTTCATTTGTAGGTTGTTTGCAGTGGATGCCGGGATACCGTGTACGCTCAAACATCCAGATTGTACTTGATGTCCGAAATACATAGTCCGTTATGACTATTATCCGACGGCTGAATGTACGGTTTGTTTTTTGGAATGCAACTTGTATTCAACTCCTTGCATATTGGTTTGAAGAGAGTTTTATGTAGAATTTTGAGAAAGGGATATGCAAAATTTCTCGTGTGATGAAAGTTCAATACGGGTTGGTACATAAAAAAAGTTATAACCAAAAGAAATTATGGTTTGAAAAGAGGTTACAGTTCTATTCCACCTTAAGCCTCCTTACAGAGCTGCTCTGACCAAACCCTTTACAGCTCGCCTTCCAGTCCAGAGATCTGATGAAATCCAATATCTCTGAAGACCTCAACGAGGTTAGTTCCTGAGTCACTCTTAAAAAGTTTCTAGCCCATCGCATTCTCACCTTAGGCTCGCAATGCCAAGGCATTCCGTGACTAGGTGAAAGAGGGTTTCTTCCCCCTTCCCACAGAACCTACACTCGTCAGTGTCCGATAATCCCATCCTCAACAGGTGCTTCCTGAGGCGACAGTGTCCAGTGACGAGGTGAGGAGGAGAGCCAGTGAGGAGGTGTGGAGGAAAGCCAGTGAGGAGGTGTAATTGTTTCTAACCAAGATCCAGATATCTTTAGCAACTTGCTGTTTAAAAGTTCCGAAGGAACTTAGTGGAATGATCCATCCCTGGGAGATACCGCCAGGGTTTCTCCTTCTCGGCTTTATCCTTCTCCTTCTTATAGGTACATTTACCTATACCTCAGAAGGGTTCTGGGACGATAAGTGACATTCGTGCGCCCTCCTTGGCAAGTGTATTGGTCTCTTCGTTTTCTTTGATTCCCCAATATTAACCCTACCAAAAAGGCAAATTTTGGAGTAAATGTTGAACAATTTAATCGAAAGAGTACAATTGAATAATTTGAACGATGAATGTTGGATATCTCAAAAAAAAACTGAAAACACAAAAAAACATAGAAGAGATGTGCACTATTTATCGGTTTCAAAACAATGCTAGAATCCGAGACTCAGAGGATGGTAAAGTACAAAACTGCCAAAGATCAATTGGAAATTTGCTTGTTCTTCTACTCGTTTTTTTCCTTTGAAATAAGATTTGTGAAATAATATGATTCAGTTCAATTGATTCATGAGGTCTACTGTGAGTCACAATAGACCTAACCTGACCTGACTGATGAGGTTACAATTTGTGACCTCATCAGAGCTGTGTTATTTCCAGAGCTTCGATGAAGTCAAGTATTTGAGAGGGAATTCGAGGAGGCTGAATCTGCGTTTTTCTCATCAATTCACCTGTCCAAAATATTCTTTGCAATGGCGAGGCATTCCTCTTTCCCACAGAATCTACCGTCGTCAGTTTCTGTCAGTCCTCAGGTTCGCCATGTTGTGGTCAACGAATCAATGCTTGTTCATTTTAGGAAATTTACTTTGAATTTCCTCAGAAATATTAGATTCGTACTATCAAATTCTTCTGTTCGAATTTACTTTGGAAATTTCAAGTTTTCAAATGAATTGTCTACAAATTTTCTGGTCAGCTCTAATTTTCGACGAATCAACCATTGAAAATAATGAAAGTTAAAACAACACAATGAGCAATCATATTCCATGACAAGCTCATTCTCCATCAATTTAAAGAATCCAATAATAAGCCAAATACAGCGATCCAAAGCACAAACACGAAAAATAAAATGATAATGTAAGCCATGTATAACATATAAAAAATTCAAAATTCATTTCGAGTATACAGGTTTGGAAATCGAACCGTAAACATAGGAAATTCAATGCATCAGAGAGAGAATTTTGCAGTGAAGTTGACCAGTGCTATAATGGTAAGGTTCACGTGATTCATAACTCTCTAAATAAACGAGCGACTAGAATATTGTAGTTCGGTCTCTCTCTTATCGTTAGGAGTGGCTTAATCGACCAGTATGTTAGGGAACCTGAAGTACTTGCATCGATTATTACGCGCAGCCTGACGCATTTACTACTTATGCTTCGGACCGCTCGTGTTAGTCGATTTGACAGGGATAACCATATTATTTGTTCATTGGACCATCCATCGCGTCAAACTAAAGCGAAACATAGCATGTAAATATGTCCAGTATAGCACTGTCCAACTGCACGGCAAAATACCCTCTCTAATGCATGAAATAGCGTATGTTTCCAATGTTAATTTCCAAAGCTGTATGTCTCGTCTGCTTCGCCGTGTCTTGGGCAACGAGTTTATTCATTCTGGAAAATTCTACTTTTAAGTTGGTGGTTTCATTCTATCACTCCTCCATTCAAATCTCAAAACCTTGAAGATTTCAAGTTTCCAAATGTTTTTTCTCCGAAGTTTTCGGTCAGCCGTAATATTTGACGATTTGATTCGTTAGCTGAAAATAATGGAAGCTAACAGAACACAATAAGCACAAATCACATTTCATGACGAGCTCATCTTTCATGAATTTAAAAATTCATATAACCAAGCACAACGATCTCCATCACAACGAAGAAAGAGAAACTGACAATGTAAACCATGTAACATCTATAAAATCCTTTTCGGGTATAGTATATCTCCTCTGCTTCGCCGTGTCTTGGTCAACGGGTACGTCCTTGGTCAGATGTCAGCCATCACTCAGGACGCTGTCCGCTACACGCTTTTCTACTTAGCCTGCCAGGACCTAATTGCAAGAGCGCTGGACAAGGGATCGGCCTCTCCTAGGGGCTAGAAAGGGGAAGCGGAAACTTTCTGGAGACGACACGAGTTGACTCCTGTTTTCGGAATATGAACGTATACTCTTTTCGTTCTGGAAGTTTTGGATCGGAAGCTGTGCTTTTACATGGAAGGTTTGAGGGGATTTTATGTAGTTTCAATGAAAAAATAGAATAAGAAGAATTTTGTCACCTATTCATTAAGGGAAAATATTATGATTATCCTGAATTCATCTTCATTTTTCAATTTTCAAACCAAATTTTGAGTCATCAGTCATCCTATTTTTTGTTGAAGTGATATAATTCAATGAAATTACACCTTATATGATAGGCAGATCAATTGACTATTTCTTAATCTTCCTTGGTGAAGCCAGTATATTTTGAAAAAACACTTCAGCAGAGGGTTTGTAAGGCGACTGTTCAAAATGGAGAGATTCGAATTACTTATTTGAAATTTCAGATGTACTTTCTGAAAACAATTCTGGTTTTCTTAAATATTGAGAGGTCAATTTCACTAAAAAAGTAAGTTTTCACTTGTAACAATAACTTAGGAAAAATAACAAAACAAAAACAACAATCAGGTCAAAGTATTTGGACTTCAAGGGTTTGTTGCCAGTGCACCAAATAGAAATGAACATTTCAACTTTGTGAGCTGTGTGATAGATATCGTTGTCAGAATACCTTCAAAATTTCTATGCTTTGGTAGGAAAATATTACCAATTTTCCAGCTATGATCTGAAGCTTCATTTGAAAATTCATAACGCTTCTATTTCGTTATTTTTCCGAAAGTTCTTGAAACGCATTCCTTTTTGACGATACCTACTCTAGAAAATCCAGCGCTTCATCTTTGGCTATTATAGACAGATATATCAGATGAAAATATTATGAGTTTTGTTTTCCTCAAGCCTAGCTTCATTTAACCTGTGAGACATATTCCTACGTTCCCTAGTCAGTCGAGCATTAAGCTTTTTACTGGAAAATAGCTGTTGATATTGCGATTTATCGATTCTGACTACTCTGTACTTCACCGCGGTTATCAGTAAGTTGGGATACGTTCCGTTGATATGATCTCCTTTTCGTGATTGTCCTTTAAAACCATTAGGAAGCAAATTTCAAGTATACATAATTCCAGCCATCTGGGAGGTATCCTCAAGTTGGTGCTGATGGTTCGAACATTAAGAGGAAAATAAGAATATATACATTAGATAATTAGTATGAAGATTAATGTGCTAGATTGGTTTGAGGATTGGTGGCTGGTAATTTTACCCCGAACAACATGTTTCAATATTCCAAGACTGGCGGCAGTTCATACTAATACTCGTAAATATGAGCCATATAGTACTGGTGAGCCGTATGTGCATAGGCGATGATTAACTTAGAGTTGCACAATTTTTCTCATTTTCATAGTACAGGGTGCGGCAGAGTGGACAGACGGTTCATAAAACAGTTGATTTTTACCATAATACAAATTCATTGATGCAATAAAGTTCACAAGGAAATAGCATTTGAGACAGTCATGTGTGGTAAATAACCTCAGGCATGTGATGGCCGAATTGTTGATGCGTTCTTGGAAGTTCAGATCGCTACATAAAATGATCTTCTTTTTCTTGCCTGAATTAAGACGGCGACGTGTTCCAACTTGACGTGTGTGGTTTCAGCAGGATGGGGCGACCGCCCACATAGCCAGAGCAACTATTGACGTTATTCGCCTTCTCTTTCCTGGTCGCCTCATTTCAGATTTGGCGACGTTCATTGGCCTCCTCAGTCCCCAGATTTGTCCATATGCATTTTTTTCTTATGGGGACTCCTCAAGGTTAGAGTATACGGACACAAGCCTCGAACTCTGGACGAATTGAAGGACGCAATTCGTGTGGAAGTCGCCAAAGATGAGGGAGCAATGTTGGAGAGAGTCCGTGCGAACTTCCAAGAACGCTTTCAGCACAGCATCAATAATTTCGACCACCACATGCCTAAGGTTATTTTCCACACTTCATGGTCTCAAATGCTATTTCCTTGTGAACCTTATTGCATCAATGATTTTGTTTTTGAGTGAAAATCAACTGTTTTATGGCTTTTTAAAAATCGTCCGTTTTCTCTGCCGCACCCTGTTTCTATTTGCGCTAACTTCGTACCTACCCCAATATGTAATTTCGTTGATCTGAATTTCCATTGTGATTAAGGCTTATTGAGATATTATAAATACTATATGATTAGTTGCATAAAAAGACTGATATATTCACTGCCATTCACACCATTAGAATCTCTTGAAAACATCGTTTCGTAAATCCAATTTTTGAAAGAAAACTCGACTCAATCTCATATCATTCATTACCCATCAATACCTTGTTTATTCCACCAGGAATATCCCCATCCCAAACTGTAATCTTCAAAATCAATACTCCTCCTGTTAAGCCTCGCCCTAATGAAAATACATTTCCTTTTTTCTCTCTTTTATTTAGCGGTGAAAGTGTCAGGCGTCGACAAGTCCCTTCTAAGCCCTTCGGGTCAGCCCAGACGAGGGATACATTTGTCCGTTCCGTCGGGAACACGAGGTGACACGGACTGTCGTCGGCTTCTTGGCTCTTCTCTCCCAACCTCCCTGAATAATGGATGGGATGGATGGTAGAACCGACGTAGGCTGGACACGGGTTGTCCCTGCTCTATTACGGTTAATGATAACGCTAAGACGGTGACCCAAGGGATTGAGAGCTGGTTATGGGAAGAAGGATCTGGATGGAGTTGTTAAGAGGTTGTTGTCTTTGCAGAGCTGAGTGATGAATATTATGGGGTAGGCAGGTATTTACAGTGTGAGGCGAATTTTAGTTGCTGATGCAAAAAGTGCATCAAAGTTAACACCTGCTGGACCTGAGCCTCTCTGTGGGCTTAGATTCTTAGAACAGACCGTTATCGGTAAGCAGTACATCATGCTGAATGACAGAAAAACAGTTTGGAGAAACACTTCTATACTTACTCAGGCCAAAATATACGTGATCTATGATTTCACCTACCTATACCAGACTGAACTTCAGGTTTAAGTTGGACTGCTAAAGGTCTGCTGCCGGGGCCTATACCATCTGTGCCATATGGATAAGTCATCAAATGAGATTCGCAGGCTCTGTAGATCAGAAGTAGAGACAGCTGAACACATGGTAGTCAATTTTCCAGATCTGGTCTATGATCATAAGTTTTGTTAGGGGATCGGAATCCAATTCCATTCACCCCATGTCTCATTAACCTTCTTTCTACTTTTGTTTAATTTAGAAAAATTCGAGAGTTTTTTGTTGGTCTGACTAATATATACTATCGCGTTTCGTCGTTCCCTTCTTTTGATCTGAAACAGACAAATAAAAAATCTCATTAGTTACTGTTCCGTGAAAGGTTGTCGATCCTTAATTGTTACCGTTCATCTTCTTGCTGATGTTTTCTGCCTTGCTTGTTGTTCCTTCTTTGTTTTCTGTTTTCTCATTTAATGTTATCCAGATCTGGCTGGCCTAAGAACAATTCATATGGAAAACCCGATTTTGGACACCCAATAGGAAACGGCTAATACGCAAGGTGATTTCATCAAGGCCATTGCTTCCAGGGTTTCCATGAATCAGTAGGATATACAACAAAAGATTCACATGGTCATTGTTCCTGGAAGGCTTATACAGGGTGACTGGTGACGTAAGGGACAACGGCTAACTGGAGATAGAGGACCTCAAACTGAATGAGGATTGGGGGTTTAAATGTCCCATAAGGCTATTAGTTTCAGAGATACAGGGTGTTTTTTTGCAAAAGTGCTAAAACTATAAACTACCATATCTTCGTCAATATGGCGAATTTTTCGCTGATATTTGGCAAGCTTGTTAATATACATATTCTCCATCAGATCGACAAGAAAAAATTCCCAAAAATTGCAGGTCCGTATTCAAAAATTTCAATTTCCGTGTCAGGTGAGAAATATCACTCGGTATATGAAATTAAAAAAATGAATTGGGAAATTGGAATCTGCAGAAAACACTGAGTAAAAATCTGTTTTTAGTTTTAATGGCACAATTTTTATAGTTTTTATGATATGTTAAAGTCGAATATCACAATTTTTTCATATTGAATTCAAGAAACACACTATTCCTGAAAGAAAAAAACACTGAATTTGAGATGCTTAAATAATCCTGACGCATTTTGAATATTCCTTCACATCTTGAAATACTTTTTCATTAAATTTTCTATCAATATTATAAGAAAAACTCAAAACACAATACAAACACATAAAGATTAACAGTAGCACATATAGTTCATAAAAAAATCAAATAAACAGATGCTTGATATGCGAGAGTCATTCCCCTCACACATCTTATTGGCTCTTTTGAACAATTGAAGTATGTTTCATATCCACAAGATGAAAAATTACTCTTGATAGAACAGTAACACTAGATTTCAGCTCGAGAAAAGTTGGACTTTCTTCTCAGAACGCCTGAACAATAATCCATCTGATACTTATTCTTTCAACAAAATGTATTCTTCTATTAAATAATGCAATGATTCATGAGAAAGCAACTAAGCAAATGCTCGAAATGAGAGCAATTTGGTTCAACGCATTTATTGGCTCTCTTGAACTCTAATGATTTCTTTCTCTTTTGAGATGAGGATTATTCGGAGACCAAATATTATATCCGTTCATTTTGCGCAATCCAAAAACAAGTATCATCTACATATTCTTCATTCGTGAATATTGAAGGCATTTTTCAGTAGATAAACAAACGACACAATTCCCAATAATTCACAATCAATGAATGTATGAATATAAACGTCATTTTTTTAAATAAGCCTACTCTGTGTAGTAGGATGTATTTTATTCATAATGAATAATAAACCTCTTATTCTAAAAAATCACTTGTTTCCCTAATATTCTGTTTGCATTAAAGAAATTCATATGCTTCTCAAAAGAAGATGAAGTTGCTACACCTAAGTACATATTAGAAGAAAATAAGTCCTCAAAATTCATACATTATTTCATTGAAGAATAATTTTGTTGAAAACATAAGTACCAGATGGATTATTGTTCAGGGGTTCTGAGAAGAAAGTCAAACTTTTCTCGAGCTGAAATCCAGTGTTTCTGTTCTATCAAGAGTATAATTTTTCATCTTGTGGATATGAAAAGTACTTCAATTGTTCAAAAGAGTCATTAAGTGTGTGAGGGGAATGGCTTTCTCATATCGAGCATTTGTTTATTTGATTTTTTTATGAATCATATGTGCTACTGTTCCTCTCTTTGTATTTCTATTGTTTTTTTAATTTTTCCTATAATATTGATAAAAAATTAATAAAAAAGGAGTTCCAGATGTGAAGGAATATTCAAAATGCGTCAGGATTATCTAAGCATCTCAAATTCAGTGTTTTTTCTATCAGGAATAGTATGTTTCTTGAATTCAATATGAATAAATTGTAATATCCGACTTTCAACATATCATAAAAACTATAAAAAATTTGTGCCATTCAAACTAAAAACAGATTTTTACTCAGTGTTTCTTGAAGATTCGAATTTTCCAATTCAATTTTTTCTATCTCATATACCGAGTGATATTTCTAACCTGACACGGAAATTGAAATTTTTGAATACGGACCTGCAATTTTTGGGAATTTTTCTTTTCGATCTGATGGAGAATATGTATAGTAACAAGCTTGCCAAATATCAGAGAAAAATTTGCCATATTGACGAAGATATGGGAATTTATAGTTTTAGCACTTTTGCAAAAAACACCCTGTATCTCTGAAACTAATAGCCTTAAAGGACATTTAAACCCCCATCCTCATATCAGTTTGAGGTCCTCTATCTCCAGTTAGCCGTTGTCCCTTACGTCACCAGTCACCCTGTATATAGCAATAAAGACCCCAGTTCGGATAATAATTCAACAAAGTTTTCCTCTTGAAATACTGATAGGCAGAAGTGCATTAGTAAAGCTAATTGGACTGAAATACCGTACACTTCGTTCGACTCGTCTGTCCTCAGTTTTCAAGTCATCAGTGTAATAGACCACTGCCTCTGCAGAAAGAAACCATTTCTTCGTATTTCACGTTTCTTATTTGGTTGCCTCACAGTCCAAAAATTTTGTGAACTAGGTAGGTAGGTACAGGGTGGGACATTGCAGTTGGCAGCATTTTGAGTTCTTCGTAAAAAGACGATCGTATTGTGCCTTTCAGTTTCTTCTGTCTCTTAGGATTGAAATGTTGTAATTCAGTGATTATCTTTGAGGCGGGAGCTATACAAAATTCTCAATCATGAAACAATTCAGCAAGTGTCATTCACTCCAAAACTACTCAACTGAATTCGCACATGAAAACATTAACCTGAGAATATTGAGTCTCTATGTCATTTCGTCTTTAGTCTTTGTTCAAAATGAAATCGTCAAACTAGGGAACTATTGGAACGATATGATATTAACGCACGTAATCGAGCTGTTACGATGTACCTAACCTGAAAATTCCAAGTGTATTCTTCCGTTAGAAAGCAAGAGTGTGTACGTATGGGCAGAATTGTTTTTGACCTTGTATTATTCATCAGAGAATCCAACTGAGGAACCATTTCCATTCCAAATTTCTTAAGCAACATACATTTGGGCAAAACTAAAGCACTTGATTTCCCTCGGTTAAGAGCACGCAATAGCTGTCCTTTTATATTTCAACTAACCGCTCTCCTGCCAACGTCTCCCTACCGAAAGAGTTAACTCGAAATGAAAGACCAAGAATATTACTTATCAACTAATCATTATCGAGAATGAAGTAGTAAGTAATCCACTCCAAACCCATAACTTGTGTACAGTTTAATAAACATCATATTCCAATCCGTTCAGGCAACATCTCGTCACGACAAAGAAACGTAGCTCAATTTCATTAAGTCCCTTCACGGAAAACACCAATAGGCACTAAAAAACCGAGTGTGTTTTCGATACACTCACAACTATAGTAAGTACGACAGAGCAGAGTTGTTTTGATTATGGGTCATTCATCAGTAATCCAATCCCGTCATCCAAAACCACTTCCGGCTCAAAATTCCAAAATACAGACATTTGATCCAAATTATAGCACCCGGTGTCAGGTAGCCAGCTAGGGTACCTACAGTTGAGGATATGCGAATAATACTCATCGAAAGTGTTTATTACTAAGTACCGGGTTTTTCATTATAATTTGACCCCCCTTTAACTTTGTTACTGAAGGAGATACAAAAAAAGTTTCGTATAAAAGTTTCACGAAATCAACTGAGGTTTTTTGATATGAGTTCAGAACTGAAATATATGCAGGGTGACCAACATATTGATGGCAACTTCATTTTTCAAATGGAATACCTTGTATATTTTTCCATATTTGGTTAGCTCTTTTTCCCTTTATTTCGGATATGTAACATGTTGGTCTATTTTTATTATTCTGATCACCACAGAGTTTCAAAATTCAATAACCATCTGGCATGGCATTTTGGAAGTCGTGAATATTTAAGTGGCCAATTTGATCTTTGGATTGGTAATGTCGCACTTATTTTATGGCCACCAAATAGTCCCGATTTAACACCGTTGGACACATTTTTATAGCCGTTCCTGAAGGAATCAAATTAATTCAGCAATAATGACAATCAATGAAGGCGGAGAATAATATTAATGATATAAAATCAACCAATATTAAACCCATAATTCGGAACTAATCCCGTCAACGCACGAAGAATAATGATAATATTGTAATGATTAGAAACAAATTTTGAAGCTTTAATTTCTGACTTGATTCAGAGCCATAATAATGCTATCAAAAATAGTCTAAACAAACTTGAGACAACTATATGAACTATATGTATTGAATGAATGTGGTCATTTTGAGCAATTTCTTTAGTTGATGTTATTCTACCATACTACATAGTTTATTATTTTTCATTGGTTAAGTAATTGTTAAGTATTCATTCTAAAATAATACTTTTGAGTAGATTGTTTGGATATAAAGAATTTCGTAGTTATTTCACATATTTTCTCATTCGGTGTCATCATTTCAAAACTTTGAAACTCTGAAAATGAAGAGACAAGAGACACATCCACATACACATTTATATTCGAGATCAAGAGGTAACAGCCTATCAAAAATAGGATGAGTACACAGGACAGGGTTTACCATTTGAAAAAAATAGTTTCATTCAATATTGTTCACCCTGTATATCTTCCCATTGAATTTATTATAACTCCATAAATGAGCATTTTCAGTAAACGCACTCTGCCACTTGTAAAATGATAACAGATCTTAGCAGGTGGTTCTTACAATTTGAAACTCTGTGGTTTTCAGAATGAAAGAGATAAACCAACATTGTTACATATTCGAAATCAGGGGAAAAAGAGCTAGCCAAACATGGAAAAATATACAGGGTGTTTCATTTGAAAAAAGAAAATGCCATCAATATGTTGGCCACCCTGAATATATTTCAGTTTCTGGACTCATATCAAAAAACCTCAGTTGATTTCGTGAAATTTCATACGAAACATTTTTTTGTATCTCCTTTAGTAACAAAGTTGAAGGGGGGGTCAAATTATAGTGAAAAACCCGGTACATTTTGAACTCAGTACAGATTAACAATCGTTATGAACATTTAGATGAGATTACGTGTTATATCAAAATCAGTTCTATATATCTAAGACACAATTGGATTACGTATTACCTCAATATCAGTTTTATATATCTAAGACACGTTTTTAAGATGACATAAGTTTATACAGACCTTACTAATTACTTATGAAAATTATACAGACTGTTCTCACTGGTACAAACCACAGCGGTTCCTTTCAAATACCCCTTCCGAAAAGAATAACTCTAAATAAAAGGCCTAGAACATTACTCATGATATAATCAACTCTTCATAAACGAGAATCAAGCAGTAAGTAATCCACTTCAAACCCATAACTCGAGTAATTCCCACTGATTGAAAGTTTAATAAACATCATATTCCAACCCGTTCAGGCAACATCTCGTCACGACTGAGAAACGCAGCGCAATCTCATTAAGTCCCCTTACGGAAAACACAGAGCAACATCAACAGGCACTAAAAGAGCCGAGTGTGTTTGCGATACACTTACAACTCATAATTAAAAGTGTCTAACTGTCTCTAACTCTCTTTCTGCAAACAAGGGGAGAGCAGGACGAGTCTGCTACCCCTGCTTGAGAACCGTCGGGGTTGTCTGAATTGTATAAATTGAAATTGAAGTCTGTGTTTATGAGAGTATGATGTCGTTTATTGAAATTTATGGCTTCGGTTTTAATTAATACCTATGCTGCTATTTAACGTACGTGAAGTTGAAATGAAGATGGTATTTTGGAAAAGATTTAATTTTCCTTGAACCTTCGAAGAACGTTTTTATATCAAGTGACCAAGCGATTCCATGTTGGAAGAAATCTATGTTGTAGTAAAACCCAAAACAAGTCGCACTAACCTTCCATCATTGAGGTTTTCATTTTCAAATTTAATTTGGTGATTACCTCAGGTATTATCCCAATTCAAAACTGAAGATGATGATCTTTGAATATGGAGGACCTTAACCTACCTCGATGAACGAAGGTGCTGAAGAATGAGAGTATCAGCCCTAGGTTGATAAACTCTTCTGGTCAAAGAATAAGAACAATGAACATTGAACGAAATGAAGCCAACTCGTTTCAGAAAAAAAAACAATATACACGTTTAAGCCCATTCTTCAAATAATTAAGAAGTACACACCCTTTATTATCTTGTCTTATCCCTCCCCACTTGAATGTGGAACTCGAATTGTGCTCACAACTCCAGACAATCCTATGAGCAATGAATTACTTCTAACTTAGCTGTAGCATTGTTCTTGTTATTCTGACATATTCCTGATTTCGAGAGTGCTCTGAAAGGACTTTCCAAATGTACATTTTTCTGATTTTGCCACTTGCGCACAAGTTCATGGAATCATGTGAAGAGATAACTTGTTCTTTGCTTAGCTAAAGCATTATTCTTGACATTCCAGCATTATTATGCTGATTTTCAGAGTGCTCCAGTCTGGAAAAACTTCCCCAACGTGCATTATCATTTTGCTAATAAGTTGAGATAAAGCTGTAAAGAAGCAACTTGTTCTTATGATCCTGCAAATCATCCTATGAACGCTTTTCTGGCGAAATTTTCCTCCATATCCCCTTATTTCCGATATCTCGGCACCATGGTATATAAGTTGATGACAAAGTCTGAACACAATTGAGCACAGATAGATAGATAGCGTGAACGGAAAAATGACTTTGAAAAGGCCAAAAATTTAAAATTTTCATGAAAGAGGAGTACTGATTCTATGAAGAATTCAGTAGTTCCTAGCACGATACACTTACACCGGTATGCCGACGCGCTTCGAGATGTGACGTCACTGCGGAGCATTTCCATTGCATTTGCGGGATGGAAGTGTTAGAACTTCATTGTAATAATGCAATTAATCGCAAGTTTCACTGAAAATGCAATTAACTAACAATTTCAAATGAAATTTCTCCGATGTCTTTGTTTGTTGATTCTAAAATATATCAATGAAATTGTATAAATATGGATGTAAGTGAAAAGTATTATTTGTTAATACAGAATAAATTATTGAAGGTTCATTAAAAAACTTCGAATAAATTAAAATATTTTTATCATTTATAGGGAAATTTCATTGAATTTCACTTATAATTCGTGAATTTGAAAAGTTTTTTGTCCACTTTTTTCTTCATATTCTGAAAACTGATCTTCTTATTTAGATCCCTGTCTTGAGTTGGTACGGATTGTGCTCAAGCAAAGAATAACATCGAATGGAATCTGAAGGTCATTTTTCAGTTTTGCAACCGTGTTAGGTATCTTCTAACACTTTGAAAATATCTTTTCCTCAGATAATGAAGTACTGACGGGATACTTCCGACTTCTGAAAGCAAAAGTACCTTATTTCGGTTCCCTTTTAACTCTTCTGTAATTCTTACAGCCAAAATCTGCGCAATGAGGCATGAATGCAATGCAGTTATAATATAACTCCACTTTATCTCTGCTCCTCAATGACGTAGATGAGCGCGCCGGACGAGTTTAGACTCCGAATCTGGCATACCGGTGTGAGTGTATCGTGGGTCCAACCGAGCTATTCCGACTACACAGCCATCGTGAAAACATTCAAATTTCCAGCTAATTCCATTCGAGAGATATGGTACCTGCGAATATCAGACGGACGGTTTACAATTTTTATGGTACGCTTTATTTGGACACGATCAATTAGCTTATTGAATTTCATCAAAATAGCATAACGATCTGCATTTTCAAATCGTCTTGAATTTAAAAGGATTACTGACTCACCTCAGATGTTTAGAGGATCACTGGAATATCTGATACTGCGACATATTTCAGTTGGAATTTTAGCTTTTCAACAAAAAAGCTATTATTATAGGAATATTTCTGGTACAAAAAATGTTATACATATATAAGAACATTGGTTGAGTCATCAAAATCTTGCTAGATGACCATTACTTCTCGAATCTTTCATCCAAAATCCTGCTCGAACCTTCACTTGAGTATTTTTCATTGTGTGTTTGAACAACATCTTTTATTCTTATGTATGAGGTTTGGTATCTCTAGATTTTTTTATTCAATATCAAGAGAAAATCACATTCATCTAATCATTCTGGGAACATAATGATGGTATAAGGTTTTCCAATAAGAAAAGAAGAAGCTATGCCGTTAATAGTGGAAAATAACATCAGGCAAATGACCACCACGATCACGCTTACAGGACCATATCCTTTCCTTTTAATGAAATTTTCCATAACCAAATCGCAAAGTGGCTGCCCTATGTCCTCGATAGCCTCACGAATTCCATCTTTGAGGTCTTGAATCGACGCTGGGCTATTGGCGTAGACCTTCTCTTTCACGTTGTCCCTAAGGAAGAAGTCGCAAGGTGTTAAATCAAAAGATCTCGGTGGCCAATTGTGATCACCTCTTCGAGAGACAACCGTAATGTAATGACGTTTGTAGAACGCCTATTCCAAAGAACGACGAGGAATGGATATTTTGGGTTTTCTTCAATACTTTCGGCTACAGCAGCAATATTCTCGGCTGTTCTTGAGCGACGTGTACAGTTCTATTCCTCACCCAATCACTAACTTGTTCCAACAGCTCGAATTTTTCACCAATTCCTTTATTGCGGTCCGACAAGGTGCTTCACGACGACCCAAAAATGTTCGAGTTTTACGAACCGTCTCTGCCAAACTTTCACCATTTTTATACTGAATTTTAAAAATTTCAGTGCGTTCTTGAAGCGTTTATCGTTTCATTTTTACTAATGGCGTGGTCAAATGTCAAAAAATGACAGCTTCAAACGTGACATCTACCAAAATTGCTCCAGGCTATTCAAAATAACACCTCTCATTGGTAAACCCTTTATATGAGATGCATTACAATATTTTCCACTTCCTCAGGTAATTCATGAGTTCTTCATACGTTCTCTAAAGTGCATATCCTCAAACCAATTGATGATTAAAACCCCCAAACCATTAACAACTCGAATGAGTAGGTGCGACGCGACGGAACGTCTTCGCGAAACATATAAACTCGCACATTAACAAGGATCTGGACATTAATGCACAGCCGATATCGGATAACAGACAATATTGACTTGCAAAATCGGGCGCTGGGCTCCTCCAGCACGTACGTGGGCGTGCTGGAACCAACCGATCCCAGACTTATTGTGATTGATTGGGACACATCATAGCAGCCGGATACCTTTCGCCTTTAATTGCCTCAAATGTGTTTACATTCTATCCGTTGAGGGTGTCGAGAGATACGTGAGGACTGGTTCGGGCTCTTGAAATGATACAAGGAATATGACGGTGGAAGTACTTACGTGCGAAGAATTATATCTTTAGTACGAAACGGAAAGTAATCATGCAGAATAAGCAAGTGGAGTTTGGTCGAAACTTGACTTTTTATGACATTCACAGTCAATTCTTTTTTGATGCATGAATGTCCAGATACTAAAATAGCCACAGACAACAATGTATGTCCATAACTTATCACAAGTTTTTTTTATAATAATTATTCTTAGATTTAGTTTCTCATCTCCGGACCTCCCTAGTGAAGTAAAGATCAAGAAAGTAAGCATTGAGAACTTCAGGACAGTGCTAAGTAAAAGAGAAGAATGGAAACGGTAATTCACCGACTACAACCTCAAGAAAATACCGTAAAATGGTATACAGATGGTTCCAAAACCTCTACAGGAGCTGGCACTGGGATATACAGTCCAAGCACCAAGTGTGCTGTGGCTAGGCTTCTGTATGAGCGTCTTTCAAGCGGAAATCTTAGCTATTGAAAGATGTCTAGATATAATTCATGAAAAAACTATCAGGAGTACGATATAGCCCTACACTCAGATAGCTAGTCAAGCTGCTATTAAAGTACTGAGCTCCTACGTCATCGACTCAAAGATGATCTGTGAATGCCGAAACAAACTCAATGAGGAAGGCAAGAAAAATAAGGCCTTTTCAATCTAGCTTCCCGGCCATTCAGGAATCAAAGGAAAGGAAGAGGAGGATACACTCACCAGAGAGGAGTTTCTGGAAAAGGAAAAAGCCGAGAAGGAAAAACTCTGGCGGGATGAATCGTTCCACTAAGATCCTTCGGAACTGTGAAACAGTCAAATCCGAAATATATGGGTCTTGATAAGAAATATTTAAACCTTCTCACTCGCTTTCTTACAAGACACTGTCAGGAAGCACCTGTTTAGGATGGGATTATCGGACACTGACGAGTGTAGGCTCTGTGGGAAGGAGGAAAGAAACCCCAATCACCTAGTTCCTTTCATCTTTATTCCATCTTATATTACGTATATACAAGTCATTTGAATGTTTAATACACTGCGCAAAAAAATTTACGCACATTATGGAAATCTCAAATTCATTCCACAACTGAAGGTGTTCTTAATGATAATTATTTTTTATCAGAATTATGCATGCATATGTTAACTACTTTTTTTTTTCAATACAGATTTTTTTTCCAGCAGAAATAGAAAAATGTTGAGATTATCAGATTTTGAATGTATTGGCACCATTCTGAAATCAGTTGTTCGATCAATTCTAGTGATCAATATTTTTTCTTTCGTTTGATTTTCTACACTCGATCGCTATGCAACGCGAAACACGCAATTTGACCCAGAGGAATGTGCCCAAGCGGTAGGTTTGCGAGAAGAAGGGTGGACATACACAAAAATTGCAAAAAGGTTTGGAATTACCCATACAAGTGTGTCCAGAATGTTGCAGCTATTCAGGGAGAGAGGTATGAATGTCCGAAGACCAGGACAGGGTAGACCACGGGTAACAACTGCCATTCAAGAACGTTACTTGAGAGTTTCTTCGCTGAGACAACGGTTTGCAACCGCTCGCTTCATTCAAAATCAGCTTGAGCAAACTCATGGGGTGCAAATTAGCACTCAGACAATAAGAATTCGCCTCAGAGAATATGATTAGAGGCCTCATGTCGCGGCAAGAGGCCCAGCTCTTACCCCAGCCCATCGAAGGGCACGTTTGGATTTTGCGAGAGAGCATATCCATTGGGAAGAGGCTGACTGGGAAAGAGTTCTCTTCACAGATGAGTCTAGATTCTGCCTCTACCATTGTTATCGACGTTCCCTTGTATACAGACGTCCACATGAAAGATATGCTCAGTGGAATTTCCTGATGAATACTACTGGTTTCGGGGGAGGATCGATGATGGTATGGGGTGGAATATCTTTGACTACTCGCACAGACCTAGTGGTCGTTGATAACGGAGCTATGAAAGCTGATAGGTATACAGGGTGATTTTTTTAAGTGTTTCATTAGACGTTTTCGAGGAAGGAATTGTAATACAGATTTAAGATTTTGAAGTTTCGTTTTAGAGTACATGAACTTTCATTGTAAAATATTTTCAAGAGGAATCTACTTCCGGTTTCACCGGAAACGAATGTGACTTTGTTATTTCAAATGCAACATCCTGTATATTTATACATATTCGAATTCTTCGTTCAATTCTACACTGATTTAATGTATGATATGTGCAACCACTCAAGCGGTTCTTGAATTATAGCCTGATTATCAAATTTTTTGAAAAAAGGTTGTCACAAATTATGGTCCATATCTTCAAAATCCGTCATTACCAGAATTTTTTTTTGCGAAAGTGGAACAAAAGAAAGTACGCTGATACTGTTTCTTGTATAACTCATGAGGAAATATTATACAGGATGTCTGAAAAAGGGCCCCAAAGTGAGCCTCAATAAAACTATAAAATCTCACTTTTTTCAAATGGCAATCCTATAATTTTGTAATTCCAATCGATGACTCGTCAAAAACTAGTTAGGGTGTCCCGAACATTTCATGCCTCTAAAATCAGTAGTTTTGCCGTTATTAAATAAAATTCGAATTTCAGGATTGAATCAAGGTTTGTTAGTCTAACCATAGATTTATTAGGATAGAAGTTTCCAAAAAGGCTATGTCTGTTGATTTATAATGCGTTTTAGAGAACTGTCATTTAAACTTTTTTGATTAATCGGGCACTATGCAAAATATGAATTACAGTAACAGTGATGTATTGAATATGTTCTTCATTTATGGTGAATGTAACAAAATATTAGAAAGGGCAGTCAGAACTTTTAACGAAAGAAATCCACATTTACCAACTTTAACAAAATCGAAGTTCAGAAGTATCAAAACAATTTTCTCCGTAGTGGAAGCATTAACCCAAAACGGAATCGTGTAAATACAGTAACAGATCATTCATTATCTATTACTGTATTCACTCGAGTCCGTTTAGGGCTAAGGCTTTCAGTACGGAGAAAATTGTTTTGATACCTCCTGAACTTTGATTCCGTTAAAGTCAGTAAATGTGAATTTCGTTCGTTGAATTTCTAATTACCTGTTCTAGGAATTTGTTACATTTGCCGCAAATAAAAAACATACCTATGATATATCATTCTAGTGAAATTATTATTGCATGTTATGCTTAGTGCTTCATCTGTAAGAAAAAGTAAGAATGACAGTTCCTAACATAGCCTACTTCAAAAATTAAAGCTTACAAACTGTGCGAAACCTGTCTTGAATCGTGAAATTCGAATTTTATTGAATAACGGCCAAAATACTGATTTTAGAGGCATGAAATGTTTGGGACACTATAACTGGTTTTTGACGAGCAATCGATTGGAATTACAAAATTATAGGGTTGTCATTTGAAAAAAGTGAGATTTCATAGTTTTACTGAGGCTCACTTTGAGGCCCTTTTTCAGACACCCTGTATAATATTTCCTCATAAGTTATACAAGAAACAGTATCAGCGTACTCTCTTTTGTTCCAATTTCGCAAAAAGAAATTCTTGTATTGAGGGATTTTGAAGATATGGACACTAATTTGTGATACCTTTTTTTCAAAAATTTGATAATCAGGCTATAATTCAAGAACCGCTTGAGTGTTGCACATATCATACATCAATCAGTGTAGAATTGAACGAAGAATTCGAATATGTATAAATATACAGAGTGTTGCATTTGAAATAACGAAGTTACATTCGTTTCCGGTGAAATCGGAAGTAGATTCCTCTTGAAAATATTTTACAATTAAAGTTCATGTACTCTAAAACGAAAATCCAAAATCTTGAATCTGTATTACAATTCCTTCCTCGAAAACGTCTAACGAAACACTTAAAAAAATCACCCTGTATAAGGAACATTCTTGAAGATCATGTAGTGCCATACATTGGTGAAAATTTCATTTTAATGTCAGACCCCTTCGTGCGCGCATCGTTCAGGAGTACCTTGAGAGATTGAAGTCACTCGAATAGAATGGCCAGCAAGAAGTCCAGATCTCAATCCGATTGAGCAGGTTTGGGACAACCGCGATAGAAGGCTGAGAAGTTCAGAAAATCATTCAGCTACTCTTAATGACTTAGAAATCCAACTCAGAGAAATCTGTTTCGTTCAAAACCTTCCCGAAAGAACATGAAAAATAAGTTATAAAGTCAATGTAGAGTTAACTTTCATTGAAATTGAGATTTTCAGAAAGTGCGTTAATTTTTTTGCGCAGTGTATATTAGACAAATATAACAGCAATTTTCCTCCTACCTTCATGTGCATGGAGCAGACTGTACTTTTATCGGAACAAGGGCGAAAATTAAAAGCCAATTTTCCACATCGAAACTGAACGTATCAACCGTTGACAACAATTCATTTTTCGATTTAATTTTTATCGCACACCATTGTATCATATAATATTCATCGGTTTCATGATCTAATTCATTTAAAATGTCGGAAATATTGACGTTTCAATAGCAATAATAGATATAGCTTCGAATTTAATATGGTTAATGAATAAATTTGAATTTTGTGTAACGGACGAATGAATGGGATAATAGATTAAACGAAAATAATAATATTATTCAATTCGTGTTAGTGCGTGGTATATGGCCACGTTGATTTCACTTCTGTGTTTTGATTTATACGTCTGGCTTTTAGTGAGTGGTTTCATCAGTTTAGTTTTTCCAGAATTCAGTTGCGCTGAATTCCATATGATCGATGCGGTATAGGATTGTAGAATGTAGATTGTCAAGGGGTTACATCAACCTGCGGATTTAAGGTCTATTTCTCCCCATCAGAACTGTATTAGCAACTGCTACACTTCAGCTCGCCCTCCAGTTCCAGAGCTGTAATGAACTCCAGTATCTGAGAGGTATTTGTATCAGTATCTGAGAGGAGGCTAGATCGACGATCTGCTATAATTTTCTTGTCCAAGACATTCTTTAATTTAATAAACAGAAAATTACTCCTCCCCAAGAATTTACACTCGTCAGCCTATTCACATCATATCCTCCCCAAGACAGCACTGTCCTGTTATGAAGCCAGTGATAATAATATTAATAATCTTTATTAATCCTTTATGCATGACAACGAAATGTATAAAAAATGCAATAAACAAAAACTTTTCACTAACTATATCAGAAAGGTAATCGTCCGCCGAATAGTAACATTCGGTTATCAATAAACCATTTATACCATTTTCAATTTTTTTCAGATCAAAAGATTGAATACTGGGTTAGGCATTTGGTGTCAACTATTCTCACAAATCTGTTTTACCTAGCAGCAGAAAACATTTATTGAAAAAAAAATGAAAAATAAAAATATATTAATATGTGTTATTTGTGTTTTAAAAATAACATCCTTTAAATGGCTTCCCTGATTATCTATACACTTTTGCAATCACTATATAAAATTTTCCTAACTCGTTCCAACAATTGTGCTCCAATATTATTTATTTATTCAAAAAAACGTATTTTGAGTTCTAAGATGGTATGGGACGCCTTTCATAAACCATTTCCTTCAGATATCCCCAGAGAAAAAATCAGGAGCCGTCAAATTAGCTCAATTAGCCGTCAAGGAATTAGCTGGCCATGTTAGGTCACCAAATTTTGATATCAAGCACCAGGGAACATTTCTTGGAACGAAATTCCAGTTTGCCGTGCCGTATGTGCGGTAGCCCCATCTTGTTAGAACCAAATATGATTTTGTCCTAGTTGGGCAATTCGGGCCGTAAAAATATCCGTTACATGTTAACGTAACGTTCGGTATTTAGTGTAACATTTATATTGATCTCTTCAAAAAAATATGATTCCAAAAATTGAAACACAACACCATACGGTGACTTTTTCATCATGGAGGGGTCTTTCATGAAGATGTTGCGGATGTACGTCGAACGAATAGCGACAATTTTGCTTATTCGCATAAATGAAAGTGCATTTCCTCTGGCATCATCAAGAAATTTAACTGGTTTTCATCATTTTCTATCGGTTTATCGGAAATTTCCCCATGACAAATTAAATTGCAACTTTTGACCTATACACCTATAGGAATGTATTACAACAATTATTAAAAACAAATAATGATTGCCACATTGCACTATGACACCAGATGCCAAACCTCGTAACTTCTTGCTGAGAAACAAATATTTTTCGTACCTATCGTGCAGTTTTAAAGTTCTGAAGGAACTTCTTGGAATGATCCATTCCCGAAAGAGCCCTTCAGACTGCTTCTCTCTTAGTTTTTTCTTCTCCAAAATCCCTTTCTTATGGGTGATTTGCCTATACCAAAGAAAAGTTCTGGGCGAGTAAGTGGCAAAAACCGAATGAAATGAAAAAAAATTTCAGCGGCACAAAGCAACACAAATCTAGCACAATTTAGCACACAATTTTTTTTTCGAAAATCAAAAAGTGCGTGGCCAACTTCACACTCACTGTTGCCAGGTATACTGGTTCTTCCTCCACCCTACTGATTTTTCTTATTTTCCCCCATATAAGAAGAAAACTCATGATTTTTCTGAAACTTTGATCAGGACAAGTTGGCACAAATAGAGTAAAATCATATGAAACAATTTTCGTCGAAAAAAAACCAAAAGTGCTGGGATAACTTTTTTTTTATTTTCGTAGTTTGCAGGAAAACAGAAAGGATTTTCGTGAAAATATTTACGGCACAAAGCATCACAAATGTAGCACAAATTTTTACATTCTTTTGTGAGAAAAAAAACGAAAGTGCTGGGCTATCTTTTTTCTTAAATTTCGATTTCTCAGGAAATGAGAGGGACTTTCGAGAAAATTCGAACGGCACAACTCAGTACATGTGTAGCACAATTTTTATCAATCATTTAAATCCAATTTTTCGAAAAGTGCTGGGCTGGCTCATTTTTTCGGTTTTCGAAATATTTCGAAAACCACTTGGAATTAAAAAAAAAAATTTCAGCACAAAACAGCACAAACCTAGCACAATTCAGCACAACAATTTTTTTTTCCGAAAATCAAAAAGTGCTGGGCTAACTTCACACACATGAGTTCGGTGCTTGACTATCAAAATCGAGCGGTATAGGATATGTAAAGAAAATTTTACTGATGATATAGGTACCGAAAAAAAAATCAACAAATACTTCTGGCTTCTAATATTTGTTATATCGGGAGTCAGAATTATATTTGATCGTGAGTTCAAGCCAACTTTCATTATTAGAAGACGTCCAAACGTTCAAACCATTGAGTGCAAACGGTGGTTCACTTCTTATAATTTTCAGGTCTGCGTTACTGTTACTTAGAATCTGATGCGAGTCCCTGCGTGCATTCTGAGTCGATATGAATGGCTGTTTCAATTAACCTATTGTAAAGTTCAACCTTAACGCAGTGATATTATTTTCTAATCAATTGTTTGTTACTACAATAAGATATTTTTGTGAAATTTGGCATCCGTTTCATCTGCATCAAGTTTCATATTTCAATTTCCGAACAATTTCATTTGTTTTACCAGAGGAATTTTATAAATATTTTACCATACAAAGTGAAATCAGGAGATTGAATTGGTTCAGAAAGAAAGAAGAAGTTACGAAAATATGTTCCTTTTTGAAAGAAGCAGTGTCTCCCTATTTTCTTTTAAAAATAAGTATATTCGAAACCCCGTCTAGAGGCCAGAGAATGTATCCTCTTGTAATGAAAGAGTTGCCAATTTAAAAAAAAATATGTGCAATAGGATAACTGTGGCTATGAAAGAAATCGGAAATCAATACGTTCTGTATCTCAAAAGTAAGCAAGTTACCATTCGTAAGATTTTTTTAATTTATTATTTTTATTTTCGAAATTTTGTAAACTATCACATGAGAGGATTTTACTTCATTTACAATATGTAATCATATAATCAAGTTTAGCACATTTCACTCGACCCGACCTTATGAATATCCTGAAAAATATTGAGATTTTCAATGAAATACTGAAATGAAAACTGGCAGAAAATTCTCCTTCCCACCCTGCGTATACAATGAGATTCTACAAATATTTCTGGAATAATTTGGCCTTGTATTCACATATTTCACCATGTATGAATTATTTTTGTACCGAATTTAACCTGTTTTGAAACAAAGAGTAAATGAAATGTTCCATACCTTGGTATTTGCGTACATTGTTGTATTTTATGAATACGTCAAGGAATTGATAGAGTCGTTTCTGTCAAGAGCGAGAATTTACTTGGCTTGTTCTCATATTAATTTCTGAAAATGTTGCCAAAGCTATTACAATAACTAATGAAATGCCGTCTGGGAGAAGGAAAGTAGAAATAGGCAGGACCGTTTCTGAATAATTCTGGCATGAAACATTTTCATTGTGTTGTTTATCGAACCTTTTCATTGGAAGATTCAATGATGATAAGGAGTTTTTCGTCATGTTCTCTGAACTTCAAAATTCAAGTAGGTCTTAATCCATTCGGTATGAAAAGAACTCTCATACTACTAAAATTATCTAGTATTACTTCTTTTTTATTGTGTAATTATTAACTATTATGATCTGTTCATCAATATGGCCATTCCTTTTTCATGTTTAATCAATATAAATATACTTTCTGAATGCTGATGGAAAATGAGAATCAGAAAAGATAATGAAAAATTTTCACGATTTTCCTATCAAGGTGTTTCCTTCTCATGCTGACATTACCAATTGGTATAACTCTTGAAGGCCTGAATGGATCTTCATGAAAATTTCAGGAAATGAGTATGGGCCAGTGGCAAATATTTGCACACAATGGCTTGCTTATAGCGCAGGTCCGGACTGAAAAAAAATATATTTTTTATTCCACATCTTATAAAACACCCTGTGCATAAAATTTTGGAAAAGTAGAATTTTCCTCAGAATCTACAATGAATACTCTTTCGAACGAGCCTATCAAGATCAATGGAACACTTCGCATCATCATATTATGAACCATTGAATATTTGAAATTTTTAATTTATAGCAAACACTGACCTGTATACTTATATTATCAGCCTGAACAAATACTGGAGAACTGTACACTATACAAGCTATACTGAGACCTCACAGTACTAAGAAACTTAACAGTTAGTAACAACAGGGCAGATATAATTCTAGTCAAGAAAAGGGAGAGGAGAGCAATCCCTATACACGCAGTCATCCCAAATAACAACAATCTACGTCAAAAAAACGCTGAAAAAATATGGAAATATCGGGATCTAGAACTTTAGATCAAACAGTGGGGAATGTCCAGTACAGGAACCACTCCTTTTATCATATCGACCACAGGAATTATTCTTAAGAGTCTCGAGTCCCACCTCGTGGAGCTAGATCTGGATGAAAATCTTTACGAAGTACTTCTCGGTACTGCTAGTATGGTAAGGAAAACAACCATGGAGGAAAACATAGCAAGACCTAACACCAGGGCACAACCCCAGAAATCCATCAGGACCAAGGAACGAAGGACGAACGACTCAGGACCCAGGAGAAGAAGAACACTGAATACCCCAGACCTCAATCCCCTTGATACTTGCTATCCGGGATGAGTGAATGTTTTCCCTAAAAGGGAGTGTGATGGCCGATCGCTAGGGGGCGTGAGAAATCTCACCCTTCTACGCTCATAGACTCAAGTCGATAATAATAAGTATTCTGCTTTGAATGAAGAGAAAATCACTACTGCCTTGGATACGTCATCAAAGATTCATTTTGTCTGATGCTCTATTATCCTTTCTCTTCTCTCTCAAGTATACCTAAGGTTTCATCATAAATCTGAAGACGCAAAAGAATGTTCTTTAAGAAAACCCTTATTTCTCATGAACAGTAAGTATTACCATTCCCAAAATCCTAGATACAGGCTTGGCAATTCCTGAGTTTTGCATATTCGAAAGTAGACTCTACCCCTTTTTTTATGATTTCTCTGTCGACGCATATGAATCTATGTAGTTTTCATTACAAATTGACCCTCGCAGATTGAACCAAGGAACTATAGGGAATTAGTACTTTCCCGATTAAGAGGTAATGCATTCTCAGCAGAGAAATAAGGATACATCAGCTCTTATATAGTCATTCTTCATCCTTCAACCCCAGATAGTCTCGAAAGTCCGATCCTGTCCCGTTCCAAAACGGTATCAGGAATGAAATTGGTAACATAGTAACATAGTAGTATATATGACACGTGTTATGAGCCTCTAATTGTCAACATGCGCGAAAATGTCCAAGCAATCCATAAATGCGACTGAAATACGATTGTACTTATGTTTTTGCCCATGCTACAAATTATGAAGAGAGTTGACCTGGAATTCGAAGATACAGTTGTGTGCGTAAATGAATTTTGGTTTATTACTCTGAGAATGAAAGCCTCGATTTACTCATGACTCGTGAGTATTGAAGAATTATGAGCAGCGAAATCTGTTATGAGTTTTTTCGACCTGATTGAGAGATGAGTTACAATGTTTTTGAAGAGTTTTTCCATCCTCTGGAATCACAATATGAAGTTTAGAGACAAAAGCTTAGTTTGGATCGAAATGCTCCAAACTAAGATATCTGCGTAAAAGAAAGATGTGTTAGCTGCTGAAATTAGAAATGGCTTTCTGACATATTAAGTTGAGAAAATATACCTCTGATAACCCAATATGAACAGAATAGAATAGATGCCTATTCATATAATGAAGTAAAAAGTACCTCATTTAGTGTGTGTGTATGACATATCAAATTTTGTGCCAGCTGCTCATTCTCGGCTATAATATCAACGAAAAAGTCTAAAAATTCCGAACCTAAATGTGCTCTATTTCGAAGTTCTTCGTGATAAAAAATAGGACTAACGAGCGTAGATTCTGTGAAGAAGAGGGGGAAACTCCTGTTCTCTTAGTTATAATATAAAAATGCCTCGCGATTGCGAGCCTGCGCAAAGAATGTTTTGGACATCAAATATAAAACTCTCACCTCAGAGCTCGTCACGTAAACACTTAAAATCATCCACAAACAGCTAGTTGCTCTTTTGGGACTCATCAGTGCGAACATCGCTCTGATGAAGAATATGAGGCGCTATAACACGATCTGGCACAACATGTATGTTTCTTACGTTGGGGAGGAGGAAGAAACCCCAATTCACCTAGTCACGGAATGCTTTGGCATTGCGAGCCTAAAGAGAGAATGCCTTGGGTGAGGAACTCGTAAGAGTGAGGAACTAGCGTCGTTGAAGCCTTCACAGACATTGGATTTCATCAGATTGTAGCGTTCTACATGTTGTTTGTGTCTGCCTGTATATATTTCCTATATTTCAATTCCGCTTTGTTGCTTACTTCCTTTCTATATTGCTTGCCTGTAGGTATTACATTGTTGAATTATTGTCGTTGTACGATTTCCCCAATTCACTTATATTTCTGTTGCCAATGCAGAGAATTCATTGCCTGTGCCAATTTCAATTTTATAATGATTTTTTTTGTGCTTTGCATGTTGCTATAGTGCTTAATCTGCACTATTTCTTTTCAGGAAATTTCTAAATTAGTCTTTCTGTTTCTGAATTAATTCGTGTATAATTGCTTATAAAATTCATTAATGTTCAATATCTGAAAATTATGTTTCCTATTCGATAAAGTTTCGTTGAATACTTCCAAGTGTTTATATGAACTTTTTGTAGACATTTTTTGTGAACTAGACAGATAAGTCAATTTTTAATATTTAATTTAATTGTTACTCTACTACATTACTGGTACCAGATATGTGCATATGTTTGTAAATAAATGCTTGTGAGTAATTGAGGATCGTGATTTGCCTGAGAAATTGAGTCTTCTCCATTAAATTAATTTTTAGATTAGATCTGCGCCCACTCTGACGACTGAGCTCGGGCAGTTTAACCATTTGAAGCCGGAAAGGCTACAAGATCACTGGAACTGGAAGGCGAGCTGTGAAGGGTGGGGTCAGAACAGCTCTGTAAGGGGCACAATAGACCTTAACCCCTTTTCAAACTAACTAGGTATCTAACTACGTTGACAAGACTAGCTCCGAAGTGTTAGATTGATATTTGTTGATTTTCATCTTCTTTCATATCAAACTCGACATCAACTTAACCAATATTCCAGAACTCTTCCAAAAGAGGTGAAAAGGAACGAAAGAGAAACAGAGACTTCGCAGAGGCGAGTGACAACCGAGGCATTAAACTAAACGTATACGTTGTTGCACCAGGGAATTGATATCATTGTGCCGCGTCGCCGAGCGTCGAGGGGGCGCGATAATGGGGGCCTTCCCTCGGGACTCTGCATTAGAGGAGCCCCCTGCGCGTTCGCGGAAAACACCGTCGGACTGCGGCCCGCGTTCCCAGCACAGGGGCGCCCTCTGTTAATGCGTCACTTCATCCTGTATTGGCTTATAAAGAATTAAAAGACTCCCCCTCGGTTCTACAAAAACGACGTTAATTGATACATTAGCCCTGATGTGTTTTCCATGGGAAACGCCAATCAGTCCCGATTGACATGATTTACTGCCTTTCAAAGCAGGAGCTGATGTGATCGGAGGTATTTTGCCGAGTGGCGCTGGGTTAGGTTGTTATACGGAATGGCTGTGGAGCGGATTTTATGGTAGATGATGTGGAAAGTCAGGATTTTACGGCATTTGTAATTTTTACTGATGGAAGAGCTAGAAGAGAAAATTTCCACTGTGGTAAGGAGCTTATGGCCTAAAGTCTCAGAAGAAGTAAACATAAAGGTGCCCCTATAGTCCGTTCACGAAAGGTTGATCTGTCGGTTGGCCATAATAATTTGGCATATTCCACTGTGTATATTAAAATTTTGGGTTATGTTGTTTATTTTCTTGTCAGATTGATACGCAATGTTGTCAATATAAAATAGAGTTCTCTGATAACTCGGAAGCTCGTTGGACGAGGCCGGTTACATTCGGTAACGTTGACTTTATTTTACGTCATGAAAGCAAATAATGCCAACTTCAAATAAATAAACAAAACGCCTACTCTACTATGCACTCAAACATTAGTGAACAAACTATACGCGTGAATAGTGCCGCATTGCAATCAACCAAGCATTAGAGTGAGATGGAAAGCATTTCACTGCAGCTCTGCGGTAAAGTGAACAATGAGTTAGATTCTCATTTCTACAATTGCTGAATATAATACAACATTTTTCTAATGTTGCCTTAGCTATAATTACCAAAATACACTTAAGCAACAATAAACTGCCACCAAATCAGTAAAATAATTCAGTTTATGAAAATCAAATCGAAATGAAAATGTGAACACAATCGCATCGCGAAACTAAACACGACGATGTTGCCAAACTGACAGAATTGTCTGTAACAGGCGCAAGTCGTTAGTATCAAAGTAGGGGAGTGGAAGACCAATTATCCCAATAGGGAATAAATATACGGCACGAATTCGCAACACCGAAATATTGTAAATAAACAGATTCTACTTGGCTGCATAACAAATGAGTGAAGGCATTTCTAGGTTCACTTTTTACTCTGAGCTTAAATCAGACTTAAGGGGGTAGTTTCCAAAGTATGCAATTTTCGAACTGACATATGGATGTCGATTCATTTACGTTTTTCAGTGCTGAATTCAGACATAAACCATCGTTTCATAGACTGAAAATCAAAATCTAATATATTTTTCATATAGAAAATTAGTGTGGCTTCCTGAACGTAAATTTTTCGATAATAAAAATTGAGTTCCAAATCGTACAAATGCACAACTCAATACACTGTATTACAAATTTTTCGAATTAAGCCATATATTTCTCAGTTTCGAAGTTTACAAGCGTTTTTATCAGTTTTCACTCGAATTATCCTTGTTGGTAAAATTTTGCTTTCACACAAAAAGTTGGTTTACTTAGTTAGTGTTGGTAATATATTGAGGTAAGTGCTCAATTTCCATAAATTCGAAGATATGAAATATGGCTCCACCTCTCCAAAACGAAAAGGATGATTTTCTAAAAGTTAAAATGAGGGGTAATAATCGTGGGAGAAAAAATAAAATATTTGAGCTTGAGATGGGAGGCCAATCAATAAAAGAGATAAATGCATTCTACCTCTGGATATAAATACATCCATTGTGCCCAAATTAGCAACAACAATTATGGGAAAAAGATGATATACCTATGACCAATGAAAGTTTTTATTTTGACAAGTTTCTATGGTGTTTATATCGTTGAAGATAACCTATTATGGATAGCAACATTGGAGTCAACATATTTCCACGCTTATAATACAGGAGAACGATAATTCAAATTTGAATATTATGTGACCTTTTGGTTTCATTCTTTTCATTTATTATTTCAACTATTCTGTACAAATGAACGGCATATGAAAACAGAACCTAATAATGGAGGAATATAGCCGATTTAACTATCGGTACAATAGCCTAGTGGCATCCTATTTGCTCATAGTGTGGAAATCAGATTCGAATCCCGGGCGGTATTGAGTTTATTGATTTTTTCAAATTTTTTTTGGTTCAATTTTTTTGAGCGCGATTAGTCTCATTCGAATATCCTCAGAGCTTTTGGTTTCACCCTTTTCGTTTCTGAACTCAACTTTGCAAGTAGGTATGGAGTTTTCAGAATTTTCAATTCCAATGATTTTCAAATATTTTCACAAAAATTTTCGTATATTTTATTACTTCACTTGCTTTCGAATTATTCGATTAATGAAATCTCTAGTCTATATAAGTATATATAAGGAGAATCGCCGATTCGACCAATCAGCGAAATAAGTCTGCCAAAAGTTTCCAAATTTTTAATAGAAATCAAGTATCAATGCTCGACTCTCAACCCAGCTATTTCTAAACCATTCCATTGAAAATTCTCCAGCTCTCCCCATTCGATAACAAAAAAAAACTATATGGCCTGTTGTTCCGCGAACAAAAATCACTTACTGAGGTTAGTGCAAAACGGTGTATTACTATTTTGTCGCACGATACCAGAGCTCAGGGAAAAACTTCAGTAAAAAAAAACCCTGCCTCGCCGTTCTAACAGAAATAACAATTAAAAACTATTTGAATATTGAAGGATTTCTTCTTTATTGAGTCTAACCGATAACCCTCTCCAAGAATTCTGAATCTGAAACGCAAAAATCTAAGCAGAAAAAAGGAATAGAAAAATGAAATCGATTCAAAATAACAACCCAATTCAAAAACGACTCTGTAACTTCACTTTTAGCCCTCAAGCCATCCTGAAATTTGAATATGGGACACTATTTATCAGATGTTCTATTACTCCTGTGCTTCTCCAGATTCGCAACTTGGACTCTCAACTGAATTCCACTTGAAAAGCATGCTATTACAACGGCCATTACCTTTTTCATAAGATTAAGAACAAAATTTCACTTGGAAGATCAAATCCAGGAACTTCATTGGAGGGGTCAATTATTAAATCTTTGTTTGCTTTCATTCGAGGTCAGAAAATAAGTGGACCTTAATGGGTTACGTGATTTAATCGAGGAATTTTATTATCTGTAATATGGAAAAGTATTTGATATGAATTTGTAAAAGAACTGAATTAATTACAAATTTTCAAAGTTAGATCCTGCCTGCAGATATGTGGAGGAGCAAAGGTTGTATTGTAAGAACTGATGGATAACCATGGTATTATAGTGTTGATTTTATTACTCCAGTTACTATTCTCATGGAAAAGTGTAGATAATTGTGCATCAATCTTATGTATACTAGTAGTATGTAGTACCTAGTTTCCTCCTGATTTTGAATGAACTATGCAAATATTAATAGGGGAAAACCCGGATAGATGCCCCACTTTTTGAATTTGTCTCATATTTTCGAAAATATTGATTTTATATGTGTAATTTCTATGAGTGTAGGAAGCCCCATTATTTGATTTGGAATACTGAGACTTTTCTCTGACATAGCTATCCCAATTGCACAATAATTTGATTTTTGTAGAACCCTTTTTTTGGGGATAGATGCCTACAAGTATGGATAGTTGCCCCACCATGAAAATACAGGGAGGGATAGATGCCCTTCATACTGTGTGAACAAAAACCCAACTGAATACAATGAGATTTTCTATGCTTAAAACAGCAACTTTATGTACGTAACATGGATCGAATTAACAACAATTGTGCATTTTTAATTGAATTTCAAAAGCATATATTAAACGAAAAGTTGCATTCTTCATATTAACATAAAGCATTTTCCACACACTCATGATAAATTAATTAAGTAATAAGTCTCAAAAAATGATCAGGAATCGAGTTTAAAATCAAAATAACACAATGAAAATCTGAAAGAAGATGGTTTTAGTTTAGTGTCCTAAGGGGCAAATATACCCCAAAAAATCAGGCAACTATCCATTTCGATAGGGATAGATGCCCTTGATTTTTTTGAATAATGAAGAAGAAAACAAAAACTATTGTTGGAGTGGTTGTTTTAATGAAATATTCTAATAAATTCCCAAAAACAACATTTATTTCAATAACATTAATAAATCTCACTAATCTCAGGCTCAGCATTAACATTCGATTATATATGTGACAATTGACATATCATGAGAGAAAATGATCATAGAGAGAAGAAAAGAACACAGACAATTCCTTGACAGTGTTGTCAACATTAAACATTGGTGGGCAGATGGCGCCACGTTTCACATCTTAGATTATGAAATTAATATAATAACAACACCCCTCCTTAAATTCATAATCTTAATCTTCTACATAAACTAACAATATCACAGGAAAGCTAAAGTAATCCTAAGGCTATTCTATTTTTCAAAAATTATAGTTTTATCCAAACTTTTAGTCAACATGTCTGCTAGGTTAAATTTTGAATCAATCTTTATTACATCAATAATACCCTTTTCATAATTTTCATTTATATAATGATACTGCACTTCAATGTGCTTCGAATTCTTTGTAAAATTGCCGTATTTAGCAATGGCAACTGCACCTGTATTATCTTCATAAAATTTTATAGGACCATCAAATTTACATGAAATGATTCAGCTAACAGGTTTCTAATGAAAAGTACTTCTGTCACTGCTTCTGACATAGCAATGTATTCTGCAAAAGTTGAACATTTAGTAACTGTATTTTGCTTGTGGGTTTTCCAATAAATTAAGTTTCCAAATAATCTGATAATAAATCCTGTTGTTGACTTTCTATCTATGATATCTCCAGCATAGTCGGAGTCCACCATGCAATCCAACGTTTCAGTGCTTACATTTTTGTTGTACACTATCTTCAAATCTTTAGTCTTATACAATATTTCAGTATTCTCATTGCATATTTGTAATGTGTTTGGTTGTAGCAACTTTGATATCTGCTTAAGTAATTGACACTGTATGCTATATCTGGCCTAGTACCTGTACTTATATATAGTAATTCACCTATTAAATTTCTATATTGTATACTATCCTCAGTTTCAATAGCTTGTTCCAATTTTAAATTGGTTTCCATAGGCGTGTCATACAGTTTTGTATTTTCGAGATTATATTTCATAGCCAAAGATTCAATGTATTTTGTTTGACTTATGGTCATCCTATTTCTGTCGTCATTATAATCAATATCCAAACCTATATAACTTTTGATCTTTCCTAAGTCTTTCATTGCAAATCTTTCCATCAGACTAGTTTTAACCTCATTTATCTTATTTTTCTCTCTGCAACAAATCAATAGATCATCTACAAATATTAGAATATATACTGGATCTCTTCCAGCACTATTCACATATAAACAGTGATCGTAGTTACTCCTAACAAAGTTTAATTTTTCAATAAATTTGTTTTGAAACAATCATACCAAACTCTGGGGCTTTCTCTGAGACCATAGAGAGCCTTATTCAGCTTGTAAACTCTATTATCTCCAGTTTCATATCCTCTCGGTTGATTTACAAATACTTCTGATCTTACATTTCCATTCAGAAATGCAGTCTCGACATCCATTTGCTGTATGAATAAATTATTTTGACAACTGTACGATAATAGAATTTTTAGGGTTTGCATCTTTCCTACAGGTGAATAGACATTTGCAAGAAATTCTTTTTGCTGGAATCCTCGTACAACTAATCTTGCCTTAAAAACGTCATTATTTTTCCTTTTGAATACCCACTTCACATCAATAACTTTTTTATCTTTTGGCCTTTCGACAATTTGCCAAGTATTATTTTTCTTTAGGCTATTCATTTCTGAGTCCATTGCTTTTTGCCACTGCTTATAATCTAGGGAATCCATCGCCTCCTCGAACGTATTTGGAACATTGGCATCAATATAATTGACATAAATAAAATGTGATATTGGATTTCCGTATCTAGAAACGGGACTTTTCTTCCTTTTTGACCTTCTTTCTGCCACAAGGTTGTCACTATCATCATCCAGATAATCATCTAAGTGATCTTTAACAAAATCATTACTTTTAGAAATAGTTTCATTTGTATCTGTATAGTTTTCATCTATTTCAGACTCAGATTTAAGTATTTCATTTGTATCTGTATAATTTTCATCAATTTCATATTCATTTTTAAATATTTCATTTTCTTTGCTTGAACTATTGCTATCAACCAAATCCTTATCCTCTCCACCATCGAGTTTTTCTAAGCAAATCAATTGAGTGTTTTCTTCGACTACCTGAACATGTCTAGCATTAACTATTTTATTATTCAATAAAACTCTATAACCATTTTCATTGTATCCTACTAATACTCCTAATTGGGCTTTATCATCCCATTTACTTTTTCTTAGAACTTCTGGTACTCTGACATAAACTCTACTGCCATAAATTTTTAAATGTTTCACATTTGGCTTAATGCCAAAAAATATCTCATAAGGAGTTTTATTATCCAATGTATTAGCAATTGTTCTATTTTTTAAATAGGCTGCTGTTTTTATTACTTCAGGCCAATATTTTCTGTGAATTTTAGCTTCCCTCATTAAACATCTGCCTATGTCCATAACAGATCTATTATATCTTTCCGCTACTCCATTTAATTCATGCACATAGGGTGGACATGGTAGTAACTCTATTCCTTTTTGTCTTATGAAATCAAAAATGTCCCTATTCAAGTATTCTCTACCATTATCGCACTGCAATTCTTAACTTTTTTATTGAATTTGTTTTCTACCAAATTAACAAATTCTATGAAGCATTTCGCAGTTTCAGATTTGTTTTTAATACAAAAGATTCTTGTACATTGCTGCTGAAGTCATCAATAAATGTCAAAAAGTATTTTTCTCCACCATATCCAGTTGTATTATGTGGACCATTCAAATCAGTATGAATCAATTCTAGAATTTCAGTAGTTTTAGTCCTATTATTTTCAAAAGGTACATTGGTCATTTTGCTTTGAATACAATTTGAACACTTCATTTCTGGGGTTTCAACCCTATCTGGCAATCCTTCAACCAATTTATTATTTATCAATTTATTTAAATATTGAAAATTCACATGGCCAAGTGCCCTGTGCCATTTCTCTATTTGTTAATTTTGTTGTATTTACATACATTTCTTTATTATCATGACAGAAATACCCTGCATTGTTGTTAAATTTTGATAAAAAACTCTTAATACAATATAGATTATCAATTTTGTTAGCAACGACTATTAATTTTCCTGACTGATTATAATTTTTGCATTTTCATTTCTTGCCACTATTTTACAAGTTTTGGTTATTTTCGAAAAACTTAAAAGGTTTTGCTTAATGCCTTTAACAAAATAAACATTTTCAAATCAATATATTTTTGGCTATAGTAATTATCAAAGCAGATTTTGATATTACCTACTTTGGTTGCTTTTAACATATTACCATCTGGTAGTTTAACATCTATGGGAAATTTTAAATCTACATAACTATAAAAGAATCTATCATCATTTATTATATGATCGGTGCAACCACTATCTAACAACCAATTTATTTCACTATCTTCACATGCTTTTTTTTCTCTACACCTTACCTGATTTATTTCAGGATTACATACTTGAGCTGTCCATGACTGTGAGGGAGAGTTGTTTTGCTGAGCGTTCGACGATTCACCCCTCAGATAATCTTGACCTCTGCGTTGACCACGACCTTGACCTCTGTTAAATCCACCTCGTTTGTAACCCCTCTGTTGTCCTCGCTGACTTGCCTGGTGTGATATCTTCCTTGGTAACTTTCTTGTCCTTGACCATATTCTGACCATGCCAACAGTCCTTTTTGAGATGGCCGGTCTTTCCACAAGTGAAACATTGTGCTTTAGTTTTAGTTGCGAATGTACTATGTTGTTTTTGTTGTCGGAGGTCATGTTTTTTTCTTTAATTTTTGACTTTACATAATCTACCGTCCTTTGTTCCTCCGGAATAACATCAATGAAATCTCCAATGTAACTGTAACTTGGTGGTAAGGCTTTAAGTAAATATCTCATCTTCTCTGGTTCATCAATTTTTCCACCGGCTGATTTGAAGTCATTCGTTGTTTTTTCAAAATCAACGAAGAATTCTTCAATTGAATTGTAATTGTCAAGCTTAATTTCTTCAATTTTTCCTCTACATATTATTTGCATTGCTGTAGACTGTGTCAAATACATCTTGTCAAACTTTTCAATCATTTCGTAGGCTGTTTTACATTCAGCAATATATTCCAATTGTTTATCAGAGATTGTACTCATTATTATGGTCCTTGCTTTTAAATCCGTTTTTTTCCAAGCTGCTTGCTCATTTAAATCTTTGCCGGGCACTAAAGTAATAGTACTGTTGTAGTTGGAAATAGCAGGCTCGTGACATTCTTTGTATTCCAATAAGGTTAGCAATCTTAATTTCCAGCTTGAATAATTTGCACCATCGAAAATGGGCATTACTATATCTTCAATCCTTGCTTGTTTAGCCATTTGATACTGATAATAATTTCCTACTGCGTAATTCCTTTTCGTCAGATGAAAAATTAGGTTACCTCTTCACGTGTTCCGTGAACGTAATAATTTCCAGGCCTCGATCGGTGTTTCAATTACAACCACGCTCTGCTACCATGTTGGAGTGGTTGTTTTAATGAAATATTCTAAGAAATTCCCAAAAACAACATTTATTTCAATAACATTAATAAATCTCACTAATCTCAGGCTCAGCATTAACATTCGATTCTATATGTGACAATTTGACATATCATGAGAGAGAGAGAAAATGATCATAGAGAGAAAAGAACACAGACAATTCCTTGACAGTGTTGTCAACATTAAACATTGGTGGGCAGATGGCGCCACGTTTCACATCTTAGATTATGAAATTAATATAATAACAACAACTATTTGACTCAGATGTACACTCAATGAAACACTGTATTGGCGTAAAAAAATATTATGAATTTATTACCACTTCAAAAGTTATATAGCGGCAAATACCTACCTCTAAAAGTTTGTCAGTTCGCTGCTGAGATGATCGCACACACTAGCGAAAAACGGTTCACTTCACAATAACCCCTACAAAACTAAGGTCCAGGGTGACTGTAGCAGCTACTTATAAAATTAATTTTTTGAGACGTGTTTCGGAAGTTAGGTATTTTGAAAATGGGGCATCTATCCAACTGAGGCATCTATCCGGGTTTTACCCTACTTGATCATGTAGAAAAAATAATTTAATTTCTTCAGATCCTTTTACATTAATTATTTAATTTTTTGAGAATGGCCGAAAGATCGAATGTTGGCAATAATTATAGTCATTTTTTGTGAAACGACCTCCGTGTTTTTGCAGATAAAAAGATTTTATAATTCATAGATCAATTGACACTTGTTATCATAATAACCTACTTCTTGTTACCTTAATTCAATGAATTGAGTTGTTGAATATTACTTATTATTTTTAATTCAGGTCCTCTTTTTCACAGGAAAAACTACTAATGTAATATCACATAAAGTGATAGGAACTTATAGGTAGGTACCTACTACCAAATATAAATTAAGCAGAAAACCAAACTAATTATCTGAACAGAAATATGAAACAATTTCAAAAACGGTGTCAATATTAGGTAGGTAAGTATGTACCTAGTTATAAAGTTATTGAAATAATATGAAAAATGCTATGATGATTTTCATTGATTGCTATTCGAACAACAACTTGTGAATATTGTAAAATCAGTTCTTATGATAAAAAATCAACATTTTTTCGCCTCAATGAATTCATCAAGAAAAATTATTCATTTACTTCAATATCGTTTGTTAGTGTTGGTAATACAAGCTTCAGTAATTCGGAGTTGGATATACCTAAGTAATAGTAAAATACCCTACTCTCATCTACCTACAACTATACCAAAGATCAATAAAATCATTGCTGTGCCAAACGATTTTCTACATTGAGGTAAATTTACCAGTTTTATATTATTATTGAATTCTGGATTATTTCGATAAACCTATAGGTAGGTACACATTGATTTCAAATCAGCATATAGGCAGCTGAATTCGACCACATAGATCCATAGAAAATAATATATTCGAGAATGAAATAATCAATAGGAAGCTATCAAATTCGAACTCAAAAAATGATTATAAATGAAAATATTAAATTAAATTTATCTATGATTTTCAATTTTCTGTAACACAATGAAATCCAAGAAAATAATTAATTCAAACCGAATTACTTCCAGTCCAACGTCCAACCGGCCGAGGCCACAACCCTCGCAAAGCAAAAAAATATTACAGTCCGTAAAAATAGAAATAAAAACCCCACTAAATTTCAACAGTATTAATAATACTGCTCAACAAAATCCCCGCAAAATCATTCATTAAAATCCAATTGCGATGAACCAGCTTTGCTGCTTGTCACTCGATTCCCACCCCTCTAACTCTCCCCTCCGACCCCTTGAATTACCAACAATCATGAGAACTTAATTTTTAATTCCACCGATGTGGAAAACAGGCTTAGAGGATAGTCTGTTATGGAGAATCAGTTAGTTCAACTGTTAGGGGCGGAGCCGTTGCCCCTCCCCTCACGCCCCACGCCCACAAAGTCGCGTTTGGTATCGTAGCGCCATCTGTTGGTGGTGCAGGGAACAGTTTTGATGGTGCAGTCTCGCTCTGTTCAATGGTTTATGGAGATTTTATTTGTTGTAGCTGTGGAACTGCTTCGGGTTGTGAATTGAATTGGAGCTGGTTTGATGATAATGACATGAACAATTTAATAGTTGGCTCTACTGGGAAATTGTGGTTTATTTAATTAAATGAACCGTTCCGGCGTTGGGATGCATTCGAGGAGGAGACATGGAGGTTGTTATTTGCTATAAAAGGAAGAGTATGAGCAGCGGAATGCATCTTGGATCTTGTAATTGGACTGGTTCATATTTCATTTGTTCATTTGAATCTCATCTCTATACTCATTTCATTAATAATCTTAAATCCAAAGAGGAGACATTTTGGACAACCTAATATTTTTCTAATCTGAAATAACCCCCTTCACTGTCATTTTAGTGACGCTTCAGTTAATGAAAACAAATTGAAAAAACAACTTCAAAATCAACTACATTAAGTACCTACCTAGGTATACTTACAGAAAATTTAAATTTACTTCGTTATGAATTAAATCATAAAAATTCGTACTACAAGTCTACAAACAAATAATTTTAGGTATATCTAGTACTTGTATCGGTTTGTAGGTACTTTGCACATGTTTTAACTTCGTAAAGTTAATCAATTGGGGAATCAATGTCTCTTCGAATATTTAGGTATTTCATCTTTTGATCTCAAAAATGGCAGACTATAGGTGGACACTTGTGAAAATTGCTTTTCTTGAATTTTCCAAGATAATTTCAACTTCCACTACAAGTAGGGTCTTGGGCTCAGTACGAAAATTAAGGTGGTAGGTATACCTATCTAATAATGAAATTGTATTTCTCAACTTTTCAACTGAAATGAAAGGGCACAAACACAATAGGTTTTTCATGAATTGCCATTTGCTTCCATCTGGAAGAAATTTTTAAAAAAACTAGGTTGTTATTTTGCGTATCTGAATCACTTTCGAACTTTTAGGTCATGAAATAATTAAAACATCTAAAAAATTTTTCTTTGCCTCATTGAACTCACTAGGTACTAAATGCTTCAATATCAAGAAAGCAACATTGGTAGTTCTGTGTATTGAAATGGTGATATTCATTAAAATTGGGAAAGAGAGTCAATTTTAATGTTTCTCGAAAATTGAAAAATATTTATATAGGTAATTGTATAGCTGACTATATATTTTGTTTGTTGAAATTACTTCATAATTATTGAAATCTAACAATTTTTTCGTTGAATAGCTACAATGACGTTTATGGCAAAATGATTCGGTCAATTTCCAATATTTTTGCTTTTGCATTCAATGTTTCGGTCTGCATTCACCAGCTGTCGCCAGAAATCATTTGAAATAATATAATTAAATAGTTTTGTCAGGTATTTGGATAGACTTTCTATTCTTCATTACTATCTTAAATAAAAAAAACTCCAACGTTTCAGTCTCAGATCGGACCTGTATCAAGGACAAATGATGAAAAGGAACAGGGTCATCTAGGTATATAAAATTGTTTGGTATGTACATGATTCAGTTCAACCGTAGGTAAGTTTTTAGAATTTTTGTACTCATTCGTGGATAGCAACAATTTGAAAAACGTCTAGAGTAACATCAAGCGAAGGGTAGTAGAACGTACTCTAGAACGTTTTTAAATTGTTACAATCCATGAATGAGTACAAAAATACTAAAAACAACAACAACAAACAATTCATAGATATAGATGACCCTATTCCTTTTAATAATTTTTTCTTCATAAAAGGTCTGATAAAGTTAAAGTCTCTTAATGTAAGATAGAAATAAAGAATAAAAAGACTGTCCAAATACCTGACCAAACTATTTAATTAATTAATATCATGGATGAAAATGTCTATTATAATTTTAAACATTCATCGATGACTTTGAGCTATTTCAGATAGAATTAGTTGTGAAACAATTCATTGATCTTTTTTGAGGTGGATCTTATCATTGAAGGCCAGATTGTTATAAATAAACAAACGATTGACTGCTGGTGAGATTTTCTATACCTAATTTACATGAAAGGTGTACTTCCGTTAATTTATTTTGTCTTCTCTGGTTAGATATTATGGAAGCACTTCATAAAATCCAATAGTCTTCATTCAAAGCATGTAAGACAAGCTTCGATTTATCAATTTATCAGTATCTCCTTGTGCTGAGCAAAATTTTGATTCAAATATTTAAATTCCGTCTAGTTTCTCCAGTAAGGCCCATTTCATATTACTGAAATGCTGATTCAAGTAAATATATGTCAAAGAAAATTAGTTGAAGCTGAACCAAACGCATAAAGTATATGCATTCATTTTTCTCATATTTCTAATTTTATCTTCGCAAAAGGAACCAATCAGCAAGTCTGCAGATGTTGTCACAGAGAGTCACAAAAATCCTTGAATGCACGTCAGGCCCTTCTCTGCAGTTTTCCATGAATGGATTGAATTCCTCTTACAAATTAAACTTGTAGGCATAAGGAAATAGTCATCCTGTATCTTCGAATTGGTAATTCCAAAATAATCTTTTAATTTGAACAGAAATTGACTGAGATTTTCACAAAAACTTTCCAGTAAGAGGTGTTATTTTGATATTCAAAGAAAAATGCCATTTTTCACTATAAATGATCGGATGTTCATTTCATCATAAAGAAGAATATCGGAAAATAACATGACCACCACGACCACGCTTACAGGACCATATCCTTTCAATAAAATTTTCCATAACCAAATCGCAAAGTGGCTGCCCTATGTCCTCGATAGCCTCACGAATTCTATCTTTGAGGTCTTGAATCGACGTTGAGCTATTGGCGTAGATCTTCTTTTTCTCTTTCACGTGGCCCCAAAGGAAGAAGTCACAAGGTGTTAAATCACAAGATCTCGGTGGCCAATTGTGATCACCTCATCGAGAGATAACACGGTCCGGAAACTTTTCTCGCAAAAGATCAATGCCAGTTTGAGTCGTTGTGTTACCTGAACTTAAGCCTTAAGCCCAAATCTTTTTGCAAAGTACGGTGTAATGACGTTTGTGGAATGCCTAATTCGAACGAACGACGAGGAATGGACAAACCTGGGTTTTCTTCAACACTTTCGGCTACAGAAGCAATAGTCTGTTCTTGAGCGACGTGGACGGGGGTTTGATTCTTGACATCACTAACTTGTCCCAGCTCGAATTTTTCTACCAATTTCTTTATTGGGGTCCGACAAGGTGCTTCACGACGACCCAAAAATGTTCGATTTTTACGAACCGTCTCTGCCAAATAATGTGAATGCGTTCTTGAAGCGTGTATCGCTCCATTTTTATTAATGGCGTATTTTCTACTTGTTAAATGTCAAAAAATGACAGCTTCAAGCGTGACATCTACCAAAATAGCAGGCTATTCAAAATAACACCTCTTATTGGAAAACCCTTCACTCACAGAATTATTTGTCTAAACTTTCTTAGGTTATTCGTCCGAAATTGTATGAATTATACGTGGTGTATAACTGTATAATTCATACCATTTCGCCATACAAAAGCATCAACGAACCCAATGCTATATTCATACTACCCCATATAAATTGTCAATAACATAATCCCCAAACGATTATAACCGAAAAATGGTACACGGATTCAGTCGCGGGTTCCCATTGAAAGGTTCGGATTGTTGACAGTGTTTAAAACCTCACGACCCATCTGCAAATATTGGAGTACCTCAGAAGGGGATGTAGACAACAGATTAGAACACACCGGTCCCTCAAACTTATTGTTTGCCCATTTACCGCCAGCTAAGTTCCGCTTTATTTGCTCATACTTTACACGCGGTTCGGCATCGTGTAAGAATACAAAAAATAAGGATTGGAAAACTTGCGTTATGACTGGTGAGAAAGAATGAATGGGGACAAGCTGTATTATTCGTTTAATGTTCGTTGGGTATCATTTATACAGGGTGTCTGTAAACAAATGCGTGGACTTGGGGAGATGATTCCTCGATGAAAATAAGCAGGGGTGGTTCATATAAATTTTTCCCGAAATCGACTTCTTAGCCCGGGCCATAATTTTTATATAGCTTGATTTGGTTGTTTTCTTAGCCAAAGTGGCCTCAGCTGGCTCAACAGTGGTGGGTTCGCCAACGGGAGCAACGAAAACATTTTTTTTTCCGAAATCGACCTCGCTTCCAAGATACAGCCTTTGATGGAAGGAGATGGCGAGTTGACAGTTTTTAATTTTTTTACGGCTTTTGAAAAATACTGAGTCATAAACTATAGGTACCTATAATGAAGCACTAAGTAGTTGGTACTCACACAGATTTTTTAGATCTCATAACTTCATTATTAGGGGTTGAAAATAACAGCCCCTTATGATTTTCCTTCGAAAATTTTTTTTGATGAATTTTAATTTTCCATTCTGAAATTCCTCACCTTTTATTCCCATCTATTTCAATTCCTAAAGAGAGATAAAAGAAGTTTTTAGAACTTTGATATTCCGTAACGAAGCCGATTTTGGACCACGTTCATATTATGAACTCTTCTTCTTCAAACCTTTGGCATTCATTGATCTCATTCTGAAACACTCTGAATATTATTATTGGAAATGGATCACTAACTACAGAACATTTGATGTGAATTTGTAATTTGAAGTATCGGCAAATGACATAGGATTTTTCTTCAAAATATATATGAATGTACCTATATGAATATATAGAACATTTTCAATGACTTGATCGCTTTATTTGTATAAACGTCGCCATCGTAGGGATAGTGGCGTTTCACATAAATAAGACTTAAATAAGTTAATTAATTTCTAATGTTCCAGTACAGTTGTACCATTACTCGTATAGTAGCTAGTAGGTACTAGGTTGCCAATGTCAATCTTACAAAGATTAAAATAGAAGATATCACGCACAAATAGTTATTCAATCAACTAGGTTATTAAAGACAGCGACAGCGAATAATGGTCAAGATATTTAATAGTTCGAGACTATTAGTCGCTCGATTAATAACCGAGTTGATTACAAGATTTTTTCGACGATCTCAATATGAATTGTGTATGAATTCTTGATTGAAATACATTCCCATTTTGCACAAAACTTACATTTGACATAATAAAATTTTTATGTATCTATGTTCCAGTAGAGTTTTGACATTTCTCGTATTGCTTCTGTATAGGTAATTTGTGAACGGTTGCCATGAGGATTGCACATAAAAATAGCAGAAATTTAGCATTAAAATGGGTCATTAATGATCAATTTTGTATACATCAAAATCACCTTTTATTTTAAGATCGATGGAAATAGTTATTTAATCGACTAGGTTATTAAAGACAGCGACTAATAACCGATCTGATTACAAGCTTTTTCCGACGATCTCAATATGAATTGTGTATGAACTCTTAATTGAAATACAAAATTTCTATGTATCTATGTTCCAGGATTGTTTTAACATTTCCTGTAGTGCTTCTGAATACTTTGTGTACGGTTGCCATGAGGATTGCACATTAAAATAGCATAAATTGAGAATTAAAATTGGTCATGAATAATCAATTTAGTACACGTTAAAATCGCCTTTTGTTTTGAGATCAACGGAAAAAGGGGCATTATTGACCAATTTCGTATACTTCTATTTTGAGGTCGTCATTTTTTTGTGTGACTATGTGTTTAGAAAATGAAAATTGTCATAGGTATCATATTCTATCATTTCTGTCAGTGTTATTTCCTCACCAACTTAAATTCCTCAAAACAATAGCGTCCATGTGAATAGTTTTTTTCCTATTGTATATTATGGCTGCATCCATGTTTGTCTATCGCTACATTGCGCAGCGTTGACAACAAAAAATTCAAAATTTGTGGAGGTTATTTCATATGAACAATACTTCGAAATGATTGTATCATGTCTCATATTCAACGATGGTGAGAAAATATGACAAAGTATTTTGACTCCACTCAAAGTTACTTGCCAACCCCGAGATTAAATGAACCAAAGAAGCGTTTGAATGTGATACTTTGAAGGACTACCAACACAAATCCGTAGTATAGAACTAATCTGTTTCAAAGCCTCATTTAATAAACTATGTATAGCAAAAAATGCTGGGTAGAGCTGTTCACTTTTCAGTTTCTAGCACTATACCACTACTAACACATTTTCAATAGAATAAATGATAAGTCCGTGAATGTGAAGTACTTGAAACAAAGCCGTTTCAATATCCTCTTGAACTTGAATAATTTCCAGATTATTCATCGAATGTTTGATCTACAGGGTTGTGTGAGTTCGAAAATCTCCGAGTTGACGGCCTGCGGCAACTGGTATGGGAATATGGATGACTCGAATCCAGGTGTGTTTGCTTAGGTCCAGATTTGTCAAACGGCGGCGGTCGCTTTGATCGACTCTAATGGCGTATCGGAAATAAGTGAATATCGACCGTCGTCCTTCTCGGCTCGTTGGAAATGTTATTGGCGATGTCTTTCGAGATTGGCAAGTGCGAAAAATAATATTTATCTTCTGGCTCAGTCGGCGAGGTTCAAAGATCGACCGAAATATCGTGAAATACTACTTGGTCACGTTTGTGATGTCGGGTTCTGATGAATTTCGGTTGATTGGACAAGGCTACACTCAAAATGTTCATGTTCTGAAAATGAAACTGCAAAGCTCTCTCGGAATTTGTACCTACTCGTTTTTTTATTCTCAGCTGATTTTCTTCCATATCGAATTTCGAACCTGAATTGAAGAAGGGCTAAAGACAGCAAAATTACATGGAAATCGTAAAATTTCACTATTTTTGCATGATTTATGGAAAGAACGATATTTTCGTTTCTCCGAAACTATACTGCTATGGACGGTCTGAACACGGTAACTTTCGGAAGGAACAACTTCCAAACTTGAAATTTCGAGGGTTGGCTGAAGATTTTGATAGGAAAGTTGAAGTAATGAATAAACAAAAGGAAAACAATACAGCTTCTAGTATATTCAGATAAGATTTAAATTACTTCTTCACAAATATGAACAAGCGCTTAGGTCCAGGTCTGTCAAACGACGGCGGTCGCTTTGTTCGATTCTAATGGCGTATCGGAAATAAGTGAATATCGACCGTTGTCCTTCTCGGCTAGTTGGAAATGTTATGGCGATGTCTTTCGAGATTGGCAAGTGCGAAAAAAATATTTATTTTCTGGCTCAGTCGGCGAGGTTCAAAGATCGACCGAAATATCGTGGAATTGTAGAATAGGGTAAAGGGAGGAGAGATGGACCATATTCTACAAAAGTCAGTATAATCACTTGATTAATCAGAAAAAAATCTGCAAATCGTCCATAAAAACAGCTTACTTTGGTATCCTCTTTGGAACAGTAACAATAAAAGAATATTTATCATTCGAACGAAAAAGTATAAAAATCTTAAACTTCTCAAAGGTCCATCTATCCTACCCTATGAGGTGAGATGGACCATAGGAGGTAACAAGGATGAACATCACTACTTTCCTTTTTTTAGAAGATACGTTGCTATAATTCTGACAAAGTAAATGTAAATATGTGTATGCATCCAGCGCTTGCTCAAAGACACTGTAACCATTCATCTTTTTTTTGTTATTCGATAATCATCACTGCAGCCAACGCACTCATTTTCTATATCACAGAAATGTTCATCCGCACTGAAATCGTCATCTAATGTGACATCCTCTGCTTCTTCTTCAGAAGTGAAGTTTTGCTCCATTGATTATTTCTTGCTTTTTTCTATTCATCGCTTTTACTGCCAAATTGGAACACGGTTTTGTTTTTGCGCTTTTATTTTTCTTTTCCTCAATGAATTCGGGTGAAGTTATAACTCCTGATATCTTTTACGAACTCTTTTTATAGCCATAGATATGATGGGTACAGGGGCAACTTCATCCAGAGCTTTTCTGGGAATAACAGTTCAGTAGCTGTTGATTGTCAGAAGTGGTGTTGTTTTTGTAGACCAAAGGTACTTGGTTGAGGAGATTTTGAACCTGTTGCGCTGCTCATTCGGCATTGGCCATTGATAGAGCAAGCAGGAACATTTCTCTTACGTAGGTACTTATTAGGCATTATTCTGAACAAAAAGAAATTGGTTCAAGATAGATTCCGTATTTTAAGTCCTACGAGGCACTAATACACATATTCATATAGTTTCAGTATTTGAAAAAACACCAGAAACTTACCTACATGGCTTAAAATCACAAACATATAACTTTAAATATAATTTTCACCAACCCAAAATTCGTTTTTCTTAAAATCATTCAATTAAATGCGTGAACTGTGACTTCCTCTATGTCTCAAAGTGATCTGTTCGAAACGCACCACGTACGTTGATCAATCGGAGCGGTGCTGTCCTTCCTTGCAGAATATTACCGATGATCCGTCTATCCTCCTGGTCCAACTAACCTCCCTTTACCTACTACTTGGTCACGTTTGTGATGTCGTGTTCTGATGATTTCGGTTGATTGGACAAGGCTATGCTTAAAATGATCACGTTCTGAAAATGAAACTGCAAAGCTCTCTTGACATTTGTACTCGTTTTTTCCATTCGCGGCTGATTTTCCTCCTTATCGAATATCGAACCTGAATTGAAGATACGCTAAATACAGCGAAATTACATAGAAATCCTATAATTTCACGATTCTTTGATGATTTATGAGAAGAATAATATTTTCATTTCTCCGAAATTAGACTGCTTTGGTCGGTCTGAACACGATAACTTTCGGAAAGAACAACTTGAAATTTCGAGGGTTGGCTGAAGGTTTCAATAGAAAAGTTGAATTAATAAATGATCAAAATGCAGCCAATATAGCTTTTAGTAGAATCAAATAAGATTTGAATTACTTTTTTACCAATATGAACAAGCGCTCAGGTCCAGATTTGACAAATGTTATTGGCGATGTCTTTCGAGATTGACAAGCGCGAAAAATAATATTTATCTTCTGGAATTGTAGAATACTACTTGGTCACGTTTGTGATGACGGGTTCTGATGCATTTCGGTTGATTGGACAAGGCTACACTCAAAATGTTCTGAAAATAAAACTGCGAAGTTCTCTTCAAATTTAACCCGTTTTTTTCCATTTTGGGCTGATTTTCGTCCATATCGAAAACTGAATCTAAATTGAAAATGCTCTAATAACTGCAAAATCTTACAATTCTTGAATGATTTATGAAAAGAACAATTTTTCAATCCTCCGACCACGATAACTCCCGGAAGGAACAATTCCAAAACTGGAAATTTCCAGGGTTGGCTGAAGATTTTGATAGAAAAGTATAATTTGGTGACGTCATAGTAGATTTTCATTCCTTTTTTTAACGGGTAGTTTTTATGTAAAAAAACACAGATTTTGTTCAACAAATCTATCTATCTTGCTCGAATTTGATATCTCTAACCGGTTTCAAGAACAACATTGAAAAACATAAATGGCAGGCTTCTGCATGTACTTTTTCAATTAAATGAATGTAACCTTATATATAGGCTCACGAATCGAAATTTTGAATCTTTTTGCAATTTTCACAGAGCATACCATATTACAATTCAGTATAGCTAGGTAGTATTATTGTTCTGAAATAACAAAAAGGTTTCATGAACTTTTACATCCCGTATCTCGGTAACGAAGCCGTTTCGGACTCATGTTTATATGAACGTTTCTACTTGAAATAAGCTGGGACATCTCCCTATGGTGCTTTATGACGTTATTCTGAACCACGCTCTATTATAGTGCAGAACCTCAATTTGTTAAATTTTCAGTTGTTCAAATAATGACAAAAAGATAATTCCGCCTATAGCTATCAATTTACTTCCCTATTGGAACCTTTTCTTCAAGCCATAGGGAGAAATAAAATAATTTGCAATTTCAAGTTGAACACCACGTCAAGTCAACACATCTCGCCATATATCCAGCAAGAAGCATCTGTTAGTTTAAAACATGAAATATATTTTCCAATAACGTCATATCGGACCTGGAATATCGCCGATAAAATAGCCAATATCTCGAAACAAATGTCTGATCCTATCCGAGAAGGATATAACTCAGTTGTAACTCCGACATAACACCCATCGCACATGGGCCGATATTAAAAATACCCCATCCCCCAGTTCAATTTTAAATTTTACACTTTTCGGCATAGATGTAATAACTGGGGACATATATCCGAAGAAGAAGAGAACACACGTGTCTGTGACAACTGTTGGAAGGGTTTTATAATTGACGCATCATAGTCTGCTATTTAGCATACATATTATCAATTCGTGATCGCTTCGATTTGGGCCTATTGTCGATGCCTGACTAATTTGAGTAAGGGATGTTTTTTACCCTTTTGGTTGGACGAGTTTTGGAGGATGGGAGTGGGCTCCATTTTTGTGGAGTGATTCATGATGCCGTCGAATAAATGTTTTTTTGATAGGAATCGATTGATTTCATATTTACTTATCTTCACCAATTCAAATCTGCTATGTTTATGTTGGACTTGCGGAATTATATTGCCTATTTATGAAGTAGTAAGTATCAGACGAAGCTGATATCTTCATAACTGAATGGATTTTATTTCAAATGAGATTAATTTTTTGAGATTTTGAGTTAACCATAAATTTTGCATTTGTAGAAAGTTGAATTATGAAAGGAATATTGATTCGAATCCATATTTTATTCTCACTGTTTTCCTTATGAATTTTTGTCCAATCTCCTGAACTTTTTACTTTGTGTTTCTAAACCTTCAATTACGATTTTCAATAATTGCATCAATGAGGCTATTGTGTGGTTTTATTTACGCAAATCCCTGTATTCTCCTCATTAGTTGTTTCTGATACCTCAATGTACTCTAAGTTTTTTCCAATTGAAATTGATTTTGTGAGTTGATCCTGCTTTTGGAATACATAAAAATTTTTTTTCGTTTTTTCTACAATTTGTACAATGCATTTTGTCAACAAAGTTTTTTCACTATATTACCCACTTCTGCTAGTAAAAAGTTATGTTACAAGTTTTTTAAATGTTTTTTCGGCTTACTTCGTAGGAGAATTCAATACATCCGTCCATTCCTTCAGGACAGAGCCTTAACATTCAACCGCCACTGCCTCAACACCAAACTCAAAGTTTGCGGAAGAAACAATATAGTCCGCAAGCTGACAAGCTCTAATTGGGGAGCCCAACCCAGAGTTCTCAAAACCTCAGCACTCGCCCTCTGTTACTCCGCCGGCGAGTACACATGCCCGGTTTGGTATAGCTCAGCGCACGCAAAACAAGTTGATGTCGCCCTCAACGAGACAACCAGAATCATCACCGGATGCTTGAAGCCAACACCCCTGAACAAGATCCACCACCTAGCTGGCATCGCTCCCCCTGCCATCCGTAGAGAAGCAGCTGCACTCAAAGAACGATCCAAAGTAGCAGAATCTGAACGCCACCCCCTACATGGTGTCCAACCGGCCCCTCAGCGACTAAAATCAAGGCGAAGCTTCCTGAGATCGACAGAAGATTACGAGGAACCTAAAACCAGAGTAGACCTTTAGGGGAAGACCTCAAACCAACATGGATGAAGCCGAGTGAAGAACTGGCACCGGGAGGCAGTGAAAACTGGGAGATCTGGAAGGCGCTAAACAGACTGCGGACGAACACGGCGAGATCGAGAGATACCCTAAATAAGTGGGGCTACCCTGTGGACTCCAGTCTGTGCGATTGTGGAGAACTGCAAACCACGCAACATATGTACACTTGCCCACTGTGCCCTGCTAGATGTACCATAAAGGACCTTGTGGCGAACGCAATTGACGTCGTCCGATTCTGGGCAAAAAATGTTTAGCTCTAGTATACTATATTACTGTACTCATTATTTTTCTATACTTATTATATTACAATACTTATTATATATGATGCTTCTGACACGAATAAATAAATTCCTTCAGCAGTTTAAATTCAATTTAAATAATTTCTCGAAAACCTGACAGTACAAATAGAGTATAACCGCTATGATTTTCAGAGGATCCATTATTTGTGAGATAATGTTTTCTGAAAATCACTGAAAATGCCCATTTTCTCTAGCTCTATTCAATAATGCTCTACCGTGAAGGTCTGAAAGTCGGCGTACTTTGCGGTCGTTTTAGTGACTACATTCAGCGAGTGTAGAGTCTCAGTTCGACGTAGCGACATCTATGAGGGAAACTCTCCGTTAGAAATATCAATGCTAGTCTGGAAATCCAAACTGTCAAGGTTAAACAATAAACAATCACGTCAACCTTGTTTGTGTACCTGGTCATACTGGAGTGCTTTGCAAGGAAATGGTAGACCAACTGGCAAAAGACGTAGATAAAACCCCTCTCATTGGTCCAGTGCTACTCTGCGGTTTTTTAGCCAGTCATCAACCCATTCCTTTCTTACTCAACGACCTGGACCAAAGTAGTTCATTAACTAAGACAATTTTGACTGAATAAAATGACGAACATACTCGGAATACAAGGAAAAGAATCTCGATGATATCTGCCTCTTCTGCCAAAAAGAAACTTGGACAGCTGAACACCAGCTAAACAATTGCTTAGCTGTCCCTAGGGAAAGGCTGCGACACATGGTTTCATGTTCTCTGAAATCAGAGAAAATATTGAACGTATTATCTAGGAAAGTAGTAGATTTCATTGAGACTTTACTGGCGGAATGGTTTTAAGATCCACGTTCTATGAGGTCTTGTAAAGGGTGTCCCAAAATTAACGCAAGATTTGAATTTGCCGCCATTTGTGCAGTGAAGTGTTGGCAACCCTGAAAAAAAAGCAATTTGACAGCTAACAGTATAGGGTTATTAAAAATGGAGCGTTACACGATAGAACAACGTGTCTTCATTTTAAAGAATATTTCAAAAATAGTGAAGCTTGGCGGCTGCAGTTCGAAAATTTCATACAAAATGGTCGGAATAGTGTTTTAACTTCGTCAACTGTGAAGAGATTAATTCAAAAATTCATGGAGACTGGATCCGTTGGAGACACCAAACACACTGGTCGTCCAAAAACAAGCCGTTCAAATGTGAATGTCGAAGCAGTGCGTGAGAGTGTTGCTGACAATCCAGAAACCTCAATTCGACGTCGTGGACAAGAATTGCAAATTTCAAGAACCTCTCTACAGCGTATACTCACCAAAGATCTGTGTCTCCATGCTTACAAAATTCAATTAACACAACAATTGAAGCCTAATGACCATGGACAGAGAAGAGAGTTCGTTGCATGGATTATTGAACATCAACAAATGGACCCTGATTTTTCGAGCAAAATCATCCTAAGCGATGAAGCACATTTTCCTCTTGATGGCTTTGTCAATCGCCAAAATTGCCGCATTTGGGATTCGGAGAACCCACATGTGATTGTCGAAAAACAAATGCATCCACAACGCGTGACTGTATGGTGTGCATTTTGGGCTGAAGGCATAATTGGGCCATATTTTTTTTTGAAAATGATGCTGGTCAAGCAGTGACTGTTACTGGTGCTCGATATCGCGACATGATTACACAGTTCTTTCTGCCAAAATTGGATGATATTGATGTGTCCAATATGTGGTTTCAACAAGACGGTGCCACATGTCAAACAGCCCGTGAAACAATTCAATTACTGCATGAGACATTTCCAGATCGTGTACTCTCTCGTTTCGGTGATCAAAATTGGCCTCCTAGATCGTGTGATTTAACACCATTAGACTTCATTTTATGGGGTTATTTGAAATCACAAGTCTATGTCAACAAGCCCACAACCACCCGTGCATTAAAGGAGGAGATTCAACGCTGCATCAACGAAATTCAGCCACATTTATGCAGAATGGTCATGGAAAATTTCAACAAAAGAGTGCGCATGTGTATGCAAAGCCGTGAAGGCCATTTGTCCGATGTGTTGTTCCATACATAACCCTATCCTATGTACTTTACGAGTCAATAAAAATATAACTATCAAAAGACTAAAAACGGCGTTTTCTATTCAATTCAAATCTTGCGTTAATTTTGGGACACCCTTTAGGAGGTATGTTTATTTATTGAAGTCAACTAAACTAATCTACGGGGGGAATTGCAATAGATCCTATTGCAATCAAGGTATGGTTTCATTGTAATGAAGTGATTCACGTGGAGTTATCTTCACCTCAAAACAAGCAAGCACCTAAAACCTCCTGGTTTCATTTAGTGCTCTCCACGAATTTTACATTGGAAGCCATAAATATACAGGGTATTACCGAGGATATAATGTCCTCCTAACATAAACATCGCTTTCAGCACAAAACCCGTCTCTGCACTTCCCCAAGACGTGCCAGACCATCCACTCCTCGGAGTTTTTCGGTCGTGGGGTTGGCGAGACTGACGATTATCCGGCACCGCTCTACGTGACCGGCATGCCTGCGATAACGCCATTCATCAAATACGCGTTTTATACACTGTTTCGTTATAAAAGTGAATTTGATGCCTTCGGGGGCCTCCCCCGTGTTTTTATGGACCGAATATCTCGCTTCCCCGGCTTCTTTTTCCACTCCAAACTGATATATTTAGGCTGGGGCGGTGGCAAGATATTGGAGTTTGATTCCGGTCCGTTTGCTGAAAGTGTGCTTTGGTTGCTCTCGAAATGGGGATTAAGATATACGGTTTTCTGCGAGATTATGATGGATGTAGTTTTGCTGAAAAGTGGTTTCGTAAGGAATTAAGGGTTATAAATGATATACATATTTCAAGAATTAATCACAATTCTTGTCTATTCGAGTTTTTATCGAACATTTTCTATTCGTGAAATTCATGCTTCTTTATGTACTACTATGCTTTACCATGAACAATTATTCGGTGCGATTCTGTTTGCGCATAGCCATATTGCTAAGATAAAGATATGACTATCTTAGCAAGATGCGCAATATTCTGTATTCTGATCGACCACTCTGTGGCAATATGATCTGTCAATTTAGCCATAACCTTGCTATCCGCATTGCTATCTTAGCAAGGTCGAAAGAGTACTTGCCTACACGGATAACCATCTTGCCCAGGACCAAAACAGTTAGAAATACGATAGAAAAACACTTATTTCATTATAATTTTTCAAAGGGTTTGAAAATAGGTAAGTATGTTGCAATGAAAATGGAACTGACGTACTACAGAACATTTAATTTTAGGAGAATTCTTAGATCGCAAAATCGACATATCAGGGACTGTAGTGAAGTTAATCAAAATATTTCGATAGGACAAATAAGCCGTTTCTGATTTGATTGAAAAGTTGAGAAAAGTTATGGATGAAACAACTTCACAATTTTTTGCTTATGGCAGCTATAAGACTACAGTTGGTGAGGACTTCAAACTAGGAATGAGCCTACTAGTTATGAGAAGAGTAATACATGAAATAAGGACCTCATCTCAACAAATGGATTGCCTCGATATGTAACATTTCTTTCAAGTAATGAGGATGTGAAGAAAGCATCAATAGAAAGGGTTTTCACAGTATAAAAACTATAAATGTACAAGCTGTGAGTATAATTCCATATTTTTCCTTATATTTGATTGAATCATTATTTTTCAGATATTGATGTAAATTAAATAATAACAAATGCACATTTCCATGGAGTTGCCCACGACTTGGCTTTGCCACGTTTAAAAAATCTATCGGTACATGAGATCAAAGTAGGTGCAAGGAAGAAGAGATTGTTTTCTTCAAGGAAATTTTGGGTATCCTATCCAGCCCTGAATTATAACAATATTTCTCAAAACTCTTTCTAACAATGCAGAGGAAAATATGGCAAAATTCATTTTTCGACGAAAAATTTTGTCGACAGAGATTTCCAACAGGAACATATATTCAATGAACACATAGAAGTTCATTTAAAAATTTCTATTGATTATTTATGAAATTGTTCATTGATAACAAATATAGAATAAAGCTTCATTCTGTGATTTAATTGTTAAAATTTCTTAGCCCCCAATTACATCACACCGACTGCTTCAGCTTTTCGGTAAAATGCTAAGATTGTGTTCTCATTAATTGTGTAAATGTGAAAATATCGCATTTGGGGGAACATTCATATGAAATTGTTTCATAACAAAATATTGAATTAACTTCATTCTGTGATTTAATTGTGAAAATTTCTTAGCCTCCAGTAACATCACACTAACTGCTTCAGGTATTCGGCAGAATGCTGAGAATGTGTTCTCATTAATTAATAATTGTGTATATGTGAAAATATCTCATTCGGAGGAAACATTCATATGAAATTGTTTATTCATAACAAAATATTAAAATAACTTCATTCTGTGAACTAATTGTAATAATTTCTCAGTCTCAAATAACATCACAGTTTAAGCTATTTGTCAGAATGCTTCAGCTAGTTGAAAGGAAATATTTCATTCAGAGGAAGCATTTAATCTTTTCTTGTTCCATTTTACACTGCATTCAAAAAATTTCCTAAATCAACCTACTTGGTTTTCACCTTAGATTATTCACAATTCAATATTGTGAATAATCTAAGGTTTTCACCTCCTGTATATTTCTTATGGGTTATAATTAATTCTATTATATTTAAGGAAGTTTATCAATACTTCCATTTGAATTTTCTTGGTTTTCCTATTCCGCAACATTTTTCAAATTCTCATTACAAATGTTTGAAAACACAGAAATGTCATAACAAAACCTCAAAATAGTAGTTCAAATATCATATATTACAGTGTTGCCGGCTCTTGGATTGCCGATTCTCATAGCCATATTGCTAAGGCGAATTTCATAACCAACCTGACTATAACAGTCGAAACAGAATACGGAATACCGTAGTCATATTGCTATGAATTTGGGAGATAGCCATATTGCTTGTATAACAAGATTCATAGCAATGTGCGAACAGAATCGCACCGATTGTATGTTTAGAATTAAGCAGGACAGACAAGCACGAGAAAAACGCTTGCATGTGTTTTGTATCACTGGAGCTATGAGAACATGCCCGACTAGAGCACAGATCTCACTCCTCTACATCTAGAGATCAATAGGGTAGTCCATGAGGCTAAACTTAGAATACCTAGCGAAGGAACAGAACTGAGAAACTAAAAGTCAGAGAGTCTGCTCTTCTTTGACCAAGTATATTTAATCAACGGACCTAGAGCTAGAGATGTTATGATCAAAAAGTGAGCATCGAGAGAAACTTTCACTCGATGCTATGAGAGAAGGCAGCATGGAAAAAGGAATACACTAAGGACGACTTCGAAGGAAATATCGTCAAATGGTACACAGATGGTTCTAAAACCATCCTAAAAAATGCCGGCGCTGTAGTATACAGACTAAGGACCAGGTGTACATTATCGTAAGGCTCCTGTTCTAGTGTTTTTCAGGCAGAAATACTTGCAATCGCAAAATTCATAAATGAAAACCTGGAAAGAAACTATCGAGGGTGTGACATAGTGATCCATTCTGATAGCTAAGCTGCTGTTGAGGCTCCGAACTCTTATGTAATCGACTCAAAACTGATATGGGTGTGCCGAAATAAACTCATTGAAATAGGCAAAAACAACAAGGTCTCTTTTGTCTACGCTCTTGGTCATTCAGGGATAAAAAGAAATGAACAAGCTAATACACTAGGACGAACGCCAATTACTGGCCCAGATCCCTTTTGTGTTATAAGCGGATGCACCTATAAGAAAGAGTTTTTGGAGTTTGAGAACACTGAAAGAGAAACACTCTGAAGGAATTTTCTGAGAAAGGATCACCGGAAAGAGTGCTTTCGGAACTTTAAAAAGGTCCAAAAAGTATTTGGATCTCAGCAAGAAGTTACGGCTCTTTACTGGCTTCCCTACAGGACATTGTCGGCTTAGAAAGCATTATGATGAGAATTGCCTCAACAGAAACTGATGAATGTAGAGTCTGTGGGAAGGAGGAAGAAACTCCTGTTCACTTACTCGCAGAAAGCCTCGCCATTGCGAGTCAGCTCATGGAATGTTTTGGACAAAATGTCTGCAATAACGCCATTCATCAAATACGCGTTTATACACTGTTTCCTTATAAACGTGAATTTGAAGCCTATCGGGGGCCTCCCCGTTGTTGTTATGGACCGAACATTTCGGTTCCTCGGCTTTTTTCCACTCCAAACTGATATATTTAGGAGGGGGCGGTGGCAAGATATTGGAGTTTGATTCCGGTCCGTTTGCTGAAAGTGTGCTTTGGTTGCTCTTGAAATGGGGATTAAGATATACGGTTTTCTGCGAGATTATGATGGATTTAGTTTTGCTGAAAAGTGGTTTCGTGAGGAATTTAGGATTTTAAATGATACATTTCAAGAATTAGGTACAATTCCTGACTAATCAACTTGTTATCACCATTTTCTATTCGTGAAAATTAGGTTCGATTAGGAACAAATATGCTTTGCTACGAACAATTGTATCAAGTACATATATGCTAACATTGATTGTAGTAGCATTTCTTTGCAGATACTCACTCGTCTCAATATGTTAACATTGAATACCTTATGAACATCAAACAAGCACGAGAAAAACGCTTGCCTCTACATCTAGAGATCAATAGGGTAGCCTATGATTTAGGGAAGGAACAGGAAATGAGAAACTGAAAGTCAGAGAGCCTGGTCTTCTCTAGCCAAGTACTTAGGTACATTTAATCAGCAAACCTAACTATTGATGTTATGATCGAAAAAGTGAGCATCGAGAACAAATTTATCTCGATGCTATGGCAGAAGGCAGAATGGAAAAAGGAATACACTACAGACAATTTCAAAAAAATACTGAACATTTGTAATCGAAATATGCATGAAAGAAACTTGTAAAGAAACTATCAAGTGTGTAACGTAGTGATCCATTCTGATAGTCAAGCGGCTATTGAGGCACTGAACTACTATGTTATCGACTCAAAACTAATATGGAAGTGCCGAAGAAAACTCATTGAGGTGCTCAAAAACAAAAAGGTTTCCTTAGTCTGGGTTCCTGGTCATTCAGGAATCAAGGGAAATGAATAGGCTAATGCACTAGGATAAACGCCACTTACTGGTCCAGATCCTTTTTGTGGTATAGGCGACTGTACCGATAAGAAAGAGTTTTTGGGGTAGGGGAAAACTGAAAGAGAAGCACTCTGGAGGAATTTTCCGAGAATGGATCACTCCAAAAAAGGGTCTTTTGAACTTTAGAACTGCAAGATCCAAAAAGTATTTGGATCTCAGCAAGAATGAGTTACGCCTCCTTACTTGCCTTCCTACAGGATATTGTTGTCTTGGGAAGCATTATAATGAGAATTGGCTTTACAGAAACTGATGAGTGTAGATCAGGGGGTCGATTCTTGAATTATGTCGTGTTCGCAAATCTACAAATGTCGACCAACTTAGCAGGGAAGTTGGTCGACAATTGTCGAATCGCGAACACGACATTATTCAAGAATCACCCCCCAGGGATGGGCAACTTTTGCCTTCGCGTGCCAATTTTACTAACAAAATTTACGGCGGGCCAGGTTTTTAAATTTCGATCTATGTTTTGTATATATAATAAAAGCCATTGATATTTATTTTCGGCAACTTATTTATTGTGCAAAAAAATTTACATTATGAAAATACGAATCATATTTTATGGTGCTTGTTCCCGTTTTTAGGGGTTTTGGAATGAGGAGGTTGTCCACAAGAAAAAACTATATAATATAAAACTTTAGAAAAAAGGAATATCAGCCTTAATTTTGCTGCGAAGTACTAGGTTCGGCAGCGTTGGTCCTTGTTGGGACATGCGACATGTGAAACTGTTTTCTTTTCTGCATGATTTCGTCATAGACCGGCTCCATTTGCGATGCTGATACTTTTAGTAGAGAGAAAAGGTGGTCATCCGAAAGTTTGTTTCTGATACAATTTTTTCTGAGTTTCATAACAGAAAATGTTTGTTCGCACAAATAGGATGTACCAAACATAGCCATTATTTTTTGGGCGTGGGCAACTATACTTGGGTATTGTGTTTTGGATAAGGACTTATAAAATTCCAATTTGGTGCTGTTGAGAAATAGTTGCTTCAAATTCTATTATTACATAAATGAAGACTGCACTAAATTTTTTCTTTGATTGTGGCTTGCCGGATTTCAACCACTCGAGGGCCGGAGATGGCCCGCGGGCCGTAGTTTGCCCATCCCTGGTGTAGATTATGTAGGGAGGAGGAAGAAACTTCTGTACACTCAGTTACAGAATGACTCGCCATTGCGAACCGTCGCAAGGAATGTCTAGGACACAAAAATAATAGGAGAAAGGCGGTTCTATCGTCTGATGTACTGTAATGGGAATTTCCAAGGTTTCAAGACAAGGTACGTAGGTAGTTCATGAAGTAATTATTTATGGTATAGTGGAATGTGAAATTACACCTTGGAAAATACTTGTTTGGACAAAACATCATCATCCACTACGATGTATAGGGTGTTTTTCCGTCAAGGGGTTAAGTGTTCAACAAATTGGTGGAAAAATTTCGCTTAGATAAGGTATTCCATTCTCAAGGCCAGAAAAAAGATAATGGAAGAATTAAAGATGAACTTCTCTCAATACTCGAAAATTTAGATGGTTAGTAAAACTCAGCAGATGTGGTCTATTTTATACAAGAAATGTTGAAGAATCACATGTACATATTTTGTGTAACAGTGACCAATATACTGTGTAATTTCATATAAAAGTAGGTATACAGTTAAAATATCTTTGAATATGAATTAACTCACTAGACCTCGCATAAGTGCTTTCTACAGTTTTTCCATATAAAAAATGCAATATTTTTCAGTTCTGTTTTATGCGTTCGCTAGAGCCACAACAACCCTTTCGAATCGATACACGTCGCAATAAAATGCACTGTTCCCAATCGTATACACTCAAAAAATAAATTCCGAGAACAATACTAACTGACGAAGTATAAATATCATTTATGTGACCGTAGGACATTCGAATATTTCGAAAACACGAAACTGGACAATAATGAATACGCAAAACATAATAGACGACCGTATCGCTGCATGAAAGTGCAGTTTTGACAGGGCCGGACCGATGCATGCATATGTAGGAATCCGGTGTAATGAATTATTTCACCTGAAGTGTGTTTCAGTTATCACTGTCACTGTTAGATAAACTCGACCTTACGTTCGTTGATGTGCCAAACAGGTCAAGTAGATTTATGATGATTTTAATTTCATTATCATCATCATATGGGGCCATCCATAAAGTACGTCACACGTAAAGGGGGGGGGGAGTTGGTCGACAAAGTGTGACATGGTGTGACAAGGGGTGGGAGGGGTCCTAAGTTTCGTGACATCACATTTCAAAATCTAAGCTAATCGCGTAATTTGAAATATTAATTAAACTTAAAATTTTTGAAGTTCTAATCCAAAAACTAGACACGTGGAGCTACAACTTTCTCTTTTTAAATTCTTTGTACGATCATTTCTCTCAAAGTTACGGCATGTTGAAAATTGACAAAAATTTGGAATTTTTTTTTGATCCTTAATTTTTTACAGTAGTGTAGTTTAATAATTCAATTTCAAAATGAACACCAAGATAGATTTAGGTAATATTTACCGTAGATTATACGAAACATACAGTGCGACTTACGCTGATAAAAAAAACAGCATATACAGGAAGAAGTTAAGTCATTATTCATTAGTTTATTTTTTTGTTATCGTTTCAAATATTTGATATTATGTTGATTTCATAAAGAAGTACTTAATTTAATAATTTTTCTTAAAAATCAATAAAGTGAAAGCAGAAAAAAATATTAATCGATAGAAATCAACCAATAACAAATTCATACTTCGGAGTTAATTTCGTCTTCGTCCTCGTTCGAGACATTGATTTCTATCGATTAATATTATTCTCTGCTTTTTAGTTATTGATATTCATGGAGATGTTACGCGTTAAACCTTTTCTTATTCTTGTTCTTAAAAATCCTTAAATTTTTTATTTTTGTGACTTTTTCAAACTTGGAAGCTATTCTGGCCTCAATTATCATATTAAAGTATTTTTCACTGTGTAGGCTCGTGCAGAATTATTATGTGTGGATCAGTGGATCACTTGCGGCCGACCGTGAGCAATCAAGGTAGTTTTGAGGTTTGAACCGAAAAGTTGAATTCTCAAATGAATGAAACAAATCTAACTGATCTAAGGATATTCAGGATTCGATTTACAATTATGAATTATTACTTAAAAGGCCCGAATGGAATTCACAATAGAAATAAATCGATTTGGATAATGTCCACGATATAAAAAACAAAAATATTGTTTTGTAAATAGATCTGTCATCTTAATTAGAAATTTTGGCCGATTTGTAATGGAAATTCAAAAAAACTCAGAAATCAAAAACTAGGCGATAGGAGTTTCATTTTTCACCGAATTCATTTTTCAACTATAACTGTATTCGTTTTTACAACTCCAAGTTCTTGAGCTATTTCAGATCTTGTCACACCTGAGCTGTACGAATGCTTGTTTCTGTTTGAATCATGAAGCATGTTTTTGACCTACCGGTGAATAAACTAGAAGAACAAATATAACTTGAATCCAGAAGAGGAAAATCTTTACAGTATCCTATAGAAATATACACAATCTTAAAGAATAAAAGCATGTCAGCAATGTGAACGCAAATCATATGGTAATTGAGTAGCTTCAAAGCTTCAAAATTCAAACGAAAAAACTTAGAAAGCCCGGAGCTTGGAGCTCATGAGTTGCCCCTGAGCAACTTATCAATCAAAACGAATTGCTTCTATGTGTTACCCTTACAATGTCATATAGTACTACAAGACAATCCCAAGACTTTTTGAACGATCTATACGTCAAAGTAGACTCGAGCAAAAAAAACCAGCCCTGCGTTGTCCTCGGAGCAGCCAGTAATAACCGCGGAAAATATAGTAGCGATCATATTAAATTTGGCGTCGAAAATTGCCACCGGCAGATTAAGCTTTTGTAAAAACATCCGAACTGAACATTTTGTGTCTGAACAACCCAATCCCCATTTATTTTCATCCAAAAATATAAAATGATGAATAGTAAAATCATAAAATATTCATACTCTAAAGGAATACCATGAAGCGATGTAAACACAAATAATATGGCTATGCAGTAACTCCAAAGCTTCCAGGTCCAAACAAAAAAAAATGGATTCAATTCCAGGGCTTGGAGCTCCTCAGTTGCTCGGAAGCAAATTATCAATCGAAACGAATAGCCCTCAGGTGTTCTCCTATCCATGTTATTTAAGTGTAAGAACATTTTCTATTGAAATAACTGGACTATGTGCATATTTTGTGTTCCATTGGTAGAACTAGAGCAAATTTCTGTGTTCCATTGGAAATCTATAGTGCACCTAAAATTGCACTGAGTGCAATCATTTTTGCAGCAGTTTTGTAAAGTCTGATGTTGTTATAATGACTGCAATTATGGCTAAAATATTATAAACAATGAACTATTTTGATGCTCAACTGGCTCAACAGAGAATAAGCTTTAAATCAGTCGGACAGATGATTCAGGAATCTCTCAAATATTTTCATCTTCCATTGGAAATAAAGTGCACCAGAATTCCATGAAAATCAGTTTAGTATCAGTGCAAAACTGGTGCATCCAATGGAAGAGCTATAAGGACAGTCGTAAGACTTTCCAAACAATCCACATCAAAGTAGACTCGATCAAACAAAACCAGCCCTGCGTTGTCCTAGGAGCAGCGTGTACAAAAAGCCCTCTATCCAAACGAATAAATATTTAGTTGCATACGCAATAACAGCGGAAAATATTGCAGCGATCATATTAAATTTGGCGCCGCAAACTGCCGGCGGCAGATTAAGCTCTTGTAAAAACATGCGGACCGAACATTTTGTGTCTGAACAACCCAATCGCCATTTGTGGTCATCCAAAAATGCCCGTGTTTCACGTTGGGGGAGATTTTATGCTTTCGATGCGTGGAATACTGGTATGTGTCGATAGCGTTTGTTGTTGGGGCCCGGCAATGGGAAATTGGTGGAAAATAGGAAAATATGAAAATATATGGAAATGGCAATTGGAAAACAGTGTGAGTTGAGTTTTAAGGAACAGAAGGAAAAATATTAAAATTATAGTTTTTATACTGTGAAGGGTAAGAAAGTAAAACAGCTATTAATGACAGTACCTACGTTGAAATGAAAAAAACTGCCGATTGACAGATTCGTTCCATTGACACTTTTAATATATCAATTGACTAATTAAATCCACCATCTATTGAAACTTTCAAATCTGTGAATTGAACCTTCTGAAAGTATCCTGCTTGCCCGAACGATATCTTCAGCATTGTCATTTTCACAAAGATATTCGGCTGTCCAACCAAACTTTATTTCAACTTCTTTAATCTTCTATTTCAAAATTGTCCATTCTAACCTCCGTATTTTTTCAATATTAATATTAAATTTATTACTGAAGTAGTAAAATGTCTTCTTAAATTATATTCTTTCGCAACTGCTAATTCTCATTATATATTAAAAGATTTAATATGGAAGTTTGTCGGGTGTGAAAAAATTTATTGGGCGGCTAAGAATATTCTATTCGCGGGTATGGGACCCGCTAGCCGTAGGTTGGCCATGCCTGATCTAGAACTTGAACTGTCACCAATTTCTCAAAAACAACAACGGTGCAATTGGAATATTACAAGGCACTAACAGACACTATTAACGAGCTGAAACTTGGAATTAATTAACACGAAATTGCCAGATTCAATCTGTCAACTGACGACGTCGAAGAAATACAATGTTTCAGTTCTATTCGCAGAACCTCTGTTTATTTTCGATTTTTCTGCTCTAAACTCATTTTCATCGAAGAATCATTTCATTCACTGCTAGCGTACAGAAGATTTCTTGGAAAAAATTAACCCGCAATCTAGGTGGGGATATTACCTGATTTTTTGTAATGAAATCTGCGTAAATAATCCCCTCGAAAAAAATTAGACCATTTTCCATAAAAAACGTGGTTCTTTCAATCTTGACCGATATTTGTAAGAAGAATTATCAAATATTGTATTCCGAAAATTTATAAGACCCTTGGACAGAGAAAAAATCTTTTTGAAATGAAGTTCTGACATAAAATCTTCGAGCGCTTGTTCATGTTGAAAAAACGAATGCGAATTATTGAACTCATCCGTATTGAATAGGAACATCCAGAAAAGGAACCACATATTATTCATTACTTTTCATTTAATATCAGGGTTGCTAATTTAAACCTGGGACAAAATTTTTCATTCGATGCATATTTCTGGTATTTTGTATTCTATTATGAAAACTAAAACCAGTTATTTTCAACGAAATTCGAATCTTATATCAATAATTTTTCCATCAAGTCGATATAATTCTCAGACTTAAAAGTAAACTGTTTACTTCTTACTCTACAAGGTATTATTCATAACATCGATAATTCTTTAGTATGTTCTTTCGAATACAAGGAATTATAAACAAATGAAATATCGAAAACGATTCATTTGAAACATAGTTCGAGTATTTTCACTTCGATATTGAAAACTTAAATTATTGATATTTAACAAAATTTTTAAACAATCATTTATTCCTCTTCAAGTTCTGAACATTTGAAAAAAAAGATACAAAAGGAAAATATAAAATAAAAAGGGAAAAACTCATGTTTTTACAGCAGTGATGCTGACAAAATTTTAGAAATTGACGAGAGCATCAATAGTAATCGATCTATTGAAATTTTTTAAAAACTTATGAAATGGATTTGTTCAAAGAAGTCCGTGGAGACCCATTCTCAAAAAATAGTTCATGCACTGAAGAGGTCTGAAAGCAGTTAAAATTCAGTTATTTATTTATCTCACCATTACTCGATTTCTTAAAATTAATAAAAACGAACCAGATTGGAAAGAGGCTGGTTATTGATTCAATTCGATTATGTTCGTGAATCAAAATTGTTCTCTCAAGAATGAAAAAATTCTGAGAAATCTGATTAGAATTTGAAATTGAATTACTGAAGAAATTGCATTAATTGGAAGTGAAATATTAACCACAACACGATTTTTCACTCTAATTCTAATTTAAGTATAATTCTGAAGAGCGCTCATTTAAATTCTCAAGCTTCCAAGTGAATTTTTATATACTGTTTCAGTGTGGTAATTTTTAACGTTATTCCAATTATTTTACACTGTATACATTATAATTTTTTTTAAGTTTTATGGAAACGTACACCTATTCATTATCGTCGTTTCCTGACATAACAAGAACAATCACACTTAATATGTACCCAACGCCATGTCGATAAGCTCATTACAACCATGAAAATAATTGTAGATCAAGATCAAATCGAAAGATATTCACAATATATAAACTTAAAAAAATTGTAATATTGGATCACAAGCTAATCAAGGTTCGATAAAGACGCTGAGAGTTATACCTAGTAAAATATTAATTCAAACTGGAAAACCAAATTGTGAGAAAAACCCTCAACACATAAATTATTTAAGTTCATCTTGATATGTTCGACAAATAATAATAGGTACATCATCCCACATACATATGTTTAATTTAAACAAGGTATCTGAGAAGTTACGCTACTTATGAATCAACAACCCTTCGAAGGTTAATTTCAAATCGAATGGCATTCGGAAAATAAGACGTTTTGCAAATTTGAAAAGAAAGGGACAGAAAAAAAATACATAATGAAGAGGACAAATCCGTTGAATTTTTTACAGCAACAGTTGCTGAGAAATTGACGAAAGCATCAATTTATAGCCATCGATATCTTGTATTTTCAAATTGAAAAAAATAGGATTTTTTCAGAAAAGTCAGTGCGAACCCATTCTTGAAAGAGTTCACGTAAAACAAGTCCTGAAAGCAAAAGCAGTTGAAATTCATTATACATACTTATATGTATGTAACCCACCAATAGCCAATTGCTAAGAATTAATGAAAAGCAATCAAATCAGAAAGAGGCTGGTTATTGATTCAGTTCGATTATGTTGTTGAATCAAAATTATTTTATCAAGAATGAAAAAATTCTAAGAATGAGGTGGACATCTGATTTGAATACGATTCTCATTTTTTTAATAAATTGAATTAAATTTCGAGTGGAATATCAACCATAACAAGCTTTTTCACTATAAAACCAAGCTTTCATAACCTATTATATTTATTTATTATATTTCATAATAAAAAGGAAATAGATTAGAACTAGGCTGGTTATATTGTTTCAATTCGATTATGTTCGTGAATCAAAATTGTTCTATCAAGAATGAAAATATTCTAAGAAATCTGATGATCTAATGAATTTGAAATTGAATTACTGAAGAAATTGTATAAATTGAAAGTGAAATATTAACCACAACACGATATTTCACTCTAAACCTAGTGTAAGTAGAATTCTGAAGATCGCTTATTTAAATTCTCAAGCTTCCAAGTGAATTTTCTTATACTGTTTCAGTGTGGTAATTTTTTACGTTATTCCAATTATTTGACACTGTATACATTATATTTTTTTTCAAGTTTTACGAAAAAGTACACCTATTCATTATCGTCGTTTCCTGACATAACAAGAACGACCACACTTAATATGTAGCCAACGCCATGTCGATAAGCTCGTTACAACCGAGTCAACCATGAAAATAATTGTAGATCAAGATCAAATCGAAAGATATTCACAATTTTCATATTATATTATAATCCAGTCCGTACTTTCCCGTGGATCGTCTCGCATACTAACCACCGAGCGAACTGAATTTATTTCTCAATTAAGTTTACAAGATCGCCTTGACTAAACGGCGATTTTCGAGTTTTCGATAGCTTACGATTTTGTTAAACAAGCAGGGGAAGGTCTGTCATCCAGGCACCCGGTCATGTAATTGCTTGATTACAGGTTTGGTCTGATTCAAACTGATCATTATTAGGCCGATATAATTTCTGATAAGATTTTCATGATTAAATAATGGTAAATATGTAATGTGCCTGGAAGGATGATGCCACGGCTCTCCCAGAGCAATTTATTTAATTATTTCTGGCTTGATAAACGTTTTTTGCGACATAATCGGACAAGATTGATGGAATGTTGGAGATGTGAAAAAAATTGTTTGGACGCTTGATGGACGGTTTGAATAATCTGAAAATCGTCACTTTCTTCATTTTTTTTTCTAGAAAACAGCATCACTGCTATTTCACAATGATGTAAGGGTAAATGTGTCTAAGAGTACTCGTGTGCATAAGAGTAGGAACTGGTGCTTTGGTCTTGTAAAAATTAAATTATGTCACAGTATGTTTCACTTCGTTTCAACTTATATGAAAACGGTGGCAAAATATATTTTTGTCATAATTGAAGCCAAAACTATCGAAATTCTTGGATGGGAATAAGAGTACGCAAAATTATCTGCATAAGAATACGCAGTAGAAGACTGGATCAAAGATTATGAATCCTTAATTTTTGGAATGGATTATGTGTTTCCAGTGCGAACAGTGGTAGCATAAGTCGTGCACAATAGTAGGTATATTAGGTATTCAACGAGCGTATGTTAATGGCCATCACTCATAATGTGAAGTTTAGACTACAAGCCGCAGACGAGTGGTCTAAATCACCAAGTCCAAGTGAATAATAGCCATTATACGCGAGTAGAATACTAGTATTCTAATCTTGTATTCATTCTGCAATTATTACTTGTATGGACAAAGTCCAGTTAACATATGAGTAATTTTTTTGTGAACTTCTCATTGCGTATTTTGTAATGAAGTTGATTATATTTCAAGAAGATTTTGCCCTTCATCGAGAAGGTATTCTCACCCATATTTGTTAGTTAGAAAATTCTAAAACACTGTAGAAATATCAGTTTTAACAGTATAATAACAAAGCTAAATCCATGAAACATCTGACAGCAGTGAATAATAACTCATTATCCACTCTTACGCACAGGCGTGCATAATAGCACGCACTAGAAGAGGTCCAGGAAAAGTTGAAAAGTTCATTTGCATATGCCTTTCAGATGTGAAATACCAATGAAATATAATCTTTAGTGTTCAGAGAAGAGGGGAAAACTTGAAAAACAGCACTCTGGCATTGAAAATCGAAATGATATTGAACTTAAATCACTAAGTGCGTACTCTTATACACATTCATCCTAATGGTAATGGTAATGTTAATATTGAACTACGCTTAAATGAAAGAGATACAACGACACTGTTCGCATCAATGTTAATGTTAAGAGTATTGTATTCAAGCTTTAACATCATAGCAACATTAACATTATCATTTACATTGTGAAATGGCAATAAGTCACGAAGTCGTATATCTAACTGGGTGTATCTTTTTCATGGCAAGTTTTATTTTGTTGGCTATGCTCCTAAAAAGCTGTATCGAACATTGTCTAAACCGTTTTCGGAGATTTTGCAACCATGAATGTCTCCTTCTGCCTGAACCTCTCTCACCCTGTACTTTGCCTTGCAATATGAATTATAATTCTTGGTATTTGCTGCTCCTCATGGAGTGTCCAAAGTATTGAAGCTTTCGTTTCTTGATGGTAAAAATAATTTTTGTTCTCTTCCGCATTGTGCTCAACACTTCCACATTAGATTCTTGGTCTGGTTCAAACTGATCATTATTAGGCCGATATAATTTCTGATAAGATTTTCATGATTAAATAATGGTAAATATGTGATGTGCCTGGAAGGATGATGCCACGGCTCTCCCAGAGCAATTTATTTAATTATTTCTGGCTTGATAAACGTTTTTGCGACATAATCGGACAAGATTGATGGAATATTGGAGATGTGAAAAAGATTGTTTGGACGCTTGATGGACGGTTTAAATAATCTGAAAAGCGTCACTTTTTTATTTTTTCTAGAATACAGCATTACTGTTATTCCCCAATGATGTTAATGGTAATGTTAATATTGAACTACTATGTTAACGCTTAAATAGAAGAGAAACAACGACACTGTTCACATCAATGTAAATGCTAAGCGTATTGTATTCAAGCGTTATCATCAAAGCAACATTAACATTACCATTACCATCACTGTGAAATGGCAGTTAGTCGTATACCTAACTAAATATATCTTCGTCTTTTTGGCGTGCCTATTCTTTCCATACATTGGCAATAAACTTGGCAGGTTTCATATTGTGATATATCGTCGCTTTTTTTCTAGAATACAGCATAAGTGCCATTTCACAATTATTATGTTAATGGTAATGGTAATGTTAATATTGAGTTACGATGTTAACGTTTCGATAAAAGGGATACAACGACACTGTTCACATCAATGTTAATGCTAAGCATTTTGTATTCAAGCGTTAATTTCATAGCAACATCAACATTACCTTTACCATTAACATCATTGTTAAATGGCATTTAGTCGTGAAGTCCTATACCTAACTGGGTGTTTCTCCTTCTTATTGGAGTGTCCTTTTCTTTCCGTACATTGGCAATCAACATGGCAAGTTTTATTTTGTTGGCTGCGCTCCTAAAGAGCCGTAAGCTGTATCGAACATTGTCTAAACCGTTTTCGGAGATTTTGTAACCATGAATGTCCCCTTCTGCCTGGACCTCTCTCACCTTCTACTTTGCCTTGCAATATGAATTATAATTCTTGGTATTTGCTGTTCCTCATGAAGTGTCCAAAGTAGTGAAGCTTTCGTTCCTTGATGGTAAAAATAATTTTTGTTCTCTTCTTGGTTTGATTCAAACTGATCATTATTAGACCGATAAATTTCTGATAAGATTTTCATGATTAAATAATGGTAAATATGTGATGTGCCTGAAAGGATGCTGCCACGGCTCTCCCAGAGCAATTTATTCAATTATTTCTGGATTGATAAACGTTTTTTGCGACATAATCGGACAAGATTGATGGAATGTTGAAGATGTGAAAAAATTGTTTGGACGCTTGATGGACGGTTTGAATAATCTGAAAATCATCACTTTTTTATTTTTTTCTAGAATACAGCATTACTGCCATTTCACACTGATGGTTATGGTATTGGTAATGTTAATATTGAACTACGATGTTAACTGTTCACATCAATGTTAATGTTAAGCGTATTTTATTCAAGCGTTAACATCATAGCAACATGTATATTACCATTACCATCATTGTGAAATAGCAGTTAGTTGTGAAGTCGTATACCTAACTGGGTGTATCTTTTTCATGGCAAGTTTTATTTTGTTGGCTGCGCTCCTAAAGAGCTGTATCGAAGATTCTCCAAACCCTTTTCGGAGATTGTGCAACCATGAATGTATCCTTCTGCCTGGACTCCTCTAGCCCTCTACTTTGCTTTGCAATATGAATTATTATGATTCTTGGCATTTGCTGTTCCTTATGAAGTGTTCAAAGTATTGAAGCTTTCGTTCCTTGATGGTAAAAATAATTTCTGTTCTCTTCCGCATTGTTCTCAACACTTCCACATAAGATTATTGGTCAGATTCAAACTGATCTTTATTAGTCCGATATAATTTCTGATAAGATTTTCATGATTAAATGAAGGAAAATATGTAATGTGCCTGGAAGGATTATGCCACGGCTCTCCTAGAGCAAATTTTTAAAATTATTTCTGGCTCGGGAAGCGTTTTCTGCTACGAAAATTAGCGACATAAGACAAGATTGGTGGAATGTTGGAGATGTGAAAAAATTGTTTGGACTCTTGAAAGGCGGCTCATACAGGGTGTTTCATTGGAAAGGGAAATACTTCACAGGTGCATAGGTGGCACTAAGATGGTTCTAGAGATACCCCATTTATTGGGTCTCACTGTCTTCGTAGCCGAGATACAAGGTGGTTTATGAATTTTGGTTTCTTCCTGAGGCCGTACCAGACGAACCACCCGGTATATTTTCTTCATATTTGGCAAATATGTGATTGAGAGCCCAAACATATCATGCAATAACCGCCTCGAAAATCCAGGTCCGGGTTAACAAAAATTTATGAATCGTTTGAATCCTCGAAACAACACCCTGTACATCGGAATTTTGAAAATCTGTTTTAAAATTCGAAAATACCACTAAAAACTGAAGTGAGACGTACACTTCAAATTTTCGCGCAGATAGTTTCAATGCACAAATTTTCAACGTAAAATTGAAGTTTTTAAGAACTTGGATACCTGAAAGTGGTTTGAAGTGACTTTTAACAATGAATTATCAAAATATTGAAATCCATAATTATTATACGTTATAATGCAACTCACTTCTCAAAAAATGAAAACTAATGTGGAAATGAAATACAAAGTATTGTTGAAATAATTATGGATTCAATATTGTTGATAATTCATTGTTAAAAGTCACTTCAAACCACTTTCAGGTATCTAAGTTCTTAAAAACTTCACTTTTACGTAGAAAATTTGTGCATTGAAACTATATGCGCGAAAATTTGAAGTGTATGTCTCAGTTCAGTTTTTAGTGGTATTTTCGAATTTTAAAAAAATTCCGATGTACAGGGTATTGTGTTGAGGATTCAAACGATTCATAATTTTCGTTAACCCGGACCTGGATTTTCAAGTATACGGCTATAAAAAGGAAAACCAATGTGGAAATGAAATACAAAGTAATGCTGAAATAATTATGGATTCAATATTGTTGATAATTCATTGTTGAAAGTCACTTCGAACCACTTTCGGGTATCCAAGTTCCTAAAAACTTCACATTTACCTTGAAAATTTGTGCAGTAAAACTTTCTGCGCAAAAATTTGAAGTATACGTCTCAGTTTAGTTTTTAGTGGTGTTTTCGAATATTAAAACAGATTTTCAAAATTACGATGTATAGGGTGTTGTTTCGAGGATTCTAACGATTCATAATTTTTTGTTAACCCGGACCTGGATTTTCGAGGCGGTTATTGCATGATATGTTTGGGCTCTCAATTAGGAACATATTTGCCAAATATGAAGAAAATATACCGGGTGGTTCGTCTGGTACGGCCTCAGGAAGAAACGGGCAAAATTCATAAAACACCCTGTATCTCGGCTACGAAGACAGTGGGACCTAATAAATGGGGTATCTCTAGAACCGTCTTGTTGCCACCTATGCACCTGTGAAGTATTTCCCTTTCCCAATGAAACACCCTGTATAATCAAAAAATCGTCGAATATTTTTTTGGAATACGACATTGGTTGTATAACTGGATGTATGGTATTTTTTAATTGTCTTCACCTAAACTGAAAAAGAAAATAGGAATGTTCAAGTAGCTAATATTGGCTGTAAAACTTCCTGTTGCTTTACTGTTCTGTTATACTCAATTGAATGACATCGTATTGACTTCCGAAAATGGTTTGCTTCAATTCCGTTACATTCATTCAGGGCCCCCGTAAGGGAGTGTGAGTATCTATTACAGTCGTAGAAAAAGTATAGTGTAAAACTTGAACGCTTCCAGCTCGTTCTGCAAATCATACGAATAGGAAATGGCCATCGCGTGGTCGTTGTACAATATACTATTATACTTTTTGAAAACTTGGTACATCGATACATCCTCCAAACGGTTCGAAAAAATTTGAAGTGAGTGCTTTGACCAAACCGCATTTTATGTCACAAAAGTCTAGAAATGAAGTTCATTCCATGCATATGCATATTCGAATTTCAGTAATTAATCTATTTATGTTTCCATGGAAAGAACAACTTTGGAAACAAATTTCGAAGTTAAGTGGGAAAAATATCCAAACCATGTTTCTTTTCCAGCTCATATAAAAAACAACATTACAATAAATATTGACTAAGTTGTCACACGGAATTCGATAAGTCACGTGAGTGTGCTATATGCTATCGCATTTCTCACGTGCGACGTTTGCATTGCAAATCTAAAACAATCAAACATCACAGTGCACTCTATCTGGCTTATAAAGAGATATCAGGGAAAATGGTAAATATACCCGTGTACAGTAGTTGGCGTCCCAGACTATAATAGGGGTGTGATTACTGCCAAATGAAATATCACCGACAAGTGTGGCTGAAGTTTTTATGGACCGGGAAATAAAATATGTCCGCGGACTTGTTTCGCATAAATTACAATAACCGAAACAATCATTCATTCAAATGAGGATTTGTTGATCGTAAAACTGGTAGCCAGGAAGAGATCTGATTTCGGGAGGGCACTAAAACAGATATTTTCATTTAATTGCGATATTTTGTCTATTTTCAAACACGGTTGGGGTAGGATCGTGTCGTGGGAGTTTTTTTTTGAGGAGGAAATCAGTAGTAATATACATGAAACAATAATTGTGGTGACGTCAAATTCCTGATGATACAACATTCATTGAAATATTATTTGGGATATATTTTATCAATTTTTCTTCTTGTATTGAACTTTTTGGCCAATCAAATTCTTGATGATACAACATTCATTGAAATATTATTTGGGCTATATTTTATCAATTTTTCTTCTTGTATTGAACTTTTTGGCCAATCAAATTCTTGATGATACAACAGTCATTGAAATATTATTTGGGCTATATTTTATCAATTTTTCTATCTTGTATTGGCCAACACTCGCCAGCCGTCGTCAGGAAGACATTTTAGACTTGCAACTTCCAGAAAAAACTTTCGTCGCTCTTTGAAGATCTTTGTCATTTTTGACAGTTCTCAGAAAACAATCATCGACGACCTTCTCCCATTAAGTCCTGTGGTCTTAATTCAAAGCATTTCGAACAAGCTTTGACCACTACCTTACTAGAATACAAGGCCATGAAACAGAATGAGTGACGTCACCATAGGTAGTCCATTCCGTATTTATTCACGCAATGTCATTTCCACAAAATTATTGATCAATTTAGATTTCATTTTCCAACATTAAAGAAAAATTATGTTTTTCTGAGTAGGTAGGATTGTTGTTAACACAAGTACCAATTTCGTGGTTATTTTCGATATTTATTGAGAAAAAGAAATATGAGGGATAGTGAAAATAATGTTTTTCTCAGTAAAACTGGCAATATTAAGTCCCCGTCATAACATTCCAGTTTTTTTGCCTCAATATTATTAAATAGTACAAAGTCTTCAGACACATACACTTTTATTTTAACAACTGGAATTTTTGATGACTAAAAGCCTCAGCTCAAGTTGCAATGACACGGCTGAATCATATTCTGAACAGGATTTGATGCAATGGCTTTCTCAAGATCTCGACATTCCACTTTAGATCGCTTGGATTGAGGAGATACTCTGGTATGAACATCTGATCTGCTTAGGTAGGACGGACAACCTGGCAATTTCGTTGGTATCGTTCCTAAAACGAATGGTAAAAGATAAATAGAAGGCCAGCTGATTAATTACATTTTTTCAACCTATTTTTAACCTCTGTTGGAAATGTAGTTCGCAAACCTAGAAATAAGTAACAAAACAGTTGAATTTGCAATAATTAATACCTTACTGCTGTTACTGGAAACGAAATATTCCCTTTCAATTGCGTTAAACCAAGTTCTTTAAGTTGCTCGTCTTTGGGAAACCCAAAGAATGCTACTTATGGCCCTCCTGTATTATTGCCCCTGCACTTGGGAACAGAGCAATGAAATGGCATTTCAGCTGGAAAAAATAGCGAGATTAGCATAAAACGAACCCAAACTTAAATCAAAATAACCTCGAACATGAGAAGCAAAACTTTTATGAACTAGAAGTAAAACAAATAAACTAGTGGAAAAATATAGAAAGGCCTTTTCCTTACCTTATAAGAACTGATGTGACATCAAAACAAATGGAATTTTAAGCAATAAACTCCGAAAACACTCACAATTCTGGCAAAAACGTGAACAAACATCAACTGTCACCTACAAATGATTGACTACTCAAACACTTCACCCCCCTACCGCTGTCATTCTGTTTCATGGCCTTGTGTTCTATATAGTGAGGTATTGCTTTGACTCATTAGTTGCGTCCTGTTGAGCTCATTTTTCATCATCATGTAGGCACCATAGCACTCACAAGGTACCTACTTCATATAAGTAAATTTTGAGCTACCATTGTGAGTGTGGTAGAACCTATACGGGTGTTACATAATATTATGTCACAACTTGAGGGGGTGAATCTACATGTAATTTTAAGAAAAAAAGTGCATATAAACGTGGGTCCGTAAAAGCTTCGTTACGGAGCTACAGGGTGTTGAAATTTCCAAAAGAAAATTGTTTTCTGCAATTTTTGAGATAGTCAGTTCAAATTTGGAATGCAAGCTATTTTCAACAGTCTCCATCATTGCGCGTCCTGAATCTCAACTAGAATCTACATGATGTTTTCTTTTCCGGAGCATTGTCTCCTTTTTGCCTCTAAAATTTTTTTTCGGTACGCCACTTATCAGCGTAAATTCAATTTTTGATATCTTCGTTCAGAACAGAAACTTCTTCAATTTCTGTAATTTTTTCGTATCTCTAACCATTTTCGAGTAAAAAATTATTGAACGATTTTATGTTGATATTGAATAAGCTTATGTTGAGTCTCAGATGACGAGCTATCAATATAAAAACAAATTTTTGGCATACCTATCGAGTATTTCTATTATTTTTTTTATTTAGCGAATAACATAAAATCGTTCAATAATTGTTTACTCGAAAACGGTTTGAGATACGAAAAAATTAAGGAGCCAAAAAAGTTTCTAAATAAAACGAAGATATCAAAAATTCATTTTACGCTGACCAGTGGCGCCCCGCAAAAACATTTTAGATGAAAAAAGGAAAAGGCTCCTGTATATGGGGAACTAAACGTTGAAGGGTTTTCCTGGCGACATCTGAAAGAAACGAAGAATACAAAGAGAAAAATGCTGGAAATAGCCTGAAAAACGATATATGTACCAATAAAATAATCATAGAAGACACGATAATTAAATAACAATTGAAAGCTCGTTCACGCAGCCCTATTGAAAAAACATTATCTGATATTTCGATCCGATCGATTTTCTTGTTTTCAAAATAATCGAAAATGAAATTCCCAACACTGGAACTATTCGACCGATTCGGTTCATGCGACCAAACTTAACCGAACTATTTTAACGCTGTACCTACGCTGTCAAATTGAACTCTCTAGTTCGCCAGTACGGCCGCGCAGACTTCTTTTAAGTATGCATGTTTTTATCCTCATATTCCCTTCTTCAGAATTTTTCAACGCAACATTAAGATGATAAAAAGGTGCACTAACTTAAAGCTCCTAGCTCCTTCAAAAATAATTTGCGTCAAATACATCACAAGAACCCCCCAGCAGTCAATGAAAAAAATGTCACTGAATACCACGCAAACCATATTTCTATTGTACATACTTTGTTGAACAATGATGGATTAATTAACCAGCAGAATAAGAACCATGTCGGTTGATACGTTAAGTATTAGGTACCCGATTTACGCTAAATGAACACAGGCCACAATGGCGAATTTACATGGAAAAATTGCACGAAATTGAGAACTCAATTACACTTATCAAAATGTTAGCCGTTTTCTTGAAGTGTTTCTGCTGGCAGCAGAAAGGAAATCAGGCCCGGCATAGGTGATGAATTCCAATCAAATCAAATTTTTATTCTCATTGAAGTGTTTACACCTGGGCTTCAATGGTATATAGGTATACAGAAGTTTCAAGAAATTTGCAAGTGAAGAAAAAATTCAATTATGCAAATCTAAAGTGCTGAAAAATATGAAACATAATGATTAAAGAATATGTTTAGGTGAAAATTTTATTCTGTCAAATTCGACAGACAACAATGTTCCGACTGATTTTTTATTGTGTTTTAGCCAATGAGCATACAATTAGGCGATAATTTTGCATTAGTGCAAATTATCGATAATTCGCACTTGTGCAAAATTATCAGGTCCTTTAAAATAAATGCAGACGTAATTATGAACGTTTATTACTTATTAGAGTAACATGAAAACTGTTGAACCTAGACCTAGTTATTGAAATTTTCACAATTCAGTCCTTTAGAATGAAGGCAATTTTTTCCACCGAAGTTCCTCGTTCTAATAAGTGATTTTTTTCGCCACAAAACTATTGAAATTGTCTCCATACTGACGTTTTTGACTTTTTTGTATTCGTTGGCGTAAGATTGTCTATATTCTTATCAATATCTATATACTACAGCAGAAGCGTTTCCAATCGCGACATTGCACTCAGAAAATTTGACAATGGGTTTTTTATAATGCGTCGTTTACTAAAAAATTTTTCATTGTCCGTAGCAACGATTTTTTCCAGCAGCTCCTACGTGCCTGCAATGGGTATAAATTATACAATTATCGTCGCCACTGGTGACGGCAATGTGACAGCAACTTACAGCGACACAATACGATTTGATGGATTCACAAAATTTTCTTATTAAATTTAACTCTTGCAATGAAAATGAATCGATAATTTTTGACAAATCGGCTCTCATGCAAGTTAAACTGTAAAAGGCACTCGAGCGCTCCGCGCACTCGTGCTCTTTTTCAACTTAACTTGCATTCGAGCATATTTCCCAAAAATTTTCGATAATTTTCATTGCACTAGTTAAATTACAACTGATAATCGAACGGACTTTAAGGACGATAGATCAAATTTGACTGTAGTTTGTGGGGCAGAGGTAGTGTATATGCTTATTATTTATTACTTTTTCTCTGTTTTCGTCTCCCAGCAGCATATTCTTCAAAAAACACTGCAGTACTTATGAAAATATATATGGAACATCATTAACATTTTCCTCTGCTTATAATGGGCGTTCCAGTAAGTCTGTTCCGATGGTTTATCTCACCCATTTCGAAAGATACAAAGGACCCCGCACAATTAGTATGGGAATTGGCTCCCGGTGGATTTGGCTGAAAATTTGATATGATGTTCTACTAATCCTTCTGATGAAATGTCTCCACGGTCACGAAGCTGAAAAATGCATACTTCTAGGAGCTTTTAGGCGATTTTTTGTATCCATTATGGCTTACGTATTATGGGAATTGGCTCCCTGTGGATTTGGCTGAAAATTTGATATGATGTTCTACTAATCCTTCTGATCAAATGTCTCCACAGTCACGAAGCTGAAAAATGCATACTTCTAGGAATTTTCAGCGATTTTTTGTATCCATTACACAGAAATGTTTGAAAATATTTCGTGATTATTGAAAGCAGATTCTGTCAATTCGAAATATTTTCGAACATTTCTGTGTGAACGGTAATACATAAGTCATAATGGATACAAAAAATCGCTAAAAACTCCTAGAAGTATGCATTTTTCAGCTTCGTGACTGTAGAGACATTTGATCAGAAGGATTAGTAGAACATCATATCAAATTTTCAGCCAAATCCACCGGGAGCCAATCCCATACTAATTGTGCGGGGTCCTTTGAAAATTTTATGTTTTGCAATTCGTTCAAGGAACCTTCATCTGATATCGAATGAAATATATTCTGGGAGGATTCTGCATTTCTAAAAAACTTTATAGGTTTTAACTCCCAATATCTGAAACAGAAATAATTGAAAAATTTTAATTAAGATGCTCCTGCGAGAATCTTTGTACTTATTTGTCAGGAGCAAATTAGTCTTGAAAAAATTGTTTCCTATCAGTAAAACTGAAAAAGAGAAAAAATGAGAAGACAGTGTAACGTTTCGGTGTCTATATCAGACACCTTCTTCAGACAAACTTGTAAAATTATCAGAATTGTGTGTTTTTTCATTTGAAGTCTAAATGGCTTTGAAAGTTGTTAATACATAGAGATGTTGATTCATTGCATTTTGAAATTTCCTGATGTCATTTCTTTCTTCAATAAATCAATCTATATACGATCTATTCCAACAGAACAATTGGCCAAATTATCTACTTCATCCAACAAAATACATGTGGATTCATTAATTTTCCTTTTATAATTATCAGGTTCCGTCATTAGGATCTTTGTGCTGTTCGTGTTCATCATATGATCTCCGCTATTTGAACATACATGATTTTTCATTTCATGTAGCAGTATAGTACATGTTAATGAATTTTTGATTTCCACTCAAAATTACTTTTTCAACGATGTATGAACTTTGCTCAGTTGCAGGAACGTCCATTAAAATTTAAAGGTACATTAAACCCTTAATCCTCCATTAGTTCCTTGTAATAATGGAGGATTAAGAGTTTAATGGACCTTTAAATTTTAATGGACGTTCCTGCAACTGACACAGTTTAAGTTTTGATTCGATGAAGATCACGTCAATTGAAATTTCATTTTTTTGTTAATTACTCTGAGACGCACACAACTATAGAGAACTGTCAAAGTTGCAAAAAATAATGTTCTCACATCTTTTCATGGACTATCGATTATTATTGAAAAAAAATCAAGATTATACAAAATATTGTAGCCTATAGCAATTCTTCCAAATTGAAACTTGTTGACATTTTCTCCATGGAATCCAAAGTAAAATACGGAGAGTGAAACATCGTTGAAAAGGTAATTTTATTATTCGATTTACATATTATACAGTTCAATCAATGTGTATAAGCATTTCAATTTTTTCTTCTTCGTCAACAAGACTGAATAAAATATCATCTGAATACTGGCCTGATTTTTGGCGAGAGAGCAGGTTCTTCTACTTTGACTGACATCAGAGGACAGGCAGCAGGTTCTAATCAGAGTGTTACATTGTAATTGCCATGTAGAGGTGCCAATTATCATACAGCATGTTTACTTGGACGTTGTGGGTAAAGTGGGATCATTACATGCATATGCGTTGTAACGAAACCGTTATTACCGAACAGAACAAGATGCATAGAACACCTGATGTGGACAATTTCCAACTAAATTTTCGAAAAAAAATGGTCCTAGAAATACCGAGTGATTACACAATGTTTGTCATCCAATAAAGAATAAAGTATAGGTATAGAATGAAAATAAATAAATTGAGTAGAGAATAACATTCGTCGATGAAATCAAAAATCAACAAATATCAAACTCAGACTCCTGAACTATTCATGCATGTCGTCCAAAGGATCTGCATCGAGGTCACTCAGAGAATATGCAGAGAGCCGTTTCTGGCTTATTGGCCGTCATCAGTGCAGCGAACTCTGAATGACCCAAGGTACTCTAGGTTATGATTTTTGCTGGTCCCTTATTGAGCTGGCAACTCTGTAATTATATGATATTTGAACTACTATTTTGAGGTTTTTTTATGACATTTGTGTTTTCAAACACTTGTAATGAGAATTTCAAAAATGTTGCGGAATAGAAAAGCCAACAAAATCTAAATGGAAGTATTGATAAACTTTGTTGAATATAATAGAATTATGGTGACAGGAAAAACTCACCCATTGGAATCACAGGAGGTGAATAATAGCAAGTGGGTTGAAGTCAAAAATTTTGTGAATGCAGTGAAAAACAGGACAAGAAAGGATTGAATGCTTCCTCTGAATGAAATATTTTCATAAAAAATTATTAATTAGTCAGAACAATGAAGTTTTATTTTATATTTTGTTGTCAATAAACTATTATATACAATGTCAATAGTTCGAAATAAACTTCTATTTGTTCATTAAATATATGTTCCTGTAGTCCGTCGACAACATTTTTCGTCCAAAAATGATTTTTGCTGTATTTTTCCTCTGTATTGTTAGAATGAGTATTAAGAAATGGTGTCATAATTCAGGGCTGGATAGAGTACCCAAAATTTCCTAGAAGAAACAATCTCTTCTTCCTTCCACATACTTTAGTCTCATGTGCCGACAGATTTTTGAAGCATGGCAAAGCCGAGTCATGGACAACTCTAGGGAACTGTGCATTTACATTCGTTATGATTAAATTCACATCAAATATCTGAAAAACAAAGATTCAATCAAATATAAAAAATTTCTAATTCTTTTGGAACTGGGCAAGATTGTTATCTATGTGGACAAGTTCTATTTCGACCTTGCTGAGATAGCAATGCGGATAGCAAGGTTATGGCTAAATTGACAGATCATATTGCCATAGAATCGTTGATCAGAAAACAGAATATTGCGGATCTTGCTAAGATAGCAATATCTTTATCTCAGCAATATGGTTATGCGCTAACAGAATCCCATTGATTAGCTATAATATAACCTATCAAGGCGTAGCCAGGAATTAATTACGGGGGGGGGTTTTGACATTTTGGCAGGTGACTTTGTAGGTGCTGCGAATTGTGAGGGTCGCTTTCTGTAGCAAGTATTAAACAAAAAAATAGCTCTGAAACATTTCGGGGGGGGTTTGAACCCCCAAACCCCCCCCCCCCTGGCTACGCCCTTGTAACCTATAATAGGCTGCCGTAATCGGCTATCTCATTCTCATATAAGTCACATTTAGTTGGCAACATGGCTAGTTCGAGACGAAAACTCAAATTGAACAATTCATTCGTTTTTATTATATTCGTAAGAAATCGAAAAAATTTCAACTTAGTATGATTCGCAGAAAGCTGATGGTTTATAATAAATTCTAAATTCGTTTCAACTAATTTAACTACCCCCTTCATTCCCTGTCAGATGCGCTTTTTATTCCTTCTATTTACATACGAAGAACACTCGAGCAATGTCTACGACAACAGCAACCATTAAAAACACCCATCGAGGAACATGTGTCAAGTTCACAAGCAACATAGAAAAATATTGCCACTTCACAGTTCCATCAACGAAAGTCACCCTTATCAAAGGAACCCGTGTAAACAATGGGATTCGAGTGTACAGTAGCTCACGGTACATAAATAATAATCATTCGCAGTCTCTATGTTCTCTATTTGCGATTCCCACGTTCCGAACGTTCGGCCTTAGCCTCAGCACGCGTGCGGCCAGCAAACATTAAATATATAATAAATCCGATTCGTATGTTAATCCGCACACATCGATATGTCATATTCCAGTCGCTAAACCACATTTATTACGCCAGTGTAAACAAAGACAGTCGGGGAGTGTGGGGTGTCAATATAAATATCTACTTACTCTGTGTTTGAAGCGCATTATCTATGATCGATTTCGATTCAGGGAATGATTTATTGTGTTGGGGAGATTTCTTTGGTACATGGAGGAAGAAGAAGAATATTTGGACATATGTGGGGCTGTTGTTTTCAGGATATTGAGAATAACATGAAAGGGGCTAGTCTACTGTGTACGAGGATACCTATAACTTTTCATTGTTTTTGATAATCAGCGAAACCTAAGCACACTCTGTTTTAGTTTCGAGCTCATCGATGAATGAACTGTTTTTGGGCAAAAAGCGTGCATTTATTTCTCTCAAATTAGGATGGTCTCAATCTCAGACTAAGAAATAAACAAAGAGATGCCCCTACGCGTGAATAGTACTGCATTGTAATCAACCAAGCATTAGAGTGAGATGGAAAGCATATCACTGCCTCACTGGGTTGAAGTAAACAATTGGTTAGATTTGCATTTCTCCAAATCCTGAATATGATACAACACATTCGTAATGTTGCCCTAGCTATAATCAACGGAGTAGCCTCAAGCAAGAATAAACTGCCACCAAATCATTGAAATAATTCAGTTTATGAACGGCAAATCGAGATGAATAACACATCGCATCAAGAAACTAAACACTAACAGACAATGTTGCCAAACTGACAGAATTATCTGCAACAGACGCATGCCATTAGTATATAGTAAGGGAGCGGTAACCCAATCATCCCATACGGAATAAAAATACGGCACGATTTCGCAACGCCGGAAGTTTCTTCGCGCTTATAAACAGATTCTACTTGGCTGCATAACAAATGATTGAAGGCAACTCTAGGTTTACTTTTTACTCTGAGGTCTCAATCGTCCCACATGATTATGTCCGGCCATTCGTAAACATTGCACTTGAAAATATAATGAGTCAAACTGGAAACTTCTAGGGAAGATTTGGTCCAAACTTCTGGCCCCATCAATCGCATTGTATTCAATTAACAATACTTAGCATTATTTTTTCGAATATTTTCGAAACTGAAAATCAGATTGGGTCATACTTATAAATCTTGTCGAGTAATTCCTTTTGAATTTCCTCGTAGCAAATATCATACAAGTTGTATACAAATGTTGGATGAATATTGAGACAATATCTCCATAATATTGGCACAAGATTTATTGACCAGTATTTATGTACAATATTGAAATAACATGGAGCAACATTGGTATACAGTAAATATTGCCGAATATTGACAACTCTATACTGCCCGATGTAAAGACTAATTTATTTGGCTAACAATTTCACAAAATAATTCTTATATTGAATCAATATTACCCTCGTCTGTTTCTTCAAGTCAATTCTCATCATATTCTTTCGAAGGTGACAATGTCCTGCAAGAAAGCCAGTGAAGAGACGTAATTTATTATTATTGAAATCCAAATATTTTTTGGACATTGCAGTCTTAAAGTTCTGAGAGATTTTTGAATGATCTGGAAGATCCTCCAGAGTGCTGATCTTTCACATTTTTCCACTTCTATGAACTGCATTTGCCCATGATTTTGGGCCACAAAGTTTCGTTTTTACTCCCTTTCTGGCTAATTTGTTGCTCTTTTCGTTTCCTTTGACTCCTATTGTTGATCACGGAACCTCTACTCAATTTTTTCTTATTGATCAATAGAATATATGGATATTGGGCCAGTAATGAAGCATTATGTCTCCAAGATTGTGGTCTTCTTGGGCAACGCATACTGGGATTTTTGTATCCTCTTTTAGACACAAACCGTGAGTAGGTACCTTATGACGCAGCAAGCAATAGGACATAATTCAGCAAGGAACTGACTCAATGATATTGACAATCAAGAGCTGCCTGTCAGTGACAGAATAGGATCCGCCGTGGCAATAGTATTTTACCAGATGTGTTGTCCATCTTATCAATTGGAGTTATTAATTCTAAACAAATGAAAAGATTTTTAGTGTCTACTCCAAACATCAATTTAATTGAATAAGTTGCTACATATGTTTCGACCCTCTCAATTTTAGGGCCATCTTCAGGCTATTCAATTAAATTGATGTTTGGAGTAGACACAAAAAATCTTTCTATTTGTTTAGCAATAGTATTTGTTTTGGTACTCTTATGAAATGGAAGGTAAAGTAGGCATCATTAAGATGATACATCTTCAGATGAATCCCGTGGATGAATGCTCACTATTGGCAATATTGGCATATTTGTATTCAACCTCGTAAGTTGAACGTACACGAAACCAATTTAATGTTCACACATTAAAAAGCCCTTGGCTTACTATGGAATGATTTCCTTAGGTTGGTACTATACTATGGATTAGTTTGTTTATCTCCATGATTCGTTTTCATCCAACGCTGGCAAGTCTCTCCATGCCACGTTTGACGCCTTCCCGAGATTAGGTTTGTAGAAAGAGGAAAAAGTATCTTGCCTTACCGAAACTACTGAGAAAAGATTCAAGATTTGCGAACCTTCTTGTGAAATTGTCATCATTGCATATCAATCTGACAAGAAAATAACGAACATAACTTGCACGCTCAGTGGAATGGGTCAACTTTCCATGGCAATTCGAGTGCTTCTATAAAATCGAGTGGACTATATCGTTGCAAAGTTGTCTTACAAGATATAATCTACAGTAAGTGGAAAAACCTAATGTCCAACACTATATTCTTAAAGTATGACCCATGTTTGTCCGTTACCCTCCCCCATAACCATCAAAAGAAACATACGTCACTTATCTCCTCCGAGCATCTTCCCCGAATGTCACATGACCCCAATGATCCGTTCCAGATCCTGCGTCCAATATCCGGCCCACCGCAATAAACAAAGAAATCATTAGCCGGCACATAGACGAGAAATCACTTAGCGCCTCGGCCAACTTCCAAAAATAAGCAATAAAGATACCCTCAGTGCGGATCACAGAGAAGCGTCACGGCCTATCACGCATCTTATCGCAATAACAATCGGACAGATCAGTGGCGAAACACAGAGAGAGAGAAGATTGGCGCGGAGCACAGAGTCAAGCTGCTGCGTGCAGATTACCGGCCGAGTTAATCACGTTAGGTCTACGAATGGGCGACCATAATGGCCGGCAGATGGCAGATGCGGTCGCCTGTAATTGAATCGACTTTATCTGTGAGTATAATGGACGGGGTCGTCGCGGGTGGTTGGCCGCCCTGCGGGGTCGAAGAACACAGATATCCCGTTCATGAAGTGGATGATTATTCTGTGATACCTTTGGTTGATTGGGTTTGTCTTTATGGGGATTTTAAAAAGACAAACTGCTGTGCTTTTTTTCGGACCAGAACCACTATTTTCAGTAATTTCACCCACCACCAAGATTTTAATGCGACCAGTAGAGTTCTCAGTATTAGCTGACCTGAAATGATTTCATCTTCATCTTAGAATTGTAGAAGTTGGGTATCACCTACACTGATTAGGGCAGAGGTAGGCGTTTGAGAAAAAAGGGAGAAACACTCTTACTGGATAAACCATCCGGTCAAAGACAAGCAAAGAGACTATTGAACCTTCCAAAGAGAAGGCTCAACAAGCTCAATCGTTGTCAAAAAACGAGGTTAAGGCTGCTAATCGGCCTTCTCACAGGGCATTGTCCCGTTGAGATATCACCTACACAAGATCGGTAAAGAAAACTCCGACATTTGTAGGTTTTGTGAATCGGCCCTGAAACCACCGAACACATACAGGCCAATGCACTGCGCTGGCGCAAACCAGACTTACTCTACTAGGGGGGCGCGTTATTATCGCCAGCCGACATAGAGCGAAGTCTCCTAAGGAAGTAACCAGCTTTGCTAAGGAGGTTAATTATTTCCTGGGAAAAACTAGTTTTAAGCATGGTAAACGCACAAAAGACCTTATTGGTCGCAGTGCAAAGGGTAATCAACGTGCCGATCGACCACTATCTAATCTAATCTTAGAAATTCCTTAATGGTCCACATATGGGACGAATATCAGATTAACATTCATGTTCTTGATGAAACAGCGAGCCATAGTTTTTCCCAAAAGTTTGTAAGTTTTGACTTTTGGGCCGCAGGTGATCTTAAACGACTCGGTTGAACACTTTGATGAATAACCAGAGGTCAAAAGAAGCTAGAGACTTGACATTTTCACAGTAAGATCAGGGACAATGATGAGATGAAGACTTAAAATTTATAACGGAATGGGTCGTCAAATAGGGTGGTTTCGAGTGATATAGATGTTCAATTTCAGTTGTCGAATATGTTCAGAAAAATTTATCCCATTGGGCAGTGTCCAAGAAAACTCAACAAAGTAGGAAAGAGCACCAAATTCTCTTCTGTAAAACAAGTTTCTAGAGAAAGAAACTGAAAGAAAAGTAATCTGGTATCTTTCGCGAATGCATTCCAAAAACTTTTCTTGGAAACATCAAAACTACAATGTCAAAAAATATTCAGATCCCGGTAAGAATATCCCTTCTCATTGGCTTTCTAACAGGTAGCATATGATGAGAATTGGCTCAACAGAAAGTGACAATTGTAGGTTTTGTGGGGAAGAGGGGGAAACACTTGTTCATTTAGTTAAAGAAAACCTTGACATTGCGAGCTAGCGCAAAGAATGTGTTAGACGAGAAAAGCAGATCTAGCCACCTTGGAGTACTCTCAGAATCTATTCTAGGTCCTGGAATTCAAGAGTGATATTCTAAAAACTGTTCGACATAATATATCGCTGATATTTCTACTATACATAAAGAGCGCCGATAAAATCTGTACTTCACAAGAAGTGTTTTCCTTCGAAAATTTTACAATCCTCGAATAAAGCGTTTTTCTAGTGATTCCAGATCTATAAATTGATATTTTGGCGACAACTCGTTTGATTCAAACTGTCTGTAACAATATTCTTCAATTCCATTGACATAAATCAAAGAAATTTTTATTGACAACATCAGGACCCTCCAGGAGGTCGATTCTCGAATAATGTCATGTTCACGATTCGACAAATGTCGACCAACTTCCCTGCTAAGTTGGTCGACATTTGTTGATTTGCGAATACGACATTATTCAAGAATCGACTACGTGCATTTGAACAATACAAACGAGTGCTTAAAAGCTCCCGATTTCACGTTAATGCTTTTATAGAATTTTCGTATTGATTCTCTGATGGCGCAATTCGACTCTAAAACTGAATTCGAATTTTACAATCTGATGTCTTTCTTCGAATGAATTTTCATATGAATATTGAGTGCTAGAGCACCCAATATAGGAGAAGTGACATTCTTAAAAATCTATACACTAACAGAAACGAAAACATGTTGAAATTATTTCCCACAAATCAAAAGTGAGACTAAGAAGAATTTTGAATTGAAATGACCAAAAATCTGGTTGAAAAAAAACCTAATCATAATAAAATGTATAATATCTTTTGAATCAAGAGCTAAAATAATACAATACATGAAGCAAACAAACCCCTCAGCTCAGGTTAGTACCAAACGGGGCACCATACTATCCCACGTATTATATCTACCAGAGCTAAGCGAAAAAAACTCCACTTCTTGTCTCGGCCTTTTTACAAAATTAAAACTCAAAACAAAATACCTTCAATTCTTTGCTTTTTTGACCGGGAGTGTGTTATAAACAAAGTGTAATCTTTCAAGCAACGATTTTTCGATTATACTGTTCTTCGAATACGGCAGGACCCTACAGTTTATTTATGGGGTCAAATGATTGATTACCCCTATAGCCTAAACAGTAAATCGATGATGAGCATTTATACCTGAATTGTTGATAAGTTCAGAAATTAGGATTAAATTTTAAATAAGTTTACATTCAAATACCCATTGTGTATTCAAAACTGCTGATGTGAACATCGAAACTAATTCTCGGCTTAGTGACACCCAAAGAGTTAGATAGGGGATGTTAATTCAATATCTCGCGTGACAAATCTCTGAGCACCACATATGCAAAACGAACTCATTAGATATTACCTTCCGTTGGGGTCTGGAAGATTCATTTATTATTTCGTTCGGGTGCTGCATACAGAATCCCTTAATAAATATGATGGACGACCTCATGAGGTCGCCACTGTCGCATTAGCCAGTTTTAAAATCTGTCGCAGACATTTCGCGGCACATTAATATCACATGCGCGATTAAGCGTGAATGGAAGCAGCCTCCTTCGATGTGGACCACGATATCGATGCAGGGTCTTCAGAGAGCAGGGATGGACTCATCAACTTCAAACAACTTTGTTAATTGTGACAATCTTATGAATTTTCTTATGTCCTCTCTATTGTTTGTTGAGCAGCTTCGGTGCTCAAGAACGTTAATAATATTTCAATTACTTTTGATGATATAGTAGTCTTGACTGAAATGGAAAATGAAACGCCCAGGAGTTTTGGACAACTATAGATACCTCACGTACAAACAAAGGCAATTTCGCCGAATAATCCAATAAATTTTGGCTCAAAAGAAACCCTAGCATTGAAGTTTGAAGGTGGTAGTTCTAATTTCTTCCATTGTTTTATGTTTATTAGGGTGCTGAATTTGAATCTGAGATTTGCTAACGAAATTTCGTGACGGAACATGGAAAAAGCAGCAAAAAAAATGATGAAAAATCTCATTTTTGGTCCGTTTTGTCAGTCTTATTACTCGAATTCTATCAAATCTTCGTGAAATACATTGCTATACAAAATGAAAGTCCATGAAATTTTCTACATATTGCAATATTGAGGTTTCTTCTACAATAAATCGTTCTGGCTCAAATTGTAGTTGAAGATAGGCCTATTGTCTATGACTTTACTACAAACCAAGTTTTTCCACTGCAAAGCTATAGTTTATTGTTGACGGCCATCAATTAGTGAATTCCTTCCCGTTTTCTTCACATGCCTTATTTCAATCAAATTCGTGAAAAAAGAGGTCATTAAAAAAAGTTGAATCCGAAATGGAACAAATTTAATTACAAAAAGTTGAAATTTATTGATTTCTTCACATATTTGATTGAAATAAGGTACGTGAAGACAATTGGAAGGAATTCACTAATTGATGGCCTTCAACAAGCAACTATAGTTTAGGGCTGGAAAAAGTTGGTTTGTCATAGTCATAGAAAATAGGCCTATCTTCTACTACAGTTCGAGCCAGAACGGTTTAACGCAGAGGAAACCTTAAGATTGCCATTTGTAGGAAATTTAATGTACTTTCATTTCATATTTCAACGAAATATGATAGTTTCCGAGTAATTAGCAGAAAACTGACCAAAAATAAGATTTTTCATTCTTTTGCGTTTTTTTTCTGTGTGCCGTCACGAAATTTTGTTAGCAAACCTCAGAGTCGGATTCAGCATCCCAAAAAACATGAAAAATGAAAGAAATCAAAACTACCCAAAATTTTTTTGCTAAAAGCACAATTTGACTGGACTAGATCAACTCAATAGCTGCCCATGGATCATAAAGAACACCATATATCGAAACTGATGTATGAGGCTTGATAGAGAGAATCACTTCATTGATCTAAATGGATCTAACGTCGATATCCTGCTTGGATCTAGAAGAACTAGCTTCTGATACTTCAATTTGTTTGAACAATACTACAGAAAGAAAAATTTGATTTAAATCCGAAGAAAAAAACTTGCACAGGTGTCAAATTCAGTGTACTCAGTAAGAAAATATCGATCTACCCACAATTTAAAATTTAAATTCACCTCGAAACCAAGATGAAGACTTTTCAATATACTTAAAGTATTCTGGGTTGTTCATCTTCTTTGCCCAATACGGTTCTGTTAAATTTTATCCGGACTGGCCCCAATTGATATCAATACTGCCTTCCAGGCGAGTGTAGCTGACACATGGTCCGATAGACACGCCTAGTTGTAAAAATATTAAATTAATGTGTTAATAATGGTCTTGAGAGAATAATAATATATTCGCCTCCGAGGAAGAATCTGATAAAAGGATGATTGATGTTGTCTCTTTGTAAGAGGGATGTTTTGGTTTATTCTGAATATTGAATGGAGAGATACAAACTGTACAATCAAGATTGCTGAAATGTTGTCATTTTCTGAGCGCGTAGAATAAGCCACAGTGTTGCTAATCTTTACAGTCGCTCAGGAATGTGGGGCTTTTCCTTTACAGTAATCCATAATAAATAATCGATCCACTACAAAAATCGATGAAGTTTGTTAATTCATAATAATTTTTTTCCAATTATAGGTATGTTCATCCTTAATCAATCACTCGTTTTGAATTTCAAGAAAAGTCGGCGTACGTCATTTATAATCGATGAAACAGAATCTGTTTTTACTCTAACTTTAGAACCACCCCTAGTGTATTCCAGTCTTTCCACCGTATGATTTTTTATTTTATCATCAAGACACATCTTCTATTGACAATCTAATCCTTTATTCATAACAATAGCTCAATTTTTGTTAAAAATACAGGGTTTTCAGACCAACATTAAACTCCACAATTTTGCTATGTCGTTGAAAGTACTTTCACAGATTTGAACTCAAATACGAAAGTTGTGAAAATAAACTGAAAACTAAGTGAAAACATAAAACAAAGAAGTTTCATTGCGACATGTTGGGTTTGCACCGTTTATTGGAGACTATTTCGTGCTAATGCTTCATAATGCCCGACTGCATAAACCGCATGTGGCTATGATTGCCAGGGAGTATTTAGAAGAGGTTGATATCCAAGCATTCAACTGGCCTGCTCTAAGACCAGATTTGAACCCAATTGAGCATGTTTGGATGCTCTTGGGAGGAAAATTCGATCTCGCGTACAAACTCCTGAAAACTTGCAGCAGCTTAGTGATGCTTTAATTGATTCAAAACCTTAATGAGAACATGCCAAGACGAATTGCACCTGTTATCTGCGTCTGGGCGAAAAATATGTTATGTTTTTGACTTAGTTTTCAGTGGTTTTTCATTAGGTCAGAATTTTAGGTTGAATTTGTTGAAGTACTGTTGAAGCCTTAGCGAAATTTAATGTTTTACTAAAAACCCCGTATCTTTAACAAAAATTGAGCTATTGTTATGAATGGAGAATTGAATTGTCAACAGAAGATTTGTCTTGATGATGAAATAAGAAATCCCACGGGGAAACAACTGGAACACACCAGGGGTGGTTCTAAAGTTAGGGTAAAAAACAGATTTTGTCTCAACCTGTTATAAAATGACGTACGTCAAGTATTCTCGAGATTCAAAACTGGTGGTTGATTAGGATGAACATATCTACAATTTAAAAATAATCATTTGATCGCACATGAAATAACATATTTATGAGTCAACAAACTTCATCGATTTTTGAGTGGATCGATTATTTTACCGGTCAGTGTCAAAAGTATGTTTTGCCGGTCAGTGTATTATCAAAATTTTACGGTTAATGAAAATATTAATTCGCTACGAATCCAAAGAGAGAAAATATACTCAAATAATTCAGCTTTTTTCTGGAAAATATTGTCGCTTGATGTTAGGTTCTGAGTTGAACCGACACAATATTACTGATCATCAAAGGACAAGAACCCTACCAACTGGTCTCAAACATCGCCATAATTCGTATCACTCAAGTACCAATTTTATACCGGGTAAAACACAAAGATTGCTGTGCTATATAGCCAGTAAACTGTATTTTATATGTTGATCGCGATATAAAGATATATCTACCCGACATGAAGAGATTCTGGGCCGTAAATGCGGCTAAGGGCTTTCCTAATATAATAACTTGCAGTTATAATTCACCGCAGCTGCTGTTTCCTTGCTGAATTATTGAATAACTCTACTTTTTATATATTTCGGCGGTCCTTTTACGTCCGATGTTATGGACATTGTATCGATTAATTGAGAAGATATTACGGGTTCGTTGAGATAGTCGCTTCTAATTGGCAAACAAGATGTAGTAACAAGAAACGGTTATGTTTCTGGGAAACGTTTAGGAAATATGTACGAAACGTCGTGTCATTTTGGTATATATATAGTTATACATTCAACGTATTCAGGGTGTTAACAAATAATACTTAGATTCTCAAGAACAAGAACATAGACCAGAGTCACTAGATTTTAAAGCAAAAAAATTATAGTGGCATATAATACATAACAAAATAGAAACGACAAATAATACAGGGTGATACATAATAGTATGTCACAACTAAAGTGGATGAATTCACGTATAATTTCAAGAAAAAAGTCCATATAAATATGGGTCAGCAAAAGCTGCGTTACGGAGCTCCAGGGAGTTGAAATTTCCAAAAAATATGGTTTTTATTCATAACTCCTGCAGATTTTGAGATATTCAGTCTAAATTTGGAATGCGAGCTATTTTCAACAGTCTCAACATTGCACATCCTAAATCTCAACTAGAATCTACAGGGTCTTTTCTTTTCCGGATCCATGTATCCTTTTTGCCTCTCAAACTTTTTTGCGGTACGCGACTGATCGGCGTAAAATCAATTTTTGATATCTTCGTTCAATTTAAAAACTTTTTTGAGTTCTGTAATTCTTTCGTATTTCTAACCGTTTCCGAGTAAAAAATCATTGAACTTTTTTTGTTTAATATTAAGCGTACCTAAGTAGTTTCTCAGATGACGCGTTATCAAAATAAAAGCAAATTTTGTGCATACCTATCGAGTTTTACTATTATTTTTTTTATTTAGCAAATAACATATAATCGTTCAATAATTTTTTACTCGAAAACGGTTACATATACGAAAAAAGACACGAAAAAAAAGTTTTTAAATTGAGCGAAGAAATAAAAAAATTTTTTTTTTCATTTAATTAATCACCCTTCTATAATTTTTCTGCCTTCTTACCATTTTCAAAGGCTTCAGCTCTGGTCTTATATCAAGTTCCCTATCAATCGGATTGGTAGTTCTGAAAAAATTAAAGAATTCGTAGCGGAAATATTGTGCATAATTACAGGGATAATTATTATTATGTTTATGATTACAACTGGCTGGCAACATAGCGATTAAGATTATGATTAAAATCATAATTGATTATAATTTCATTATAAGGGTTATAATTATGCAAGGGCGGATATAGCTTTTGTTCATTCATGGGGGGGGGGGTTAGTAATGATTCAAGATCGATAAATCAGGTTCAAAACTTGAAAAAAATGTACTTAATCAAAATATTAAGAAGGAATAATAAAATAAGAAAAAATAGTAGTAAAGTAATAGAAGTAAAAAAAAAAAAATGAAAATATGTGGACCACGTTGCGTAACTTTTTCTTAGGTTTTCGATATTCATGGGGGGGGGGTAATTACCCCCATTACCCCCCCCGTAAATCCGCCCTTGTTATTATGACACTATTTTCTTCAAGATTTATTTATTAATGTTTTCACGCCATCTCAAAACACATCACTGCAAATTGTTGAACCTGGAATGATGGTTCTAACTTTCATTTATACCATTTTTGTCCCTCATTCAACTGCTTGAGGTACCTAGGTAAAACTCCTGTTTTCATAAGCATATACTCTCGTTCTAAAAGATGAATAAGTTTCAAAATTTCTATAAGTTTTCCAAGTTCCAAGTTTTCCAAGTTTGAAAATTCTTATGGAAAGTTGAAACCTTGAACGATAAGAAGACACCCATAGTTATCGGGATACAAACAAAATTCCGATAATCACTGAAAAAAGCTGTCCTAGCGTTGCTGCACAAGTATGCAATCCAATAAGTTCATATCTATGTAAAGAAAGCTTACACTTTCTTAATGTGTTTTTCATTTTTGAACAAAGTCGTCGGCGTTTATATATTTGTCAAATTGAAATTTCATTATTGTCAAAAGTTGTGAATACGAACATTGAATGTAGTTCTTGTTTTCAGGTTTGTGAAGATATATGTAGATTACTGATGGTATTGAATAAATAATACTTGTTTCAGAATAAGAAACACATCTTGTTTTGTTTTAAACAACATAACATTATATCTATTTAAAGGGTTTTCCAATAAAAGGTGTATTTTGATATTCAAAGAAAAAGCCATTTTTCAATATAAATGATCGGGTGTTTATTTCAATTCAATTCAATTCAAAACAATTTTATTTGCTCAGTACATAAGGGATTTACAATTTTTCAATTATCAAAACAAGCAAAGCGGACTGTGCAGCGACTACATAAGCCGATCACAGCAGATGCCATGGCACACACTGTGTAGCACAAACGCATGAAAATACCACATATGAAAGTTTGAATTGTGGAATTCATGGAACAAAAAAAAGAAACCTTCCCTGAAGGACAAAAACTAACTAGGGAGCCCCAAGGATGCAGAACGGAGTAAGTCGCCACTTTGGCAATACGCACTTTTGAAAATTGAACAGTATCTAGTTTATTCTGGACGCGTACACAGGAAATTTCAATTGCTTTTTTGTAATTCCAAAAGTTTACCAGTTATGAACTTTTTAAACTTTGAAAGAGAAAGCTCTAACACGTCTGGCGGCAGTTCATTCCAGTAGCTAGTTGCGAAATAAGAGAATGATTTTTCAAATTGGGTAGTCTTGTGTTTGGCGATTTTAAATTTTAGATATTCTCGTATCATGAACATGGTGATGTGGCTGCATCAAGTTTTCAGGTAGGATGGTTGACCTGTCTTAAAATCTTATAGATAAAAATATATGCATGACATTTTCTTCTATGTTTCATGTTTTAAATAGAACGCTCGTTTAAATGTGGTGTTATATGGTTCTGAAGGGGGTATGTTAAACGAAAAAACGCATACATGCATTCTGAACCTTTTGAATATTATGTGATAGTTCGCTGTGAGAGATTCGCCGCCGTAAACTACATCACCATAATTGAACAACGACAAAATCAAAGTATCGCAGAGATAATATTTAGTCTTCTCTGGAATGACGCTTTTGTACCTGTACAAGCCCCTAAGACGCATATAAGCTAATTGAATTTTTTTACTTTGTGTGATTTAAAGCTCAGAACATTATCGAAAATGACACCCAAATTCTGCCTCTCTGACGACAGGAAGATTTTTGTTTGGATTTTTATATTGTATAGCGTATCATCTGTCATCTGTATATTTCGTTTATTACTGGAAAATACCAGCAGGCCGATTTTTGAGGATAATCTTGAGATTATGATTCGAAGCGTACTCATTTATATTCTGTAAGTCCGCATTGAAACTATCCTGCGCCTCCTCAAGATTTTCAACTTCAAACGGCATGTGTAACTGCAAATCATCAGCAAATTCCTCCAACTTGCCCCGCGTGATACACTGGCAGATATCCGCGACGTACAACGAAAAAAATAAGGGTGATAAAATCGATCCCTGGGGTAAACCGGTCGACATACTTCTGTATTCAGATTTTTTCTCATCAAATTTGACTCTAATTGATGTGCAGTGTTGCCGTTCGATCTGCAGATAGTTTTTGCATAGATCTATGACTTCTTCTGAAAATCCAAAATAGTGGAATTTGGCCAGCAACAATTCATGATTTATAGTTTCGAAAGCCTTACTGAAATCCAGCAGCGCAAGGAATGTGTTCAGGCCATCGTCAATGTGGAGCGTATATCATCTACAATCCTTGTCAGTGCTGTTGTGGTGCTGAAATTTTTCTGAACCCTGATTGACAGTCGGGAATGATTGATTTGAATAGACAAAGTCACTCATTTGATTGTAAATATGTTTTTCTAGGACTTTTGATAGAACCGGCAAAATACGGTGTAAATGACGTTTGTGGATGCCTAATTCCAAAAAACGACAAGGAATGGACAAACCTGGGTTTCTTTAACACTTTCGGCTACAGCAGCAATTACTCGGCTGTCTTGAGCGATGTGCACGGGTTTTATTCTTCACATCACTAACTTGTTCCAACAGCTCGAATTTTTTTACCAATTTCTTTATTGCGGTATGACAAGGTGCTTCATGACGACCCAAAAATGTTCGAGTTTTACGAACCGTTTCTGCCAAATTTTCACCATTTTATAGTGAATTTTAATAATTTCAATGCGTGTATCGTTCCATTTTTATTAATGGCGTACTTTCTACTTGTCAAATCTCAAAAATGACAGTTTCAAACGTGACATCTACCGAAATAGCGGGCTATTCAAAATAACACCTCTTATTGGAATACCTTTTAGAATCAGAAAATTCATTTCCTACAAATTGTTATTATGCAACTCCCTGTTACTTTCATTCCCCACGTGACTGTCACAATCAGTGGCCCATTTCTTCAAGTTTTCCGCATTGTGTGCCTCTTGAGCAAAGCACAACTTTATCACGGCTTGGCAGACTTGGCGTGCCAGTATCGAGAAATGCAAATCAGACACTAATCTGATGCCATAACTTACCGTGGAACAAAATTTCGAACTAGGCCTTATCAAGATGCGAGTTCTGTGCATGCAATATAATTATAACTAATAGCTTGTTTTACCTCTATAAATTACGGTATAGGACTCGTGGAAAAAATCGGATAAGTGTGTTATAATGCAATGTTTATGCGAAAAAACGGAGTCTCCCATTTATCTAATAAAAATTAAATCGAGATCGATGTTATCGATGATGGAGAATTAGCAAGTGAAATGGATGGCACAATGAAAGGAGAACAGCTCATTCTGGTATGATTACTCAACATTAAATTCCTATGCATATTTGTTTTTTGATTCACTGATCACAATAATAATAATAATGATGATAATAATTCGCTATGAAATTTTGAATGTCAATATTCTTCGTCTGAATTTAGTTCCTAGCTTCTGCTTCCACAAACTTGACGATAAAAAAAATAAAAACTATCAGAAATATATCATGAAGGATAGGAGTCTCACTTACGATAGATGCCGCTACGGATGCTAAACATCAGAAACGATCCAACATATAACAGGAGGCTGCCAAATATTGCTCGCCATCCTACTGAAGATTCTGCAGTCTGAAACAATTCCATATTGTGAATATCAGCCTGAAGTAATACTGGAGAACCACCATTACAGGCTATACTGGAATCGCACAGGACTTACAAATTTAACAGTTGCTAATAAAAGGCCAGACATAATTCTTGTGAAGAAAAAAGAGAAGAAAGCAATACTTATTGAAGTAGCCATCCCGAATAACAACAATCTACGTCTAAAATGCGCTGAAAATATATCGAAATATCGAGAGCTTGAACTTCAGTTCAAAAGGCAGTGGGCAATGTGTAGTACCAGAACCATTTCCATTATCATATCAAACACAGGAATTATTCCTAAGAGCTTCAAGTCAAACCTCAAGGAGCTTGATTTGGATGAAAACCTTACAAAGTAATGCAGAAAGCAGTACCTCTCGGTAATGCTAGAACGGTAAGGAAGTTTGTAGGTCACGATGGACACCAGGAACAACCACGAAGGAAAACATTGCAACACCGACCACCAGTGCATCAACCAAAAAATCCAGGATCAAGCAACGAAGGACGAAAAACCCAACACCCAGGAGAAGAAGAACACCTCAGAGCTCAATCCCCTGATACTTGCTATCCGGGATGAGTGAATGTTTCCCTTAGTAGGAAGTGTGATAGCCGATTGCTCGGGGTGTGAGAAATCGCACTTTTTCTATGCTAATAGGCTCTGGTCGATTCGCTTTGAATTTAGTTCCTAGCTTCTGCTTCTATACACTTGACGATAAATTTCGTTACAATTGAATCAAGCTAGCAAGAATGTCATAAGAATTATCCGTTCATTGGTCGAAGGGTATAGTAGAATTATGTTTCACAAAGCTTCTGGATTCAGTAGTAACACCAGAAGCTTTCGAAAACTCATATTGTAGGTTGTTAAGGGGTCACATTATGCACTGTGAACCTCAGGTCTATGGTACCCCGTCAGAAATTTTTTGCAACTGCACTACAGCTTGCCCTCCAACCTCAAGGAGCTCCAGTATCTGAGAGATTTTTCAAAGGGGCTAGATCCGCCTTTATCCTATAATTTTCTCTTATAAAAGACAGGGTCGCAATAGCTGTGACTAAGTGAAGAGTAGTTTCCTTCTCCTCCACAGAGAATGTACATTCGTCAGTTTATGTTGCCAATACCCATCATATGTTTCCCAGGGCGACAAATTTCTGTAAGGCAGCCAGTGCGGAGGCGTACCTAATTCTTGCTGAGATACAAATACTTTTTGAACCCGGCAATTTCAATGTTCAGGAGAAACTCCTTGGAATCCATATCAGCTTTGAGTCGACGACTTAGGAGTTCAGTGATTTATATCACACCCTTGATATTTTCTTTCCAGTTTTCTGTGTATGCATCTTTCTATTGTGAGAATTTCTACCTAGAAAACACTCGAGTAGGAGATTAACGATAGTGCAGACTTGGTTCTTGAGCTGTTTACTCCAGCGTCGGTACCGTCGGTAGATTCAGAATTGACGGTATTTACTTCAAAGTTTTGGGTAGTGTATTTACTTATCACTGTCGCTCCTATATGAGCGTCTTTTAAGCGGAAATCTTAGCTATGGAAAGATGGCTAGATTTAGAACTGGAGAGAAACTATCAGAAGTGCAATATAGCCATACACTCAGATAGTCGAGCTGCCATTAAAGCACTGAGCTGCTACATCATCGACTCAAAGATGATCTGAGAGTACCAGAACAAACTCAATGAGGTAGGCCATTCGGGAATCAAAGGAAACGAAAAAGCCAATACACTCACCAAAGAAGGAGCACGAATGTCACTCATTGGTCCAGAACCCTTCTGTGGTATAGGTAAATGTACCGATAAGAGGGAGTTTTTGGAAAAGGAGAAAGCCGAGAGGTAAAAACTCTGGCGGATTCTCCCAGGGATAGATCATTCCACTAAGTTCTTTCGGAACTTTGAGACAGCAGATCCAAAAGATATATAGATCTTGGTAAGAAACAATTATACCTCCTCACTGGCTTTCTTACAGGACACTCTCGCCTCAGGAAGCACTGTTGAGGATAGGATTATCGAACACTGACGAGTGTAGTTCTGTGGGGAGAAGGAAGAAACCCCCATACACCTAGTCACGGAATGCTTTGGTATTGCGAGCCTAAGGACAGAATGCCTGGGGCGAGAAACTTTAAAAGTGAGGAACTAGCCTCGTTGAAGCCTTCACAGATAATGGATTTCATCAGATCTCTGGAACTGGAAGGCGAGCTGTGAAAGGTGTGGTCAGAACAGCTCTGTAAGGAGGCAAAATGGACCTTGAGGTCGTAGTGAACTGTAACCCCTTTTCAAACTATAACTATAACTACCCATTTTTTCATCCGCCATAGCATCGAAATGAAGTTCTTTTCAATACTCACTTTTTTGATCATAACATAACTTGGTAGGTTCGCCGATCAGAGAGGTAGATACTTGGTCAGGAAGGACCAGAAGCTGTTTCATAAAATGTGAGACTGGCAATGTGTTTCCCGAAGCTGGTGGATTCAGTAGCAAAACCAGTAGCTTTTTGATACTAAACAAATCATAATACAGCATATATTATATTATCGAAATTATAAATTGGCGTTCCTATGATCAGTTCCTCAATCTTGTATTCAATTCAGAATGACTGCAATTTTTTTTCATACAACTTTATACCCGCTACAACTGAGTTTTGCATCTATTTGCTAATCGAAGTCTATCAGAAAAAAAGTTTGTTCCTTATTGTGTCTCCAATTCATGAAACTCTCGGCGTAAAAAACTCTTCAGAAAACAAATCTGAATTCTCTTATAATTCCCAGAACAAGTTAAACGTATAAAAACTTCTTCTCCGTAACATTTCGTACATCTTCTTCAGGGTAAGGACAAAAGCATTCATGTCACCATCACCGGAGTGCTTCTGATGCTTGCTCCTCTGGTGACTTATTGTCTGTTTGGCGTGGAAGTGATGAATTATGAGTGGAGTATAGCCGAGGCAGTGTTATGATTGATGACGTTGTCGACACGGTGTAAAAGAAATGCGATCTCAGCGCCTCCACTTGAGCTCTCGGATAACTAATAGTTACAACCAGGACTTGATTTCAAGAATCGATAGAGAGAACAGTTTTTGTGGATGGCAGGTCTAGAAGCGCAGAAGGACTGTTGAAGGAAATTCATGATATTTTTTGTTAACTTACACGTGAATTTCGTATTTGTGTAATTGCCTTCTTTTTCTTAGAATTTGATATTGAAGGATCCTTCATATTCGTCGTGCAAAATGGACTAATAGCTCATCAGGCTGACGATCTATAATAATCATTAGCTTGCTTCTGATCATTGATATGAAAAATTTTAAATGGAATTATTGTGCGAATAGTGAGCTGATCTGATATCGAACTTTGTATACTTGAACAATTATTGTTGATCTATAAATCTTCTTTTCATCGACGTCATGTTATATGGGGATTCAATGAGATATTTCACTTCGAATAATAAACTATCAGGGTGATCTTTTGATATCCGAAGTGGAAAACAAAAAAGGAAACCATACACACAATAACGCATTGAACTTGTTGAATTTCACCATTAAAATGATGAAAATTATGCAGTTATTTTCGCGAAACTAAAGCAATTTTGGTTTTTTGTGAAGCATTTTTGGGTCGGCAATAGTGAAATGCATGAAGAGCTTTGAAATATTGGGACAAATTAAAGAAGCAAGAACAAAATATATGGTTTCATTTTACTACTGTGGCTCTCAGTGCTGACTCAGAGCCAAGTCCTCGTCGATCTTTGGAATTCCAGGATGAATAATTCATCGTATGTTGGATGGAGGCTTAGACGTTAAGGCTTCAAATTTCATAAAAATCCAAGCTCGTAGACCACTTGGAATGCTGTATCGTTGCTTATTATAGCTTGGAAATCTATCAATCAATCATCAAGATGATCCAAAATTTCACCAATTTCTAAGTATACGTTAATATGCAGAATAAATAATGTCCACAAAAACCGTAATTTAGGGACTCAAGAAATCTTTCCAAAGAATGTGGTGAACATGCTGGAGACCCTAACACTTTGATGTGTAGCTGCCCAACATTGATGATGGACTGAATTCTATGGTTGGGTCCTAATAAAATGAAATTCAGCACTGAATGATTTTTTCTAATGATAATAACTTGACGTCTTTATCATTGAATCTGTAGCTGTAACCCATAGACTTATGTCTATGCTGTAACCATAGTATTTAGTTTCATGGTCACTGAGTTTTTATGTTGCACATTATCATGATAACGAAAAGTTTGACGTGTCAAGTGTTACCTTGTACCATAGACCTAATAAGAATGGACACCGCATGAGAAAGAGAGGTCACTTGGTTGAATGTGATGGAGCTATTGTGGGCAATGTCATACTTGTTCTATGGGCAATGTCAGTTGAATTATATTCAACGCATACACTCCTTGTGGGCACAGCAATGTCTGTGGTCACATAAATATTTGTTTACATCTTCCATATGATTTTGACAAGTTGCGCACAAACTTTCTTCATCTCTTTTCTTTTCGGTAAGATTGCATATGTCTTTCTCTCTCTTATGTATCCAAGTCGTCGATCTTCTGTTAGGTCACGTGATTCTGCATCCATAGTAATTATAGATCTATGCCTTGTACGCTTCGCTGTCAATTCATTCTTGTATCAAACTTACTTCGTGCGTATATTTCCATTATATCCATGGGTTTAATGAGAAAAGGACGCAAAAAAAGTCTGAAATCGACGAAGGGAATATATAAGCTGAAAGAAATCAAACCGTTTACTGGAATTTTCAGATTACCTAAGTATATTAAAACCTCTGAAAATGGTTCACTACAAGTTTCAGCTACCAAAGATATGTCACCTGTTACAACTGAAGAAATAGTAGCTCAGGAAACTCAAGATAAAACTTCGAATATGTCAGAGATACGATAGACCTGTATGTGTTATTCTATTTTTAGTTAAATTATTCACTGAGTTATGATCAGACTTTGTGCTGAAACATGTTCATTAAAAAAAACCCATTACTGTTATTATGAAAAATGAAACATTTCGATAGATGTTGCAAACAAAGAAATTATTTCTCTAAATATGCATGAAATCCTTTCTTTCAGCAGAGCAGAATTGGATGAGAATATCTTAGTTAGCCATAAATTTCTTGGTCATTTTATTAAAGATCATGAAAGATTTGTCTTTTTTCATACTCCTACAATGAGAACACGAACAGAGAAAAGGTGGTGTTTTAAAATATGGAGAACTTCATTGTTTTCATTTGTAGAACATAAGAAATTACAGATAAGTCAGCCAGCAGACTTTATGAGATCTTTTTAAATTTTGAACAATCAAATCATTCGAAGAAATGAATACTCGATAATATTTTTTGGTTAGTTGAAATGAGCTTTGGAATGAGTGAGTAAATATACTCGTAATTCCGAACCAAATGAATCCGAGTCTGATTTTTAAAGAAAATAAGCTAGATATTTAAATTATCGCAGAATATTGGTCTCTGCAGCTCCAGTTCGGAATTTTGTGAGTATTTTTAGTTTGTTCTTGTCAAACTCGAGCAGGATTCTGGATTTTCCAGTATTAAAATTCTTGAGATTTTTTGGAGTACTCCAAACCTAGAAGAATCTTTCTTTCCTTTCTCATTCCTCCCTCTTCGAGAATTCTTTTTTATAGTATAGATGTTTTTTTCTATACCACAACAAGGCTCTTCCAGGCGAGATTCTCAGCCTTCTTGTTTTTCCTGATATACTCGTAACAGTCGTAACTTATTCTAGCACACGTCTTTTCATAAACGAGACAGTGGCGATTTTGGATGAATTTCAAACTCGTTAAAGATCATCTCTTACCTTTGCTACCTGTATTATAAAAATGGTCGCTTTTTAATTAGCAACCAAAATGTCTATCATTACTTCATGAGATGTGGAACTAAATCGGGTATTGCTGACAAAATTGTACAAGATATTTCACGGAAATCATATAACTAGGGGGAGGGGGTTCAAAATTCCAGTGCTTAGGATGGATGACTTTCGATTTCTTTCAATAAGTTTTTCTTTCTGTTGAATGAATAAGAAAGAACTTAGATTAGAGGGAAACTAGAGCAGTAAACATATTATTCGAAGAAACCTAGAAACCCCTGGAAAAATATACAAAAATCGCCGCAACAACAAGCAGGCAACAAAGCCCCCGCAAACACTCTACATTGTAAAACTTTCCTGTTATGTATGCATTCAGAATTTGTAGGGCTCTCAATCTCTCGCTTTATATGCGAAATTCAAATATGGCGCTATATACCGTCGTCCTATACACGCCTGAGAAGTTCCCGGCAAACTTATGTCGCATAATCGACCGAGTTGTCTTCGAAAGTTGTGCCTGTTTTTCCCGGGTTGTTTGTTTATGTCTTTCTTGTTTTAGCGCCAGTTCTTGACGGAATCTATTCAGTCGAGGGCTTTGTTGAATATATCTCATTTTCTTCAAGGCGGACCCACCCTTCGGATCGGTATTATTCAGAGCGGGGTTTTGCGAAAATTGGTTTTGTTGGCACCCGAGTTATGTTCGTTCTTCTCCAAGTTATATCTGTTGGAGGCGACGAATGAAGCGAAAATCTGCGGGAAACTATGAGAAAACTATTGTTCCGATTTGAATTCGAAATTGATATATTTTCGTGATTTGTATGCTTTTCTTAAATAAACGTTTTGGCTTTATTTTGGAATTTTCCATGGAAATTTTACGATTTTTTTCATTTGTAATGAATTTCTATTTTAGTACAGAGTTTGGTTGAAATTTTGTTTATTGCCGTACATTAGTACATATATTAATATCTGTTGAATTTGATTAAGTGAATTCGAAAATGAGAATGAAAATACATGTCTGATTCAAAATCGCAATCGATATACACTGATTCAGAAATCGAGGTGAAAGATTAAGGTACATAATATAGAGACTGATGTCCTTTAAAACGCAAAAGATGTCTTTTGCCTGTAGGCTTCATTTCGGAGTTGGTGGAAACAGAAGTTTCATAATTGGATCAATCATTTCAATAAATTTAATGAAAGAAGATAACAAAATGAAATTTTTCACTAATTCAAAAGTTGCATCACAACAACCAGTGAGGTGGTTTCCGTCTATTCATCTTCTGCTGTCCTCCCGACGAGCTGTCACAGCCTTGAAGCCGCAAAAACCGTATCTGCTTTCTTCGTAGGAAAAATTCAGGCTTAACAAGGAAAGCAGAATTAAAGATGGGCTTTTGAACAAGTAACAAAATTGGATTATGACAATAGCTGATCAAATAACACACTTATTTCTAGGCTTACAGCAATAGAGTTGTTTTCGAAAGTTGTGCCTGTTTTTCCCAAGTTGTTTGTTCATGTCATTTCTGGTTTTAGTGCCAGTTCTTGTAGGAATCTATTTTGCCACGGGCTTTGTTGAATATAGGTATCTCATTTTCTTCAAGGCGGACCCACCCTTCGGATCGGTATTATTCAGAGCGGGGTTTTGTGAAAATTGGTTTTGTTGGCACCAGAGTTATGTTCGTTCTTCTCGAAGTTATATCTGTTGAAGGCGGGACGGATGAATCGGAAAATCGGCGGGAAACTATGAGAAAACTATTGTTCCGATTTGAATTCGAAATTGATATATTTTCGTTATTTGTCTGCTTTTCTTTAAATAAACGTTTTGGCTTTATTTTGGAATTTTCCATGGAAATTTTACGATTTTTTTATCTGTAATGAATTTCTATTTTAGTTCAGAGTTTGGTTGAAATTTTGTTTATTGCCGTACATTAGTACATATTATATTAATATCTGTTGAATTTGATGAAGTGAATTCGAAAATGAGAGTGATAATACATTTCTGATTCAAAATCGCAATCGATATACATTGATTCAGAAATCGAGGTGGAAGATTGAGGTACATATAGAGAATGATGTCCTTTAAAAACGCAAAAGATGTCTTTTGCCTGTAGGCTTCATTTCGGAGTTGGTGGAAACAGAAGTTGCATAATTGGATCAATTCATTTCAATAAATTTAATGAAAGAAGATAACAAAATGAAATTTATTCACTAATTCAAAAGTTGCATCACAACAACCGGTGAGATGGTTTCCGTCTATTAGGGTATCTTCTGCTGTCCTCCCGACGAGCTGTCACAGCCTTGAAGCCGCAAAAACCGTATCTGCTTTCTTCGTAGGAAAAATTCAGGCTTAACAAGGAAAGCAGAATTAAAAATGCGGCTTTTGAACAAGTAACAAAATTGGATTATGACAATAGCTGATCAAATAACACACTTATTTCTAGGCTTACAGCAATAGAGTTGTTTTCGAAAGTTGTGCCTGTTTTTCCCAGTTGTTTGTTCATGTCATTTCTGGTTTTAGTGCCAGTTCTTGTAGGAATCTATTTTGCCACGGGCTTTGTTGAATATAGGTATCTCTTTTCTTCAAGGCGGACCCACCCTTCGATCGGTATTATTCAGAGCGGGGTTTTGTGAAAATTGGTTTGTTGGCACCGAGTTATATTCGTTCTTCTCGAAGTTATATCTGTTGGAGGCGGGACGATGAATCGGAAAATCGGCGGGAAACTATGAGAAAACTATTGTTCCGATTTGAATTCGAATTGATATATTTTCGTTATTTGTCTGCTTTCTTTAAATAAACGTTTTGGCTTTATTTTGGAATTTGCCATGAAAATTACTATTTTCCTTTTATCTGGAAAATCGGCAGGGGACTATGAGAAAACTATTGTTCCGATATGAATTCGAAATTGATATATTTTAGTGATTTGTCTGCTTTCTTTGAATAAACGTTTTGGCTTCATTTTGGAATTTCCCATGAAAATTTTACGATTTTCTTTCATCTCGAAAATCGGCGGGAAACTATGAGAAAACTATTGTTCCGATTCGAATTCGAAATTGATATATTTTCGTGATTTGTATGCTTTTCTTTATTCAAACGTTTGGCTTTATTTTGGAATTTCCCATGAAAATTTTACGATTTTCTTTATCTGAAATTTCGATGAGTTTCTATTTTAGTTCGGATTGGTTGAAATTTTATTCATTGCCGTTCATAGGTATATTATATCTGTTGAATTTGGTGAAGTGGATTCGAAAATGAGAGTGAAACTGAGAAGAAATATATATTCTGATGTGAAATCGCAATCAATAAACATATTGATTCAAAAAGTTCAGAGTTAGTAGAAACGGAAGTTTCATAATTGGATCAATTAATTTCAATAAATTTAATTAAAGAAGGTTACAAAATGAAATTTAATCACCAGTTCGAAAGTTGCATCACAACAATCGGTGAGATGGTTTTCGTCTATAAGAGAATCTTCTGCTGTACTCCCGACGAGCTGTCAAAGCCTTGGAGCCGCAAAAACCGTATCTCCATTCTTCGTAGGAAAAATTCAGGCTTAACAAGAAAAATAGAATTAAAGATGCGGCTGTTGAACTAGTAAAAAAATGTATTATGACAATAGCTGAACAAATAACATACTTATTTCTAGGCTTACAGCAATATACTTGTTTTCGAAAGTTGTGCCTGTTTTTTCCAAGTTGATTGTTCATGCCATTTCTGTTTTAGTGCCAGTTTTGTTGTAGGAATCTATTTTGCCACGGGCTTTGTTGAATATAGGTATCTCTTTTCTTCAAGGCGGACCCACCCTTCGGATCGGTATTATTCAGAGCAGGGTTTTGTGAAAATTGGTTTTGTTGACACCCGAGTTATGTTCGTTCTTCTCGAAGTTATATCTGTTGAAGGCGGGAAGGATGAATCGGAAAATCGGCAGGAAACTATGAGAAAACTATTGTTCCGATTTGAATTCGAAATTGATATATTTTCGTGATTTGTATGCTTTTCTTTGAATAAACATTTTATCTTCATTTTGGAATGTCTCATGAAAATTTTACGATTTTCTTTATCTGGAATTTCGATTAATTTTATTTAAGTTCAGGTTTGGTTGGAATTTTGTTCATTGCCGTTCATAGGTATATTATATCTGTTGAATTTGGTGTGAGTGAATTCGAAAATAGATTTCTGATTCAAAATCGCAATCAATATACATATTGCTTCAGAAACTTCAGAATTAGTGGAAACAGAAGTTTCATAATTGAATCAATTCATTTCAATAAATGTAATTAAAGAAGGTAACAAAATGAAATTTGTTCATCAATTCAAAAGTTGCATCCCAACAACCGGTGACATGGTTTTCGTCAATTAGGGAATCTTCTGCTGTACTCCCGACGAGCTGTCAAAGCCTTGAAGCCGCAAAAAACCGATTTGGATTTTGGTAGGAAGAATTCAGGCTTAAAAGAAAACAGAATTAAAGATGCGACTTTTGAAGTAGTAAAAAAAATAGAGAATAGAAGATCCAAACCTGAATCGACTCTCACCGAGCTGATAATAGAATAAAACTCATTTCATAATAAATTGAGTATATCAGAAAATATGTTGAAAATGAGTTGTCAAAAAAAAAAATCCTGGACAAAACATTTTTAATTATTTTTAAAAAACAATTGCAAGATAATAAGAAAATTTTATGCTGGACTTAAAGTATTAAACACATATAGATGTGCAGACGTAGGGTTGTCCATAATTCACCTGGACAAACTGCCAGGTATAAACGGGTATGTCGATACTAGTTATTTTCACTTGTTATGATAATAAAAAAAATTATATCAGCATAAGCGCTGTTTTATTACAAACACGTTGATATAGGGTTGTCTGCAAAAAATTTGGTCCTAATAGGGGTTTGCGAATTTAAAAAAATTAAATTTCAACCCGTGTGAAAATGAGTGACAGAGAGATCCGAGGTTAGTATACTTTGTAATATCCTCGAAAACTATCTCTCGACATGCAAGTACAAAAAAAACATGTTTGAGGAAAGAAAGATCGGGCCGTATAATCGTTACTTAGATTATATACAGGGTGTTTCACGAATGATTGTACAGGCTTTCAGGGCAGATGCAGGACATTTTGGTGAGTCTGAGTCAGTGTTAGAAATATATGTTCTAACAATATTCGTCTAAGAGAATTGAATGAAGATACGAAAAAGGTAGGACTGAAAATGAGCATAGCAGAAACAAAATAACGAGCCTTGGGACCAAACAAATCTATATTGTGAAATCACCGAGACAGATAATATTACTAGATATCTACTGATGAAACCTTCCAAATGACATATTATGCTAAATATGTCTACAGAATCGTCGTCTTCTGGATTTCATTCAACAACTCGCTTGTTTCACAGATGTAATGAAATTGAAAGAACTTGTAGATTATTGTCGAAGAATTAACATAATTATATGGCAAAAATGTTCAAGAAAACAACTTGTTTTCGCGTGTAGAGCATAATGCTCTCTTTTTGTATTTTTTCTGGTAAGTTTAATTTTGCGGTTATATCATGCAGAAAATAGCACTTAATTCCTACTATTCTAATTTAAACAACTTTTCCTCAAACTCTAACTGAAATTTGCATTTTCCAACATTTCCCCAAAGCCTCCAACCACCCTTCCTCAGCTAATCTTCCATCTCATCACTTTTCCAGCAGGATTACCCAAATAAAACCCGATCCAAATCCGCGATATCGAGGGGTGCTCGTTTCTTCCTCAGCGAAATAATTAATACACTCTTTCTAACCTTTTAATCATAATTGGATAACTATTAAACAAGCTGCCGAATATCTGATTCGCAGCCGCGCCATCTCTGGAACTGCTCCAAACTTATAATGTCTTGTTAATTAAGTTTGGCACTCTTGCTTGGTGATCGCGATGTGGAAGGGTGGGGTTAATCCCAGATTTTGCTGGCATATTTGTCCTTCGGAAGTTCTGGTTGTCGCAGGGGGAGGGAGGAGAGGCAAAAATTTGGAGGGGGAATATTGTTGGAGGTGGTGATTCAAAAATAAAGGGTTTTCCAATAAGAGGTGTTATTTTGATATTCGAAGAAAAATGCCATTTATCAATATAAATGATCGGATGTTTATTTCATTATAAAGAAGAAGATATGCTATGTTAATAGTGGAAAATAACATCAGGCAAATGACCACCACGACCACGCTTACATGACCATATTGTCCATAACCAAATCACAAAGTGGCTGCCCTATATCCTCGATAGCCTCACGAATTCCATATTTCAGGTCTTGAATCGACGCTGGGCTATTGGCAGAGACCTTATCTTTCACGTGACCCCAAACGACAAAGTCGGAAGGTCTTAAATCACAAGATCTCGGTGGCCAATTGTGATTACCTCTTCGAGATATAACACGGTCTGGAAACTTTTCCCGTAAAAAATCAACACAAAACATAACATACTGACCCAAAACCTTTTTGTGGTATTTGCAAATACCACAGAAAGACATTTTGGAGAAGGAAGAAACTAAAAGTAAAGTACACTGGAGAAATTGTGCGGTTATAGATCATTCCATTGAATTGGATAAAACTTTGAAACATCTTGCAATAAGAAGTCCAGTCATCGGTCATCAAGGCAGAGAGATCTTGGAACCCTTCTCAATTGTTCAGGACGGAGGTTGATGAAACTCTGAAAGTGGTAGGCAGGCTATAGCGAATACTTCAATCAGCTGAAATGAAAGAGAGCACAATGAAACTTAAAACCTCAAGTGCAAGACACCTCTCTCAAATTTTATCCAAGTAACTGATAAATTCGATACAATACTCAGACGAATTTTTTCAGGAAAGAATCGTTTTTGGTCTATTTTCAATGTTGAATCTCTGCATTCAAAAATGTTATTTTCGATATTGTCCCTTCTATTTCTTGAACACAAGCACCCCTTACTATAAGAATTCAAACAGCATTGTACAGGGTGGCCAGAATTAGTGGTTTCTGAACTACAACTTTTCAATTCCAAGAGATAAAGATTATTTCAAGTTTATAGCACAAACAGAAACGATTATAATAACCAAATTTCAAATTGGCATATGTAAATTTTGGCTTTTTTTTTGGCTCGAAAAAAACAGACGATAGAGCAATGCAGTTTGCGGCATAATGTGTTTCTCGAAAAAAGATGACCGCATTGCTCTATCGTCTGGGCACATAGCGGTCATCTTTTTTCGAGAAACTCATTATGCCACAAACCGCATTGCTATATGGTCTTTTGTTTTCGATTTATAAGCCAATATTTACATTTGCGCAATTTTAAATTTGGTCATTATCTCCGTTTCTGTTTGTGCTGTGAACTTGGAACGAAAACATTATACAGACACTTCTTTGATAGGAGTCCAGTGGTTCATGTGATTTTTGCTGATGTATTTCCTTCCTGACTCATCACATAAATTTTTTTTTGTTTTATGGAAACAATTATTTATTTTACTCAAAAATAATCATCGTCTTTTCCCAGTATTATAATTATTATCTTTCTAAGCAGCCTTATATAACATATTCATTTTGACGTGCTTAAAGAGACGAAAGAAAAGTAGAAAAACCTTTATCGGACAAAACTTATCCCCTTAAAGATGATACGTGCTGAAAATATGAGAGGAGAGTAATAATTATAATACTCAATCTAGATTCACCATTAAGTGATTGAAAATTTGCATATCCATACTAATATTATAAATGCGAAAGTAACTCTGTCTGTCTGTCTGTCTGTCTATCTGTCTGTTACTCTTTCACGCCTAACGGCTGAACGGATTTTGATGAAATTTGGTATGGTGATAGATGATAACCTAGAAATGGTCATAGGCTATAATAATCACGCCATCGTTTCTTAGGTGGTAGGCAGTAGGCAGATAACTAAATTGAGTTAGTGATTTTTAGTCGTTTTTTGTTGGGACTTTTGCTCTTTCACGTCTAAACGGCTGAACAGATTTTGATGAAATTTAGTAAGGTAATAGATGGTTACCTAAAAACGGATATAAGATCAAAATGATCACGTCATCGTACTTAGGGGGTTGGAATTAGGCAGAAAACTGAATTGATTAGTGATTTTTTTATGGTTTTTGCTGGGAGTTTTGCTCTATCATGCCTAAACGGCTGAACGGATTTTGATGAAATTTAGTTAGGTGATAGATGATAACCTAGAAATGGTCATAGGCTATAAATAATCACGCCATCGTTTTTAGGGGGTAGGCAGTAGGCAGATAACTAAATTGAGTTAGTTTTTTAGTCGTTTTTTGTTGGACTTTTGCTCTTTCACGTCTAAACGGCTGAACAGATTTTGATGAAATTTAGTAAGGTAATAGATGGTTACCTAAAAACGGATATAAGATCAAAATGATCACGTCATCGTACTTAGGGGGTAGGAAGTAGGCAGAACACTGAATTGAGTTAGTGATTTTTTTATGGTTTTTGCTGGGAGTTTTGCTCTATCATGCCTAAACGGCTGAACGCATTTTGATGAATTTAGTTAGGTGATAGATAGTAACCTAGAAAAGGATATGGGCTATTAATATTCATGCTATCGTACTTAAGGCGTAGGCAGTAGGCAGAAAACTAATTGAGTTAGTGATTTTTAATCGTTTGTTTTAAAAGTTTAGGTACCTCATTCACGCCTTAACGTCTGAACGGATTTCTATAAGACTTGGTTAATATATATAGGATCCTAGGCACGGACACAGGCTACTTTTCACGGCGGGAAAATACCTCATTCCCGCGGAAATCTAGCGTGATCGTGTCAAGAAGCGCATGACACCATAGCTACTGAAATGATTTTGATGTTTTTTTTTTACTGAGTGTTACTAAGACTTCAAGTTAGTATTTGATCACTTTTCTAACTTAGAGGGTCGGTAGGCGCCATAATTGAGAGAATTTATGATAAAAATTTTGATGCAACTGTCTTTATTTAACAGTTTTACTTGGATCGAAACTTAGCGACATTCCATCACACTACTTAACTTATAGGGTAGGAAGGTACCAAAATTCAGACTATTCAGACGTATGATTTAAGTGAATATTTCCGAAGATATTACCGTGCGAAGCCGGGGCGGGTCGCTAGTATTCCAATAATCCTGGTAGTATCATCTCTCCTCATTCAGCCTAATCAATAAAATCAATACATACATTGAAAAAATTTCTTCTGTCTCCTTTCTCGAATATCCTCAGATAATGCAAGAATGCAGGGAATATTTCATCCCTTTATGTAAATGAGGAAAATTCAAATTAACTCATCCGGAGTGTCTCCAAATTAATTTTATACATGTGTACATCCAGATAACAGTTGTTGGTGCAGTGTAAAGTAATAGACACCCCGCCAAATGCACGCCATGAGGGGTGAAAAACCCCCCATGAGACCTCTCTGAGTGTTTTAGGCGATAGTTTGTCCCAGGGGCACTTCTCCGCACAAGGGCTAATCCGTTTTTCCAATATACACGTCATTTGGACGTAACACCCTGAGATTATCTACCGGGTCTGCTCTGCGTATGAATAATGGTGTGGGCCTTACGACTATAACATTCATTGTTTGGATCTGGGGAAGAAATGCATAGCGATAGCTTTGATTGATTTCCTGCGTTATGGAGGAATTGGTCAGGGGAAAATTCTGTACGAAAATTGACGATGTGGAAATGAGAAGTACTTATTTTTTTGTTGAGCAATAATACAGTGTCTTTTTAAATGATTGTAGCAGGCAGTTGGCTTTGGATTACTTTGCCGCTACAGAATACTAGTCTCTATCTAACCAATCCGATCATAGAATGATCACAAATTCTGTGGTTTGTATAGGAAGCGGCAAAATGAGATAATGCAAAACCAACTGAGCTGTTACAATTATTATAGAGACATATACAGATTTAACCAAAATCATTGTCCTTTGAAGAAGATAAAATTACTGAGAGCCTGACGTGAAGTTGGAATATTTAGAGCTCTTGTTCATATTCATATCAATTCGAATTAGAATATCCTAGGAGCTATTGGCATCATTATGTTCAATCAATCGTTGTATTTGAAAATGTTTATCATTTTTGACAGTTCTCAGAAAACCATTCTTCGAAAACTTAAATAAGTTGTAAAACAATACATTTGTTTCCTCTCTCGATCTAGATTTTGTTTTGAGATCAATAGACGGTTGACTCATGGATTTTCGGTTATTGACATGAATTCTCTCAATTTTCTTCTTTTCAGTTTTTCTTCTCTTCTAAAGTATGTAGAACAAGCTATGATTTATCAGTATCTCTTTGCTGAGTAAATTCTTTATGTTCTTTGTTTAGAACATGATATTTAGTTTTTCCAGGGCCGTATCTAGGTACAACTGCGCCTGTGGCAAGATTTCTCTTCAGCGCCCCCAAATTAGCGTAGATTTTTTTCATCCCTTATATATCCTATGGATTTTTCCTATTTGAAGTTATTATCAATATTGTAGAATACAAATTCTCTACAAATTCGATAAGGTGAACCGTTTTCGAGATAGAGGGCGGAGAGCATCACTTCAGGTCAACCGGCGCCTCCGGTCGAAAACACGCAACATACAGTTGATGAACTATAGATAAATCAATTATTATGAATATTTGTCAATTTTAAACTATTTTATTATATTTCATAATTTTTTCCTACCTATCCACTTTTAATTCAGTATCAATTTATTTAACAACACTTACCTGCCCATGTAATTGCAGAATTGTTAATGAAAATATAAGAATTATGTTTGAATTTTAACCTAATTAAAAGTATTAACTTGTAACATGAGAAAAAACACATAAATTATAAATTAATTTTCTTGTTAAAAAATATCTTCTGGCTGCTGGTAAATTTCAAACTGGTCTTCATTATCGTCTTGAACGACATTTGTCTCAAGTTCTTCCATGATTTCGGGTCAAAGGTTCTATCTTCGTCAATGTCGCTCTGATATGGTAGGGCATTGAGACAAGCTTGCCCATTACATTGTCCAAAGCTAAAGAGCATTGCAAGTCCGCTTTCCTGCATCCGCATCGCGAACCACAACCACTCTTGCAGTTGCAGAAAATTGTATTTAGCAAATCTTCTTGAGTAGATGGTAAAATTGTCATATAAGGTTTGAGTTCCACTCTCTAATATTCTTTGGGCCCAACAAATTTCTTCCTCAAATGCTGCAGCTTATTCATCCAAATTTGTCAGTTTCTCAAAAAAATTAAAAAATGATTTGTTCCCTTTTTGTCATTAACAATTCTGTAATTAAATGGGCAGATAAGTGTTGTTAAATAAATTGATACTGGATAAAAGGTGGATAGGTTAGTAAAAAAAAATATATATAAATAGTTATAAAATTGACAATATTCAAAATGCTCACGGCACGCGGTTGTCGACCGGAGGCGCAGGTTGACCTGAAGTGATCTGTGACCGCGCGCTCTCCGCCCTCTATCTAAAAAACGGTCCACCTGATCGAAATTTTTTTCAAACAAAATTTGTGGATAATTTTATATTCTAAAATATTGATAATAACTAAAAATAGAAAAAATCCATAGGTAATGAGATATTTACACAAAAAAGCGCAAAAAAAAACCGATTTTTGTGACCTTCGCGACCTCAAAATTTAATAGTTGCTCGCGCCCTACCCTATCTATATAGGGTTTGAGACAACTTTTAGGGTGTCAATATAAAAGTATTTACAGATTTACAGCTTAGTATCTCGAATTCCGAGGTAAATTCCTAATTTGACCGGACTATACGGTGGGAATCTAGACGAGCCCTTTTCGGCTTGCCAGCGGACGCATCTATGTAACACGAGGTTTGGTTTTCACATCCTACCTGGCGGGTCGCGACATCACTCCTTATGCGGCCCATACACAAGCTACTTTTCGGCGTTCTGGCAGCTAGCGTCGCCGCAAGCGACCAAACGCCCAAAAGTAACCCGAAAAACGCCTGTGTATGTCTATCCGCTGCCACGCTGCGAGTCGCCGAGCTGGACGCAGCGCCGGACGCCAAGATCAAACGTGTTTGATTTTAGCGTCAAGATAGCCGGCGAAACGCATGAAAAACGCTTGTGTGTGTGTGAGAGCGTCTAGAATGGCAGAAAATCATGCAAGAATTGCACATTCAGAAGAATTGATTACAAATTTTATAGAACTATTTGAAAAGAATAAGTATTGGTGGGTGATTAAGAGCAAAGAATATTCGAACAGAACACTAAAGAATAAGCCGACGAAGAATTGTTAGCTTTATGTAAACAATAAAACGATGAATGCGATATCGATTTCGTAAAGAAAAAATTAAAAGCATCCGAGACTCATTCCGTAAAGAATACAAAAAGTTACGAGCTACGGAAAAGTCAGGTGCAAGTACGGATGACATTTTAAACCTTTATCGTCAGGGATCGATGAGCTACTGAGACGCTTGTGTGTGGTGAAAATTGCACGAGCGTCTAGGACGCTCGCAAAACGCTAGCTGCCAAAACGCCGAGAAAGTAGCTTGTGTATGGGCCGCATTACGCAAAAAATATTTTTGGCGTATACATGAAAACCGTAACATGTTACCATGTTACCCCAAAATTGGTTGGCGCTTCTATATATTATTCTTTGAATTTTTGGCACTCAAAATTTTTTTTCATTCGATATTTTTTGGCGCCCCAGCGGACCTTGCGCCTGTGGCGGGGGCCACTTGGCCACACCTAGATACGGCCCTGAGTTTTTTCTTATATATGCTTCATAACTCTCACAACGTATTTCTAATATGCAAATTTGGTGGGTTCATTTTGATTATCTGGTTTTATTTCAGTTAGATTGAATACTAGAACTTCAAAACCTTAAATTTTCAAGTTAAATTCATTTGAAAAATTTGTTTAATGCTTCAATTGAGCCCGCAAAAATTCTGACATCATTCGGTGGAACGAAAATGAAGAACAGTGCAAAAGAAGTGAAAAGAAAATATCATTCAGTACGGGGATTTGTTCAATTTGATGTATTATTCATTTTTATTGAATTATCACGAATATTAGTTATATTGGTTGAATGGTGAGTATCAAATTGTGAAATGATATATTTTCATTAATCGAAATAACATTATCGACCTCCAGGATTATTATCCTATTAAATACCTTTTTATTTGATAGCAAAAAATATCTTTTGTAGAAGTAGAAAATGAATTTTTTATTCCATATCTCCTATTTCATACAAAGTAAAAGAAGAGTTTTATGCCCTCACTAATTCTCTTTCCTGAAAAGGAAGCAAAAAACAGGACAGAGAAAACATATCACAGGTTCAAAAAATACAATATATCTTCTGTTTTGAGCACCTGCTATAGTTCTTTTCACATGTCTGTAATGTCGAATGTTGAGCCGTAAGTGGTCCTCAACGATTGATTAAGATTCTGAGGTCATAAGTAATTCTGCTAGGCCGTAAATACTGTAAAGCTGTATGGAAGTACATCAGTCAATTCGAATAATCTGTCAGTTGAGTTGTTTTGTATCATTTCAAGCATGAATTTCTAGGTGGTCACTACGCTTTGTAAAGAATTATTGAACCCCCCCTCACCCAAATAATCAAACAGTATCTCCGAATTGATTCTACTATAGTAAGATATATACCAACTTTTATAGTTCTTTGTCAAGGATATCTCTGAATTGATATAGTCTGTAGGTATACTAATTTTCTCATTCTCTTATTGATGAAGTTGCAATGAAGATTCCAGCGGAGATGTCTGTCTTAGAGCCTCCGCACACGGTCGATTGGCACTCGAAGCGGATCCGTTTCGAAGTCGAAGCGGAATGAACGTCACATACGAACTATGCGATGCAATCGGTGGTTAACCGTATACGGGGCGATTTTTATCTGTCTCAGTTCGCGTATGTCAAGTGATGAAGAGGACGCCGTTATTTTTCATATGTACCGGTCGGATGAAAAAAAGGAAACGAAGATTATGGATACATCCGTACATAGAGCGGAATTTTCATTGTCGGTTGTTTGTTGCTGCAAATAATAGGGCTTTTTTTTGGTTGCTCCACTACCACTCAGCTTGGGCTTGAGGTTCTTCACAAACGTACTCCTTAAATTCCTCCATTTTTCTTTGCATTCACCCGCTGTAACAAAAAATAGTACTGCTATGAAATTAACTATTAATAATTCACAAATAACAATTTTCGGTTGGTCGCTTTTTCTGTACAATCTTTTCTTGAATATTCTCGGAGATTATAATCGTACAGCTCTGGATGCCTTTCCACTTCTCCAACGAACTTTATATTGAATAACTATGAGAAAAATAATTCAATCAATGGAGCAATTCCATTGTTTAAAATTAAATCTAAGTAAACTTACCTCCATATTGCACGCGAAACTCTCGTCACACTCGACGTTCTCGTTCTCAGCAGCTCGCAGGGTTCGACTGACGCTCGAAACGCAATCGACTCGCTTGCCTATCGACCGCAAATCGTCCCGTTGGTGGACCTACGTTACATTACCTACGAAGTGGAATGGAGGGAGAAACGTTTCGACTTCGAGACGCATTCACATCGAGTGCCAAACGACCCGTGTGCGGAGGCTCTAAGATAATACCCAAATATTTAATACTGTCGACATTTTCTAAGGACTCGCATGTACAGCCAGAACTCGTACATTCTTCACTGTGATTAGTGTGAATTTTCAAGTTCATATTTTGGGGTATGTCGATGGCACAGATTGAGAATGCAATGCAATTGTTTTTTAGGATGTTTATAAAAAAAGGATTATAGTTGAACCAACTGTACAGATTTCTAATACCATATTCAGCCTTCCCGAATACCCACTGCCAAGTGGACCTTGAGAACGATAAAACTGCAGCGTAGGCAATTATTTTAGCCTCTTTTAAAATCGAACCAATATCGTTAATGTAGATTGAAAACAGTGTAGGTCCAAGGACTGTTCCCTGTTGGATATCCATTGAGGTTACTTTCACCTGATTATAGTGTTTTCTATTTTTACTCGTTGTGTCCTGTTGTATAAGTAATATTTGAAAAGAAGATTCACATTTCCCCTTATTCCCATATACTCATTTTTTAAAATAATTTGTCATGGGGAACAGTATCGGAAGCCTTAGTTAAGTCGATAAATACTGATAAGATCTCTTTGTTTTCATTGAAACACGTATTGCTTTCATTTGTTAGATTGAATAATATGACGTCTTCTGTGCTTAAATTTGATCTAAACCCATACTGATTTTGGAAGATAAAATAAGTTTTTTTGAGAAAAATCATAACCCGTTTTTTTCAAGCATTTTCCGAATAATTTATAATATAATAATATAACAATATGTTTATACATAGTACTGTCCTAAATAAGTTTAAATAGCGAAGTGCTTCATATCATTCAATTTGAATACATAACCCAACTTGCATTTTCCCCTCACCGTGCCTACAAATATTCCGCAGAAAACTTGTGAAACTTCCTCAACGTATGTGGCCCATTTCTAATCATACATGGAATCACAATAAAAGAAACAGTGTTTTGATCCGATTCCATATGAAAGAACACGAATTCAACAATCGCCTCGTATCAAAACATGTATTCGCAAAAAGTTAACACGTCGTTGCACAATAAAGGACAACGGTTGACTTTCAGGACGACGACAGATGCTCTAAATAAGAATACTGAGTAGCTCAGTCTGATTGACATATTTTCCCAGAGGCAGTAGCTGTCGTATCGTGGGATGCGACCCCAAAGATCAGAATCAGGGTAGGATTGAGGAAAATAATATACAGTGTGGAACAGCCAAATGGAATAAATTCGATTACGAAGAAATGAGAGCGTAGCGTGTTGGTGAAACCGCTTGGACTCGTCGATTTGAATTTTTAGATGCGCATTTTTTTCAGAAAAAATAATTAATAGGGTGTGTCATGTGACAGTGGCCGTTACCAACTTTATTATTTTGAATACAACCCCCTGTATATTATAAGTTTTTTGGATTCTTCATAAAATTCCAGACATAATTTATGTACAATGTCCCATATTCATCTTCAACTGTTTCGGAAATATTAAGCGTTTTCAGATGTATTACAAAAATTAACATTAAAAAAGAAAATAATTTTTTTCACAAATAATGTAAAAAACAAAAAGACATTAATTTCAATGGAGGAGATGTATTGAGTGTAATGTAGCGAATTTTTGCAATGAAATAATTTTCTTTTTTCAGTGTCATTTTTCGTAATATATCTGAAAACAATTAATACTTTCGAAACAGTTGAAGATAGGTATGGGACATTGTACATTATGTCTAGAATTTTCTGACGAATCCAACAAACTAATAATATACAAAGGGTTGTATCTAAAATAAGAACGTTGGTATCGACCACAGCCACATTACGCACCCTATTTAAATATTTTTTCTGAAAGAAATGCGCATGTAAAGATACAAATCCAGTTGTTCAAAGCGTTTTTCCCAATACGCTGTCATTTAATCGTTATCGAATTTATTCCATTTGGTTGTTCCACACTGTATGTGCGAAGATAGAAGTTGATGCAAGTGTGAAAAATTGTCACTTGAACAGCCTGAAATACATTGATAGAAAAATGATTTTGAGGCCACGACATAAATTATCCATAGAAAAAGACTGTCATGAATAGCTAATTCAAATGTTTTGGATATTTTTAATTCATATTCTTTACTTCTCCAGATTCCGTCAATTTGCAATAAGATTTTATCTAGTAACTTAAAAATTCGCTATACCTACTGATGAAAACATCTTCATTGAACTGCAATTCAGATAATTATGATAAAAAAGTGACAATATAACGAACAACTAGCTCAGAGTTCACTAGGTATAAAATAAATGAGATCCTTCTCCTCAGAAGCAAAATGAATTCTTTAGAATCTTCCTTTTGTACTCTTATTATTTGTACTTCTTATTCATCTAGATCTTGATCTTGAACGATATTAATGATGTCTCTTTTTCAAAATTTTTCACTCCATACATTTTTTGGCTGTACACTTTGTTGATGCGCCATCTAATTTTTAAATCCATAATGAACTATCATGACAGTAGACTTGATATATTTATTATTATAATATAAAGAGGTCATTGATGAGGTTCACTTCATGGTGGAAAATTTATTGATATGATATTTGACAAACAAGTTGAGATAAAGTATAAAACCAATTGAATATCTTTTGAACCAAAAGGATCATATTTATGAAATTTCGCAGGTGAGTACCAGGGTTCAAAATGTACAATTTTATGGATAATATATTTCCGGTTGAACCGTCCATACTCCTTTCAATTTATATAGAACTCTATATACCCGAATACGTTTATACTTGGTTTAGTTTAAAAAGTCTGTACCTTTACACTAGAAATTATCGTAAGTTAATCAACATGTCTAGTTTTTCACATTGCCGTAAAAAAATTCAGATATACTAATTGAGGTTGTGCAAGTGAAAAATGAGTTCGATCTAGCGGCAACTGTTGCCCAAGTATCGAATTCGAATTTACTTAAATACAAATGTACAATAAAGAACGTGTTTATGTTAAACGACTAATATGCTTGCAGGAATATAGTAAAGAATTGTTAATGGATTTGAACTAATACGTGGAGGTGTTGAAATACAAATTTATGTCATGTCTGCAAAGAATGATCTCTAATTGAGTTTATTTCTACGAATGACCATTACTAATTCTGAAAAATTCATCGTTAGAAGCTTCTGCAATTTCAGAAAAACATCAGCTTTTCGCATGAAAGAGCTAAGTTATTGCCCCGATACAAAGTGCAATCTACATTTACATTTTTGAAGTATAAAAAAATGTTTTTCAATTTATTAACTTCCGTGGACAAACCCAAAATTCAAAGTCCACCCCTGTAACACTTCACCCTGATTATTAAATGTGTAGCGCCGGCCTTGTCCTATGTGTCAATCAACCAGCATACACACCGACAGCAATGAGACGGCCATTTATTGAAGTGCACTGACGCAACCGAACTATTTTGTGCATTATTATTTACCCCCGCATGTTTATAAATTAATCTGTCAATCTGCGAGCCATTGCCGACAAGGTTTGTATTCAATCCATGGGTTATCTTACCCGGTGGTGGGTTTTGTACGCACGAAAGAAAATATGAAAATATGTGTTTTTATTCAGATTGCAGATATTTGAAAAAAAGTTATCAAAATAATGAACGTATATATTAAGGTGAAAATTTAAAAGAATTTTTTTCGTGAATTTCATTTATATCCGGAGCGATAAATTGTCCAGGAGTGAATTTAAAGTCAATCAAAAAACCACATTTGATTTCGATTCGATAACCTCACGAAGAACGGAGGGAACAAAGTTTCAGAAATCTTGAATTTCTTCAGCTTTTTCTTGATAATTTTAATTTAGAGTATCGATTTCGCACGAGCAAGAACTACGCAATTATCTCAACTTTCGAAAAAAACTTGAAAGAAGCCCTGTTGTGATATCAGATTGTTTTGTGAGTTTGTACATATTGGAAAACTGATCTTTTAAAATAGAAATAGATTATGCTGGGAGCTATTGTCATCAGTTCATATTCATATATTCAAATTTTCTATTAAATCTCAAACTCACCCTAAATTTTTGTAGTATTCGTCCAGGAAGTTATCGTGAAAATCGAAATTCACGAACAGAAAAATTTCATTCATAAATGAATAATTCAAAATTTACTAAAAAATATTTCTGAACTAGATTAATAGCAATGCTCACAGACTGATACCGTAAAAATTTGGCGGAATGATCAGTGTCCATCAAAATACAACAATTTCTGATGAGCCTCAAATCGAAAGGAACCAGTTATTTGCAACTAGTTTAATAATGGTTTAATAGCCAGGTTGATGAACTAGTTTTTTGTAAGATTTTTCCTGCTACCACATTATAATTGCGTATAAATTCTTGATTGAGATACATTCTGATTCTGCACAGGACATATTATCTTTGACATAATATAAATTTCTATGTTTCAGAAGAGTTGTGAGATTACTCGTACTGAATACTGTGTGTTCGGTTGTCCATGAGAATTGGACATTAAAAGAGCATGAAATTGAACATTGGAATGGGTCATTATTGATCAATTTCGTAAAGGTCGAATACACCTTTTATTTTGAGGTCAACGGTAATACATAGTTGGTTATTAAAGACTCAAAGAAAAAAAGGTCAAGATATTTTCACGCTCCGCTCACGCGTTAATAGTGAGACCATTAGTCGTTTGATTAATAACCGAGTTGATAACAAGATTCTTCCGACCGATCTCAACATACATTGTGTATAAATTCTTGACTAAAATACATTCTTATTTTGCACATGACATAATTTTCAATTTTCCAGTAGAGTTTGACATTTCTCTTAGTGCTTCTCAATACTTTGTGTACGGTTGCCATGAGGATTGCACATTAAAATATAGAATAAATTGAGCATTTAAATGGGTCATTAATGTTCAATTTAGTACACATGAAAATCACCTTTTATTTCGATGTCGGCGAAAAATGTTATTTACTTATCTGCTATGGAGTCTATCACTCTATATATTGCTCGAAGTTTGTATTATTCCATGTGAAATCATTTCACTATACGTATATGCAGAGATATGTGATACGAACCTGATTTCCCATATTTGAGTTGCTCTTAAATCATTGCAGCTCATCTCCCTGGTAAGTTCGAAATTTAAGGACACGAGGTATGAAAATAATATATTTCCAGTATATCATAATCGAACGTGAAAATGAAAAATATCATGCAATGCAGAAGATAAATCTACTTTGAAAAAATTATAATTCCAAGACAAGATTTAGTGTCAGTTGCAGGAACGTCCATTAAAATTTAAAGGTCCATTAAACTCTTAATCCTCCATTACTACAAGGAACTAATAGAGGATTAAGGGTTTAATGGACCTTTAATTTTAATGGACGTTCCTGCAACTGAGCAATAGTCCGTCACGAAACTTCGAGCGGTTCCACTGTGTATATTAAAATTTTAGGTTATGTTGTTTTTTTTTCTTGTCAGATTGATACGCAATGTTGTCAATATAACATAGACTTCTCTGATAACTCGGAAGCTCGTCCACGAGGCCTGGTACATTCGGCAACGTTCACTATATTCATCGATATGTCAGCAAATACTGCCAATCTAAGATAAATAAACAAACGCTTACTTTGCGCTCAATAATGTGTGAATGGAGTAGAGGTTTCATTATTTCATATCTATGATAATCCACAGAAAATTTTCATCGATATGATTAATCTTCTCAAGAATAAACTTCCTCGTATTCAAACTTAATATTGAACCTCATTCTGATTTTCTAGTAATAATGATGAAAAATGCATATCTAATGAAACTTCACCCTATAATTCAATCCGAGAATCCCAAAGGATAATCCCCGTATCTACCAACTAAAAGTTGTCCAACCAAAATCGAGATCGGAATCTCAGAAAGTTAGAAATGGGAATATGAACAAAACGACTCTAACTCGCTGAATAGGAAGCTCAAACTTGCATTCATAATACCTATCGACGGAAAAGGAGTATTCTCAGCTGTCTTACAATTTGTACCACAAAAGAGGCCCGAGAAGGAAATAATTCTCTGTGGTAAAACAGGGTATAAAGTCTGCCATTGGAAATGGGAAAAGAATGACAACAAGAATGGAGAAACTACTTAGTTTGGGATCAAGTCCCTCGTGAATATGAATATCAGAAATTTTCAACAATAGGGTCCCAGAACAATAGAATTAGTTAATGGGTTCTGTTTGTCTGTTCCAAATCTTCCTGAGCTTTCACAATAATGTTTGAGTGGAAATTACTGAAAACATCATATTCTGATGATAAACTGATTATTTCAATGAATGGTTGATACAAACAAAATATCATAACATAGACTAGAATGAGTATTTAATTCTGAATTATGTTTTTTCACTATGTCAATTTCTCTGTTCATCAATCAGTAGAACATTGATGAAGATATAAGTTATCACCTCTCATAGAGCAAATTCGACACTCAAATGGAAATTGAAAGTTCTCTATGGTGAAAACCGAAAATGAATATCTATGACTCTTCTTCTGATGCGTTTTATTTTTTTGGAAACTTTTTATCAGGCTGTTTTCACATAGAATCCAATGTTTTCCGCAAATCTATTTCTAATTCTTCACATGAGGGGGTTGAAAATTGTGCATGAACAAAACTGTAATGGTCGACTCTAATTCGGTGACCAATTTCATCAGGTATCATCGTCTCAAAGTGAATCTTGAGAATTTCTGCTAGCCTGTAGAGAAGATACGAAGACCTTGCCAGAAAAGTGCCACATGACCGACTTTCCCTATTCAAAAAATTTAGAGGGTTGATGAGGATGGCACAGGGTGCAACAAAAACCCTTCAAAAATTCATAAGAATTTGGTAAAAGTGAAACAAAAATTGACATGTTTCAGGATTTTGTTGACAAATATTTTTCTTCTGAGAAAATGAATGTGTTCCATAATTTTGACGCGCACTGTATAATATGACAAAAAATTCACATTAACCCAAGAATCATGTTCACTTTTACATTATTGGAAGTAATGAATATGAATCTTTAATTTTCTTATTGTTTTTATGGAAAAAATTATGTTGGAAAGAAATTAATTATTATTTCACCCTGTTGAGGTGGAGCAAAATAGTCAAAATCAACATCACATTACTTATCTGAAATTATATTCAAATTGGGCGTATGTAAATGGTAATCCGTCCTATTATAATATTGTATGTTAAATAGTTAATTTGAATAATGTTTATGGTCGCTTTTTTGATTCTATAATGATCTTAATTAATGGTTTCAGTACCGATTTGGAATCAACTACTGTGAAACAGAAAGTTTTCTTCGTGTTACCATGCCATAAGGGATATTTTATGCTGAATTGGAATTATGTTTTATATCTAGTTTCTAATGAGTTGGTAAGTGGTGTTAATTCGATAAAAACTATCATAAATTCATATCGTTGGGAGATTGATATCTTGAAGAACACACAGGCAGTGGAAAAAATGGATAGGTATTATATAGTAAACATATTCATTAACCTTCAAAAGATAACACAGAAAATGATTATTTGATTGTGAACCTTTCTATAACGGCTCAGTCGAAGTATTTCAACGAAAAAAGGTGGAAAGGAAATTTAGAGCACTATCTGTACCGCGTGTCCTAAATTCGTTGTCTAGTGAGGGGATCTCAAAAACCCGATGAGCTAGAACAGAATGAATGGCACATTTTCGGGCTAGATTTTTGTGAAAACCGCAATCTTATAAGTCAAAGCATTTTCGGCTATTAGAGAAAAATGGAAAATGGCGTCAAATGAGAAGTTCTCATAACTTCTTTATTACTGAAGTTATTAACATGAAACTAAAACATTATGCAGGCACTTTTTCCAGCAGAATTAATTGAAGAAATCAATTTTCCTTTATTTTATTTTGTTTTAGCTCATCGGGTTCTCGAGATCCCCTCACTAGACAACGAATTCAGGACAATCGGTAGCCAGATTTCAATTTTTGAGCACTCGTTCCTATATCGTTTTGCCAAATGTCTGTAATTTTCGAATTTTGAGCCAAAAATGAACTCAAATTATAGGGTTCTACTCTCTGATGACGAATTCGTGCTCAAATTAAAATCTGTCCCTGGGGCCGTCCGGCCGGCCGTTAGTACAATAACTTTCGAAGGGATTGAGTTACTGATGGTGACAACGTTCCGTGAGTGATAAGCCCTACGAAAATTTGAACGATTGTATTCAAGCAGGGTTTTTGATTGATCAGTATCAAACTATACCAGACATTTTTTTGAACTACTTCATACCAGGAATACCTTGATATTTTGCACTGATCTCTCACTCGTGACTGACACCGACGAGAATTTTTTCGTTAGGTATTCTCCATTATGATAGGGTTATGGTCCTATAAAAGGAGCTAAGGTCTACTTTTTGGCACGAAGGCGTGATAGGGTAACCAACGCAATAATATACATTCACCTTCGAGTAAGAAAATGTGGTGGAAACCACTGGGTCTTGTATAGAATCTTAGGTTGACAAGACCTCGTGTCTCTTGTGAATCTGTAGCTTGAGTTTTCATCCTGCTCGTTTTCACACTAATAATTTCCGCACCTAATCAAATCCAGCATTCCCTCCTCTCTCATTTTAAACCTTAATAATTTTCCTCCTTTGTTTTCAAACATCCAACTTTGGCTCGAGTAAAATCCAACCAATTGTCACAGTCGAAGACGAAGGCGTCAGATGGGGCCCGCGTTGAGCGTTACCAATGAGCGCTTCCAGCGTGCTGCCGAAGAAGTTTGCCGGTATTTATAAAGTCGGAAGTTGGGTTTGCGAGCTCCTTGCGGTCCTTTATTGCTTAACCCTTTGGCTGACAGCCACCGCGCATCCGATAAAAAGGTTTTCCTTATTGGTATTAAAACAAGGGAATCAGTCAAGGCTATTCTATGGGTCAGGCGAAGTTTCCAAGCTTCAGCTACACGTGTTTGAATATGGTAGATTGGCACTGTGACTATTTTTCTGCACAATGAGATCTTCTGTGCTCTACCATACTAGAGCTATATTTCGCCCAAGAGTGTAACCTCTTTTACAAGATTGATTATTTTTCGAGGTGACTTCTTTTTATGTCGGGTGACGTTGAGGTCGCGCCACCTAGTAGAGTAAGTCTGGTTTGCTTCAATGAATTGCATTTGAATAATAGTGCTAGGTGGTTTTTGCAACCAATCTACAAAACCAACAGATATCAGAGTTTTCCTTACCGATCTTGTGCAGGTGATATCTCACAAAACAATGATCTGTGAAAAACCCACTGATCAACCTTAACTCGTTCTTGAACAACGGTTGAGCTTGGTAAGACTTTTCTTTTGTAGGTGAAATCAGTCTCTTTGCTTGTTTCTGACCAGTTGTGTCAATAGGGTAATCAGTATGAGTGATACCCAATATGAATTTAGCCATTGCATTGGTTACATAACGAAATTACACAATGTACTTTGTAATGAACTCTGATAATGAAACTGTCTCATTTCCATAGAAGTAAGGGGGTCTAAGAATCTGTTCATACCACTGGGTCGTGCATAGAATCTTATGTTGACACCCTCTCGCGTCTCCTGTGAGTCTGCAGCGTGAGTTTTCATCCAACTCGTTTTCACACTAATAATTTCCCGCACCTAATCAAAACCAGCATACCCTCCTTTCTCATTTTAAACCTTAATAATTTCCCTCCTTTGTTTTCAAACATCCAACTTTGGCTCGAGTCAAATCCGACCAATTGTCACAGTCGAAGACGAAGGCGTCAGATGGGGCCCGCGTTAAAATGAGCGTTTACCATTGCTTCCAACGTGCTGCCGAAGAAGTTTGCCGGTATTTATAAAGTCGGAAGTTGGGTTTGCGAGCTCCTTGCGGTCCTTTATTGCTCAACCCCTTGGCTGGCAGCCACCGCGCATCTGATAAAAAGATTGTCCTTATTGGTATTAAAAAAAGGGAATCAGACAAGGCTATTCGATGGGTCAGGCGAAGTTTCCAAGCGTCAGCTACACGTGTTCGATAATGGTCGATTGGCACTGTGACTACCTTTCTTCACAATGAGGCCTTCTGTGCGCTACCATACTAGAGCTATATTTCGCCCAAGAGTGTAACCTCTTTCACAAAGTTGATTATTTTTCGAGGTGACTTCCTTTTCATGTCGGGTGGCGTCGAGGTCGCGCCACCTAGTAGAGTAAATCTGGTTATCTTCAATAAATCGCATTTGAATAATATGTCATATGCTGGGTGGTTTTTGCAGGCAATCTACATAACCTACAGATATCGGAGGTTTCGTTTTCGTTACCGATCTTGTGTAGATGATATCTCACAAAACAATGACCTGTGAAAAACCCTCTGATCAGCCATAACTCATTTTTTGACAACGATAGAGCTTGTTGAGCCTCTTCTTCTGAAGGTGAAATAAGTATCTTCGCTCGTTTTTGACCCGGTATGTTAATTCAGTAATAGCGTTTCTCTCTTTGTTCTCAATCATCAATCTCCACCCTTATCAGTATGGGTGATACCCAACATGAATTTAGGCATTGCATTGGTTACATAACGAGGTCACCCAATGTTCTTTGTGATGAACTCCTATAATGAAAGTTTAGTTCATACCACTGGGTCGTGCATAGATACTTATGGTGACACCCCCTAACGTCTCTTGTGAGTCTGTAGCGTGAGTTTTCATCCAGCTCGTTTTCACAATAATAATTTCCCGTACCTAATCAAAACCTGTATACCCTCCTTTCTCATTTTGAACCTCAATAATTTCCCTCCTTTGTTTTCAAACATCCAACTTTGGCTCGAGTCAAATCCGACCAATTGTCACAGTCGAAGACGAAGACTTCCAACGTGCTGCCGAAGAAGTTTGCCGGTATTTATAAAGTCGGAAGTTGGGTTTGTGAGCCCCTTGCGGTCCTGTATTGCTCAAACCCCTGGCTGGCAGCCACCGCGCATCCGATAAAATGATTTTTCTTATTGGTATTAAAAAAGGGAATCAGATAAGGCTATTCGATGGGTCTTTGCTCTATCATACTAGAGCTATATTTGGTCCAAGAGTGTAACCTCTTCCACAAAGTGTTCTATTATGGTCGATTGACACTGTGATCTTTCTGCACAATGAGGTCTTTTATGCTCTACCATACTAGAGCTATATTTCGCCCAAGAGTGTAACCTCTTTCACAAAGTTGATTATTTTTCATGGTACTTCTTTCTTATGTCGGGATGCGTCGATGTCGCACCAACTATTAGGCCGGAGACACACTTGGCGTTTTTTTCCGATCGGATATTTTGCCGTCGACGCCGTACCAGAAGTGGCGCGGGGGATCTTATGGTGACGTACACATTCGGCGGAAAAAAGGACGATCGGATTTTTTAACGCCGTCGGTAGAAAGCAGCCGACCGCTGCCACTACATTCGTCGGTTTTTCTATCGACTTCACCAAGCAGTGCCTACGTGACCGAGTTATTGCCAGCATTTCCACGGTTGAATACAATTCCTCAGTCTAGTATTTTCCCGTTGTACGTGATTTTTCAGTAGGTTGTGCAGTTCTTCGAATGACGAAATCGACATTCCAAAATAATTGAAAATTTTTCTTCGTCGTTCTCAAATCAGGAAACAAAGTGTAAAAGGTTCCACTTCCTCTCTCCTTTGATTAATCGGATGTATCCAAATAAGTCTATTTTTCCGTTTCCTCTTCAATCGACGACGAAATAACAATAATGCGAAAAGTTGTTTTCTGTTCATTTTGAAATACGCACTCGCTGCGTGTCAGTGATCGACTGGCGGAGGAAGCGTGGTTGTGACTTGAGACGGATATTTTACCGCCCAGTGTGTAATCCAGTGTGTAAGCTCCAATTTGGTTGTACCGTTGACGGCAAGAAAACCGATCGGACTAAAACGCCAAGTGTGTCTCCGGCCTTAGAGTAAGTCTGATTTGCTTCAATAAATTGCATTTGAATAATATGTGCTATTGATATTTAGTTCATACCACTAGGTCGTGCATAGAATCTTATGTTGACAACCCCTCGCGTCTCTTGTGAGTCTGTAGCGTGAGTTTTCATCCAGCTCGTTTTCACACTAATAATTCCCGTACCTAATCAAATCCAGCATTCTCTCCTTTCTCATTTTAAACCTTAATAATTTCCTCCTTTGTTTTCAACATCCAACTTTGGCTCGAGTCAAATCCAACCAATTGTCACAGTCGAAGACGAAGGCGTCAGATGGGGCCCGCGTTAAAATGAGCGTTTACCATTGCTCCCAACGTGCTGTCGAAGAAGTTTGCGGTATTTATAAAGTCGGAAGTTGGGTTGCGAGTCCTTGCGGTCCTTTATTGCTCAACACCTTGGCTGGTACAACTGAGCATTCATAAAAGATTTTCCTTATTGGTATTAAAAAAGGGGAATCAGACAAGGCTATTCGATGAGTCAGCCGAAGTTTGCAAGCTTCAACTACACGTGTTCGATTATGGTCAATTAGCACTGTGACTATTTTTCTGCACAATGAGGTCTTCTGTGCGCTACCATACTAGAGCTATATTTCGCCCAAGAGTGTAACCTCTTTCACAAAGTTGATTATTTTTCGAGGTGACTTCTTTTTTATGTCGGGTGGCGTCGAGGTCGCGCCACCTAGTAGAGTAAGTCTGGTTTGCTTCAATAAATTGCATTTGAATAATATGTCATGTGCTAGGTGGTTTTTGCAGCCAATCTACATAACCCACAGATATCGGAGTTTTTCTTATCGATCTTGTGTAGGTGATATCTCACAAAACAATGACCTTTGAAAAACACACTGATCAGCCATAACTCATTTTTGACAACGATAGAGCTTGTTGAGCCTGTTCTTCTAAAGGTAAAATAAGTATCTCTGCTTGTTTTGACCCGGTATGTTAATTCAGTAATAGCGTTTCTCTCTTTTTTCTCAATCATCAATCTCCACCCTTATCAGTACATGAATTTAGGCATTGCATTGGTTACATAATGAGGTTACACAATGTAATTTGTGATGAACTCCTATTATGAAAGTGTATCTTTTTCACAAAAGTTTGTTGGTCTAAGGAGGTTGGCGATGTGTATGTTTAGTTCATACCACTGGGTCGTGCATAGAATCTTATGTTGACACCCCTCGCGTCTCTTGTGAGTCTGTAGCGTGAGTTTTCATCCAGCTCGTTTTCACACTAATAATTTCCCGTACCTAATCAAATCCAGCATTCCCTCCTTTCTCATTTTAAACCTTAATAATTTCCCTCCTTTGTTTTCAAACATCCAACTTTGGCTCGAGTCAAATCCGACCAATTGTCACAGTCGAAGACGAAGGCGTCAGATGGGGCCCGCGTTAAAATGAGCGTTTACCATTGCTTCCAACGTGCTGCCGAAGAAGTTTGCCGGTATTTATAAAGTCGGAAGTTGGGTTTGCGAGCTCCTTGCGGTCCTTTATTGCTCAACCCCTTGGCTGGCAGCCACCGCGCATCCGCTAATAAGATTTTCCTTATTAGTATTGAAATGGGATTCAGACAGGCCTCCCCGACTATTCGATGGCTCAGGCGTAGTTTGCAGGCTTCAGCTACACGTGTTGCACTTTCATTTACAATCCATTTCGATAAGTTTATAAAGTGGATGATGGTGGGGTCGCGAAGGGGTTGGTGGAGTCTTGGCACCGGTGGTGCAAGCTGTCACGTTTCTTAGTTCGGTTATTTTCTGGAGAATTGATACAGGGTGAAGATTGAATTCAAAAGGGGTTGAAATTGCGATAATTAAATTTTGAGGATGTTGTGCCTTATAGGTTTGAGGAACAGGTTTCGTCGTGAACCTTGTTGATGTATTTATTACAGGATTTTAAAGTCGTATGAAAAAAAAAGATATTAGTTGATGAGTTTGGTGAATTATAATTCCTGAAATACTGGGCTTTCCAACTTCAAAGTTATGTGTTGAGGACGGAAATTTTTTTAAGAGAAATTAAAAAAACTGATATAATTCCACTCGTTAGGTTCCAACATTAATGAGATCGTGTGAGGGATAGATCAAACATTCTTTCGTAAAATCACAATTTGAGAATTCCTCTAAAATGTCTGTTCAAGTTTTTCCTATACATGAGTGTTGGTGGAGTCTTGGCACCGGTGGCGCAAGATGTCACTTTTCTTAGTTCGGTTATTTTCTGGAGAATTTATACAGGGTGAAGATTGAATTCGGAAAGGGTTGAAATTGCGAAAATTGAATTTTGAGCCTCTTTGGAGAAGATGTATCACAGGAGTTTGAAGGAATGTCTCGAAAAAAGAGTATTAGTTGAAAAGTCTGATGAGATGTAGTTTCTGAATATTCAACTTTTCAAGAAAAATTCAAATCCTAACCACTATTCTCGTTTATTGGAAGTTTTACGTTGCCTTCATTAAATTGTTTGGTTTCAACATTAATCAGTTCGTATGCGGCATAGATTGAACATTCTTTCTTAATTGAAATGTAAGAATTCTTTTAGCACGTCTAAGTTTTTCTATATTTTTTCTTTTTTCGTTCAGTAGAAAAATAATTGTATGGTTATAAAGGTCTTCATCGAAGTCTTTATTTATTTGATTATTTATTCAATGAAAAGAATGCAACAAACGAAAAATCTGGAACTTGAGTAAAGAATTGGCAATATTTATTCATTGAGAATAAACTGAGAGGGTAGAAAATTCTTTTGAGATTCCTTCAGGGGTTTTCGACTCTTAACTCGGATTTTTGATAATCAAAATTCGATATAAATTATTCTTTTAGAATTCAGCTTGAAAAACCGGATATTGTTTCGGTTCAAAAGTTTTCCTGTGCAGCCTTTAGTTGGATACATGATCCAAATCTCAACGAAATCTTGCTATTTCTGTTTCGAATAAAGCCAGTATAAAGAGCTTTTGTTCTCTACCCTACTCATTCATGGAAACCCAAGCAGCTTGGCAATTGCGTTGAAAAACCTCAGGAGCTTTGGGCTTCCCTTCTATGGTACACACAGCTAGAGCCTGCTATAGACAATTCACTCAGTTTGGCAACATCGTTCTGGTACTGTTTGTTACATCTTCGTTTCTATTTGACACTCATACACTGTATTAGTTCACTGATTTGGTGGCAGTTTATTGTTGCTTAATAGTATCCCGGTAATTATAGCTATGGCAAAATTACGAATATGTTGCATTATGTTCAGAAATTATGGAAATGAAAATCTAATCTATTGTTCACTTCACCCCGGAGAAGCAATGAAATGCTTTCCATCTCAAGCCGGTCCCAGACAATGCGTGCATTCGGCCAATGTGCCTTCGTAGTTCGCCTTCGGGTACCCTCCCAGACACTGCGCCAATCGCGAAATGTTCGACATTCGACATTCTGTTGACAAAAGTTCGCCAAACGGCCTTAGTATAGAACAGTAGCGGAGAGCGGAAAGGCTAAACGAATAATACCTAAAAACACCGTGTAATCACGTCGCACGACTCTGACTGAAGACAGAATAGGCCGTATAGTACGCGTAGATAAACACATTGTCTGGGAGCTAACACGAATGTGCGCGAATGTACTTCGTCTTCCTTTGGTTCGTGCAGCCCGTACCGACAAGGCTTCGGATAGAAGGCCAATGCCGAATGATACACGAAGTTGAGCTCCCACACACTACGCGAAGCACCGCTAATGCCGAATATTCGTCGAATGCACGCATTGTCTGGGACCGGCTTCACTATAGAGCTTGGTTGATTACAATGCAGTGCTTTTCACACCTAGGGGCTATATACTTCTCACTCTGAGGGATCATCATTCAACACTTTGGGTTAATTTATCTGTGGAACTAGAATGATTGGTTTCACAAAGCGTAGATTTGGATTTTAGTCGATGGTTTATATCAAATATGAACTTAGAATTCGAATGACGAAAATGACATCGCATGTAACAGATATTTGAACAAAACTATATCGCGCCACGTTGCTCTCAGAAACTAAAACTAGAAAACTAAAAAACAACTCTGATACTAATCTGTATAAGTATAAGTATAAGTTCAAACCCTGTTCCACAACATAAATTGTACCTACAGTCAAGTTGTTTATATCCTAAATAATGAAAATTGCCGGTAAAACTCCTATCTGCATCCTACCTGCCTCTTTAATTCAATTTTAATATCATTGGCATAAAACTTCTTTCAATGACAAAATATTGACACCCGTGGCGATAACGGAGTCCCCCGCGTAAGTAATAACCTACGTCATTAGTGCGATGCTCGCATGTTTGCGTGGCTACTCGAAAATGAGTTGTAATCATATGCAAGCTTCTGACCTGACGTGTTTTGTAATTGAACAGCTGTAAAGCAACACCTGTCTGTCACCTACGTGTTCCTTCAGGAGAAACGTAGTAGCAATTTAGAAAAATCATTATTCAAGATTTCATCGGATACAAAAGGAGAGTTTTATGGATCACATGGGTGAGGTTGAGTTTAGGAATCTCGATATAAAAATCATCGGTTTGATCCAATGGATCAAATTCATCCAAAGAATCTGATTATTGATTTGTATCCTATTATCATAATTACTTTCCATTTTTTATCAAATCTTGGTTAGACAGTAAATCGATTTCGAATTCGTTTATTTAAAATCTGGTCTCAAAAATCAAAATTCATCAATAATTTTTCGAAAAATGTTGATGATGATGATGCTTTGTGGTGAAGTACCTATATAAGCATGTTTGTTCCTTAGGGAACAGCAATCCATTGTTTTGGCCAAATGTCTTCAAGTTTCCAATATTAGGCCTGAGAGAGGGATCATTATTGACTCGTTTAGACTCACCGAAAAAAAAGTCTCGTCCGGAAGTTTGAAAACACTCTCAATTTTGACTCTAAACTTTCAGGATTTGTGCAGGACTGGGATATTCTGGTTGAGTTTGTCATTAGGCGAATTGGTCGAATAGTTTTCGAGTTATGATGGCTCAATTTTTTCTTAACTACTGAAAAATTTTAGATAGTGCCAAATTTTAAATCATATGAAAAATTTCATCGTAAACACAACTATAGATCATGAATCTAGATACTGAAATATTTCAGTATTTTTCATCTCATTCGAAAACTATCCAAAAGAAATAATAAGTGTAAAAGGAGACTGCCATTCATTTTTCATTCAGAATGGAATGCTGTAAAATAAATATGGGGTTGCCATTTGAAAATCTCGAAATATTTCCATTTTAAGTTCCACATTTTCGAATCAAAATTTTCGAAGAACCTTAGGATGTAGTAACAAAATACTGTACCACATAAATGTATGAATTCTCTACTATGAGACTGCTGAGTTTGGTTCTGTTCACATAGAAAATAATCGAGATATTGCATTTCCAAATTTCAAGAATGTTTGCATAACTTGGGAACCATGCATGGCAGAGAAATATTTTTTGTAGGTTATATTGCTAATTTGGTATTGAATCGATTTATTAATAAAAATATAGGTAGTTCCATTCGAAATAAGAAAGTAGATATGCGTTTGAGATAGACGTGGCAAAACTGTAGACTTGAAAATATTTTAGGCGAAGAGTTCCTTCATCATCAAGGCACCACCTAAAATTTCAGAATGAAATATTACTAGTTCTCCAAAAACGTCTGATAGGCCAACTTGAAAGGAAAACCCTATATGTCATAGAGGCAAAATTATTCTCTTGCTGTGTTGTGGACGCTAAACTAGTTCGTTGAGTTTATAATAAAACGCCCTGTATAATATGCAAGAATTGAAAAAAACACGTTGCCTGAATATCTTCGTGTAAGTATTCACAACGTTTTTCTGCGCAACTGAGATACTTGAGATTATCGAATGATATTTGTTGTTCGACCATGGTCGGTATGGTCGTTATGTTTCTCAAGAATACCTCACCAATTAGGAGGTTGACAAGGTCCTTATTTCTTTTTAATTACAATTTTCATACTTCACTGACCGGTTATAACATCTACCGCCGTACCTCGTTACAAGATATGTGACACAATTTATTGTAATGATCAATCATTAAGAAATGTCTTGACGAATCGTTTTGTATCATATTAATTAACATTGTTTGCGTTGCAAGTGGTCATTGAATATCATGCTGCTTGACTCAAGCTGACATTTTCGATGACCGGTTTCAAAAAATGCATTATGAAAATCGAATTATTCTGTAGAGAGGAAGAATGACACTAGTTAGGTGTACCTATTTAACAAATAAAAATTCAAGAAGAGCCCTGAGCAGGAGCTTTGGAGCGCTCGTTCTTTGGTGGAGCAATAACACTTAATATTAACTTAATTTTATATGGGACTTGAGATTGATACCAAATATATCAATGCATAATCTCAGCACAATCGAAATTATATTCCGAAAATTATTCAAAAAATTAAATATGTAAAAACAAATAATTACAAAATTAAATTCTATGGTTCTGATGATACGAACCTTTCAAAATTCTACATGAACATTCAGTATATCAGTTTTGATTCACAAAATAAATTTCACTTGAATCGGTTATTCTGTTATGGAAATATAAAGGTTTTTCTTTTCAATATTCCAATTGAATTTTCTGTAGTTCTGTTACCACTATGGCCACAATGAACATGAACATTAAGTGTATCAATCTTCATTCATAAAATGAATTTTATTCGAATCGGATATTTTCATATGGAAATATGAAGTTTCGTCTTTTCAATATTGCAATTAAATTTTCCATGGATCTGTTCACACTATGAGTACCAAATTCTGCATGCAGCACATTATGATCATCTTGCATAAGACCGCAACATTTCATTTCGAAGGATTTTGTTTTTTCTGAGATATTGAGGATAATCCTTCGAAAGTTATTGTGCCAACGGCCGGACGGACGCCCTACGGACATATTTGGGCTCAAAATTCAGACATTTGGGTAAAACGATCTAGCACTCTTTTTCACTCATCGATGAGAATCATTGGTTCCTATTCCGTTCATCCTCACTAAATGGATTCAAGAACAGTTAAGACAGGTGGAGATGTACATGATGGTGTATCGTCGGATGCAGTTTTCTTCTTCACCACTTCAACAAGTTTCAATCTACTGTAGTTTTTCTCTGCTCTTTTTCTTATTTTGTAATTTGATTTCTTACATTGCCAATTGTATGCTTTTATTATTTTGTAAATTAACGAGTTTATAGGTTCGCTCTCTACTCGAATCAATTATGTAATAAATAAATGAATAAATTCATTCTATTCTTTTATGAAATCTTCTTCTCCTTCCGATAGCTGATATTGAAAGCTGGTTGAGAGCTATTGAAAGACGAAGAATAGTTTTGTAATTTTTGACCTCGAATTCCATGTCTTGGACAATAGGTAAGCTTGGTGATTGAATATTTGTACATCGGATTTTACATATATTCCCGGATTTTTTTCACATTTTCTCCTATGGATCTCCATCAAAATACAATTTTACTCAGACGGACTTTTAGTTTTGGAAATTTTCGTCAAAAAGAAATTTCGAATCCTTAAAACTAGAGAATAATTTCCGATCACAAAATTCCTCTAAAAATTTTTCTAGCTCATTCGGCTCGAAAGTTGAATATTCTACACCCAAAATTCCACTGTAACAGACATTAGGGTTAAAAAAAGGTCACGCAGTTTTCCTAGAAAAAAAGCAGAAAAACATAAATTGACATCAAGAGTATCTAATAATTTTTTCTTGTAGATTGTGTGTTTTTATATGACAACTATAAATCTGTTTGTGCGATTTAGCCGAAGTATCAGTTATTTCAGAAGTATAAGATTAAATAAATATGGCTGCCTCAAAACCTCGTTTGAGTTTGTTAATTGGCAAGGTGAATACAAATTCAAGTAAGCTACTTATACCAGCATCATTGAATATGGGGATTTTTGAGTATTTGCGTATTCTTCTAGCTTCTGAAGTTCTTTGAATCCTCGGATTTCTGTATTCCTGGATTCGTCAATACATATTTTCAACATGATGCAAAAATTTATTATTCCCTTCTAGCAATGTAAATTACGAAATTATTCAATAATTGACCTTTTGTGTTTTTAAACCTTTCGATGACAATCTAACTGAAGAAAACAAAAAAAGTCAGTGTGATTGAAGGGTTTAAATTCCCTATTTCTAGAAAGAACCGCTCCAGTTGATGATCCCTAATAGTCTTGTTACTCGAGCTTCGCTGAACGCCGACATGGCCGAATTAGTATCAGACGGATTAAAATTGGGCGTAACAACGAAAGCTTTTTCAACAGTTTTTTTTAAGGATCTAGGTCGCCACTTTACCAGATGAAAACCTCACATGGTTGCCCCACATCAAAAGTTGACACTTTTCCACACCACTGGTCTAAGACCCGGATTGACATCTTCTGCTGGAGAACGATGAACAGTTTAGCTCATTTCTTTAAGGAATTAAGGAGTACACAGGGTCGTAGTAGATGGATTCTACCGAAGAATTACCTCGGAAATACTTTATCACACTAATAGATTAACGGTCACCTCTTGTTGATAAGTTACTGATAGATAGAGCTATCTGACAGATATCGTTGAAATGAATTCATCTGTAATTATCACATCGAAATACTTTCAGGTATTCAATATTTCAACTTTTTTCATGAATTTCATAAAAAAAGAAAAATATTTTTCCGACTAAAAAAATTAAAAGGCTCCAATTTTATGAATAAAGACATATTCATTTGAATGATATATGCTAGATCGCTATCAGTAAGCAAGTGGTGAAGCAGGCCTTTACTCCATGATAGTAGTTATTGAACATATTTTAAAGCAGATAGCAAAATTCCGTCAAAAATCGTGCAAAAATGAATACCACCATCAGTCCAAAAATAAGAGTGATTGGAAAACAAGAATCAGCATTCATTGTTTTCGTCCAAGATATGAAAGTATTTCAAAATTTTCAATGAGAAATTTTCGTAATTTTCCAATTGATGAAGTTTTGGAAGTTTTCAAGTGGAGCGAATTATTCATATTGAAAAGGGTGCCATTTTCAGGTGAGACTATTCGAAATATTTTTTCGGCAACCTTCCGGGATGTACCCACTTCTCATACGCTTTTTCTTTGAGAAAGTGGCATTTCCTGACCTAGTCCGGGACTTGTCCGTAAAGGACCACGTCGGAATTGATCATCAATATAGCAACGAAATAACGGCTGGCAGTTCTTATGCAATTATTTGTCGAAAGATTATTTGGGCTGTTTGAATTAACTTGGATTGTAACAAATACAAAGTGAGTACAGCATTCAAGACGAAAGACACAATCAGGGATAAATTACCAAGGAATATATTCATGAAATCATCTCCTCAAGATTAGTATCAAAGAACACCAGAGATTGGCTCAACTTGGAGAAACCGAAAAATCCAAACTAGTCCAACATGCTACGAACGAAGACCACAATATCAGATGGAACGAGGCTTCCATGATATCAAAGAAAGAAAGTTGCGAAGGGAGGAAATTGAAGGAAGCAGTCTTCATGACTATAACTGCCAACCCGATCCATTGAAATAAAGGATGTTTGGAGACCAATTATACGTTCTGAATTGAGGAGGACGAACTCGAATCAGGGAAGTACAAACCTAATTCAAATACTAAACATATCATCTTAGTTGAGAAATCATCTCAGTGACTTCTGACACAGAAGTTGTAAAAATTTAATTTTCTGACAGCTAATGTCAGAAGCTAGTCGCATTAATTTTGTTCAATTTTTGCGATTACCCTGAGGACGGCTGGCGAATGCTTGCCGAAACGTTGGATAGAACAATCCAAGATAATGGAAACAGCCCAAATAACCTTTCAACTAATGAGCCATTATCAAGAATTTCGCGGTCACAATTATTTGTCAAAATTTTTTATATTTTTTGAAAGCCATTCCCAATAAAATATGGAAAGTAGTAGCGAAAGTGTTATTCTACACGAATAGCAAAAAAATATTGTAGGCAACACGACCGAAAATATTTGGAATATATTTGAATTATGAATTATGTGTGTCAACATGACCAAAAAACCTTTTTTCAGGACTTGTTACGTAAATTTCTATTAACTCAATGGAATCAAGAAAAATAGAACAACATATTCAAGTCATTTCACAAGTTCTGGGTAATCTGCCAAACATTATTTCTATTTTTTTCATGTGGATATTGTGACAAATCGGTTATTTTAATTTATCCAATCAGAACATGATATATAAGGCAGTATTACCAGATGACTTGAAACTTTTGGCTTAATTTTAGTACATAGGAGAGACCAGAAAATTCAACATAAGTTCGACATAGTTTATGAAGGCTACAAATACTATTTATCTGAAGACTGAAATCGAGTAATGTAGACACTGAAGAGATTTAACGTTAGCTGATCATATGTTCTGAAGTAACACTCCTCTATATATCGTAGCCAAGGTTCAGTGAAAACTAACAAATATTTCACACTAACTCTAATTCAAATAAAACTGGCACATTTGAATATGGACAATATTCATATTCTGAGCGATCTCATTGATGGTAGAATCTGGATATAAAGAAACTGATCTGAAAAAACATATCTGAATATTAGGTATGTCCATCATCATGTTTTAGGAATGAGCGCATTTTCTTAAGATGTGTATGTAGTTTTTGGCAACAACTCTGTGCTACTGATCCTACCACAGATGGTCATGTGATATCAATCAATTCTATCGAAGCTGTCCTGCTTAATTTCTGCGAATTTCAAATTTGTGATAAAAGTTACGATTTTCATTTTCAGCAATCTCCTGTTTCATTCTTCCTTATACTCAGCTTTTAAAATTGTTTCCCCTTTAATTCGGAATATATAATGAAATCAATGAAAATTGCGAAATATTTCCGCTACAGATCTGTCTTAATCCAATCCCATGTCCAAAGTCAGGTTCCACATACGCAATTGTAACACTATACCAGCCCTTTTGTTGCGTCTCCCAGCGTACAAAACCCCGACATGGGTTGCACCTTGTCTTCTTTCTTCTTGGCTATGTTCGGAACTAATACCTGTCGACTTTTGAAGTACCGATCAAAGTCGTCAGACGATACTATTGAGAATTTTCTGAAGCGTGCTGATTGGATTTTCAACGGGAACGAACTGCGAAATGTCTACTGACAAATGGGTTCCTTTTTGACCTCTTTGATTGTCTATGAGGTGTTTGACTGACGGAACATCTGAAAGATTGCCCCTCTGCAATAAGGACAGCCAGATTGTTGGCTTCTGAAGTGATCGGTTTTTATACAAACTATTTGTACCTCCTGTTGCAGGTTTGTTGGATCAAGTTTTCGAGCCTGCATTTTCCACCGATGAAATATTTCAGCTTTCCATTGACAAGCGAAGATAGCCCGATTTATTAAAATAATCATTGAAGCACCAAGCCAGGTTAGATAAACTCTACCAGTAACAGAGCAGTTAGTGAAGGCATTCATCCATTTCCTTCTTCAATCGTTTTCGTACTGAATCTACAACTCTGGATTCATAGCGTTTCTGAAGCATTTCTACACACCACAATTCTATTCTGTCGATGAGAATCTTCCGAGTCTGAAAGCGATTTAAATATACTTTCTCTTTCAAATTATACTAGACATAAAAATCCAAGGGCGTCAGGTCCGGGCTCCTCGGTGGCCATCAAACCGTATCTTCCAATTCGTTGTATAGCAATATGTTCATAAAATAGATGTCGACATAACGAGTATAATGTGCTGGACGGCCATTCATCTGAAACCAGACTTTTTATCTGTTAGGCAGGTGCATTTCATCCAATGTGTATATTGAGTTGCTTTGAATTAATCTAATGAATTCTTCAGTGTTCGGTGAGTATAATTGGTCGAAAAAGTTCGTCCCTCATGAGACTGCAAACCTCATGTTGAGATTTAACTAATGTTAGAGAAGTGAAGCAATAGTCGCATGACGGTTTTATCACTGCCATACATGGTTATTTCATAAATTAATCAACCTAATTTCGTGAAAGTAGCCTTATCAGTGCATAATATCCTATAGCCCCTCACTCTCTTGTATTATTCTGGTACCACCTATAAAATGTCTGATCACAGCATCTACAGGTAACAGATGAATTAAGATTTCCATAAAATTACATTAAGATTCAATCACGAAGAGCTTCAAAATAGAGCAAATTTAGGACTTTTTCGTTGTTATCATGTTAACCATGATATTATGGAATAGGATGAGCAGCTCAAACAAAAGCTGATATGTCATTCGAAAGTACACTAAATGAGGTATTTTTTCTGTGAAAAAACGTGTGCATAATAATTAATGTTTCATCAAAAAAACGTTGGAAGATTAGGTCTAATTTTGTCAACTTCAGAATTGTGATATTCATCTCCTTACCACGCCCGCAATAATAGTTTTTTTCACACAGATTTTTTTGTCTTGTAGCAAATGTATTGCTGTTTCTGAATATGTAGTCGAGTTTGATGAGACTACCAGGAAAACTGTATAATAATCATTTTAGAGAAAAAACTCGAAATATTCCGGGAAATCAAGAAATGTTAAATTGAAGAATAACCGGCAACATTTCAACCATATGTTTTATGACATTTTTTGTTGCAAATCGCTCCAGAGCCGGAACTAGGATTCTAGCGCCTGTGGCAAACTTCCAAAATGCGCCCTTGAAGGAATTTATTTTTCAATAAATATATGATTTTATAATTGACATTTATGGATTATAAGGGGTTTTCCAATAAAAGGTGTTATTTTTATATTAAAAGAAAAATGCCATTTTTCAATTAAATTGATCGAATGTTTTTTTCATTATGAAGAAGAAGCTATGCCGCGACCACGCTTACAGGACAATATCCTTTCAATGAAATTTTCCATAACCAAATCTCAAAGTGGCTGCCCTATGTAGTCGATAGCCTCACGAATTCCATCTTTGAGGTTTGAATAGACGCTGGGCTATTGGCGTAGACCTTCTCTTTCACGAAGTCGCAAGGTGTTAAATCATAAGATCTCGGTGGCCAGTTGTAATCACCTCTTCGAGAGATAACACGGTTCGAAAAACTTTTCCCGCAAAAGACAATGGTTTCGTTGCTTGTGGGGCACGTAACGCCGTCTTGTGAATGTAAACGTTGTCCAGATCAGTACTATCCAATTTCGGCTATAAAAAATCATTGATCATCTCTCGATAGGGCAATCAATAGACCGTAACTGTTGCTCCAGCTTCATTTTCCGAAAAGTAAGGTCCAATGACTCGCCGGACCATGAACCTTACCGAACAGTCACACGTTGAGGATAGAGAGGCTTTTCACCAATAACTCTTGGGTTTTCCGAGCCCCAGATGCGACAATTTTGCTTATTGACGAAGACACCGAGGTGGAAATGGGCCTCATCACTCATGATGATTTTTCGATGGAATCCGGATCATTTTCATGCATTTCAACGACCCAATCAGCAAAGACACGTCGTTGTTGATGATCGGCCGGTTTGAGTTCTTGTGTTAATTGAACTTTATAAGCCATAAGACCCAAATCTTTATGCAAAATACGGTGTAATGACGTTTGTGGAATGCCTAATTCCAAAGAACGACGAGGAATGGGCAAATCTGGATTTTCTTTAACACTTTCGGCGGCAGCAGCAATATTTTCGGCTGGTCTAGAACGACATACAAGGGTTCTTTTCTTCACATCACTAACTTGTTCTAAGATCTCGAATTTTTCCACCAATTTCTTCATTGCGGTCCAACAATGTTCTTGAAGCGTGTATCGTTCCATTTTTATTAATGACGTAGTTTCTACTTGTCAAATGTCAAAAAATGACAGCTTCAAACGTGATATCTACCGAAGTAGCGAGCTATTCAAAATAACACCTCTTTTTGGAAAACCCTGTATTTTGAAGAACCTTTTATTGACAATAATCTCCCATATTTTAAGGTAATGGACAATGCACCGCGAGTCGTGTTTCTAGCCATGTATAATTTTCTAGGATTTTGTTCCGTTTTGGTAGTGTCGTTAAGTACGTGTTTCTCAATTTTGTAAACTGGTAAATTCACCACTTTGAAATATAGAGCTTGTAGTCAATCTTGATTTAAAAGGAATATATCATATTTCACATTTTGCGCCCCTAGGTCGTTTGCGCCCGTGGCAAATGCCTCCCCCGCCACGCCCACGGTCCGGCTCTGAATCGCTCTTATAATCTTTCCTTGAAGTTTGTCCATTTCAAAAGTAGACACCAAGAAAGGATGGATCAGCTAAAGCGGAACGAACGAGGTAAAACAGCGGCTACAGCCGAGTTGACTTCGATCAACTTCTCTCGACTGTCATTAGTTCGACACGGGTGCCGACAAATACGCCTACAGAGGTTTTGTTCCGAATTTTCCGACTAGTTTTCCCTGTTGAACTTGGCGCAAAGTTAATTTTCCGGGCGCACCTTTCTCTGCAACGTGCTCCATAGCAAGATTGACTCGTTCAGCTCTAGGAACCAATGATTAATTTGATTTATGTTTCACTGAAGAGAGAACGTGTGCATAATCAATAATATTTCATTGATAAACCTATTGGAAAAATAGGACTGATTTTGTTAACTTAAAAATCTTGATATTCTTCTCCCTACCACGCCCACAATAAGAATTTTTTCTGCACACAGACTCTCTTATCTTGAAGGAAATTTATGGCGCCTTCCGAATCTGTGGTCAGATTTGATGAGACTACTAGGAAAAATGAATAATGATCATTTCAGAGAAAAAACTAGGATTATTTCTCGAATTAAGGAAATGTTAAATAGAAGAATAACCGTCATCATGTCGATAATGTGGTATATGACATTTTTTGTTGCAAAACACTTTTATAATCACCCCTTGAAGTTTGGCCACTTTAAAAGTAGGGAAAAGTTTCGTTAGTACCAATTCAACCCACTTGAGGTTATAAATTTAACATGAAATAATTTCAAATTATATCGACGGATTCAAAGAAAATATATTAATGCGGCGTTCCCACGAGGCGTTATTCACGACAGTGAACCACGCTTTCGTGAAATACACTTCTGTGTGAACGCATAATCGTTAAACTTGATTTCGTGAGGAATGCGTTCACACAGAAGTGTATTTCACGAAAGCGTGGTCCACTGTCGTGAATAACGCCTTGTGGGAACGCCGCATTATAGTGAAACTATACATCAACGTAGGTACTTACTGGTAGAATTAAAAAACACACACCTGCCTGATTCAGCAAACTGTCCGTTTATCTTGTCACTAATTGCCATCTGTTGACCAAACATCATACCATTCTCGCCTTTTAGTTTGCTAATCCGATTGGTTTCAAGTTTCATTTTAATATACGATCTCTTGACAACAACTTTTTTTCAATGAAGTGCGTGATTAATTAGCCGCAATATGTGTATGGGTGAATTTTGCACCGTTAATTTTGTGGGCTTGTTGTTGAAAAAAAAAGATGTCAATTCCCTGAGATGTATGTAATTTATTCAGTCGTTCATCCAGGAATCTGATTAAAAATTTTTGCGTTGACCCAAAGATGGAAGGTGGATTTACAGTAATCGAAATTGAACAATAATAACCCATTAGAATGATTTATCTATAGGCAATTGTCATGGACAACAGAGTACAAAATATTCAGAAGCCATACGAGCACAAATCACTTAGCCCTATTGAAAAGTGCTCCGGAATCTCGAGCACTAAACCCTTATTTTTTGAGGAATTCTCGCGAAAACTAAGCACTTTTGGAAAGTAATTTGTTCACACTAGCACCAACCAATAATTATTTTGCAAAATGAAATTTTGTGTCTCTTAGTTTGGAATTTTGAATTTCTGAAGTCTCGATTTTTTCTTTCGAGTGCTATCATGTTTTGAACTGGGCATAATTGAAATTGACAATAGTTTTTTCTCAGCGTTTCCAACATTGTCGATTTAAAATTTCGAAGTTACAGGCAGACATATAAGATTACAATGATATCAAGAAAATTTGGTACAATAGCATAAGGTCTCGAAACAGAAAATAAAATTCGAAAACTTTAAGAAAGACAATAAGGTCTTACTAACAAATGAGATAAAAATGTTTTTCTTTTTTTGAAGCTAGAGAAAAATGCTGTCCGGTATCAATGACGAAAAGTTCACGGAGCTCTACTCGTATGTGGCATCCATTCAGTGAACAGACTGTAACGTTAATATTCGTCATTAAATAACTTGAAATCATGATTATAGATACCTGAATCGTATACATACATATTGAACAAGGGTCACTTTACTCCATGGAATTTCCCAAAAAAAGTCGCCATAACATCATTACAATTGGTTCTCCGTGTTAAAATAATGAGAGCATAAAGGCTTCTTCAAGAAAGTCATACAGCGAAATCTTCTTTTTTAACATCAAAGTTGTATTCCAAAAAGAATTAATAAACTAGGGATTGACCATCATACGCTGTCCTTAATAAACTAGTTGATCAAATAACTATACTTTAATTCACAAGAGTATGAAGTGAGTGAAACTTTAGTCCATCCTTCTCCACAGAACATTCGTTAGTTGTCGTTCATATTCGGGACCGACCGGAATGTTTAGGCGGTTGATTGGACTATAGTAAAGAGAGACAAATGCCGCGTTCCCGATTGATAGATAGAGAAGTCATAGCGATAGGAGGGGCTAAGAGATTTCCGTCACTTCATACTCTCGTAAAATAGACTTAATAAACTGTCAGAAAGGCTACATAATTTCAGTGAAATAATTACTTCTCACCTATAGACGGACTGATAATAATTAAAGATAAATATCAGAAAACTGTGAGCAACTTCTGCAATTTCATGAAATTTGGTTAAACTTCAGGAGGAATCTTGAATTTGTATTGAACGGTTGCTTGCTGTTAAAGTTTTTTTCATTTCCTTGAATCTGTTGAATTGAGTTGTTTTGCTGGTGTCTTGGTCAAATCGTATAATTTTGAAATATTTGAATGGAGTAAACCGAAATCTTTCCCGATACTTTTTGGTACATAACTCATACACCCACACGTCGTTGGAATAGTCTCTTTAAAAAATTATATTGAACATTACGAAAAAGCCTTGAAGTAATAAGTTGACTGGGTAGATATTTCGATTTTACCATATCATCTGAGTAAAGGCCAAAATAATGCAAATTTAATAGGTTAACAATACCAATACCTTTTCCAATAATCGAAGTTCCCTACATATTTCGGACTTTCCATTCGTTCGTTTTTAGAATTTCCATAATATGTCAGTTTTCGAGATTCCATCGAGGGCCTAATTTAAATATCGAGAGATTCGCCGCAAGATAAAATAATTAAAATGACATTGGGACCAAGATAAGAGAGAGTCGTGAATGTAATTATTTTCGTGCTGGGAGCAAAAGAGAGACATCAAATATTTTCGCATTTTTATAATTATGTTCGAAGGAAATATGAATACAATTTGCGTAATGTCGTTTTAACGACGCCAAGGTGTCACCGAAATCTTCAGCGGGAAGTAAGTGTGCTTAATCTTAATCTTCGAATTCATTCCGTTTTTTTAATGTATGAATACTCTTTATGTATATTTTATTCCGTTATCTTGTACGACACGGAGTTGTCCAGAATGTGCGTAGTATACACAGGTCGAGTTTTCTTTGAGCGGGATAAACTTTGATCTCTAAATTCCAACCCAACAAATTTGAATAAGAAAAGGACGTTTATTTTTCACATAAATGTAGTAATTTTTACATTTTCACAACTGGCAATAGGGAGAATTGAGTTTAATTCTCAGTAGTAATATCCCTAGGACATTGATAATAATAGACGAGATAATTTTATGACAATCGAAAGCTCATTACTTGGTAACAGCCCGAAGCCGAAGGCTGAGGGCTGTTACCAAGAATGAGCTTGAGATATTTGTCATAAAATTATGAGGCATTTGTCAATGTCCGAGGGATATTCGGAAGAAAATTTTTTGACAAAAAACTGTATAACTCAGCACAACAGAACATTTATTTATTTATTTATTAAAGTACAATTAGTGAAAGTGCAATTACTAAAATTTAACGTAACATTAGATTCGTTGCTGTTCTCTACATTAGAACTATTACCACGCATAATATTTATGATCTTGTTGTGGTGTTCTTGATCGAGGTTCAGGTATGGTTTAATGGAATTTTGATTGCTATGACCAGTAATTTTCAGCAATTGCTGTTCTTCCACACCACTTTTTGCCAATTGGCTAACAGCAGTTGATCTATTGAAATGATTTGTGATCTTTTTGTCCTTTATGTTCAAGCCAATTGCTTCGGCAGCAGATTTAGTCCATCCATTTATGGTATTTCTTCTAACAGGTACATTATCGTACCATTTGTCATTTTGATTTTTCCAATGTCTAAAAATAGTCGTGGCGAGGTAATATTTTCACCTCGTTTTGATATAAGTTTATGAAAAAGACGTACAGGGCAGCTTTCTCTCTTACTATTGGAAACCAATCATTTACTACTTGTGCAACTTTTAGAACCACCTTGGCACGTTTTACTAAATACTGGATTGTATTCAATGCGATTTGTTGGAGAGCCATCGTTATTTTTTTCGACTTGAAAAAAATCCACCAGGCAAGCAACTGCCTCTCCTCCTCTCCACGCTAATTCGACTGCAGCAATATGGTAAAATTTACGCATAAGGCCTTCAGGAGTATTTTCATCCCATAGCATTATTATTTTGTTAACTTCAGACAAATTTAACGAAACTGAACTGGATTTACGTTTACATGGGTTTGCTTGCTGCAATTTTTTCGGATTGCATCGCGGGCATCTCGGTCTGGCTTGAATATTTTACTTTGGAACGGGTCAATCATAATGTTATAGTCCTTATAATACTTTTCTTGTAGGAGTTTGCTCGAAACATTCCACATAGTTTTCACCGTTGCTTCTTTGAATTCTGTCCCGTCTTTTTTCTCATATTGACCGCCCAATCTTTGAGTATCAACGCCAATTCTTCTAAGCTTCTGTGTTCATTCAATTCGTATGCTCGTTCGCAGCAAAATTCCATAAATATTCCTCAAATATATTTGTGGCTATAGGAAGTATTTCTGGGAATGTTTTCCTTGATAAGCGCATTTATACTTTTAACATTGCCAAAACATGATTTGATTGGTTTTTAGAACTGTCAAAAATTTTCAGAGTAATAAGTGAAACTTCCGGCGTTGCGAAATCGTGCCGTTTGTTCTTTCCGTATTGGGATAATTGGTTTATCGCTCCCCTACTTCGATACTAACGGCTTGCGTCCGTTACGGATAATTCCGTCAGTTTGACAACATTGTCTGTTAGAGTCTAGTTTCTTGATGCAATGTGTTTACATTTTCATTTCGATTTGACGTTCATAAACTGAATTATTTCAATGATCTGGTGGCAGTTTATTGTCGTTTGAGACTATTCCGGTAATTACAGCTAGAGCAAAATTACGAAAATGTTTATATTCAGGAATTGGAGAAATGCAAATCTAATCAATTGTTTACTTCACCCCTGGGCGGCAGTGAAATGCTTTCCATCTCACTCTAATGATTGGTTGATTACAATGCAGTACTATTCACGCTGAGGGGCATCTCTATGTTGATTTCTCACTCTAAGAGTTAATTATTCGGCTATCGCTCAGTTGCAGGAACGTCCATTAAAATTTAAAGGTCCATTAAACCCTTAATACTCCATTAGTTCCTTGTAATAATGGAGGATTAAGAGTTTAATGGACCTTTAAATTTTAATGGACGTTCCTGCAACTGACACTATGTGTGACAGAAAATAGTACTTGAAAAAGTTACCTAGTATTTGCCTTCAATACCTCTTTCAGAAAGCGTCAAAATTTTTGTTCGACCAACAATTATAAAAATTGATTTCAATTGTGGGACGTTTGGTTTCGCGTCGTTGTCTTATTTTGAAACCAGAATAATTACAGGGAAGTTCTTCTGGATATTTTATTTGATCGACCACATCGTTATCGAAAAAGTTGTTCACAGCAGAAGTTCAGTTTCTCTATATTTTTGATAATCTAGTATTATTCTTTCAATCTGATTCATTTTGATAACTTTGAATTTGGAATTACTCTAAACAAAAAAGTGGTAATCACAGCACATGGTAAAAATTACTGTCAAATCTAGGAAACGTCGAGGATTTGTAACACATTGTCAGCTTAGATCAGGAAACTTCATTAACGATAGAAACCTATTTTTTTTCGAAATTTGACGCAGTACACAGTGTAGCCTGGGAGTTAACGCAGTAAGAAAGAATAAAAAATTATTTTCACAAATTTTATTGAAGTAATCCATTCACAGAAAAAGGTTTTATACGAAAATTTTTATTTCTATTCAAAGATTGATTCATCCAACCCCATCTGGAACAAAAAAAAATGTAAGGAATGATGAAAATCTATAGTAGGTATATGTGAAAGGAAAATTTTTACGGTTTATTACTTCACAAAAAATGTTGATGAAAACATATAATAAATTAACAAGGCATGAAATCATAGAGATACCGGAGATGACTCTGAATTCAGAAATACAAATCGTTGAAATGTATTCCTGTAGATCCCAACGCATCGAGTGAGTTCCTTTATCTCGTCATAACGAAACTACCGAAAAGTTGTCCTATTCGTAATATGGTAGTTATTCAATTTTTCCCGAAAAATCATCTGTGATTAGATTTTGGCCCATTCGATCCCTTTAAAAGGTGTCAAACGGACTAGTAAATTCCTTTCGAAACCAAAAATTTATTTTTTCTACAAACGTCAAAAAATGACAAGGTTCGCGAATTGGCAAGAATATGCGAAGTGACCCTTTTTTTCATTTCCTTTGTTACTATGACACCGTGCGCGAAGTAGTGTGCGAAATACTTACTTCGCACACTGCATGTAAACTATATGGGATTTTTATATTTTAACTTGGTAAATTTCTTGAAATCCACGTTTTCTTTAACATTGAGTGTTGCTTTCAACATATTGCAATATATTGCCCATAGTTACTTATAATACCTAATTACTTGATTTGGAAAAACAGTTCAAACCAGTTCAATATTTTTTTCATATCAAGCTAAGCGTTTGTAGAAAAAATTTTGTTTGCATCTCATGCGCGAAATACTTTGGTGATCTCGACTATTTTTTTAACTCGGCTGCGCCTCGTTAAAAAAATCAGTTCTCGATCACCAAAGTAGCATTTCGCGCACTAGATACAAAAATAACTATTGACATAATCTTCCATTCAATTCCGTCATCAGGAATCATCAAAGCGAATATAGGAAATAACTGTTGTAGTACAAATTAAAGCGAAACTGGTGAAATCTTCTTCATAAAATGAATTGAATTTCATAACACCACAAAAAAAGTGAGCTTGAGACCGAATATGTTGTTCTGATGAATCAGAAATATTTGTAAATGTTTTTTCTCTTTTTCTATATGTAATGCATTCCAGAACTAAATATAACACCCTTTAAGATTTGACGAAGTTTCACAAGCCGAAATGAATAGTATATAACATTACTAGCAGGTAAGAGGGTTTTTACTGGCGAATGGAGGATATAATTGACGAGCCGCAGGCGAGTCAGTTACCTCCTTGAGCCAGTAAAACCCGTTACTTTGCGTGTATTGTTTTATATTTTATTTGTTTCTCGTTTGTAAAAAGGTGAGATAAATTCCAAAAAATCTCAATAATTTGTCGCAAATGTCGTAAGCTATTTATGATTATTTATGAAATCGGAAAATTATGACAACTGTCAGTGGCTTTACGAGAGGTAAGTCCTTCGAGAATATTTGCTAATTTCTGACGAAAAAGGCCAGATCCAAATGAACAAGGTATTAAAATCGTTTTTTAATACTTTCATAACGTTTATTACTAAAAATATTTGTTCCAGGAACGATGTAATTAGAAGGATAAATGAAATTAGAAGCAAGTACGTGAGAAGGAAAGCGAATAGATACGAATAAAACAAGGTACGAATAACGTTTTTGAATAGTTTGAGAACGTTTATTGAGAAATATATTTGTTCCAGGAACTCTGAGATTAGAAGAATAAATTAAATTAGAAGCAAGTACTTCACAACTTTCAATGTAAATATACTACTAACTTGTAAAAGTTTTACAAGTTAACTGTCAATTTTACAAGTTAGTGACTTGAAAAAATAAACTTCCTTGATTATATTGTGTTTTTGAAAACTGACGTTTACAAATGAGAAACAAATAATGTATTTTTTCTACAAACGTCAAAAAATGACAAGTTCGCGCATAGCAAGAATATGCGAAGTGACCCTTTTTTTCATTTCCTTTGTTACTATGACACCGTGCGCGAAGTAATGTGCGAAATACTTACTTCGCACACTGCATGTAAACTATATGGAATTTTTATATTTTAACTTGGTAAATTTCTTGAAATCCACGTTTTCTTAAACATTGAGTATTGCTTTCAACATATTGCAATATATTGCCCATAGTTATAATACCTAATTACTTGATTGGGAAAAACAGTTCAAACCAGTTCAATATTTTTTTTCATATTAAGCTAAGCGTTTGTAGAAAAAATTTTGTTTGCGCGAAATACTTTGGTGATCTCGACTATTTTTTTTAACTCGGCTGCGCCTCGTTAAAAAAATCAGTTCTCGATCACCAAAGTAGCATTTCGCGCACTAGATACAAAAATAACTATACATTGCTTCATAGCACAAAATTCACTGAATTGGCGTAGGAAAAAAATAAAGGGGAATATTTTCATGCATTTTCGGTTGTACCGATACTGAGTTGAATAGTTGAAACCTCAATTGCTTTCATATGTGGGAAACTATGCCTGATTAAATCCTTACATCTTATATGTCGATATGTTAGTGAACATGTGTCATTATATTATTATGCTTATTGAGGTCGTCATTTCTTGGGAACGAAACAACTTTGATTCAATGTACAAATACAGTGTATTACATAGATGACCTCACCTCTTTTCCTTTCTTCACAGCACACTCAACCAGCTCTGTGGCATACCTGCATTTATCATCCTGGATTTTGACTGTAATAAATTTTTTTAATGAAATTCAAATATGCGAATCTATAACAACTCACCATCTTCGGTGCAATGCCTTCCAATGGTCATGAATTTGTCATATAGCTCAGGATCATCTGCTTTTAAGGGCTGCATGGTTTGTATGGCTCCCTCGGTATTGATTGTTCCGTCAGGGTGCATCTGAAAATGAATATTGTGTAAGATTCAGATCCTTCTTTATCCAAAACAGTGTTTTTTTGATTATTTAGAACTCACCATGTTGAATCGTTTGTGAAGGCAGAGAATCAAACATTCGCCTTCCTTTCGTGACGGGAATTTATGTGCCTTTAGTTCGTTGACATCATCTGAAATAAAAAACGTATCATATTTAACCACTCTAAGAATTATCTCACAAAGTGTTATTTTAACTAGGGATATTTTCTGAGATTTCTTCAAAGCAATGTTGTTAACTCAAAAAAATCCTTTTTTCTGAATTAAAACCCGATAATTTTCTTTGCAATATGATTTCTCTTTAATCTTGATCTACAAATGAGCATACGCGCATGGGTAAATGCAGAGATTAAGGAGAAAAAGATAGGAAACGGAGCGACTACGATGATGTTAGCGCCATCTTTGTGACAGTATTAAGAACCACAATTCAGGAGAATGGGTGAAATCGAAGATTTTAGAGACCATTTTGAGCAAAACAAGGACATTTGAAAATATTGCCATGATTGCTCGTGGGTAACCTATTCGAGACTTCATTTTAGTTGCGTTTCGTATTGTGCTTGTGTTTATCTATTTTGTGTGTGCATCGTTTGAAATTCAAAATGGTTTACAGAGCATATTGTATGTTGATGAACAGCAAAATAATAGAAAGGCCTATTCTGAACCTGAAAAAATGGAAATCTAGGTATGGAAACTCGTATCATGTATCTATGGGGAGGTTCAGCGACACTCAACTGTTGGCATAAAGCAAAAATCAGTTGAGTAGAGTTGAGTTCCAGCGGTTGAAAATTTTCTGAACGCTTCGCTGAGTGACATACAAAGCTGACATATCAAGATATATAACCTTATTTTTGATACCCAGTTGTTTGTTTTCTTCCGACAGAACTAAATTGTAGACAGACAGTCCTTTTCTGATGGACTTTTTTAAAATACGCCAGTAAGCAAAATACTCCTTGATAAACTTAAACTCACAGAATACAACAATACTTAACTTCAACTAAAAACCCCAAATATAAACAAATCACAAAATAGGTATATGCGCATGTCTCAGCGGTCAGATGAGTTACAAAGCGCAAATTTTTACCGCTGCCAGAAATCGACATCTGCTGAGAAACATCGATTTGTCAGCGATTTTGCTGAACGCTAAAGCTTTCTCAACTTACTCAACTGTTGCCAACAGTTGAGTGCTTCTGAACGTACCCTATGTTTCTCATTGCTTTTAAATTTCAGTGCTCTCAAATGAATATAGTTTTCTGAGCGAAGAGATATTGATCTCAGCAGCTGTTGAAGAATGTGCGGTGAATATTTTTCTACAGATCAAATGAAAACAAATGGAGAAGCACTATCCTGTTGAAATTTCTATTGTTTTTCAATTGCATCTTCAAATTGTGGTTTATTTTTAAATGTTTTGATATTTCGGTAACTGATATGTAATAAAATTATTGATTTGTATTCAATTTCATTAGTGCATTTTTAGTGAGTAATGATTCCTAATGAAACTATAGCAATGCAATATCGCATTTCATTAATATTAATTCATTTAAAACAATGTTGAGATGAGAAATAACATCCTGATCACGAAGCAAAGGACTAGCTTTGTTTTATCGATCAGGATGTTTTTTCTGGGCTCGACCTCTAAATTTGATGTAATACGTAGGAATATCTGTATTTGAAATTTGATCCTGTTCAGCGCCATACATGTGTAACAATTAACATCTAACAAAAAAACGTAATCCGATTTTAGTACTAGAGTATCTTTCTCTCCTTAATTTTTGGATAAAATCACATTCAGAACGTAAATTCATTTCAGGCGCTGTTTTCAGTATCATCAGTACCTTCACTAGCTCCTACTTCTGCTGCACATTCATGACCCTCCTTATTCAGCCTCTCAAGAAATTGCTGCTTCAACTCTTGACTCAACTGGAAATACAAAAAATATTGAATGATATTTTAGCTAATTATTTTCATTTGGATTAATCCGATTTTATAGATGTGAAAAATCACTGATGATATCTATGAAATCAATCAATACATCAATTTCAGTGCATGCCATTTTGGGGGAGACTGTCATGTAGTTTGAAGTTATAGAAAAAGGGGTATCTCGCTTGTTATTTAAGATAGAGCCTTGCGGTTTTCACGTCCCTACTTTTTTGTGGAACTCAAGTTGGAATAATCAGAATTTGCTTAACAGTTTCAGTAAATGAGATACTACACATTTTTGAAAATTGATACTTTTCGGATCTTTCGTTTATCTCTGAAGTAAATAAAAACACTTGATTTTCACAAAAAAGTAGGACAGGAACGTGAAAACCTCAAGGCTCTATGTTAAATAATAAGCGAGGTACCTGACAGTCTCGCTCAAAATGGGACGCACTTGAGGTTTTCACGCTCCTGTCCTACTTTTTTGTGGAACTGAAGTATTTTAATAACTTCAGAGATGAAAATAATATTTGATCCTAACTCATAGATTAGTTCTGAGTATTTCTTGTAATAAGCTTTTATAAATATCTGGAATTCAGATTCATAGTTTTTGCTTCATATAATCCATTTGATCAATGTATTTCAATAAAAAGTTGTGCCCCATAATTTCATACTTATTCAATTATGACAATGTTGTATCCATTCAAGAAGTATTTTTTTCAATAATGATGAATGAATTGAAATCTTGAGTGAAAACATCATTGAGCCATATACAAATGAACAATGACTTTTTATGGTATCTCATTAAATGGTTCATTTATTTAGTAATTGTCAAGTCAAAATAAATCTTTTACAAAAATGATTCTTGTGTTATTGGTCTCATTTCGTATTACGGTTATTTCGTTCCACTCAAAAAAGTATCAAGATTTTACTATTTTCCAACTAGTTCAACCATCCAGAAAATTTAGGTAAATATTAGGAACCAATAATAAAACAGCACCTTGACTTTCAGGTCCTACCTTGATATCAATAATTTTTGATGAAATATACAATGATCTACAACTCATTCGAAATCAATCAACCCAGTATTTCAAAGGGTTGAACTTTTTCAGATAAAAGCATGATTCAAAAATTAACAAGATTCTAGAATGCTTCGTATTATGTAGAGCTATTCTCCATGCTGATGAATCCTCAATAAGGCGAAATAGCTATCTATAGATGCTGTATGCTCTTTGTATTCACTTTGAGATTAGCTTCGAATTATGAGTTTAATATTGGTGGATTTTAATCGATTGATATTATTCTCTGATTACATTATTCATTCAAAAATTATATCACTATATTTCTATCGCCTTACAAACCCACAAAAGATTTTATATTTGAGAACTTGGAGTCATTTATACAGGGTATCTGTAAACAAATACGAGGGACTTTGAGAGATGATTCCTCGCAGGGGTAGTTCATATAATTTTTTTCGAAATCAACCCCCTTTCCAAGATACAGTCTTTGGAAGGCGATGAAGAGTTGACTGTTTTGAATTGTTTTTAGGAGTTCTAAAAAAACACTGAGTCATAAAACTATACATAATATGATTTATTTATTAGATGCTCCATACACAATTTTTTGATCCCATAACTTTATTATTAGGGGTTGAAAATAACAACCCCCATGATTTTCGTTCAAAAATTGTTTTCGTGGGATAGATTTTCGAGAAATAAAATTCTCTTATATGGTTTCCCATTCAATCCTGGAAAAAAAGTCTCTGGCAAAATTTCGACACAGTCGATAGTTTTCTTGGAAAAAACTTATAATCAGTTATCATCACTGTTCATTCCATTTCTTAGTATGAGTGTTCCATAGAATGAATATTCTTAGATATTGTATGTCGATGATTTAAAGATGTTCTATAAATCTTTCTGAAGGTTTAATTACTAATTTCCGGAAGAAAATTATATACGTATTATTTTAATTCCACAAATAAATCTTTCTTTCATAATTGTCAAAACTGATTTTGAGCATAAACAATAACTTAGAATATTCAATCTATGGAACATACACGATGAAATGGAAGGAGCAGTGATCATAACTGCTTGTTTTATTTTTTCCGAGAAAAGTATCGACTGTATCGAAATTTTGCAAACAAATTTTTTATTCCCAGAATTGAATGGAAAACCATAAGAAAATTTCATTTTTCGAAAATCTATCCCAAGAAAACAATTTCTGAAGGAAAATCATAAGGGGTTGTTTTTTTCAACCCCTAATAATGAAGTAATGGGATCAAAAAAAGTTGTGTGAGTAACATCTACTTAATGAAATAAAAGAATTGGACTACATTTGAGGAATATTTCAGATGAAAAAAATTAATTCATGTCACATACCCCGTTCACTGAAACAACAGCAAGAGCAACCAATACCACAAACTTGAACATTTTGATCGTTTATCACAATGATACTTTCACGAAAGGGTCACTGTAACTGAATCAGAATGTTCTAGTTATTCGTTTTATATAGAAAATTTGCAATTACAATTACAATTATCTTCTTCCTCATAACACGTGCGAATTCAAATCATATGATTATTAGACAAATGTTCAATTTTTCGAATGATTCTCGACATTTTTCATTAAAAACGAATTTGCAGAAGAACCATTGTTCGCCAACGATTATAATTAAAATGGCATTAGATAGGTCGGAGGAAATGCATTGTAATCGTCGAAGTAACTATTTAATTAATTATCATTGGTTATGCAATGTAAATTTCGGATGGATTTGCCGATTATACTCATTGATCTCTTTGTAATGATGAACAGCTGTGTTCCAATCCCCACTTTTTATTTTAATTGAATGGTCCTCGAATTTTGCCAATTTTTCCGATTCAATTCGTTGAAATGACACAGCCTGTCTAAAGAATAAAAAATTCGATTTTCAGTTATATCTCTCAAACGATCCCAATGAAATGAGTTCTAGGATATAGTTTTTCATTTAAGGGATGAATATTTTTCGAACAAATAATTGCATCCTTATCCTTCAGTTTTTTTCAAACTGACCATTATATTGCGTAAAAATACTAGATATTCAGTGAAGCCAACTCCTGAGAGTAGGTAAGTTGAATATTATTTGCTGAATATTTGGCCATTTTGGAAAATAAAATATTCTTTAGGTTTTTTCGTGAGGTGCATTGTTATTGAGTTATTTGAATTTTGAAACTACTTTAGTTGAGTGCGAATCGGTTCAAAAATTCGAATTTTTCCGCGTTATCACGTCTTAAAGGTGAGAATGGATCGATACCTTGCATTTTTCGTAGCGCTCGTTCTTCTTACGAATACTATATCGTTTTGCCCAAATGTCTGTAATTTTTGAATTTTGTGCCGTAAGTGGTGTCAAACGCTAGGGTTCGACTCTCTGATGAAGAATCCGTGATCAAACTCAATTCTGTCCATGGGGCCGGCCGTTACCACGATAACTTTCGAAGGGATTGTCCTAGAGACTTGAAATTTTCAGGGTGAGTTCTGTTCCCAAATGGCTCAGTTGAGTTCCTTAATCAACCAAAACGTACAGAGTGTTCGTTAAATAATGGCCATTCAAAATTTTTGTTCCTCAATATCTGAGACAAAACGAAACCAATGGAAATGAAATGTAGCGGACAAATGAAATATGAACATAATAAACTTAATGCAGAATTTTGTAGCCATAGTAGGAAATTCGATTGGAATATTGAAAAGAAGAAACTTCATATTTCCATGAAAAGATATCCGCTTCGATGAAATTTATTTTGTGAATGGAGATCGATATACTGAATGTTCTTCCAATAGTGTCATCAGAACCATAGACAATTCAATTGGAGTATTGAAAAGAAGAATCTTTATGTTTCCTTAACAGGATATCCTATTCAGGAATGATTTTTTTGTGAATAAAAACTTGTGGCCATAGTGCTAACAGAACCATAGAAAATTCAATTGGAATATTGAAAGAAGAATCTTCATATTTGCATAACAGAATATTCGATTCGAGTGAAATTTATTTTGTGAATGAAAACTGATATACTATTCATGCAGAATTTCAAGAGGATCGAATCATCAGAACCATGGAGTTTCCATTTTTTTCAATAATTATTTTTTGCATATCTCATTTTCTGAATAATTTCGAGAATATAATTGCGATTGAGGTAATAGTCTTATTGCCCCACCAAAGAATGAGCGCTCAAAAACACCTACTCAGGTCATTTCTTAATTTTTTTATTTGAAGTGATTGATGAGCAAAATATAAAAATGGATAAATCAAAGTGGAAAATACAAAAATCCATCAAATCAGTGATATATTCACCAGGTTCGCCATAGAACTATCATTATCACCAAGACGAAATTTAAAGAAGTTTCTCCATAATACGCTTCCATTCCAAAACTTCGTGTAATACTGTGATAATGCGGCCTCCCACATAAAGCTTCCTTTTCATTTTCGAGCTGAAATTTTTTGTATTATAAGGCACCGATAGGTAGACAATTTTATCTGGCTGGATTCTCACTATCGATATATTCTGGGAGGATTCTGCATTTCTTAAAAACTTTATAGGTTTTCACACCCAGTCTCAGTCTCTGAAACAGAAATTATTAAAAATATTTGATTAAGATGAAGTGCTCACTGCCTCACAATTGTAAAAAATGGATACACTTCTAACTCATAACATAATTCCATAAGCTCGAATTATTCTGATCATTCACCCCGAAATAAAATGATATGTGTGTTTGAATTTGATTGTTGAAGACTACTTTCTTCTATTAATATTAGGATTCTATGAGTCTGGCCCCCAAAGAGTTCTATTTGTCAATCCATACTAATATTATAAATGCGAAAGTAACTCTGTCTGTCTGTTACTCTTTCACGCCTAAACGGCTGAACGGATTTTGATGAAATTTGGTATGGTGATAGATGATAACCTAGAAATGGTCATAGGCTATAAATAATCAAGCCATCGTTCTTAGGGGGTAGGCAGTAGGCAGATAACTAAATTGAGTTAGTGATTTTTAGTCGTTTTTGTTGGGACTTTTGCTCTTTCAACGTCTAAACGGCTGAAAAGATTTTGATGAATTTAGTGAGGTAATAGATGGTTACCTAAAAACGGATATAAGATCAAAATGATCGCGTCATTGTACTTAGGGGGTAGGAAGTAGCAGAAAACTGAATTGAGTTAGTGATTTTTTTTAAGGTTTTTGCTGGGAGTTTTGCTCTATCATGCCTAAACGGCTGAACGGATTTTGATGAAATTTAGTTAGGTGATAGATAGTAAACTAGAAAAGAATATGGGCTATTAATATTCATGCTATCGTACTTAAGGCGTAGGCAGTAGGCAGAAACCTAATTAAGTGATTTTTAATCGTTTGTTTTAAAAGTTTACCTCATTCACGCCTTAACGTCTGAACGGATTTTTATAAGACTTGGTTAATATAAAGATAGGATCCTAGGCACGAACACAGGCTACTTTTTTACGGCGGGAAAATTTCTCATTCCCGCGAAAATCTAGCGTGATAGTGTCAAGAAGCGCATGACGCCATAGCTACTGAAATTATTTTGATGTTTGTTTTTTTAACTGAGGTGTGTTAGACTTCAAGTTAGTATTTGAATCACTTTTCTAACTTAGAGGTCGGTAGGCGCCATAATTAGGGAATTTATGATACAATTTTGATGCAACTGTCTTTATTTAGCAGTTTTACTTGGGTCGAAACTTAGCGACATTTCATCACACTACTTAACTTATAGGGTAGGAAGGGACCAAAATTCAGACGACTTTTTACTTCAGGAAAAAAACTTATGCGGACGAAGTCGCGGGTAAAAGCTAACTACAAATATTTCATTAATTTATCAAAATGAAAGGTGATGTTTGGATCCAATAACTCTCGGAAAGTTGTAATAAAATATTCTAAAAAATAATGGAAACTAGCTAAATTTTTCATTAATCATAAAATAGAAATCAATAGAAAATATTCAGCTTTTTGTCGCCAAAAGAAATTCGAAATAGCGTGTGTTCATGGCATTATAAATATAAATACTACTTTTTCACCGAATAGATTGAAAAGAGCATTTTATGCTTAATTCGACGGTTTGATTTTTATATTGATATAAATATCTTATACTCAGAAAAACTTCACTGTTCAGTTTTCTAGAGGTGGTCTTGCTCATGATGAAAATTTATATGGCAATTTATCTATTATCTAGGCTGAATCGGAAAAATTGGTGAACGAAAAAAATATTTACATATTTTGGTTCTTCAGAATTTTCCGTTGAAATATTTCACAAGGGTAATTAATGACTTACTCTTTACCCTCTACGAATAGGTTGGGATCAATATTTATAGCCCTTAATTCGAAAATCTAGTTTATCTAAAAGCTATATTCACTAGACGTATAACAAGGCCCAATCCCATATTCTTATGCTCATTACGCGGATGCACCGGTAACACAGCAACGTCGCAAAAACAGAACGTAAATTCTTTGTGTCCCGCAGCCACCTAAGACGTCCAGATACAATCGGCAGGCTCTTTTTCGGCGCATTTTCGACGTTCATAAATATGTAGACCCCATCGGCGACCGAACGGCAGTTTGATTTATAAACGGACTCCTATATCCGGAAATATGTATGACATCCTGTTTTTCGTACAGGTTTTTGGTTTATTACGTGGGGAATAAATTTCGCCAACTCATTTCGGATGTATCGGACGATCGGTCTGTCTGTAAAATTTACTTTTCTTTGACATTCGCCAATTAGTTAATTGCGCTTTCGAGACAGGTCGAAGATTTCGATGGGGGGCTGCTGAATCATAAGAGTGGATTCACCAGAAAAGGAGTCGAACTGATTCGAATTTGTGGTAACAGTGAAAAGAAAGTAGTATTTTTGTGTAGTTGTCATATCATTTGGAACATCATGTTACTTTTTGTACTTTAATGTTTTTATGTTTTATATTGCCGCTTGTTCCTAAGCAAGCAGCGTGCCATAATTTTTCCGACTGGCTCTAAGGCAATTATTTGTAATTTTTAGTATTATAGCCTTCCATTTTCTATCCCAAAACAGTTTATTTCACAACTAGCAATTCTGAAGGAGGTAAAGAATGTTAACACTTTCCATCAGTGGTGAGACCAAAATTATTGTATAAATTACACGAGCTACAGTTGCTTCTGAAAAATTTCAATTGAAATAAATTTGAAAACCTATTTGTGAGTTTAATTCACCATAAAAATGATTAAAAGAAGAAAAACAACTTTTATCGGGTTTTAATGATTTTAAGCCTATCTGCCTTCCAAGGTAGATCACAACAAAGAAAGTCCGATCAAGTGCCTTCCTATGACTTTAATAGCATAGGACTCCGCAAAGTTTTTAAACTTAACCAAAAGCTAAAAAAACATCTTTTTATATTTCTAAATCGAAAATGAATGTTTGTGTACATCCTACTATAAATTGAAGTCCTAGCTTTCAAGCCTTTTTTGGGTAACTTGCAGTAATTTCAGGAAACTGAATAATCTTTTTTATTAAAGCAACATTCAAGACGACCATGTTTAAAAAATAAAAATTGCAAATAAATCACTGCATAGGTCGCATAGAAAGATTTAAATTTTTCAAACCTAGCTGGCGAAATAAATTTAAAAAAACACTCATATCAACTACAAATAATTTAAACATATACATGTGGTATTTTTGGATAGCTACAGGTATGAGGAATCTGAAAAAAATATTGACGTCGTTCGCCTGGCCACCCTGTATAACAAAAGGACTACAGAAAACAATGACATACATAAAGCGTGGTTGGTTTCCCCAGATTTCTTAAGCGAGTGGTGACGAAGATCATTACACTCTTACTATGATAGTCTTCATAGTTGACATTAGACACCTCATGAGGAAAAAGGTTTTGCTCTATCTCTTTCTCTCATCGAGATAAGCATTCTTTGATTAGTTTAGTGGTCAGATCGTTGTTTTCAATGGCTTCAAAATTTAGCTTTTGTTAATATTATTTTCATGGCCAAATTTCATTCGATTTTGAGAGCGAAATATTTCCTTCTGAATCTATGGAAGGTGATTTCCAAATAGAAAGGATATGTAGACAGCTTCTTGCACATTTGAGGCACTGAAAATTCGTCACCTAGAGATCCAGACCTCATTCGATAATCTCTTTCTGGTTGGAGATTGCTAAGGACAGAAGTCCTTATCTTTAAAATTGATAATACATCTTTAAAAATAATATGTGGAGCAGAAGTGACGTCCATACATATATTTTAGCGCAATAGCTATTGCTTTGTTTAGTTTCTTTTCCCTTCTTTTGTTGGTGTGAATTGAGGGTATTTAGCCAAACTTCACGAAGTAAAAGAGGGAAATTGGTTTAATAGAAAAATAATAAATCAACTTATTCTACAAGCAAGCTCAATAACTAGTTTTAGCAGGCGACAGTGCGTTTCGATGAAGTTTCCATCCCCATGCTCTCATAGATAAATCCACCATTATTTATGGACATATCAAAGCACAATTCTCTTAAAGTTCCCATTCGATTTATTCACAGCTTCTTCACATTCCTTTCATGAAGTTTTGATATCCAGGCCTGTCATGAAGATACAAGTGTTTTTGAAGACCATGTGATACAAAACCAACCAACTGTGATACACCTCGAAATTTTTGTACATCATAATGAATGTTATTTTTTTTTCAATTCTTGTAATCTTCTCATATGCCTGTACGGGACTTATTTGGTTTAAAATGGACAGGTGTAGAAGCAGTGGCGTGCGAAATTCGGTTTATTAGTTGAATAAGAATCGGTAAGGTATGAAGAACAGATCGTTATTTATGTCAGGCGAAAACTCTAATTTTATAGTAGGCGGAACAAAATGAGAGTTTTTGAGTAATGTATGGAAAAAAATCTTATAAGTATGGGACCGAACACGTTTCGTTTAAGAGATACGTACGGTATTGAAATTTGAATTGTTTTCAAGATTTATCCCATAGTATCTGCATTTCGCAAGATATTCAACTGCAATTTGAGATTAATATCATATTTAAAAATATACACCACGTGACATGCCTATAGCAGATCTACAGGGTGATATTTTTTCTGGAGCACTGTCCTTTGTTTTCTGCCATAACTTTTAGCCATTGTGGATATGAAAGAAATTAAAAAAAGCTTTGTTGTATACTGAAATACATGGTTCTTTGTAGATTTGTCGTATCTGCTACCGATTTCGGGACATATTTATTTTGGACATATTGACCGAAGAGAATTTCCATTGAAATAATTACAGTCTTTTCCATAAATGCATATTCGAATAGCTACAAGTACAAGTACAGAATTATTGAGATATCAGTTTCCTGATTTTATGTAAAACTATTTCACATTCTTCCTCATAATGACACATAATTTCTATATCCAGAAATACACTCCACCACTGATCACGAATTTCTACACGCAATGTGTAGGGCTGCCCTGAGACCTGTTAATTTTTTTTTTGGCCCGTGAATCTGATTGACGTTAAGCCCATCCAGCAGACCTCAACCGAGTGGTCCCTGGATTATAAATATTCATAATAAAAGAACGGTAGCATAACATTTGCTCCGAACCAATTCACCCGAAGATTACTTTTTTTCGAGAGGTTACTTGTAACAAAAATTCCAGTATATAAAGATTATGTTCCGAACAGATAGAATAAATGGTGTGTCTTTTAAGTCAGCACTAAATGGAAGAATGTCAAAGTTTCTAATTTAACTTCAAATTTCTATAAACTCGCTAAAAAATATTTATCCACGACTATTGTATAATCTAGCCATTATACGTCACTTTGCTCGGCCATACTACTACCCGTTAATCACTGACTGCTGTCAGATGCTTCCTTGATTTAGCTTTAGTATAATATGGTGAAAATTGAAGTTTTTTGAGCGCTCGTTCTACTTAAAGGAGTGCTATATAGTTTTGTCCAAATGTCTGTAATTTTTGAATTTTGAACCGAAATGTTCTCAAACGATAGTGACTCCCTGATGACGAATTCGTGGTCAAATTCAATTATATCCGTGGGACCATCCGTTCGTCCGTCTGTTAGCATAGTGACTAGAGATTTTAAATTTTCAGTTCTGAAATAGCTCGCCTAATTTCGTTAACCAGCCAAATCGTAGGGTGTTCCATAAAATATGGCCATTCAAAATTTTTGTTTTTCAATGTCTCCGAAAATAAGAAACCAATCGAAATGAAATGTTACGGTCAAATGCAAGATGCTGATAACAAGCCTCATGCAAAATTTTGTAGCCATAGCGTGAACAGAATTATAGAAAATTCAATTGGAGTATTGAAAAGAAAAATCTTCATATTTCCATAACAGAATATCCGATTCGAGTAACATTATTTTGTGAATAATAATTGGTACACTGAATCTTCATGCAAAAATTTTGTGGACATAGTATTAACAGAACCATAGAAAATTCAATTGAAATATTGAAAGAAATCTTTATGTTTCCATAACAGAATATCCGATTCAAGTGAAATTTATTTTGAGAATGGAAACTACTATATTGAATGTTCATGCAAAATTTCTAGGGTATCGCATCATCAGAACCGTAATAATTAATTTTTTTAATTATTAATTTTTTACATATTAATTTTTTGGATAATTTTCAGAATATAATTCCAATTGTGCTGAGATTCTGCAATTAATTATTTGGTATCAATCTCAAATCCCATATAAAATTCTGAGGTAATAGTTTTAAGTATTGCTCCACCAAAGAACGAGCGCTCAAAAGCTCCTGCTCAGGGCTTTCCTTAATGTTTCTCAGGATTATAATGTTCCCCAACTTACAAATATGGGTATACTTTTATTACATTATTTCAATCAACTTTTATTACAAAATATACAATGAGAGAATCTCCTAAAAATTTCTCATATGTCAACTTGACTGTTTCCACACTTGTAATAGACGGGGCCTGTCATGGTCAGAAATGTTTGAATTTACGAAGAATATATCCAGTAGTGGATAAGCTATATTATGCTACTCGCATATAAATAGCTGTTATTCACTCGGTGAATTGCGCTTCGTGGATAATAGCATTAATTGCTATCATTATATGCGCGTTGCATAATATAGTTGAAATTCTTTTGATAATTTTTCAACGGAATTGTTATATATTAAAGAACTAGTATCTAAATACAATGGTACAGAAAAATAAGTAATTTCCATCCATTTCACCAAAATTTTTCGGCGGGTTTGAGTAAATACCTACCATGAAAGTTTTTGGTAACCCTATATACCTATCGTAAACAAACAATTCTTGAACTTTCATAATTAAAATGTTCGACTTAGTTTCTCTTTGTTAAAGTGTAAAAAAATTGCAGAATGATTGACAAAATTTTGTCAATGCCGTCGAAAGATTTGTTTCGCTAAGGATTTCCACTTATCCAATCATCTCTTGAAGTGCTAAAAACCTGTTGAATTTGTGGTAAAACCTAATAACTACTTCAACTTTAAATTTATTCATCCATAAATTCATTTTGAACTTTTTTTGTGACTGCGGGAGTTCACCAGCCAATTAATATTTTAATTTGAATAATTTGCTGATTCTGCTCAGAAATATGTCTTGGTACTACCGGTTTTTCAACGTAATTGTTATATACTGAATGAATTAGTATCTGAATACAATGTTATACATAAAAATAAACAATTTTCATCAATTTCACCAAAATTTTTCGGCAGGTTTGAGCAAATACCTACTTTGAAAGTTTTTGGTATACCTGTATACTCTTGTCGTGAACAAACAATAAATAAAGATATTCCAGAATGATGGACAAAATGTTGTCAATGCGTCGAAAGATTTGTTTCGCTAAAAATTTCTACTCGTACAATAATTTCTTGAAGCACTAAAAACCTGTTGAATTTGTGGTGATTACTACTTCAGCTGTAAATTTATTCATCCATAAACTCATTTTGAATAGATAAAATCATTCGACATCAATACAGGTGAAATAATAAAAATATTCAAATATGTCACCATCCAACTCCGATATAATCCGAAGATAATAAATAATGGTCCCACCGAAATACGAGAAATTACCCAGAAATAGCCATTATTTACCTCCAAATTAGATAATATTGTGACTGCGGGAGTTCACCAGCCAATTAGTAACTTAATTTGAATAATTTGCTAATTCTGCTCGGAAATATGTCTTGGTGCTACCGGTTTTTTCAACGTAATTGTTTACGACCGGGCCTGTGCAGGTGCATCCCATTGTGGCCAGTGGGCATCGCAAGAATGATATTCTATATCTCATTAAATTGTTCGAAGAATCATCCATAATCGGATACAGCAGGATGTTCAAAGCATGTATTATTATTTCAGGAACGAGCAGGAATTTTGTATGTGTGCATCTGATCATGGCTTCCCATTTAGGTGGTTGCAGTGAGCATTATGTTTTTCTTATGTATTTGCTCATAATGTCACAAAATGCCATATACAGGCAGTTAATGAATAAACTATAATAAAATAAGCACTGGCTTCGAGATGAAATTTAAAAAAATCGTTTTTTTCGAATATATCCGGAAGTTTTTATCGAGCAGAAAGCAGCTTCTTTGGGCATTTGGTTGAGTGAAATCGTAAGTGCCAAGTCGTCAAAAAACACTCACCAGCAAAATAATCGATCCACTCAAAAAATCTATGTAGTTTGTTGTTTCATAAATATGTTACATCAAGTCTGATTCAATTGAATTCTTTCTTCAATTGTAGGTATGATCATCCTTAATCAATCACCAGTTTTGAATTTCAATAAGACTCGGCGTTCGTTTTTTTTACCCTAACTTTAGAAGCACCTCTGGTATGTTCCAGTTGTTCCACCGTGTGATTTCTTTCTTCATCATCAAGACACATCTTCTCTTGACAATTTAATTCTTCATTCATAACAATAGCTAAATTTTTGTTAAAGATACAGGGTTTTCAAAGCAACATTAAACTCCACAATTACGCTATGGCTATGGAAGTACGTTCACATATTTAACCTTTAATCCGAACATTATGAAAATAAACTGAAAACTGAATGAAAACAAAAAACAAGAGAAATTTGAGCGCGACATAATGTACGGTATGCACCATTTATAACGATTTCGTGCAAATGCTTTATAATGCACGACCCCATCAACCGCATGTGGCTAGGATTGCCAGGGAGTATTTAGCAGAGTTTGATATCCAAGCATTCAACTTGAATTGAAGATTTGAACCTAATTGGGCATGTTTGGATGCTCTTGGGAGGAAAAATTCGATATCGTGTACCAAATCCTGAAAATGCGGAGCAGCTCAGTGATGCTCTGATTGATTCGAAACCTTAATGAGGACATGCCGAGACGAATTGCACCTATTATCTGCGTCTTGGCGGAAAACACGTTCGGTTCAGAAATCTAGGCTGAATTTGTTGAAGTACTGTTGTAGCCTTAGCGAAATTTAATGTTTTACTGAAAACTCTGTATCTTTAATGAAAATTGAGCTATTGTTATGAATGAAAAATTGAATTGTCAAGAGAAGATGTGTCTTGATGATGAAATAAGAAATCAGAGTGTGGAACAACTAGAACACACCAGGGTAGTTCTAAAGATATGGTAAAAAAAAGCAGATTTTGTTTCACCCTGTATAAAATGACGTACGCCGATTCTTCTTGCAATTCAAAACTGGTGATTGATTCAGGATGAACGTAACTATAATTGAAAAAAAAATACATTCGAATGGGACATGATATAAGATGATATGATTTTTTTTTCCGACCGAAACAGGTGCAAATAGATCTCGAATCTCCGACACCTTGTTGTTTTTGGTCTACTTTGAGTAATTTTCAGCGAATAACGAGAGTTGTAATATTGAGAATATCCCGTGGAAAATGCCGGCAAATTTTAACTAGTCGAGCCGTATCTCTCGTATTCATTTTTTGAGGACCTATAGACAGGTAGTCCCACAAGAACCATAAGGAGAGGGATGCATTCTTGAAATTTAAGGACAAGAAGACCTTTAAGGGTAGCTCGGCTATTACCTGGTCATATAACTACAGCTACCTCTCGACAATGGCTTGAACACCACCAAGACTGGCCTTCACCAAAATGGCACAACTTTCTCATTTCGGACGAGTAACGTTTCGGCTTACAGAGTGGAAATCGAAGAGGAAGGATTTGGAAAAATAAAAAAGCATATGTTCATGCAGAATGAATCCCACAGATGAATTTACAGTGGACTGTCTGGAAAATTTCCAGTGTAACCTCTTCTTTTGGCCTTCCATAGACGAATATAGCTTTGTTGGTACGAACACTTTCAAACCTTGCAGACCATTAGATGATAATCCCTGTGGCAGAGTCCGAATAATAATTATCTAGCCCTGCTTCCTGTTCAATGGTATTGTCCCTGTTAAAAATCACTGTTCACAGTGAATTACATCTTTATGTCCAGATATCAACCGAAGGCTGGTACTTCCTGAAAAGTTAGAAACATGCTACCTGGCAGTAACTCCTCGGTAACTTCTTACTATATATGTATATGAGAAACTATGGATTACTGAAGAATATTCGAAATACTATTTGAGCACTACGAACATTTTAGTGATTTTATTCGAATACCTAGCCCGGCGTTACATATGTGAAATTTTTTCCCACCAAAACATATGTGGGGTATCACATACCCCAACATGAAAGCATTTTTTTTTACTTCATTTTCTCCTGATTTTTTTTCTCATCTCCTTAGGTGAAGTTATTGTCTTAAACCCTTTAGTAATAGAAAACATAATCTTTCATAGCTTTATTCAATGAAAATCTGCAATAAACTGGGAAAAGTTCCCATCGAATTCAAACATTTCAAATAAAGTAGATTATGAATAAAAGAATAAGAAATTTCTAGAAATTGTTAACACTGGCTAGTTTCAGAATGATAAACGCAATAAAAAAAATATTTATTCTCAATCCGAAACTGTTATTTACTCGTCTTCTGAATCTAGGCAATTTTGAGAGCTTATGACAGAGTGTTCTGGACTGGAGTAATTTGAATTGGACACAAAAATATCTAGACTTTTGATCTCGGCTCATTAAACACGAAGAACACCTCCCAGCAGTTCTAGGAGTCTTGGATAGTGGCTCTGGGTTTTCGTCTTGGGCAAAGTTCATAATATTCTGTAGAATATTTTTTCGAACTCTTGAATTATGTTTTCCTTCTTTGAAATATTCTTTCATCAATTCTAAACGTGAATATATTTTTTTCTTGGGGGTTCGTTCGGCGTTTTATTTTCCGTTCCATTCTGAAGTCCACTATTTGATTCCTCTATGTTGTTGTCTTCGTCAACAACTTGAGCTTCTGTGGAATAATGCTCAGGATCGGTGTTGTGCTTTCTGAAATAGGATCAGTGTCGTTTTCGCTCCCTGATGCAATTTCATCGTCATCAGTTTCAATTGTAGCACAGAGAGCAATGAGCTTTTTGTTTTTCTTAGTATGGCATACTTTTTCTGTGAAAAAATATGAAGATTTTATATACAGAAACCGTATGTCTCCATAGGAGTATCTAGCCTCATTTTCAGGGGGGGCCGCGGCCCCTGGTATATATTGTGATACCTATACATAGTTTTTGATTAGAATCTTTCAGGGGGGGGGGCTGGCTCTTAATACGCCAGTGTATGTCTCCAAGATAAAAACTCATCTTCCCTATCAAAATCACAAACCTGAGTACATAGTGGGGTTAGAGATACCCCTGAGCACTTATATTGCGTTCCACTCACTGAAATGACCGCGGAATACTGTAGTCACGCTCTAATTCCATAGTAGGGACATTATTAGGAGGCTACTGAGACCTCCATAAGCATATTTTAACGTTTACCTTGTATTCAAACCAATATTCGACGCCTGAGGTTTAAAATACCCCACATATGTAACGCCGGGCTAATTTGAGGTCTGCACATTCCATAATACAGAAATTCAATCATCAAATTCTTTAAATTAATGTCCGGCCAATATAATCGTAGTTCAAATACATTCACACTATGAATTCAGGTGAAGAAGCCCTGCTTATACAAAATGGGTTTTGAGGATATTGATCCTGCCCCACCTATGTTATTCGGTTTTTCAGTGCTACTCGCAGTGAAAACAGAAAACAATGCCCCAAGTGAATCAAGAAGACAGTACGAAATCTTCAGAGGAAATGATGAAATTTTTCTGGACGAAACAAAGGAAAACTCGAATAAACCAGTAAAATAAGATAAATCGTCCGTTAAAAATTCTTTTCAAGTTAATTATATCCTATGGCGTTCTCTAATGACGGAATTCAAAGAAACTGGAGAAGAATATCTGTGAAGGTGACGAATTAGACTTAATCGTCTATGTCGACTCCTCATTTACCCAACATTGTGTTATAAACGATGCGCTTGGGGTGATTTCCACCAACAAAAGATGTATTTTTCCAGCACAAAAATCCTCTACCATTCTTGAACTCCTGAGACTTTGTTCTCATCAAACGATTCTGGAATGAGCGTGTGTAATCTTAGTTAGGCTACGTCTGCAGATATCAGTGGCTCACGGTGCTAGACTGAATAGTGAATATGTAAAAGAAATATACTAAGAGAAATGAGAAATCAGCTAGTTATAGTGAATTCATCTCAATCACTCTTTGCCTACTTCTCTCATAATGAATCTTTCAGAAAAGTATAACCAAAGAGCAAATGTAAAATAATAATAATTTGTTGAACCTGATTTCTGAATAGTTCCTAATGTGTGCTTCTACATGCCCTCCAAATTATTGGTCAGTAATTGATTTTGTCCCAGGCCGAAAAAGTTTACTTCTTCCACTCACCTAACTGCATAGATCTCTGTTTTCTTAATTTCTCTCAAAATCGAGTTGTTAGACTCAGTATTTTTTATCTGTTTTGTTCATATTGGTTATTTTGGTTGATGCTATCTCCTCTTATGAACTCATTGCTCAGGAGTTCTCCCTTTCTGATGGGGAGTATTTTCTTCATCTTCTGTTAGACCTTGATATATGTTCATTGTTAAAGTGTCCTCAGTAGGGTGCGGCTTTCTGGGAGATTGAACTCCAGCAATCCATGACCTCCTGCTTTCTGGTTTTCCGTCCTCAGCGAAGTGTGTTTATTTATACATATAATAATAATTGGCTTTATTTAGTAGGCAAAAATACAATGCTGATACAGGTGCAGAACATGAATATATATGCATATATCAACCCTACCAAAAAGGCGAAGTCTAGCATAATGCTAGACAACTTAACCTTTAGAAATTTGAATTGATAATTCAAACGATAAATGTTGGACGTTTGAAAAAAATAAACAAACAAAAAAAAACAAAATCCACAGGAAGGTGTGCCACATCAATAGATTTCAAAACACTGCCGGCTCAAAAGGCTCCAAGGTGAAAGAACTTTAAAATATATTGCAAATCCATTAAAAACGTCTGTTCTGAATTCAGGTGGAAATGTGTTGAATGCTGAGACAGCATTATAGGTGAAACGTGGCATCGAAAGATCATGCCTGTATTTAGTGAAACGATAGTGCAAAGATTAGAAAGGAATTAACTTATCATCAAGTGACGCAGGATAGTGAGTTTATAGTGTGCACCAATACAGCAAAGTGAAGGGTGCGTCTTTTCTTCATGTTTAGCCAACCGAGTTCGCGAATTGGGGCTCTTATACCAGGATCAAACTTCCTCATTCCGAAAACCAACCTTACACAGCTATTTTGCACCTTCTGAAGCCTGTTCTGCTCAATAACGACCAAACATTTAGATAAATCACATCTGCATAATTCAATCGTGAGAGAACTAAGAAGTCACATAACTTTTTTCTGAGGTCGAAGTTAAGGAGATGTATGCTACCGAACAACACCTTGAGAGCATCATATCATAATCCTTACCCACAATATCCCTAAGCCCCATTTCGCACCAAGCCAGTCCAGTCCAGTCGAGTCAAGTCACTTCAGGATTGGAACTATTAACTTCGTTTAAAATCGTTTAAAACAAATGGAATGTGAAATCTAGTTTCATACTAGGCCCTAGTGTGAAACTAGATTTCACATTCCATTTGTTTTAAACGATTTCAAACGAAGTTAATAGTTCCAATCCTGAAGTGACTTGACTCGACTGGACTGGACGGACGGGCGGTGCGAAATGGGGCTAACATGACGTGATCTGAAACGCGAGTCAGAATCAAATTTTAGCCCAAGAGTTTTAGCACATGGAACAAACTGTGAAGGCTCGTTGTTAACATGAATCGATCCTAAATGTAGTTCCACAGCTGCAACCTGATTCACACATATTGGTTCATTCTTTCTACATGGTTTCGCCAATATCCATCTCATTTTTCCACATCTTTCACTTTAGAGAGGGAACTTATATCGCTGTTTTGACTCTATCTCTAAATTTTTTTCCTGCGATATTTCTGAGAATTTTATTCTCCGCTTCGTGTCAGCTCGAGTCTCGATATGTACCATATGTTAAGGCCCTATGCAAAATTTACCTATTCACACTTTTCTATCGACATGCCTATGCTTGAGTGGCTAGACAAATAAAAAGATATTACTGGATTCCATGTTGGACTGTGACTTGAGTCTTCTATCGGATTATGATCGATTGGATATGTCCGCTCCCAGGTAGTGGAACTTCATCACTTGTTCAACTATCTTATTTTCCATACCGTAAATTGGGGATACTTTGTGACAAGTGGGTAATTTTGTGACAATACGCAAATCGAAACAAACTACCCAATATTTTCCAAGTTTCGCGCGCATAGAGAATTTTTCCTGTCGCCGGCGACAGCACATATCTCAGCTCAATCAAATATATCTTCATAAGTGTGGTAGGCCTTTCTAGTAACTTGTAGACTGCCATGAGAAGAGCATACCGATTCTGTCGATTTTTTCAAAAGCCGGAAACTTTCGTCTGCACAGCCAGATCTGAAATATTGTCAGTTAAAATCGTAAATGGGTTCATTTGCTCCTGTAGTTATCATATTTTATTCGAAATTATAGTCAAGAATCATTGATTTTAATATCTTTTTTTCGAAGAAAACAAAAAAAAGTTCGCAGCATGGGGTAACATTGTGACATGTCACAACGTTTTCCAAATAATTACATATGATTTTTTTAAATTTTTTGCATGTAGACTGCGACCAAAATCTTGCCACAATGCCTCAAACATATAAGAGACGCTGGGAGCAAGAGCTTACAGAAATCCCATGTTGCTGAAAAAGCTGGTACAAGATATTTAAAAAAAAGGTGCAGAAAATTTTAAAGCAGTATAAGCTTTTTAAGAGTAACGAATAATAAAGAATTCCATTTTGCCACAAGTTGAGGATTTTTGCGTGATTGACTACTGGCAATAACTAAAACAAATTTATAAGGAAAAGAGAAAAAAAGGGAAAGATTTTCATTACAAGGCTTACCTGATCACTTAGAAATTTTGTAATCCCAGGAAAATTTTGCAGTTTGTAAAATTTGTGAGTGTGTAGTTTTATACCTACTCTCATTCAATCTTAATATTAACTCTTATTTCAGCCCATTACATGTTTTCGTTCTTGTTCAGAATATTAATTTTTGTTTTCAATGAAAGTTGAAGTTAATTCATTTTTTTTTATCCAAAAAATATGAGCACATTTTTTTTAATTTAGTAATTTTATACTCAAAAGGCAGGGGTATTATTGTGCTCTGATTCGAATAATGCTTTGTCACAATGTTACCCCGAAGCACGGGGTAAAATTGTGACAATTTCAAATTCGAAAAAGACTATATCATAATTTTTTCAACAATATTATAATCTCATTATGTACCGAAAGGACAGATATTTACTGTGTATTTTTTTCACCTTTTATCTGCTCAAAAACTGTTTAAAAATGTGTGAAAACCTCAAAAACTGTCACAAAGTATCCCCGTTTTACGGTAACTATTTTGCATCAATTTTACTTACACATTAGAAATATAGTGATGATTTGTAGTCACTTCTTCCGTATTTTCTAGAGGGAACTTTTCAGCGAAAAATTTCAGTTCTTGGATTGAGTTATCTTTTCCATAATTGATTCATCAGTTATCCTTTCTGATCTTGGCAGTTTTCCATTTTCTAATGTTTGTTTGCATCCTTATTTTCACTTTCAACTATTAGGTGCTGTCATATAGGTAATTGAAAGATGTCTCATTCTCTGATGAGATTTTCATTACTTGTTTTTGTTAATCGTTTTTTTGCGTTTTCTGCATGTTTCATACTTTCTTTAGATCGAGCTCTATATCCGAGAAGAATTCTCCCCAGAAGTTTCGCTATCTTGGTTTTATTTGTTCTCTCACTCTATTTCGTACCAGTTCTAGATATAATAGAGTAACCTTGGTCAAGCCAACTGGCAAAGGTGTGGAAACTATTCTAGTCTGTTTGGTCTATCCATGACGAACAGATGCATATTTTAATACTATTAAGTATCACTTATCGGGTTTGCTTAACTCTATGTCATTTTGGAACCTTATGTACGAGTATTAAAAGAATGTGGTCGTTATGGATAAGTTAGCTTCCCGGAAACTGCGGCCATGCAGATCTTTTGTTCTTCACTCTACTTATTTATTCGAAACCAATGAGGTCGTTAAGGTAGTTGATAAAACCTTATTTTGAGCCTTGCCCGTTTGTTCTTGTTTATCCAGGACTGGTTTCGTAATATATGAACTGATCCAGCTTTGGATACTCTTAATCCATGTATTCTGCTGTTTCTGCTCCTGACTTTTCCATACGGTACAAAGGATATTTGTGCTGGCAGTGCCCCATAAGCAGTTCCATCATCACCAGAAGCTCAGGTCGTGACAGCTTCAGTAGCTACTGAAATAGGTAGGTGAAATCATAACATCCAGAAATGGATGTTCTGTTATTCAACCCTCATTGCTGCACCGCTTTTGCAAGCTCACGACAGTTCAACAGGTGTTAACCTTGATGAACGTTTTACAAGTTCATCGGTTTTTTCATTTCCTTCAACACTACAATCCCCTGGCACCCCTAGTACTCGTTACTTTCTTGCCTCTTGCTAGTTGCTTTATGGTGATACGGCACTCCCATGTCAAGATCCTTGTTGAAAGGGCTAGTAAAAATGATCTTCGTATGGGAGCACGCGGAATCTTACAGATATTTGATTATCATCCATTTCATGTGAGCCGTCGAGCTTCTTACAGCTTCAAACACCAAATGTTGCGCCACTGCTCGAGATATTAACGCACATCTTCGAGGCTCAAGGGGAACAATCCTAATGATCGCGGATGTTCGGCACCAGGTGCCCCCGGGGTCAAATTAGATGTGCGCCGTGTCGAAACGGATCGGAAAAACTTTCAATGCCGTCGATGTCTGAACAACGTGAAATACAATGAAACATCTTATGCTCGGAGGGAATGCTCAAAGGAGGGTTCTTCATTAATATGTAGCTCTGGGCTAGGGGATGGGGGTGGTTCTGATTTTTGCCAACATCAACGTTTCGTTCTCGTCTTTTGACAAAGGGTTGCTCTAATTATTGTTTTTTGTGGTCGATACATCGGAATGGTTTTGTTGTATATTCATGTATTTAGTTTGTTTTAGGCAGCCAAATTAGAATATATAACAAGGAGGGAGCTTCATGCCGAAAGATATGTTTTTGCGCAAGAGTATTGCCATCATCAACTAACTGTAGTTCCCTTGTTCTGGAGGAAAATTGTTTAAACTTGTCTGGACTGAAATAGTCCGCTCTACACTCCATGAACACAGTTAATTTTGGAAGGAAAGTTATAGCGTTTTGATATTTTCAGAATAGATTTGAAGTAATACGTAATAAGAAAATAATCCGAAAGTTGTTGACGTGAAGCTGAAACTCATACAGGTAAAATCTTCTCAAGGGCTTCAACGAAGCCTAAGAGTAATGAGTATAGGAGCATGTAACGATTTGATCGGCCTTTGTCCTTTTAAGCTCTCAGTCATCACAAAATGAAAGTGACACCAGAGGTTGACTGTGAGTCCTAGAAAATCCCAATTATTCAAATTTCACATTATAAATGAGTTTTAGCTTATATGAATGGAGTCACGCAAGATTCTGATTTTTGCCAACTTCACGTTTCGTTCTCTCCTTTTGACAATGGGTTGCTATAATTATTGTTTTTTAGTGGTCGATACATCGAAATGGTATTGTTGCAAATTCACGTGTTTAGTTTGTTTTTGGCAGAATTAGAACCCTTATCAGAAGGGTGCTTCATGCCGAATGACATAGGTTTGTTCCAACAGCTGACTTTTGTACGGTAATTTGACGGTCACGAAACTGTTAGTATAATCGATCTTATGCGCATGTCTAAACTTTGACCGTACAAGAACCGACGAAGATGTTTGGAAGGGTTGGAACGAATTTTTGACTGTTTGTTGACCATACCATATGCGTTAGATGGAACCATAGATAAATAAAGTTTATTTATCTACCAATAAATGAATTGAATACTCACTATGATCCTCGTTTATTGTTTGATTCATTTTGTTTTTCAGAAAATAAGTATATAGCAGAGACTCTGATTATAGGTACTTTCACATAATAAAGTTTATTTATCTATGGATGGAACCATTTTGTTTTCTCTTTGCGATACAAGCCGGTGAAAGTACCTATAAATTCACGTGCTTAGTGTTGTTTTTGGCAGAATTAGAACCCTATCAGAAGGGTGCTTCATCATGCCGAATGACATAGGTTTGTTCCAACAGCTGACTTTTGTACGGTAATTTGACGGACACGAAACTGTTAGTAATCGATCTTATGCGCATGTCTAAACTTTGACCGTACAAGAACCGACGAAGATGTTTGGAAGGGTTGGAACGAATTTTTGACTGTTTGTTGACCATACCATATGCGTGAGATGGAACCATAGATAAATAAAGTTTATTTATCTACCAATAAATGAATTGAATACTCACTATGATCCTCGTTTATTGTTTGATTCATTTTGTTTTTCAGAAAATAAGTATATGGCAGAGACTCGGATTTATAGATACTTTCACATAAATAAAGTTTATTTATCTATGGATGGAACCATTTTGTTTTCTCTTTGCGATACAAGCCGGTGAAAGTACCTATAAATCAGAGTCTCTGCTTATTTTCTGTAAAACAAAATGAATCAAACAATGAACGAGGATCATAGTGAGTATTCAATTCATTTATTGGTTTTTCAACGAACTTCTGCTTTATTTAAATAGGTTACCAAGAATATATAATTTATGCTTCTAGAACACAAACCCCTTACCGATAGAAATTTTTGATCGAATATGGGAAAACAGATAACAAAATTGTACTTTACAAATAAATTATTTGGAATTGTGTGCTTATTCCAGAGACACTGCTTGCTGTTTACATAGAGAAAGAATTTGTTCTATGGCTATTCAATCTGAAACACGTGCTTACTATTACTGTGACGGTCTTTTAAATCAAAGCACACAGGACTGCGCATGACAGTCCAAACAGTACTTGCTCCAGACCAGGGATCGAAATGACGATCACCAAACCAAACCGTTCCACTCACGGTCCCGAAGCAGGATGGAACAAAAACGAAACCGTTCTCAAACGATACATTTTCAGTTGGAACACATTTTTATCTATTGCGCAGAATCCTGACAAAAGTACGGTCAATTCTTGAGTTGGAACAAACTCATGTTTTTGCGTGTTTATTCATGAACAAGCATTGCCATTAAGACCAAGTTACTCTAGATCCCTTATTTTGAGGTAGAATAATTTCAAAATGCCTGGACTGAAATAATTCGGTTTATTTTCTTAATCACAGTTCAGTTCGAGGGGCAAGTGGTAGTATTTCGATATATTCAGAATAGATTTGAAGTTGAAATTCTGTTTATTCACGACTACTGAATAATTCACCCATTATACGTCGGTTTGCACGGCTATAATAATACCCATTAATCACAAATGAATAATCAGTTTTTATTCACTGCTGTCAAATGCTTTATAGATTCAGCTCTAATAATATATTCTTTGAATTGATATTTCTTCAGTCAGGGCCAAGTCTACTTTTATTACATCAATTAAAGCAATTTTATAACAAAATATACCATGACAAGTTCTCCAAAAATTTGTCATGTGTCAAATTGACTTCTTCCACACTCAAAAAAGAAGGGTATTGTCACGGTCGCCAAATGTAAAATCTTCATGAAATATATTCTGTAGTCGAGGATAAAGTAGGTATAGTACGCTACTCGCATATGCTGTTATTCGCTAAATCGACCCCTTACTTTTTTGCCTTTTACTTCAGAAAGGAATACTTACTTGGTTGAAGCATAGACTAACTAAACGGAGAATAGATGAGACACTAGTAGAACAAGCTTCAACGCCATCTGTTTTTGTACAACATTACTAATTCGTGAAAAAAGCTCAATTGAATAAGGAATCTGTATCGTAAAGCTGCCTCAAAAAGAATTCTGTAGTGCACCTTTTGAATAGGTAGGTACACCCATATACAAGAGGCAAAAAGTTTTTTGAAATTCAATTTCCAAAAGGAAATCAGAAACGACATTTCATCTGATTTTCTTTTGGAATCGAGAAATGAGGATCAATAATCAAATTCTGGATAGAATAAAAATTTATTAAGTGAAATAGGTATCACCAATTGAAAATACAGATTTATTTCATAAATATCTAATCGATAAACTAATAATTGCTTGAAAACATTTTCAAAAACTAACAATAATGAATTCAATAATACAAAATATGAGTATTTACCTACTTAACTTATTCAATACACGAAAAACTTTTTTGAAAACTACGAGTACCTTAAGTCTTATAGGTAACAGAATATACATATAAATTTCATAATTACCTTCTTGCATCTCGATTTTCACATCCAATGACACAGCACGTCTTCACTCTTGCAGGCATATCGAATTTATTTTATTTCAAAAAGAACGTGTCAAACCACTCCTTGTGTCAGTTGACAATTCAAAGGTTTTTTGATAATAATGATTTCACATACTAGGATTTCCATGAATGCAACGACATCTAACTATCAAATTGAAAATAATTTTTTCGTGTATTAGTCTCCTCCTCCGACAGATGTCGCGGAATATACGAGTGGCTCATCAAATTTTTTAGTTTGTCTAAGGGTTGAAGGTTGAAGGTAAAAGCGCATCGAAAAGTTATGATGCATGCAAATTGTTCAGAAGCGCCAAAGTAACCTACTTACAATAACGATTACAAAACACTTCAATAATTAAATTTTACTAACAACAGTAAAAGCCTGATTAATTAATAAAAACAATTAAGTATTTAAAGATATTCGAATTGCTGGCCTTATGCTTGAATAATAAACTTCAATACCTTCTATTTCTTAAAGGAAGTAGATTCGGACATATACTCATGGGACCTTTTTTTCATATTTTATGGCCCTCTTATATCGCGTGGCACTATTCATGGTACTTTTCTCTTCAAAAATTTTGCCGTAATGATTTGGGGGATAATGTTTATGGTAGTATTTACGGTTATTTTTCATTTTGTGCCAATTTGGTCCTATTTAATTTTCTAATTATTTAGAGTCACCAACTTGACGCTTTGACTAATTTATGGAAATTAAATTCTCTCCGTTAGATAAATTGTGCCGATTTTGTGCTCCGTATCAAATATTATGAACTTTTGTGCCAATAAAAGGGAAACTTCGAAGAAAACTCCCAGTAGCGAATAAAATAATAATTGATTTCTAACCCGTTAAGGAAGTATCATTTTTTATTTTTTTATTATTTAATCGGTTTTAAACATCCTTAGACGTTGTCCGATACCCATTTGCTAGTGCCTTATATTGTTGCAGTCTTCAGGTTTGCTTAAGTCGTTCATTGTTGTGTCCAGTCCTATTTCCGAAGCTCCAATTGGGTTTTTTAACATTTGAACATTTTTATGAGTAAGAACCTACTTACCAAACTGAAATAAGCAAAATCGATTCTCTCCAACTAAAACGAATTTTCTACTGGATTTTATTGCATTATATATGGAAGCATCTCAAGAACCGAGTTTATTGAACGTCGTGATTCTGCGAAGACGTCGATAATATTCAAAGACGTAATAAAAACATTGCAGATGACATAGTTTTCCCATATCTAGTGAATTATTCATAGAATTCAATCGTAAATACTTACTCTCGAAGATATTGAATCGGACGAACATTTCCCGCACGTGTGTTACACCATCCATTGAATCAGTTTTGAATTTACGGGGTATCGTAGAAGGCGTACTAGGTTTATGCGTACTGCTTCACAAATAGAGGTCCATATCCAAACTCAATGTCTGGTTTGGTAATTTTTGGAATGATTTAAAAAAAATTGTAGGAATTTTTTCATGCACAATTGAAAATGACTATCGTAACTATAAAGACCAGGACCAGGAGGCACCTCCAGATTATAGGGGAATGATGGATAAAAGGTTGGACTGAGAGGAGAAATTCTGAAAAGTGTGTGGTCAGATATCCAGATTTCACCCTACCCAAGTTCTATTGAATGCATTGCATTCGAATATCCCAAACCGCTGCAAAATGTGATATCTCAATTTGAACAGAGTTTGTCTTGCTATAATATGGAAACGGAAAGTTTGTGTAAGTATAGATAAGCAAACCTATATTGTGATATTTTATGTATTAAGTGTGACGGGATGTCACAATTATTATGTAGTTGACAGATGAATTGTAAAAAGTTAATGTTGAAAAAAAGTTGGGAAAGCCAAAAGTTTCTTAATCTTTACAGTTTGAACAATATTTGAATTTCGGTGACCGGTAGATATCGACCAGATTTTAATGTCATTGTATTCATTGACTCTTTCCGAAACCAAAAGGTGGCGGTCTTTCTAAGTTCAGAAAATGTGAACCCCCAGAGTTCCAGAAATGTTCCATCGTCATGTCACTTTTTCACTATAAAAACATAAATTCACTGCTCCAATTTAGTCCATAAATCACCTTCGAATATTCAAATAACTATGATTGATTGCAAGGTATATTCGATAATTAATACAGAAACCTCGAAATTTTAGTGGCACCACATATCCACAAATTCTAAGGAAAGCCGGTCGTTTTTAATGGTAGATTTGACACTGTCGCAGAACATTCGCGCGAATATGATACGATGGCTTCTTGCCATGATTCAGTATGTCACTCGCGGAAGGACGGAGCAGTGGTGCCAAACTTCCCATGAAGAAAGAAACCCGTGTCTAGAGACACCAATTCTACTTTGGCTTCCGGGCTTCCGCGTTCGCCGCAGTCGCAGTGACTTGGCAAACAAATTAACTGCTGAATTTCTGTAGTTTTAAAAATTTTTAGATTCGTGGGTAAATGGCATAAATCCTCATAATAGAAAATGAATCGAGTTCAACTTAATTGTAGAAATCAATAAGCCGGTGATATATTCCATTATAATTCAGCAAATTTATGTAAGGAAAATATCTTTGCTTTGTTTAGAACGTTAAATTGATACAATGGTGCCATAGAGTGAAAACATGAATGTTTTCAGTAAAATCACTAGGCCAATATCGTTTTCCTGTTTAAATTCGTTTACATAAGAATTTGTATACGGATTTTATAAAAAATTACTACCTATGTCGGTAACAACTTGATCTTTTTTTGTGTATAAGATTATGGTATTTTTGACGGAAAATGGTTTTTATGTCCCTATCTTGGTTTTTCATAAAAAATACTCACCCTTCCGCTGACTTCCGTGTAAAACTCGATTAAATAGCTATAAAATAAGAAAGGTACCAAAAAATTGGAACTGAAGAATCAGGATTTAGCGACAAGATTTTTTTATTTGAAATTTCTTACCCCTTATCCCAGAAAGGAAGCATTTTAGACCCCTGGTTATATAAAGTACTTATTTCTTTTAAATAACTCAAAGAATCGCCCCTTTCAGTTTTTATGATATTCAGGAAATGTAAAGGTAATTTTCATCGGAAATGAGCATTCTAGAATGATTCATGAAAACTTTCTTTGGTGGCAAACAAGTTTTCCTCCAATTTGAACACGGTATTTGGCCTGAATAGGGGTGCAAAGTTAAGCTGTATTTTGGCGTGCACATTTTTCAAAAATATTTCGGAGGTTTTGAAAGTGACGTATTTTTTGACACAGGAATGTTTGAAGATATTTCGTGATTATTGAAAGCAGATTTTGTCAATTCTATCATAGTTCTGCTCTAATTTGTTTCTCTAATTCTTGTTTAATTTTAAAATTTCATTTCCTGTTTATTTTGCATAACACACCGTCTTAATAAATAAAAATCCTTCTCATGTACTATACTCTTCTCTCTTACTTACATGCAAAATAAATCTTTAATGGGTTAACGATACATTCATTCAAATTGAACTGCCTAAGTAATAACTGAAATATTTTAAATAAAAATAATTGAAAAACACTTCAGGATACCATGTCAGGGTAAGCGAGACGAATTTTTTTCTTAGAAATTTAATACCCCGTATCCCAGAAAGGAACCGATGAAAATCGGAAATGAGCATTCTAGAATGATTCATGAAAACTTTCATTGGAGGCAAACAAGTTTTCCTCCAATTTGAACACGGTATTTGGCCTGAATAGGGGTGCAAAGTTAAGCTGTATTTTGGCGTGCACATTTTTCAAAAATATTTCGGAGGTTTTGAAAGTGACGTATTTTTTGACACAGGAATGTTTGAAGATATTTCGTGATTATTGAAAGCAGATTTTGGCAATTCTATCATAGTTCTGCTCTAATTTGTTTCTCTAATTCTTGTTTAATTTTAAAATTTCATTTCCTGTTTATTTTGCATAAAACCGTCTTAATAAATAAAAATCCTTTTCATGTACTATACTCTTCTCTCTTACTTTACATGCAAAATAAATCGTTAATGGGTTAACGATACATTCATTCAAATTGAACTGCCTAAGTAATAACTGAAATATTTTAAATAAAAATAATTGAAAAACACTTCAGGATACCATGTCAGGGTAAGCGACACGAATTTTTTTCTTAGAAATTTAATACCCCGTATCCCAGAAAGGAACCATTTCCAGACCCCTCTTTATGTAAAGTGTTTCTTTTAAATAACTCAAAAAATCGCTCCTTTCAGTTTTTTAATGATATTTAGAAAAGGTGAAGTTTATTCACTGCACTGAAAGAATTGGAGCCCATTCATAATAGCCCACCTCCATTTATTGCAAAGACAAATGAAAAAATGTATTTTTAAAGAGAAGGAACAATGAAAAGTGAACATTTAATTGATGAATTGAAAATCAAAATTGTAAACATACATAAACATGCCGCAATCATTTTCAATAAAACTTTTAAAAAAACAATACAAAAGCCGGAAGCCAAAGTAGAATTGGTGCCTCTAGACACGAGTATGAAGAAGCTTTACTTAAAATTTGTGGATATGTGGTACCTCCAGAATTTCGATGTTTCTGCATTAGTTATTGAATATATGTACTTGAAACGAACCTAATCGAAAAGTTATTTGGTAGTTGGAAGGTGATTTGTAGATTAAATTGGAACAGTGAGTAGAGTGAGTTTGTGGTTTTATTGTGAAAAAAGCGACATGAAGATGGAACATTTTTGGAACTTTGGGGGCCCATATTTTCTAAACTAAGACACTAATGTTGTTCAGAAAGACTCAATGAATACAATGACACTAAAATCTGGTCGATATCTGCTGGTCACCGAAATTCGATAGTAGTAGTATGGCGACTGTTGTTTCATCTATTTTTTTATGTTTGAGTGAATAATAAAAAGCGATTTCCTCAATTCAAGTTCCCATATTTCGAAAACATAGTCCAAATGATTTTTTTTGAAATTCATTTTAGTTGTTTGATGTCACCTTTCAAAAATTTGGGGGTGGTGGCCACAGCTCCGATGGATGGACTGTACTTTCATCGCGGTCGATAAAGTCGACGTTTCCTAGTGGTTATTATAGAAATCAGTTCTGTACAATTACACATATACTGTTGTGTTTTCAATTGGCCAGTCAGTAAGATAAATGTACCAATTATCGACACTATAGTGGAAACTTGGGAATGTACAAAGTTTTTCGGATAGTCAACAAATGTTTTTTCACACATAAAAGCCAGTTTTACACTCATTGTACATTCAACTTCAAAAAACAAACACGAAATCGTTAACAGAAAGTTTTGATATTTAAAAAAAATTCAAATCAAGTTGAAAGTCAGATGTCCCAATTATCGACAGCTCTGGAATTGAAATTACCAATTATCGACACACATGAGGACCAATTATCGACACTGTGAAATCAAGAAGAATAAAGAGTTGTATGGATAAGAGAAAAATAAATATTCAATCGGATCGATAAAATCAATGAATGAAATCGTGAAATCTGATAGACTAACATATACAGGATGTTCCAGAATAACGTTACCAAATGCCAAAGGGGACTTCTCGACTTCTTTTAAGTAGAAAAGTTTATACAAACATGGGTCCGAAACGGCTTCGTTACCGAGAGACCGGATATCAAAATTCAAGAAAAAATACATTCAAAGTGCTCTGTGAAAATTGAAAGGAGATTAAAAATTGAGAGGAGGTTAAAAATTTCATGTCAGAGTCGTTGAATTTGGCAGTTTCTTAGTGGATTTTCACCTATTTTCTTGACGAAGTAGCTTTAGTCATGAAAGATCCACATTTCGCGACGTGAAACATCCATTTCACCAGCAATAGTTCATCCTCCTCTTTGGTTAAGACAGTCTCAGAACCTATCTGCCTTTCATAATGTGGTTCTGGTAACATCGTATTTTTTGGAACTTCTTAGAGCAGGCATTACGTTTTTCACATCCGTGACATTTTATTATTCGGAATAGACTGAAAAATTAACGAAACCAATAATCGATAATGTAATGCACTCGTCATCGACATCTGCGAAAAAGTATGGAATAATATCATAAGAGTTTATCATCATTTGGTGTCGGTTTGTTTGGACTGAAACTTTGATCATTTTCGGTCAAATTGTTGAAAATAAATTGTTGATAGGGCTCACCAATTCCACAAAAAAATACATTGAAAAGTCATGTCGAGGTGCCCTATGATCGACAAAAATTTAACCATTATTCGACATAGAATTGAACCTATTATCGACATTGAAATATTTTATTTTCTAACTGGAAAATTTGAAGAAAATCTTATGTATTATCGACATAATGATTTTCTTCAAATTTCATAATAACATAATAATAATGATTGAATCGCATACAATAAAGTTACTTTTGTTCCGAAAAAAGAAGTTTATAAGCTCCAGGAAGAATTTCAAATAACACCACACTTTATCAATTACCGACACTTGTGTCGATGAATGGGGATGATCGTGTTTTAGATGTACCTATTATCGACATCCTTTTTTTTATGAAAATATCACAGAAAAATTTATTTCATTGATAAAACTGAAATCATCAAACCATATGAAAGTGTGTTAATGTACAAAAAAACTTATATCACTTGAATCTTGCGAGTTTGCTTGGATATGATGAGGAGGAAGTCATCGGACTGATTGATTCCATCTTATCAAAAATATGATTTAGAAACACTCACTGCCATTGTGACAGGGAAGGCTCATTGAAATTAAAATAATTCATGCTTCGTAACCAAGTTAAATCATTCAAAAAGTAAATTGAGTCGAATCCAAATCCCTCCTTCAAACTAACGAAATTACTTTCTATATCATTGTTATGATAAAAATAAAGTTGCTTCCAATTATTCTTCAGAAGAATAAATTTCATTTTCGTCGACCTCAAAGTAATAGCTCAGGTAATGACTCATTTTAATGTATGATTCCTCTTATTTTTAAGTATGATTATCATGGGCAGCCAAACGTAAAGTATTCAGAAGCAATAAGAGTCATGTTACAACTCTACATAGAATGTTAAATGTATTTAATGTGAGAAATAAAAATATGTTTCAATCAAGAATTTATAATCAATTCATAAGTCGGTCGGTAAAAAATCTTGTAATCAGCTCGTAACTAGTTGATAAAAGAACAATTTCAAAGAATGTAATTAGCTTGCATCAATAATAGTTCAAATATGTAACACAATCTGAGCACAAATAACTGCATACATTTCAAATACATATGAGGAAGCAATAGGAATAGAGAATTGTACCTATACTGGTAAAAGGCAAACTAAAATTGTCTATTAGAGTTCTAATATTAATAATAATTTTCCATATAGAGTTATCCTTTTCACAAGGGCTTTATAATGAGTAAGATTACCTTTTCCCAGGTACAAATTCCGATTCCCAGAAATATCATTCCTCATTTCAACAATATTCTACCGCATGGAAATCTGCAAAACTTGCACGTCGCACATACAAACACTCTAAAACCCATATAGAATCCCATATTGCAGATGCATCTTTTCACATCCCCTTTCCACCCTCATTTCGCAATGTGCCACTGTGAGAATACGGCCCGGAGCTCTAAAATGCATTGTTATAATGCACTTGTCGCAATAATGCACCCTAACTGAATTTACCGCACACAGAATGTAAATAATATAGTGTAGGGGGTGATGAGATATGTGCAACAACGTTTACATATTAATTATTTATTGGGGCATCTAAATTAGGGGAATTAGGCGTAATTGTTCAATTGTAATTATACGTTGAGCGGATTACGGAATTCTGAAGAACAATATCGAAAACTTTCATTGAAATATCTCGTTGTCGAAAAATTTATTAGGACCATTTTAAATTTTCACGCTACAAGGTTTTCTTTCCAATGTGCCTTAATTTCTCATTGTACTGTTGAACAGAGAAAAACCTCTATCCTTCGAAAACGACAAGTTCTTGTTCACTGTTTGTTCAGAAAATAGACAAGTTTTACTCAAAACAGATGTATCCGTCATGCATGCGAAATGGTTCAGATCAGCAATTTACTTTACTAATGAATGAAATTGAAGAAGAAGGAAATAACCTTACTGAAGATCATCCAAATGAACTATTCTAAAGAAATTCAAAAGCTGAAATTTACAAAACAAAAAAGATTTGGCCACTCAATATTTAGGCATTCATAAAATTTTAGCTATGTTTGCCACGATTTCAAGGAGAAATCACAAGATGAATCCATATGTTTTTTCATATTGTTCTTCAGAGACAAGGTCCAAGTTTAATAACCGTAAACTTTCCTCCATGTCTCTGCCTACGATAAAGACCGATCCTATTCTTTTTAAACTTATATTTGAATTGTGGTTCGACTGACCTTCGCAATTCAATTGAGAATTGCATAATTAAAACCATTCTCACGATATTTGAATATGTTAGTGCAGATCAGTTCATTTTTTCCAAAATTTCATATGTACAAATAGAGCACAAATTAGGCACTAAATATTGGTATTTTGATTTAATAGAAATTGGAAATGTTGGTTCTCAGCACCAAAACCTTGAACGGTCAATTTCACAAAAACTACAATGGTACACATTAACCATATATAGGCACTAAATATTGGGCATGGTTTCATAATTAGTGCTTCCAACTTCCAAAAAAATCTACTAGCTGAGCAGTATTGAAAAAAAAATTAATTTTATTTACTTCGTACTTTCCATTCTTCGTAAATGTCTAGAGTACCAAAGAATGTTGGCAAACTTGTATACTGAACTGATATAAATCCTTGGTGATGCAGGTGTTAAGATGACTAACCTAACAACTTCAGCAGGACTCGCCATAAGTGCTGAGAATATACACTTAATACAGTACAGGAGACAGTTACGCAAATCAATGTTTTCGATGCAAAAATCACTAAACTATATCTTCGTAAATACTCTGATTATTTCGATGGAACTTCAGTGGATTGGGAATTACGATAGAAGCTGTAAATAAAATGAATCGATTCTCATTAAAAAAATAACAATTCGGTGTCAATCGATATCAATCGCTTGTTTCATCCCGACGATCCAAAGAAGAAAACCTCGAAAGGTGTGAATATGCTCTCAGAGTAACTACCACCAATCGATACCAACCCTCAAAAATTCAAAAACTCAAGCCACCCACAGGCAGAACGAATTCATCCGCAACCCCCAGTGCATTAGCGATTTCTGTCACGGATATGTTTTCAGAAAGGGGCACATTCTTACAGCCAACCTCCTCGTCCTGAGAACCTACTAGCTGTTACTTACATGCAGATATCCTGAGGGCCGATCGGTCCTTACTCAGGTCTAATGTGCTTTTCGTGTCGCCGTCGTATCCAACCACCTCAACACGTGTCCTGCCCCCCAGACCCCCTTGGTGTCGTGTATTATCGATGTATTGCCGTGTTATACATCGGGAACTCAGCCAATCCTACCACGTACGTACAGAGGGATTCACTCCAACGAACCGCGAACGTTTTAGACGACGCCTTTCTTTTGAGCGTCGGTTTTGGCGTCTTCTTTATGGAAAATCCTACTTTGAAGATAAAACTGGAGTTGGATCTAGTATAGTTTGAATGTGAGCGGATGATAAAATGGGTGCATGTGCATGAGTTCAACGAATACGAAATTGATCAATGGGACCCCCATTCATGGTCTACTATTCTACTATTTAATTGTTCAATTGTCATGGTCAACCGAATATAGAGTATTCAGAAGCAATACAAGAAATGTTACTTTACAGAAACATAAAAACATTTGTAAGTAAGCTACAATAGGAATTTGGACTATATTCTGCATAACTGCCAACTCTACGACACTACATAATATATTGTTTAGTAGCAATTCTGATTACACAGTTACACACGGCTTGTTCACATGCCAAAAAGCCAGCGATTTAACGTGTAAAGTAGCCCAGCTTTCAACTTTAGACGCAGCTTTTACAGTCAGATTGTTGGCTTGTGAACACGATTACACTGAGCGAATTTACAATCAGCTACTAAATTCGCTCAGTAGCAGTAGATACTTTACAAGCTACTACTGAGCGAATTTAGAAGCGAGTGAATTAGCTTGTGAGATTGTGATGATTACACACAATCTGGCGATTCACGTGAGGTTTATGTTTGTATCGTTGACAAGGATCTAAGATGAATGTCAAATACCTTTTCAAATTTAAGAACTAGGAACCACCGAGTAGATGAGAACTCACAGATTGTTCAGTAGCAACTGTAATAACACACAGCTTTTTTACATGCCAACAAGCCAAAACACCAGCTATTCAACTGATGAGACCCAACAGTGCGAAAAAGCTGTCTCTGGATGCTCTGAATGATATAATCTTTTTGAAGGTTCTTTGCTCGTTGACGTGTCTGTAGCAATAGCTCCGTAATAATATTTTTATCGATCAATATTGTTCCCTGCTTTCATATTTCCATTTGCGTTAGCAACCTCAAACCTCTTAATTGATTTATTTAATAACGGCTCATCTTATAGCAGCCTACCATTTGCTCAAATTACTATAGAAATACTTCTAGATAGCTTGCTCTAGGTTCATTCAAAGTTATCTACACAGCGATGGGCCCCATTAGGCCGATATCTGTAGATGCTCTGGTGGATAACCGCCTTGTAGGTTCTTTAAACATTGACGTGACTCCTTCCTCTACTTTCATAATTCATAATAAATGGCACTCAACAAAAGCAAATTCAAAGTCAATCCCACTGCTGCAAAACATAAAATTATAGATGCCAACATCGATTAATCCCTAATTTAACGGACACCGAGTACAATGGAGGCTTTCATGACCTTCCGCGTCTGAACGCGTCGGTGTGAAGCGGGCATAACGCTGCGGCGCAAGAGAGCAAATGCGAAGGATTAAGAGCGGCAATAAAACCGTGTGCACGCTCCTGGCAATGCATAACAAACAATAATAGTGTCAAGCAGGCCGGCACGTGACCGTAATGAATAGAAAAGGCGACTGCGAAACGAGCAGGGCGGCGCGTACGGACGGGCCGCGTGGCGTTTTCATTTGTCGCGCCCTCTGGACCGCTAATGCATCTGGGATGAAAGAGGTTATATTGCATCGGTTCAGTTTGGAAGTGTGACGAGGTGTCACGGTGTTGTTTTTGATTAATTTTTGTTGTTGGGTTGGGAAATTGGGGTTATTGAGGTAACTCGGATGAGGTGGCTGAAAATAAATAGCAACGTTGCATTTTATATTTTTTCTGCTCTAAAAAAAATCCCTATAAAGCTTTTTACTCTCTTACATTTCTTTGAACCAACTGTCGCATCACGTTTGGCTCTTTGATTGAGATATACCCGAAACATGAATTCTGAACGCATCAACCGCTTCTGCAGGTGTCGAAAAACGACTTTTCAGTTGATTTTTTATAAACGTCAATTTAAGGTAGTCATTGCGAAAGATGTATATTAATATTCGGATGACGTATGTCCAAAGAAACAGTCGACCATTTGCTTGGAAATGCGTCTTTCACGAACAATTTTCATTGCTTTCCAGCACACATAGGCATAAATCCACGATTCGTCATCTGCTTCAATGCCATACAGAAAACTATTAGGAACACTTAGGGCTGTAACCCTTAAATACTGCAATGATTGTGTTACCAATAATAACATATGAGGCTGTAGTGCCCAAACACGAAGAAATCGTGCCCAACTAGAGCACCAGGATCATGATGGATCCCAATCCTTCACATCTAGTGATCAGTAGGTTAGCCCATAAGGCCATCCTTAGAATATCAAGGGAAGTACGGGTGAATTAAACATCACACAGCCGGCTCCTCTCTGACCAATCACATCAGCGAACCTACCTAGTGATGTTATGATAAAAAAATGAGCATCGAGAAGAACTTTAACATGATATTATCGTAGAAGGACGAATGGGAAAAAGAATATATCTACTACCCAAAACTTCAAAGTGAATACTGTCATCACTGTCAAATGTACATATACAGATTGTTTCTAAAAGCACGATAGGTGTCGTCGCTGAAGTATGCTGGGCGCTGGCCAAGAATCACGTGTACACTATCATTTGGCTCTTCTACAAGTAGGGTTGCCAGGCGTCCGGATAAAGCCGGACATAGTTAGGATTTTTGATAGCATGTCCGGCCAAAACAAACGGTGTCCGGATTGTCCGGCTTTTGTTAGGCTTTTATTTCGATTTTTACAACAGCATTTTGAAAGAAACTGGTCTTTTGAAGCAGGTTTCTGGCAACTCAAATACTCATAAATATTTTTATTGCTAAAGTTAAAGAAGAGAAGTTATATTTTATAGAAGTTTTTTTGAGATTGTTTTTTGTTTTGTTTCAATAAAAGAAAATAATTCCCAATTATGGCTTCATTTCACTGATTTGGCATTCGGATTTATTTATATTTCACAAGAATTCAACAAGATTTATGGTATACAGGGTGACTGGTGACGTAAGGGACAACGGCTAACTGGAGATAGAGGACCTCAAACTGAATGAGGATTGGTGGTTTAAATGTCCCATAAGGCTATTAGTTTCAGAGATACAGGGTGTTTTTTGCAAAAGTGCTAAAACTACAAACTCCCATATCTTCGTCAATATGGCAAATTTTTCGCTGATATTTGGCAAGCTTCTTACTATACATATTCTCCATCAGATCGAGAAGAAAAATTCCCAAAAATTGCAGGTCCGTATTCAAAAATTTCAATTTCTGTGTCAGGTTAGAAATATCACTCAGTATATGAGATAAAAAAAATTGAAATGGAAAATTGGAATCTTCAAGAAACGCTGGGTAATAATCTGTTTTTAGTTTGAATGGCACAAATTTTTTATAGTTTTTATGATATGTTGGAAGTCGAATATTACAATTTATTCATATTGAATTGAATCATGACACAACTATTCCTGATAGAAAAAACACTGAATTTGAGATGCTTAAATAATCCTGACGCATTTTGAATGAATATTTCTTCACATCTTGAAATACTTTCTTATTAATTTTTCTATCAATATTATGACAAAAACTCAAAAAACAATACAAACACAAAAAGCTTAACAGTAGTACATATGATTCATACAAAAATCAAATAATCAAATCCTCGATATACGAGAGCCATTCCTCTCACACACTTATTGGCTCTTTTGAACAATTGAAGTACTTTTCATATCCACAAGATGAAAAATTATACTCTTGATAGAACAGAAGCACTAGATTTCAATTCGAGAAAAGTTTGACTTTCTTCTCAGAACCCCTGAACAATAATCCATCTAGTACTTATGTTTTCAACAAAATTTATTCTTCAGTTAAATAATGCAATGATTCATTAAAAAAAACAACTAAGCAAAAGCTCGAAATGACAGCAATTTGCTTCAACGCATTTATTGGCTCTCTTGAACTCTAATGATTTCTTTCTCTTTTGAGATGAGAATTATTCTGAGACCAAATATTATTTCATATCCGTTCATTTTGCGCAATCCAAAAACAAGTATCATCTACATATTCTTCATTCGTGAATGATGAAGGCATTTTTAGGTAGATAAACAAACGCCACAATTCCCAATAATTCACAACCAATGAATGTATGAATAAAAACGTCATTTTTTGAAATATGCCTACTCTGTGTAGTAGGATGTATTTTATTTATAATGAATAATAAACCCTTTATTCTGAAAAATCACTTGTTTCCCTAATATTCTGTTTGCATTTAAGAAATTCATATGCTTCTCAAAAGAAGGTGAAGTTGCTACACCTAAGCACATATTAGAGGAAAATAAGTCCTCAAAATTTATAATTATTTCATTGAAGAATAAATTTTGTTGAAAACGTAAGTACCAGATGGATTATTGTTCAGGGGTTCTGAGAAGAAAGTCAAACTTTTCTCGAACTGAAATCTAGTGTTTCTGTTCTATCAAGAGTATAATTTTTCATTTTGTAGATATGAAAAAGTACTTCAATTGTTCAAAAGAGCCAATAAGTGTGTGGGGGGAATGACTCTCGCATATCGAGCATTTGTTTATTTGATTTTTTTATGAATTATATGTGCTACTGTTAATCTTTTTGTGTTTGTATTTTTTTTGAGTTTTTCTTAAATATTGATAAAAAAATTAATAAAAAAGCATTTCAAGATGTGAGGGAATATTCAAAATGCGTCAGGATTATTTAAGCATCTTAAATTCAGTGTTTTTTTATCAGGAATAGTATGTTTTCTTGAATTCAACATGAATAAATTGTAATATTCGACTTTCAACATATCATAAAAACTATAAAAAATTTGTGCCATTCAAACTAAAAACAGATTTTTACTCAGTGTTCTTTGCAGATTCCAATTTTCCAATTAAATTTTTTTTATCTCATATACCGAGTGATATTTCTCACCTGACGCGGAAATTGAAATTTTTGAATACGGACCTGCAATTTTTGAGAATTTTTTCTTCTCGATCTGATGGAGAATATGTATAGTAACAAGCTCGCGAAATATCAGCGAAAAATTTGCCATATTGACGAAGATATGGGAGTTCATAGTATCTCTGAAACTAATAGCCTTATGGGACATTTAAACCCCCAATCCTCATTCAGTTTGAGGTCCTCTATCTCCAGTTAGCCGTTGTCCCTTACGTCACCAGTCACCCTGTATATCAAAAAAAGCTTGATTTTACATACAATTTCTTGTCGTTATCTATTGATACTGAGACATAGTTTTATTAATATGGGGTGTCCGGCTTTTTTTATCAAAATGGCTTGTCTGTCCGGCTATTAGGTTTGGCGACCTGGCAACCCTATCTACAAGTAGTATTTTTTAATGATATTTGAGCTGCTGTGAAGTGGCGAAAAACTCAATGAAGCTGTCAAGAACAACAAGGTCTCTTTTGTCTGGGTTCCTAGTCACTGAAATCAAAGGAACTGAAAATACTTACATACTAGCCAGAAAGGGAGAACGAACGCCACTTACTGGACTTTTTGGATGAGGAAGAAACTGAAAAAGAAGCACTTTGGGAGAATTAAGCGGGAATGGATCATTTCAAAAAGTTCTTCAAACTTTAAAATCGCCAATTTTTCAAAAAATATTCGAACAGACATTTTGTTTGTAGAGAACACAACAACACGATCAATCTCAGATTAAGGTATATTAGTGAAGATTTGTGATTGCCAGAGAGATCGAGTGAATGGACCTTAAATGTAGCAAAAATTTCATCCTTAGTTTACATTCAAATTGTAGGATATTTCTGACGCTCATGCATATTTGATGAACCATTACTTGTATTTTCAAAACTGCCTACGCCGAAAAATAATCGTCATCTCACTGAATAATTCTCGTCCCTACAAATCCCTCGAAAACGCCAAAATCAAGCACCAGTCTTGTCAAGCATCACCTAATTCTTCCGGAAAAAGTAGGAAGAACCATAATTGCAAAATTATAAAACAGAAAGAGGGGCGGCCTCGAGCTCTCCCGTTTCGCGAGTGAAAAAAGACTCGCTTTCTAATTTAAACACTTGAAATCGACAGATACATTGATAGAATCCTGGGAAGAAATTATCAATTAGTTGCTTTTAAAGCATCTAACTACTAGGTCATCGTCTAAAAGCTAATATGAGAGTGCCAACAAAAACTCAATGAAGCAGGCAAGAATAAGAAGCCCTATTTAGTTTGGATTCCTGGTCACTGGAATCAAAGAAAATAGAGAGGCGTACACACCAGCCTAAACGCCATCTAATGGCTCACTGTGATATAGGAAAATGTGCCTACAGAGTTTTTGGAGAAGGAAGAAACTAATAAAGTAGCACTCTGCAAGAATCTCCCGAAAAGTTCTTTCGAAACTTCAAAATTGCAAGGTCCAAAATTATTTGAACATTTGGATAATTTTTATATAGAGAACTCAACAAAATGCTCCATATCAGATTAAGGTATATGAAAGGAATTTGTGATTGCAAGAAAGTTCGAGTAAATGTACAGGGTGATTCTCTCTTCTTGTTAACCTAATTTTTCCCGAAATGGGATGAATATTTTTTAATTCTGTTGTCGTTATTTGGTACAAGTAATGTTGAATTGATATGTGCGTAAAAGTCGAAGAAAAGAATTGAGACGTCTGGCGTTGCGAAGCTATCAAAAAAATTTTCTCAAGGAACATACCTACCTCTTTTATTGTGTCATTCGAAAGATAATTTAATTCCCAATGTTTCTTCTGAATACCTGCAGCCTTTAATTATATCCCATTTACATACATAGATATGATTGTGTTCCGTAAAATCAAAGAGACTTCGTAGCAAACTTTATCTCAATCATAATATTCATCAAAATATTATATTTCATAACAATGAACATTTTTTAATAACAAACGAAATATGTCAAATGATATATGTTCTATATACTGGCCATACATAGATTACAAATTTTCCTTATTTCATTATACCTAAGTAAATTTGTCCAAAATATTTGGGTTCACTTGGATAAAGTAACTTAGAATGAACTAAGGAAAAGATATAATTTATGTAGGTACCTATGGATCATAATGGCCTCTATATAGAACATATAGTTTGACATGTTGCATTTATCATTAAAAAAATGTTTATTGTTATAATATAATAATAATATTGGCAAAAGTAACTTGGGTAGAATGAAATAAGGAAAAGATGAAATCTATGTATGGTTCATAATGGCCGGTATATAGAACATTGACATGTTTCATTTGTTATTACAAAAATGTTTATTGTTTTAAAGTATAATATTTGATAAATATAATGATTGAGAAATAGTTTGCTACAAAATCTCTTTGATTTTAAGAAACACAATCACATCTAAGTCTCTAAATCAAGTCATACTGTCACAATATAGAGAAAAATAAATGGAATAGAATCAACATAAAACACGCTGCAGGTCGCTGACGGTGAGAAATAGAAAAAATTAAATTAAATAATCTTTCGAATGAAACAATAAAAAAGGTATGTTCCTGAAGAAAAAAAATTCGAAGCGCCGCGACACCAGGCTTCTTAATTCTTTTCTCCTTCTTTTATGCACATATCGAGTCAACATTGACTTGTACCAAATAAGTCAATAGAATAAAAAATTATTCTTCTTCTTTCGAGAAAAATTAGGTTACCAAGATGTGAATACCCTGTACCTAAATTTACCAGAAAATTTATCGTAAGTTCACATTCAAATTGGAGAATATTTCCAAGGCGTATCATGAATATTTGATGAACGATTCCTTGTATTTTTAAAACTGCCAACGCCAAAAAATAATCTGAATAATTCTCGTTCCTACAAATCCCTCGAAAACGCCAAAATCAAGCGTCAGTCTTGTCAAGCACCACCTAATTCTTCCGGAAAAAGTAGAAAGAACCATAATCACGAAATTATAAAACAGAAAGAGGGACGGCCCCGAGCTCCCGTTTCGCGAAATGAAAAAGCACTCGCTTTTTAATTGGATCCGGTTAATTCTCCGGAATTTTAATGGATATTCTACATCGGCCGTCGCTCGTTCCGGAACAGTCCAACTTTTACAACTCAAACAAATCTTTTATCAGTTCCTTGATGGCGGATATAAAAATTACCGCGCCGAGCTGGAGGTTTTAATTCCGAATGTCGGCGGTGCGGTTATTAAAGCGGCGTTAATATTCATCTCGAGGACGGTTCGTTCTTTTTTTTGTAAGTAGGAGGAAGGTATTTCCGGAAATGATGAGCTGGGTTTTCCGACATGATGAATGGCAACGTTGCGATGGGTTTGGAGAGGATCAATCTTGATTTAAAAACTCCTCGCTCTCGTTTCAAATTTGGGTTGTACCAGGATATGTCCAGCAGGGGAAAGGAAGACCATGACTGATCACTCAGAAAGTCATCTCGTATTTTTGGTTGTTTAAATAGGAGTAAAAGGGATTTTTGGCGTTTGCAACACTTTCCTAACTTTAATGATGTTTCGTAAGCTGACAGTTTTGTCAACAAACGCATACATAAAAGAGGTCAAACAATATAAATGAAAGAGAAAACAAATAGCACAAGTACACACTACACAAACCAGAACATTGTCACAGTTTTGAGTGATTCTGGATGATTTCTGGGAATGGAGGAAGGTATTTCCGGAAATGATGAGCTGGGTTTTCCGACATGATGAATGGCAACGTTGCGATGGGTTCGGAGAGGATCAATCTTGATTTAAAACCACCTCGTTTTCGTTTTAAATTTGGGTTCTACCAGGATATGTCCAGCAGGGGAAAGGGTGACTCATGACTGATCACTCAGACAGTCATCTCGTATTTTTGGTTGTTTAAATAGGAGTAATAGGGATTTTTGGCGTTTACAACACATTCCTAACTTTACCGATGTTTCGTTAGCTGAGATTTTTTTCAACAAATGCATACATAAAAGAGGTCAAACAATATAAATGAAGAAGAAAACAAATGGCACTAGTACACATAACACAAACCAGAACATTGAGAGGTCTAGAGTGATTCTGGATGATTTATGGGAATGGACGAAGGTACTTCCGGGAAATGATGAGCTGGGTTTCCGACATGATGAATGGCAATGGTTTGAAGAGGATCAATCTTTATTTAAAACCACCTCGCTCTCATTTCAAATTTGGGTTGTACCAGGATATGTCCAGCAGGGGAAGGGAATAGGAGTAATAGGGATTTTTGGCGTTTACAACACTTTCCTAACTTCACCGACGTTTTGTAAGCTGGCAGATTTTTCAACAAACGCATACAAACATTATGAATGAAATAGAAAACAAATAGCACTAGTACACACAACACAAACCAGAACATTGTCACAGTCTTGAGTGATTCTAGGTGATTCGTGGGAATGGAGGAAGGTATTTCCCGAAATGATGAGCTGGGTTTTCTGACATGATGAATGGCAACGCTATAGCTGAGTTGTATCAACTTAAACATAAGGAGACGATTGCATTCCTCAAATTAAAGGACAAGAAGACCTTCAAAAGTAGATCGGCTATCACATGAACATAGAGCCACCTGTCGGTAATGGCCAGAACACCACTTAGATGAGAAAGGATTTGGAAAAGCTCAGTCAGACTAGAGCAACTCAATTTTTCTTGGGAAGAAGTGCTATTTCAAGGGCACACAATACACAATAATGTAGAAAGTTGAGAATTATAGATGAGAACTATCTCGTAGTCTCGTAATCATGATAGATGCTCTCGAAAGTCCCGTTGGCATTTAGACTTTACGTACTCACGTTTGGCACCAAGCGAGACTAGCGCTATGCCATTGGCCCGACGCACTCGAACTGAGAAACCAATCACACTTTGAATGCGAAACGGCGTTAATAGCGTAATTCAATTGAAGTTCGGTATTATTTATCATTTTATTCCATGGACTTATAATACTAAATCATTATAAATCTATGTTTCATTCATTTAATATAGAAGTGTATGTTGAAATGTATTGAATGTAAGTGTATTGAATGAATTGAAAGTGGGATTATTCCAATATCGGTTCCAAGTGATGAATGAATCTTCACTGGTAATATAGGAAATTTCTATTCTGCAGCATCCAAATGGAATAGGTACCTACTTTTGAGATGAAGACTGAAGAGTATAAAGAAAGAACTTCTCAATTTTGCAGCAATGAAATGAAAACGTCTAGTTTGAATTGGGAACAATCATTTCGTACTTTTTCTAAACATAAAAATTCCACCAATTCAATCACTTCCATAAAAATCCAAGATCTAATCCTAAGTAGTATGGTGGGTTGGTTGGGTTGCAGTTCAGACAAAAAACATCTCTACCTAATTGAAAAATGAATTGGAGGTGAAAATAGGTATCATAATAATAGTTATTTAATAAACTAGGTTATTAAAGACAGCGACTAATGGTCAAGATATTTTAATGAGTGAGCGGAGCGAACGCGTTGATAGTTCGAGACCATTAGTCGCTCGATTAATAACCGAGTTTATTACAAGATTTTTCCCACGATCTCAACATGAATAGGGTATAAATTCTTGATTAAAATACATTCTCAATTCGCACAAGACATACATTTGACGTAATGGAATTTCTATGTTTCTATGTCCAGTAGAGTTTTGACATTTCTCGTAGTGCTTCTGAATAGTTTGTGTACGGTTGCCATGGGGATTGCACATTAAAATGGCTAAAAAATTTAGCATTAAAATGGGTCATTAATGCTCAATTTCGTACACATTAAAATCACGTTTTATTTCGAGGTCGGCGGAAAAGTCATTTAATCAACCTTCTTCTCTTGAAATCCTCTCAAATTTCATTTAATGATGATAGATATCATTTGAGGATTACAGGGATTCATGAAAATCGTTGATAACCGAAAGAACAAATCTTTCTATCTACTCATAGAATTGCCTTACCTTAACATATTGTCTTTTTTTGTAGTATCTCTTGTAGTATGTTTTATGAAAACTTTAAGTTTAGCTTTACAAAAACAATTTTTTGATTTCCCTCTCATATTCTTGTTTGGCTCCACTCTACGATGTGAAGCATGATGGCAAGATTTACCTGCATATGTAGTGTGGTGTATTTCTTTTAGCTTTACATATCCGCCAATTCGTATTCGATGTCGAAATGAATTCTTCCATCCACTTATCGACATATTCCTCGGTAAATAAATTTGCCCTATATTTTCCGGGCCCTATTTCAAAATATTTATAGGCAGTTGGAGTTGGTAACTGCATTGCATTTCCACTCATCGTAATACTATAAGAAAATAAAAATCAAGCTTGTCGCGCGCCGTCTCAATATAGTCAGTACGTCGTAGATGGGGTCTGTGGAGATCGAGAGATTAACACGTGCATGGCTCAGAAAGAGATGCCGTTTTGCATTCGAAGTGATTGGTTTCCACTTCGAGTGCGTCGGGCCAATGGCATAGCGCTATTCGCGCTTGGTGCCAAACGTGAGTACGTAAAGTCTAAATGCGTCCCGTTGACACCAAAGCACTTTCACATTGCATATCACAACGTCTGAATTCTTTCAAAAGTCCCATTACACAATTTAGTATTTCAAATTGAAAGTTATGTTGATTCTAAAAATTTTGGATCAGTTTTCACTGCTGGTGGCACTTGAGTTCTTTCAATCACAAGATTATCTACTCATACCATTTTCGATTACTTCAAATGACAAAATGATAGTAATTTAAAGAAATCCAACTCTCCTACCTTTGCTCTTATGTTGACTACATTGCATCACCTAGTAATAACATAAAAATTTTTTTCGAAGCAATGAATTATGTATAACTTTCTATTTTTCGGCGAAATTATTCGCGATTTTTTCTCTGATCTTCGTTCTACATCTTGCGGGTGGTCTTTTCTGCAGCAGTGCTGTCACGCTGACATGGTACTTCATGCCTTACTTGGCAGTTTCAATATTTATTAGACGTGCTTTCAAAGGAATGAACTGCAGGTGAGTCAAGTTCCAAGTTTATATCTCGTTCCGAAAAAAGTAGAATAATCAATTATGAAGCTGACCGACAAAGCAGTTTGTTACTGGTAATGGAAACCATCATTCACGATTCTGAACAGTTAATGGGATTTAATTAATTGATTAACAATGATTCTGAGATATTATCTTTTTGCGGTTGACGGTGCTTTCTTTCTTCGGTTCTATTCATAAAGCTGCTTATAATGGTTATTATTATTATTTTTATTATTATGGTTATTCACCTTCATATTGTTCAGGGTACAGTTTATAGGTATCGTAAATTCCCCAGCAAAATCAATAAATATACTGAAATCGTGACAATATTATTATGTAGTCGAAGAAAGTGATACGATGAAAAAATTTTTCATCACTTTTTGATAAATATTCGATATTTGAAGTAGAATGGGATGGGGGTTTGAATCACCATTATTTCGACCTAAAAAATTTGAGTGATTTCCAAAATTCCCTTCTATTGAACGGTATTTTAAATGTGCTCCATGAAAGCGCTGAGGAATACACTTCTCCTCTTTGTTGAGGGATTTTCACATTTGATTTTCTAAGTTTACACGGTCAGCCTGGTCTCTTGTCTTTCAAAAAATTATAGTTTTCATACTTAAGCATCTTGAGGCTAAAATATAGGTTTGGGATGAAGTAAACATCTTTTGAACGAAAAGGACAATATCTATGAAATTTTGGCGATAAGTGCATAAATGTTGTACAATTTTTTTTTAATATATTTCCGGTCTTACACTGAATCCAGTATGCGCGCATTCGAAATCCCAAGCTCTTTCAACATTTGCGACGATTCACCTTCAGGGGTTCCATAAAAATTTTAAGAAGATGAGGTTAGTTTCGATTCAACTGTGAATACAATATCAACAAAAAATGGTACATCAGATGCATTTGGCATCATTTTTTTTCTGCAATTTTCATAGAAATTGTTCAGCTCAAAAGATATTCACACTTGGTTTCATACTACATCCTAACCCTGTATAATGTAAAGAAACATTTGCTCATAATATGTGAATTTTGAGTAACCTGAGATCAGAAACAATAATATTAAAACACTTTATCAGGTATTTGGATTATGTTAATTTGTATTTCTAATTTGCTGTTATAAAACATACGTTTCGGTCACACATCGGATCTTAATAAAGGCTGAAATTTTTTGTTTAAAAAAAAGATTCTCAACGTGAAACAAATAATATAACACTTACTTTAATGATCGTACGGGAACAAGTACCTTGAGTTAAATTGTAATTGTGAGAGAGAAAATTTTATTTTATTCCTATTTTTGTTCAAATACTGCATTTTGAACTTGTTCCTGTGAGATCATTAAATTGAGTGTAATGTTATTTCTTTCATGTAGAGGCTCATTTTTCAAAAAAAAAACAAAAAATTCCAGCCTTGATGAAGGTCCGATGTGTGACCGGAAGGTTGGTTTTATGACAGCAAATTAGGAATAGGTACAAATAAACATAGTTCTGAACTGTAGAAATCAAAAAGAACTAATAATTTTCGGCAGTCTAGTCGTTTATGTCTAATTCACTTTCAAACGGAACGAGCTAAAAATTGAAATTGGCAAAATATAGGTGCAGGGAATAAATAGATGGACCAATAGCTCGGCAGCTGAATAGATCTCGAGTTATGATGATTCGAAATTCATTTTTACGAATTTTTTCAAAACTATGAATCCCAGCGGAATCAAATTTGATTTTAAGGAGGTCAATGATGAACACAAGTTTTCGCCAGATAGAAAATCTGAAAGCTACAACTAAAGGTCTAAAGACCACAGAGAATTTTGAGGGTACATATTTCTCGAATATTTTCGAAAGAAGGAATCTGATCGTACTCTCGTATCATACGGAGAAATATGTTGCTCCATTGAAATTGTACTTTACTGATATTGCAAAACCTGTGTACACGAGCTTTATTTCTAAAAAAACAACAGGTATTATAAAAAGAATTTATGATAAAGCCTTTTTGATTCCATCTACACCTGAAATTAGAAATAATGAAATTGCCTTCATTAAATAGTTTTTACTAGATAATTAATATCCACCAAATTTCATAGAAAGAACAATTCAAAATTTAGAACGAATATATCTAATCAGAATTCTAATGATGATCAGGTACAAACAGAAAACCGTCAAGAACAAACAATTTTGTTGAACGTCATTCCTTATATTTTTGGCAAATGATTTGAGATCCATTCTAACCAGAACGAAACCAATGAAACACAACACAAAAATAAAACATTGTGTTCACAATATTCCCTGTACATGTGGAAAATCTTATATAGGAGAGACACCCAGACCTTTAGAGATAAGAAAACATAAGAATCAAAAATAGAGACATTACAAGATCACAAATCGCTGATCATGTATGTTCAAATAGCGGAGATCATATTATGATGAACTGAAACAACACAAAGATCATAATGATGGAACCTGATGATTATAAAGGGAAAATTAAGGAATCCACATGTATTTTGTTAGATGAAGTAGATGATAGATGATAGATCGTATTTGAATAGATTTATTGAAGAAAGAAATGACATCAGGAAATTTCAAAATTAAATAAATCAACAACTCTATGTGTTGAAAACTTTCAATGTCAATTAGACTGCAAATGAAAAAACACACAATTCCGAAGATTTTACAAGTTTGTCTGAAGAAGGTGTCTGATATAGACACCGAAACGTTACATTATCCTTTTCATTTATTTCGTTTTTTAGTTTTATTGTTAGGCAACAATTTTTTCAAAATCAATTTGCTTCCGACGAATAAGTGCAAAGAATCTCGCAGGAGCACTTTATCTTAATTGAATTTTTTTTAATTATGTATTTCAGAGACTGGAAGTAAAAACCTGAAAAGTTTTAAAAATGCGGAATTCTCCCAGATTATATTTCAATCGATACGAGCTTTATTGCTCGATATTAATATAATGTGGTGAGACATCACCAGAAGACATACACGCCGTAAAAAATTAAGAAACCACTAAAAATTTTTAGTACAAGGCAGTGGCTTCAACAGCTTTTTATTCACAAACCCTCAGTTTCCTGCAATCCATGACCATAATCGCGAACAACACACCAATCATCGTAAATCACGAAGTTAACAATAGCGGTTCTGAATCCACGGGTGTTCACTGCTTCAAAATTGCCAGTCCGTAGTTTTAAATCGGAAATGGACATTTGCAGCACCCCAGGACATACGTCAAATGGCGGAAACGCATCTTTGACTTATGCAATCGGCGGGATGTTATTCTGGGCTCGCATTTCCGAAATTTTTACATTGCAAACCGCAGCATTTTACAACGGGGAGCTCTCGGATGTGTCAGAGTGGTTGGCGGGTGTCCAGATTGTCAAATAATATCAGGAACGTATCAGTAAAATTGTAGGGTCCTTCGAACATAATTTTCAGGTTTGATTCACGAGATGATCAATATTAAATGTTAAATTGAATGTGGTTTGAAATAATTTTGTATTTCGAGTCCAAAACATAACTCAGGCATTCAGAGGAGCCATTTTGAAAACCAAATCTGATTTTTCAAAGCAAAGTATGAAATATTTCATTTTGAATTCCAAACATCTGAAGGTTTTAAAATGAGAAGTGAAATGGATGTTTCATTCATCAGGAAATGCTTTCTGACACTTGAAAAAGGTTATCATGCAACTAACTTTTTTGTCATTGATGAGTGAGCATCAAGAAGAACTTTAATTCTATGCTGTGGAAGAAGAAATACACAACCCAAAACTTCAAAGTAAATATCAGTTGCCAGCACTATAGTACCTATACGGGCTAAGAACTCAGTGTAAATTATCGTTAGACTCCTATAAATATTTGAGTGTTTTTCAGACAGAAATTCTTGCAATCAAGATACGAATGGATAGAAACCTGGAGAGAAACTATCAAGGTTGTGACATAGTGATTCATTATGATAGTCAAGCTGCTATTAAATCACTGAACTCCTATGACATCGACTCAAAGTTAATATGGCAGTGCAGAAGAAAACTCAATGTAGTAGGCAAGCACAACAAGGTCTCTTCAGTCTGGGTTCCTCCTAGTCATACAAGAATAATAGAAAACAAAAATGCTAACAGCCAAAAAGAAAACACAAACAATACTTACTTAGAACCCTTTTGTGGTATAGACAAAGGCATCTTTAATATATAGTATAAAGTATAAAGAGTATGGAGAAGAAACTGAAATGAAAAGGCCCTGGAGAAATCTTCCAGGAATGGATTATTCCACAAAGTTATTTCGGAAATCTGAAACTGCTAGGTCCAAAAAGTCTTTGGATCTAAGCAAGAATAAGTTACGGCCCCTCACTTGCTTTCTAACAGGTCATTCGGTGCGATTCTGTTTGCGCATAACCATATTGCCAAGATATAGATATTACTTCATTGCAAGATCCGCAATATTCTGTATTCTGCTCAACGATTCAGTGGCAATATGATCTGTCAATTTAGCTATAACCTTGCTATCCGCATTACTATCTTAGCAAGGTCGAAATACATAGTACTTGGCCACGCATATAACAATCTTGCCCAGGTCCAAAAAAATTAGAAATATGTTAGAGAAACATTTATTTCATTTTAATTTTCAATCTAGGAATGAGCCTACTTGTTATGAGAAGATTAATACATACAGTAAGGAACTTATATCAACAAATTCATTACCTCGATATGTAAAATTTCCTTCAAGTAATGAAGATGTTCAAAAAGCATCAATACAAAACTGTACAAACTGTAAGTTCTCAGATATTTGATGTGAATTTAATCATAACCAATGTAAATGCACAGTTCCCTGCAGTTGCCCACTACTCGGCTTTGCCATGTTTTAAAAACATGAGACTAAAATATTGAAAGGAAAAAGAATTGTTTTCTTTTAAGAAATTCTGGGTATGCTATCCAGTCCTGAATTATGACATCATTTCTCAATACTTTTTCTAACAAGGCAGAGGAAAAATACAGCAAAATTAATTTTTGGACTAAAAGTGTTGTCGTCGGAGACTTTCAACAGGAACATACATTTATTGAACAAATAGAAGTTTATTTCATACTTCTATCGATATTGCATGAAATTGTTAATTGATAACAAAATATAAAATAAAACTTCATTTTGTAAACTTATTGCGGAAATTTCTCAGTCTCAAATAACATCACACCAACAGCTAGTTGAAAAAAATAAGATTTTGTTCTCGTTAATAAATAATTGTTCATCAAATTATTTCATTCAAAGAAAGCATTCAATCTTTTTTGTCCTTTTTTCACTGCATTCACTGAATTTGTGAATTTAACTCACAACTCACTTGCTATTCACGTCCAGTATTTCAAATGGGTGGGTTTCTCGTGTCACTATTATTCTATTATATTCAAGGAAGTTTATTGATACTTGATACTTCTCGTTACAAGAGTTTGAAAACACAGAAATATCATAACAAAATTCAAAATAGTAGCTCAAATATCATAAATTAAATGATTGCTTGGATAACAAGATTCATAGCAATATGCGAACAGAATTGTCTTACCTTGAGAAGCATGATGAGAATTGGCTCAACAGAAATTAACAACTATAGAATATATGGGGAGCAGAAAGAAATTCCTATTTACTTAGTTACAAAACCCCTCGCCTTTGGGAGCCTACGCAAAAAATGTCTTGGACAACAAAATTTTTAGAAAAACGCGGACCTAGCCTTTTTGAAGCCCTCTCAAATATCGCAGTTCATTCAGAATTCCTCTGAAAGTTTTGTCGGATATTTGTCCGAACTCAGTTTGATTATTTTTAATAGAAGGATTCCATTTTCTTGCATAAGAATGAGGAACAAAGGCAGTCTGAATTGTCTTTCCTTATTTTCAATTATGAGTATTCCTTCGCTTCTGAAAAATCATCCCCATGAATCATAAAAACTGATACAAATCTCAGTCCAATACTTCCCTGCATTTTCCAACCCCAAGAATTAACCGCGAGATGTCGCAATATATCACGTGATTACGCGCTACGATGATTTTTGGCACTAAGCTATTTACTTTCCCACCCCCGGGATTACTAGCGAAAGAGGGATCTTTATATGTCATTAACTAAAGTAATGCGATAGTGTCGAACTCGAACATAAAAGAAATATCTCTTGTTGGACAATAAAAAACATAAATCGTTATTTGGGCCCTGTTTCCTGAAGGTTAAGTATGAAAAACATAAGTGATTGTGCGATGATCGTAAGAATGGATTTCCATCGATTACCAACAAAGTCATTTTAGAAATGATGGATCCTCAGAAAGTCATAGCAATCATCCGTTTTTGAGGGCTCGTTCTACTTAAACGAGTGCTATATCGTTTTGCCCAAATGTATGTAATTTTCGAATTTTGAGGCGAAAATGGTCTCAAACGATAGGGTTCGACTACCTGATGAAGAATCTGTGATCAAACTCAATTCTGCCCGACAAAATTATTCTTCCTCAATATCTCACGAAAAACGAAACCAATCGGGAAGAAATGTTGCAGCTACATGGAAGAAGCTTATAATAAGCCTCATGCAAAATTTTATGGCCATAGTGTACACAGAACCATTAAACCATTCATTCAATTGGAAGAATGAAAAGAAGAAACTTCAAATTTCAAAAAAAGATATCCGATTCGAGTAAAATTTATTTTGTAATGATGACTGATATATTATATAAGTACTGAATTTTCATGCAGAATGTTGTGGTCATAGTATTAACAGAACCATAGATATTTCTTTATTTCCATAACAGGATATCCGATTCAGGTGAAATTTAATTTTACCTAATTAATATTTTCATTTTCTGAATATCTTCCTGTATATAATTGTGTAATTGTGCTGAGATCCTGCATTTAAATATTTGGTATCAATCTGAAGTCCCATATAAAATTTTGAGGTAATAGCCTTATTGCACCACCAATGAACGAGCGCTCAAAAGCTCCTGCTCAGGGCTTTTCTTGAATTTTTCATCTTCAGTCAACGCATTCAAGAATAGTTGTGCTGGGGGGCGGTCCACGCTGTAAAGAGAACTAGGGAAGCTGTGTGCTGTGACATATCTTTCAGATACCGTAGCATTTAATTAAATTTTTTCCTTGAATCTATCAATTTTGTATCACCCAAATCTGTTTTTTCTTTCACGTAGCATATTGTATGCTTTTATATAATGTTGTACATTCGAGTTTATAGGTACCTATATCCTCAACTCGATTCACTTATGTAATAAATAAATAAATGAATATTTTTTCATGTAATTGAATTCATAATTGTATTTCTCTAATAAACTTCCGCCCCTTCTTTGAAATTTAGTCCATGATCAATCTAATACAATTTCAATTTCACTGAATTCAACTACCCGGTTATGCTAAACAAGATAAAAAACTCCTTCTAAAGAGTTTACGCTGTCGAATATCCGGAGATAAAAATCGTATCCGAAAAGAATACGGTTGGACCAACTCAGGGTGACAACATTGAAACTTTTTAATTAAGATCAGGGCTGCGGGACACGCTTCAACGTATACCAGGGTATACCAAAAAAGTATGAACCATGAACTACTTGGTAGAGATGATTTGAATAATGTCTCTACAGATATTCCTCTTATATTAAAGATTATTAATACTTTAAACTTCACAGTAAAAGTAAAGAAAAATGAAAACAAGGCACCATACAGTTCTGGCTATGATATAAGAGTAAAGAGAAAAAACTTCAGTAAAGAACTCTGTCTCCTCGTATACCTAAGTGAATAGTGCTTGTATGTTTGAATTTATTTGACAAATATTCAATGCTTCTTCCCATTAAATCAAATGTTCTCTTCTCCTTTAACTTTATGAGTCAAAACAACAGAAATAGAAAAACCACAAAAAAGTAATGAATAGGTACTGTAATAATTACAACCAAATTTTGTTCAAATTCGTCGATATTCGAAAAAAGCTGCTCTTAACCCAGGTTTTATCAAACCAGGCTCTCCAAGTAATGCTTCACTATCAGAGAACTCAGGTTTTGTATTGAAAACATTCAGTTTTCATTAGTTCTTTATTGTGAAACGGATAAAAGTGTTATATTTCAAATATACAGCAAAATTACCATTTTTTCATGCCTAATGTAAATATTTTTCTCTGACGGGACAAACTGGAATTGATCATTGAATAAATTAAAAGGAAAAGTCCTGAGCTGGTGCTGTTGAGCGCTCGTTCATTCGTGGAGCAATAAGGCAAGTATACCTCAATATTTTCTGTAGAAGTTTAGATTAATACTGAACGTGTGTTTCGAACTTTCAGTACGATCAGAATATTATTCTGTAAATAATTCAAATAATGAAATATGTTACAAATCTATAGCTATAAATATCAAAATTCTGTGGTTCTAATTTCACAAAAATGAAAATCTTGAAAATATGCATGATCATTCACTTCACCTATTTTCATCCTCAAAACTTGATTTCATTTCAATCAGAAGTTTTGTAATGGGAATGTTCTCTTTCGATATTGATATTTATTTAATCAAGTAGGTTATTAAAGACAGCGACTAATGATCAAGATATTTTAAAGCGTGAGCGGACCATTTTTCATAAGACTTAATAAAATTTCAATGTATCAATGTTCCAGTTAAGTTTTGACATTTCTCGTAGTGCTTCTGAATACTTTTTGAACGGTTGCCATGAGGATTGCACATTGAAATAGCAGAAATTGAGCATTGAAATGGGTCATTATTGATCAATTTCGTACACATTAAAATCACCTTTTGTATGAACATAACTTCCACAAATGCTTGCATACTGCTTTGAATTGCTATTGAACAGTTACCAGCAAAATTTCAGATAGATCGCACTGACCAAGTTTAGGAATTTACGACCTTGAATTAATTCCTTGGTTGAACATGATTTTTCTTCCTCAATTTGATCTGTCCAAAGTTGAGGTTCTTGAGAAGTTTGCCAAATAATTTTTAAATTTATTTATTATTGATGCAGATTTTCAACCTGTCCCTATCTTTGTGATTGTACAGGGTGGGCTAATGATATAAAGACTTTCCTTAACACCTCCTTTATCTGGGATGTTATAAAGTGATTATATCTGGTGATAATTTATGGATTTTCATTATCATGATTCTGATGTCAAATAGTGAAACTATCATGATTTTGTTTCAGGCCACAAGTCACCTGGAAGACACTTCCAACGCCTCAATATTAACGATTAAAATATACCACATGTAATCTATTTCCTGATTGATTAAAAAAGTCACATGCACATTGACTACCACCTCCAGTAGTTCATTCCTGATATTTCTATCTAACTGCCCTCGTACATCAGCTCTTCGAAAACTTCCTATCATCCCGACATCGATAGCAATTCCATTAACATCAATTTTGATCACAGTGAGTAATCTCATGGATCGGCTGATTAAAAAAGTTGTTCTGAATGCAGTCCCCTCTGAGATCTGCTTGTTTAATAGGATTGAATTAAAGATTAAGTTTTAAAAGAAGGCCCCCTTAATCAATGTCGCCAGTTTATTAGGCGTTAGATGGCCGATAGCTTCAGACTCTTTTCGGAAAACGCCGAAATGAAAATACTTCCCTAGGCGGAAAATCTGATCAACGGAAGAAGCAGAAATTTATGGATCTGGTTCAGATTTTAGGGTGGAAACAGACAGGAAACGGATCTTGCTGAATTTAGTGCAGGTTCGAGTGTTTCATGTGGTCTTTGTTACTAATGCTATACCGTAGGTAATTATATTCGTTGAGGTTGAGCAAATTATTTTTCTGAAGAAGACCATTCAGAACTATCTAAACTCCAACCCACGTTGTGTCGAGATCGCCACTTTCTGAAACTTGAAAATAGTTTCAGTGTGCATTTTGCTCCCCTAAAAAATCAACCCATTCGACAAGATAGATTGAAAATTTCCTAATAGACAGCCATTAAAAAAGATTTGGAAGAGTCAGCGCCTTGTTTCACACATCCTAATTTTTCACGTGAGGGGGTTGAAAGTTGGGTATGAACAAAACTGTAATGATCCATTTTCATTCGGTGACGAATCTTATCAGGTATCATCGTCTCAAAGTAAATGTCCATGACAAAGTGCACTCATTGAAAACCTCTTTGAACTATTTTTTCCTTAAAATTTTCTGCATGCCTGCAAAGGAGTTACAGTGACCTTGCTCAAGTTGTACCACACGACCCACTTTCCGTATTAAAAAAATTTGGAGGGTTGATGGTATGCACAGGGTGCAACAAAAATTCTTCAAAGATGCATACAAATTTCGTAAAAGTGACACAGGACCTGCTTCAGAATTTTGTTGCCAAATGTTTTTCTACAGAAAAAATTAATTTTTTCCATAACTTTGATACGCAATGTAATGGTCGGCTTTCATTCGGTGACAAATTTCATCAGGTACCCTCGTATCAAAGTGAATGAGCCATGACGAAGTACAAAACTGAAAACCTACCTGAACTAACAAATTTTTCAAAAAACATTTTTCTTGAAAACTTTTGCACGCCTGTAAAGAAACTACAATGACCTTGCCAAAAAGTCGATGGGAATGGCACAGGGTGCAACAAAAACCCTTCAAAAGTGCATACAAATTTGGTAAAGTCGAACAAAAATTGACCTGTTTCAGGATTTTGTTGCCAAATATTTTTCTTCTAAGAAAATGAATTCGTTCCATAATTTTGAAGCGTACTGTATATAAACAGATTGAGAACAAAGACATGAGAAAAAGATGAAGTCTCTGCTAATGCAATTCTCGAATTATGAAACAAATACAACCATTCCATAAAAGACTCAACTTTTCGTCAAAGAAGCTTCAATAAACAGGAGGTTTAGCTCTTAACGGTACATTAATATTTTCTCTATATTTGGTGAGGAATCCTCTGCAATCTGCAATCTGCAATCCTCTGCATACCTAATATCTAACTGACATTCAAGGGACAGGACACCCTGTTCGGACAGGAAGTGAGATAATGACAAAGGAACGAAAACAATGAGCGATTTCTTATTTACTACGCAATTCCGATGTCTCCTCCTCGCTCATAATGTCTTATGAGCTATAACTCGCTGTTGCCATCAGCATTTCCTTGGTTTTATATATGTTAACATTCATCTTGGACGAAGGAAGTTGGAATTAGCGGCAGTCAGCTAAATTGTGATGCATTTCCTTTTCTTCCCTTGTCTCTACGTTGTGTAGCTTTATGCGGAGATTTATTGATTCTATTAATTTCTGTTTCGTGTTGTGTCAAAAACACGACCGTTGCTAAGCTTTCAATAACAAGATATAGTCACAGGACGGTGTCCTTAATAGGTGGAAACAATTTTTTTCCGACGATAATCATCTTGATATAAGCATAAACTAGGTGAGATGGAAGTCGAATTAGTTTTATAGACGAATTAGTTTTGAAATTGCACAGAGACAATATTGTCTCAGGATTTCTTGTTATAGTTGAATGCCATCACTGATGGAATAAATAAAAGAAGATACTGTTGTCGAGGAGACAATACATAGTTCTTTATTACGATGATTTTTTTGGAAAATCACGAAAAACATTAGCATTCTTGAAAAAATTAACTTCTTATTCGGAAAATCTGAGAAAGCCCTGAGCAGGTGATTTTGAGCTCTCGTTCATTGGTAAAGCAATGCGGCTTTAATCCAAAATTTTGTATAGGATGGAAGTCGAATTAGTTTTATAGACGAATTAGTTTTGAAATTGCACAGAGACAATATTGTCTCAGGATTTCTTGTTATAGCTGAATGCCATCACTGATGGAATAAATAAAAGAAGATACTGTTGTCTAGGAGACAATACATAGTTCTTTATTACGATGATTTTTTTGGAAAATCACGAAAAACATTAGCAATTCTTGAAAAAATTAACTTCCTATTCGGAAAATCTGAGAAAGCCCTGAGCAGGTGATTTTGAGCTCTCGTTCATTGGTGGAGCAATGCGGCTTTCACCTCAAAATTTTGAATAGGACTTCAGATTCATGCTTAGTATATGAATGCACGATAAGAATAATATTCTGGAAATTATACAAAAACTGAAATATGTAAAGACTTGACAATCGAAATAATTTAATTATATGATTCTAATGATGCGATCCTCTTGAAATTTTGCATTCAATATATCAATCTTCATTCACATAATAACTTCACTCAAACCAGATAACTTGTTATGAAAATATGAAGATTTGTCTTTTGAATATTTCAATTGAATTTTTTTATGGTTAGGTTAATAAATACTATGGCTTATTATGAGCATTTTGCATGTAGCCGCAAAATTTCATTTAGATGGGTTGCGTTTTGTCATGAGATTTTGAGGAACAAGAATTTTGAATGGTCATATTTTGTGAAACACCCTGTACGATTTGGCTGGTTAACAAACTTAACCGAGCCATCTGGTAACCGAACTCACCCTGAAAATTTCAAGTCTTCAGGCCAGACGGCCCTACGGACAGAATTGAATTCGACCACGAATTCGTCATCAGGTAGCCTAACCCTATCCTTTGAGACCATTTTCGGCTCAAAATTCGAAAATACAGACTAAAGTCAAAACGATATAGCACTCGTTTGAGTAGAGGGAGCGATGAAAAACAATTCAAAAAAAATATCCGGGGGTATTTTTTTGTGAGAGGTGATCAGAAATTCAAACGAAGAATTCTAAGTTTTTGATGTCATTTAAAATACTGTTTGTTAGAACTTTCTACCTTATCTGAGACCCTCTGTATGTGCTTTCAGTTTCGAGGAGCTACACTCTTCTTACTCATACAAAAAATATCTCAGAGTACGGTAATTCATTCAAAACATCTCCCAACTGTGTCAATTTCCTTGGAATTTACCAGTATATCAGTATATGTACTTCCTGCGCTTTTAACTTTTTTGCAGAGCTCTACACAAACGTTCTCGTGACAAAAGAATACCATGCCGTTAGCACTATAGACAATTAAATTTTATTATGCCGTGTAAGGTTGTTGTTCGAACGTATACCGAGAGTTATGAGAAACGTATACCATTTTTTCGAAAGGCGGAAGAATTTCGTTCGCAGGCTGATCATAACAAGCGATACCACTTGTTTGCATATAATTCTCCCTTGGGTATATGCATTCCACCCAGGGAATCCGCCAAGTGAGATGTAACTAACTTCGATAACTTCTGGTACGGGATAGATCCGCAACTGATATCGATTCACACGAGGACAGTGGTGTACATTGCCTTAAGACTGCAATTAAGGGTGTTAAGGTGACCGATGCTTATTTGTTCAATAGTTTTTCTTATAAAACTTAATATATTTTATCGCCAAATTTCCGATATTCAGAATATTCATGTGTACGTAGTCACAGCCTCTAAATATACATGGAATAAAGAGTTAATATTTTATTTTCCCGAAAGTTATTCGACACGAAGTCCCAAAACTAACATTGAGCATACTTCTCAGGATTCTTTTCTGTAAAGAAACACCCTACTCATTTCGAACTGTTTCCCCAACACAATAATCCATATGATAACATGGAGTTTTGCAACCGTAATAGAATAGTCTGAGAACACTGAAATCCACCGATTGTCACAACTTGAGAATGCCGTATTCTGTGTTGCAACCCTCGCCACCAAACACTCAATAGGAAATTCCCAAGTCATGAAAGTCCAACTCCAATCCCAGAAACCTCACAGAGCAATTCTGTACCAGAAATCTACCTTAGTCACGACCAAAACAAACCACTCAGCTCTTGTCTGTTCCTTCGAGTCTAGAACATAACAAGCTCGGTCTTCTGCACATTTAAGACAGGGCACTTCCTATTGCACCATTCCCTCAATTCTCTTACACAGATGTTAGCTCTGCCACTAATGACATCAATATCATTTTCCCCAAAAAGGGGGGGTGCATCATTAGCGAACATTGTCAGGAGTATGTCAAATATCTTCTCCTTAGTTCATCGGATAAATCATTTATAAACTAAATAAAAAGTAGGGGACCTAGAACACTGTCTTGCGGTAAACCAGTTTCGACAGCATTAAAAGAAAAGAAATTTTGTGCCATTATCTCTCAGTCGCCCAAGCTGTTTTTCTATTTTTTAAGTACACCTTACTTACGTCGAATACCAAGAGATTCCAATCTATCGAACAAACCTTTATGGTCTATGGTGTCAAAGGCGTTAGACATGCCATAAGATTCCCAAATCCTCGAAAATATCTGATCACAATACAGCGAAAAAGCGCACACAAAGCACCCCTGTATCTATTGAAATAGTTGCTGAAGCACTGCATCTAGGGCTAAGCTAGGTTGCTAACGATTTTCAGAATTTTCAGAAGCGACTATATAACTTTCTTTTGAATAAGGAGCTGAAATAATAAATATATACAACAACAAAATCTTTGCTGAGTAAGTGCCAAGATCTCAAAGAAAAACATCAGTAGAAAAAACCCTGCCTCGTCGTTTTTACAATATTGAAATTCAAAAACAAAACCTTCAGTATACAGATACAAAACATTGAATTCATTGCTCTTTGGCCAGGAGGGCCTGCTATAAAACCAAGTTTGATCTTCCAAGCGATGATTTTTCGATCTTCTGTTCTTCGAAGACCGCTACAGGATCATACTGAAGGGTAATCATATCCCATAGCATATATTAATTCAATTCTTATGAATGAATACTCACGACGGAAAATTTCGTGACTGATGTAGCAACTACCAGTATGATCTCCCTTTTATAATTTGGTTAAGCACTGATGCAAGTGTCTTCATAGGTTTGCTTGCATTTAATGTTCAATTAATTTTATTATGGGTTGTTCAAAAAGCTTTCGAAAGTGCTTACTTGGTGTTATATGTCTAGCTGAACCTCAATCTATTTCTTCTTTATGTGTAGAGCTGCCAGATTTTGTTATCTAAGTATCAGTTTATTCCTAACCCCAAAACTGTTTAGGTTTGAAATAGAAAATTAAAAGAAAGGCTTATTCGATGAGGAGGTTGTTGAAATCAATGTTCATCTGATGTATTTCCGAAGTTGATAGTGAGTTGAGGACCCATAATCTATTTATAAGGTTATTTTCATTTCATTTCTACTGAAAAACTCATTAATGTCTTTCATCCAGGGGGAGTCTGCTGAAGAAGCAGATCACAAACTTTTTGTAGGTTTCCATCAAAAATAAAACACTTGAATTACGTTTGAACCCCTCAAGAATGCGAGTACACTGGCTAGTTTTAAGATTTTATCCTTCTGGAAGGACATTCTCATTTTGTTTCGTGAGTTTAGGTTTGTGGTCGTGCCAATCCAAATTATTCTTGGGCGTCACATAAACTTCAATGAAATATTCCCCATATTTGGGATTGAATAAAGTTTTTCAAACTACATATTTCTCTTCAATATTGTTATAATTCGTTTCATCATATATTGTTGCTTGTAAACAGCATATGGATCCATTCCTTTTTTGCCCCAAATATTGGAGCCAGTGTGTCCATTTTCCCATTTTTTTGTTCGTAGTGTGACAGTCTTTTCGCGATGATGAGTCTCAAGTATCTTTACTTGTGGAAACCCCTATATACACCAAAAGTACTGTTTCAGATCAACGTTCTCTGTTTCCCCCTAACATCAGTAGCAGAGAATGCCCTGACACCATCGTCATAGAAGTCAACCTATTCAGCTCATGGTGTAGCAAATTTCTATCAGGAAATAATGAATTAAAAATCAATATTAATTTATTCCCATATCGACGCCTATCGAAATTTCGTCCTCGATCCCAAGCCACTGTCTTCGGATCAGATACAGGTACACACATACCATGCCGTCCGCATTCAAAACCTGATTTATACCGATTGATAATGTATCAGCACCGACACCACAATGTGAATTACAACGGGACATCCTTGTAAATATGCTGTTCTTATATGCGCAAGAAATATCCCAGGTTCCGCTGCCGACTGGGGCTTTATGGATTCTGCATATTTGTCGGTAGCTCCACGGCCTGCCTGGCATTGTTTGGATGCTGGATGGCGTTGCTGAGAGATATTGAAGATTGCGAGATGGGCACAGCGGATAGACTGCCGAGGAATTTTTGAGAAGTTGGCTGAATTCGATTATCGGAAATTGTATAGATTGTATCAAGCGAAAGAGCGTGATAAGGTTTGAAAATAGGAAGAAACCATATGGGGTCTAGAATACCAAACAATTTTCTAGTAAAGGTTCATATAAGGTTGGTTAACGACCAGCCCCTGCTCCAGAGCAAACACCATAACTCCGTAAAGAAAAAATTCAAAACTTTTCGAGCTTCAAACAGAAAGTTTGCATTCGTGAATGAATTAATGGAAACACAGAATACAGCGTGTAGATGCTTGTGATTTGTAAGATATTGTTTGCAATAGACATTGATTTGGTTAATGTCAACGACATCAACGTGATTTAATAAGAGACAAAACAAAGCGTGTGGATTAACTGAGCTGTCACCTGATTATCATGAACTTAACCGATTTGTTATGATTTTCTTTCGGAATATCTCCGCTAGATTCGTTTGATAGATCCAATCGGTCAAATAGTTCTCGAAAATATTTAAGCTTCCGTTTTTCATTACTTCCAAACAGGAAATTTAAAACAGTGGAATTACCTATAACGAACGTCTGTATAACAAATTTCTCTGTATAACGAATTTCGTACAAGAGACATTGCACCTTGAATCTAAAATCCATGTTAAAAACACCCTCTTAAACGAAGTGAATTCCCCCCTAACGAAATATTCAAAGAACATCACTCTTTGAATGGGTATGGTTTTTTGCGGATTAAGCGCTTTCGTTATAGGAAAGTTCCACTTGAACGTCGATACTCCAGAAACCAGTCGATATGTATCGCTGAAAATCAACTCGAATTACAAAATTTACAACAATTCAGCATTCTAAGTTATGCACAATAAAATATGCGATTGCCGTTCGCGATTTTCGATGTGGCTTTGCTCAGCAATAGTCCATCAATGAATTTAATTCCAAGGACTAGTATTCATCGAAGTATGTTTGATTCAATCGAGGTCGTAGTTCGCTCCAAGACGAATTTTATTCAACACCCGTTTCTACAGCTTCACAGTGCTTTGCAAAAATTGAGACTAACCATTCCAACTCTAATACTAATAGTTCTTTCAAACTGTCCATCTTTTTATTCTTCACCTTATGCTTTTTGTTTGTGCAATGTTAATGGACTTAATGCATTTTGTATGTCTATGTGATTTCCACCGTACATTTCAAGCAGGAGATAATGCGATTTGAATGTTCATGTAATTTTGGACAAACTGCGTTTTGCGAGTTTGCTCCTCATAATAACATATTATGTCGATGCTTGCTAATTGTTTTCTTAGGAACACTTTTGTTTAATAGATGAGATGATCGTTTCATTCATTCGTAGATCCGAAATTTCAATAGAAAAGCTTCTGTGTCCACGCCAAGAAATTCTTCAATTTTCATTCGTTTCATCCCTTAGGCCGGCCATCCACGTACAGTTGAAACTGGCAGTTTCGACTGAACAGTTTAAACTGTCAGTCGAAAACTCTAGCGTGAGTGGGTATTTCAGTCTCAGTTCAACTCGAATTTTTCAACTGAACAGTTCAACTGAGAGAAATGAATTGTTCATATTTTTTAACTGAAAGGTTTAACTGAACTGACAGTGTGGTGGGGGTTCAACTGTGGAGTTCTCAGTTGATTTCGTGTCGAGCAAGGGTGCGCATCACAATGTCGCGTAAACATATCCAGGTTATAGTCGATTTTATCCTCTTATTTTTCTCAATTTCGTGATATGTAAATGACGTTTTTAGACAAGAAACATGCTATTATGTTTTTTAATTTTTAGTAGATCATTTTATTCAAGTTTCAGTTGTGCTTGGTAACAATAAAAGCAGTTTTGTAATGATAATTGTTCTCATTTCCTTCAATATCTGTAAATAGTATTAATTATCCAATACGCACATACCTGCATATACTTCCTCAAGACTATGTACAAAGCTTTACAAGTTTCTAGTATTATTTTTCCGAAGGCTTGAGAGATATTCTTGTAGAAAATTTCAGGCACTCATACGAGCGTCCTGTGGCTAAAAATCTCAGAGTAAGCAGCTAATCTTTCATGTAAATATCGCAGTTCTCATGACTGTATCTTTTTTCACAATAAAGGAGAAACCAACAATAGTAATTTTTGGTACACTGTTTCAGTCTGCGCAAATAATTGAGAAATCTAATGGTTCTTCTCCTAAGTCTCTCAATAAATTTATGTGTGAAGATAAATTTCTTTTTGTAGCCACTGCTTGCACCAGTGTTTTATGCTTTCTCTTCTTTATCTTGGTAAAATTGCAAAAATTAAACCGAGGACCGCCAGATCGTCGGACCTTCTCGAATCCATCATGGAACAAACTGAAGCTTTGAACTGCACGTGTGTGCACATCTCAGTTCACAGTTGAAACTGACAGTTTTTAACTGCTCAGTCGAAACTGACCGTTCACACTGTACGTGGATGGCCGGCCTTAGACAAGTCTAAGGTTTCATCCCACTGTTGTGAATATGTTTTTGCAAATTTGCATTATTTCAATGAATGTAAGTATCATCCTCCGAATGCGAACACCAAATCGACGATATTCCGGCAATCGTGTCAGATATTAACCCAAATTCGGCCGACGGAATTCATGATCCAAACAACCTCCTATATCATTCTGAAATCCACCTAGTCATCCTCTCGTAGTCCCATAACACTGAAATATACGCTCCGCGACATCGAAAACGACGTCGAACAATATAGGCGGCAAAAATCCAATCTGGGAACGCGCGTTCCAAATCCCGACAGCTCACGCGTCGCCTGTGACGGACGGACGGACCGACGCGACGCGAAAACCGGAAAATATAGCGGGCCATGGCAGGCGTGTATTCCGGCCGTTTGGCAAATCCTACAGTCGTTCGGGTTCATCGGTATTGGGGATGGGGTGAGAGGGGGAAAATGTAGTCCTGGGGAGGCTGGAATTTTGATTTTGGTGTTTAGGATGTTTCAAACACAGGTCATTTCGAAAAAACTCTGAACACTGAAACAAATGTACCTACTCTTAAAGCAAGAATAGTTACTACTACAGTGACTTTATACAAGACAGTGGCGACACGCTCATGTCTTATTTCTATTGGTAGTGGATGTCACGTAGTGAATTCCGCCATTAAGAGCTAATTGTGTGTTTTTTCTTTTGGAAAACGTAGAACAGAGCAACAGAATTATTGTGCTGTGCACAAACCATAAAAATTATAAATTGTTAGGTTAGTATCATAGAGAAAATGAGAATTCTATATGTTAGTATCAAAGATGTACTCTATAATCTTTGGTTAGTACCGTTAGTATATCCATGCACCACAGAAACTTTGAATTTTAACCTCCAATATTCTGACATTAGCCTCTTAATGGCGGATTTCGGCTCCGTGTCGTCACTGTAGTTACTACTATTGGCTGAAAATGAAGATAGACTCATATCTCTGCAAAGACAACAGCATACATTTTAAGGCATGGCTTGTTTGAGCATTACAGGACCTGCACATTCAGGGTGTCCCGTAATTAGACCGACAAACTTCTAGTGGACATTATAGATCGTATTTTAGATAGATTCGACCCAAATCATATAATGCAAAATTGCTTCGTTAAGGAGCTAGTGCCCTTTGAAGATGACGTCCTGGTTCACACTTTTTGCCACATATTCGCAAAACGGAGTCACATAAAGTGCTGAAAGTTTACACATTGGCTAAAATAAAAAATACACATCGATTAGATTGAATGCAATTCTTCCATGTCAAGCACAATCGTATCATTTGGAGGGGGGCGAAAGGTATTTTCAGTTAACACGTTTTTAACTTTTATTATTTCGCGAGATTTACATCATATTCATAAACTCTGATGCTTTTTCTTGAGAAAAGATGCTCTTGTATAATAACGACCAGATTAAATTCAAAACAAAAGTGAACATTGAGTAATTAGTTATTTATTCTGTAGGCGGTCATACAACCATAATCAGCTGAAATGCTAAATAATTGTTCATTTCAGTTGGTCTAATAATGGATGTTCGACCGAAATCGATCACCTACAGAAAAAATATTTTTTCGCCGTCCTCAAAAAAAAAGTTTATTTTAATGTGTACGAAATGGAATACAAATGACCCATTTTAATGCTCGCTCCGTTCACGCGTTAAAATATCTTGACCATTAGTCCCTGTCTTCAATAATCTAGTTGATTAAATAACGATTGAATAGACAACAGAGTGAGTTTCTCATTCTAGTACATTTTTCTTTGGTTTCACTGGATCTCACACAGTCGTGAACTTTCTTCACTACTGAGATTTTATATGCCAATCCAGTATGTCTTTAACAACAACTACAAGGTGATCATAGTCGATTTTACAGAAAGTGCAGAAAGGTTTGCTCGACTTTGCAAAAACAATTTCATTTGGTACACACATGGATCCCTAAGGGAAGGAGAAGCAGGCATAGGCATAATAATATAAGTCCTCAAATGCAGGAAACCAGTTCCTTCACTTCCTTTGTGGAAACCAAGATGAGCGCACCAATCTGAAGATCAGATTTCACTAGAGCAACTGAATTTAAATCAATGACCATTTGGAGCTGTGAACAATCACTCACGATACTATTGAAGAAAAACTAGCTTCTTTCAATGTGATTACCTCATTATTATATATACAGGGTTTTCCTTTTAAGTTGGCCTATTAGACGTTTTGGGAGAACTAGTGAATATTTCGTTCTGAAATTTTAGTAGGAGCCTTGAGAGTGAAGGAACTCTTCGCCTAAAATATTTTCAAGTCGACAGTGTTGCCACGTCTATCTCAAACGCATACCTACTTTCTTATTTCAAATGGAACTACCTATATTTTCATTTATATATCGATTCAATATCAAATTTGCAGTATAACCCACTAAAAAAATTTTTTCTGCTATGCACTGTTGCCAAGTTATTCACAAATTCCTGAAACGTTTGGCATTTCCATTGCCAGTTTGGAAATGCAATATCTCAATTATTTTTTATGCGAACGGAACCAAAATCAGCAGTCTGATAGTAAAGACTCCATGCATTCATGTGGTCTATTCAGTATTTTGATACACCGTAAGGTTTTTCGAAGATATTGCTGCGAAAATGTGAAACTCAAAATTAAAATATTTCGAGATTTTCAAATGGCAACCCCATATTTATTTTACAGCATTCGATTCGAAATGAAAAATTAATGGCAGTCTCCTTTTACACTAATTATTTATTTTGGATAGTTTTCGAATGAGATGAGAAATACTGAAATTTTTCAGTATTTATAGTTCATGATCTATGGTTCTGTTCACGATGAAATGGTTCTATGATTATAGCGTGAATTGTTGAAGTAGATTCTATGGTTGAAATCATAAAAAAGTATTCGATGATCATGGATGTCATAGGAAAAAGTTTACCCATATTATTCAAACACGATTCGGGTTGTTTCACAATTCACGGGAATCCCAAAAAATTATTGAAAGGACCTGTAGGACCTTTAGGCTTTAACAATCGTTATTCACATTTAGCACGAATGATCGGAAAGAAATTCCAAAAATTGTTTAGACTTTCTGTAATCCAGGCCATATGTTCATGACCTCAACAATAGGATTCATTCCGATAATTCACTTCATAATCACACAGCATTATGTCCATTCAACATGACTATAAAAACTGAAAAATTTCAGTATTTTTCATCTCATTTGAAAACTGTCAAAAATAAATAATTAGTGAACATAAGGCTTATTGCACCAAAATACTAAGCAACTTTTCACTTTGCACTCTGACAAATTTCAAAAGTGAAATCTTATTGCACAACATTTCTCCCGATATTCTCACTTTGCACTTAACTTTCCACATTGCACTTTTCAATTATGAATGCGTTTAGTGCAATGTAACTCATTTGAAAAGTGAAAAGTGCTAAGTGAAAAGTGAAAAGTTGCAAAGTATTTGGTGCAATAGGCCCCTGGATTACAGAAAGCCTAAACAATTTTCGGAATTTCTTTCAAGTCATTCTTGCTAAATGTGAATAACGATTTTTAAAGGCATTTCCCGTGAATTGTGAAACAACCCCAATCGTGTTAGAATAATATGGGTAAACTTTTTTCATGACATCCATGATCATCGAATACTTTTAATGATTTGAACCATAGAATCTACTTCAACAATTCGCGCCATAATCATAGAACCATTTCATCGTAAACAGAACCATAGATCATGAACTATAAATACTGAAAAAGTTCAGTATTTTTCATCTCATTCGAAAACTATCCAAAATAAATAGTTAGTGTAAGAGGAGACTGCCATTAATTTTTCATTTTGAATCGAATGCTGTAAAATAAATATGGGGTTGCCTCTTGAAAATCTCGAAATATTTCAATTTTGAGTTTCACATTTTCGGAGCAATATCTTCAAAAAACCTTACGATGTATCAAAATACTGAATAGACCACATGAATGCATGGAGTCTTTACTATGAGACTGCTGAGTTTGGTTCCGTTCGCATAAAAAATAATCGAGATATTGCATTTCCAAACTGGCAATGCGAATGCCAAAAGTTTCAGGAAATTTTGAATAACTTGGCAACAGTGCATAGCAGAGAAATTTTTTTTAGTGGGTTATACTGCGAATTTGGTATTGAATCGATACATAAATGAAAATATAGGTAGTTCCATTTGAAATAAGAAAGTAGATATGCGTTAGAGATAGACGTGGCAACACTGTCGACTTGAAAATATTTTAGGCGAAGAGTTCCTTGAGCCTCAAGGCTGCACCTAAAATTTCAAAACGAAATATTCACTAGTTCTCCTAAAACGTCTAATAGGCCAACTTAAAAGGAAAACCCTGTATACGCTTATGTCAGATGTCATAAGGGCGAACTCTCCCAGGAAAATAATCAACTTCACGAAGGAAGTAACATTCCTGGTCAAATGTAGCTTTTGTATGGTAACGAACAAAAAATCTTTGTAGCAGTTCAGAAAAGTAGTAGTCGTGACAATCGATCACAATCAAATATAATCAAACTCGTCCTTTCTATGACGAATTTCAATTTGGGTTTCAGTGAACTACCGAAAAATTGCTGGTTTAGCTGATAATACTTTCGTCTAACCACAGCAGTGGGAGTTGTTTCAACTCATATTATCAGAGAAAACATCTAAGTTCACAACGTATTATATTGAAGCATTGATAGAATAAATAACAGTGTTTTCTCCAGTTTTTTCACCTGATAATAATGAATATAAATATGTATATGAATGTTCATCACATTTTGTTCCGAAAAAAATCAAATCTAATGCATGTGGGTTTCTGTATAGGTAGGGTAGGGTAGCCAACAATGAACCACTAAAAATGTTAACCTCAATAAGTCAGTCCTTATTTCGACATTTCACAAGATTTTTGTTCCAGATCATTCATTATTCATCTGGTTTTCATTTTGCATTAATATTTTTGACTTAATCCTAATAGACTACGAAATATAAGGCATTTTAAAAAAAATGAGGAATGGCTCACTGTGTACAACCCCTAGTACAGAATGAACCGGTGCTGGGTATTCAGTGAACCGGCCGAGTACACAATGAACCATTGCATAGGTTTTTTTTTAATAAAAGCTCCGCATGCAAACCAAATAAGGAACATTTGTAGCCATTCACTGAAACTCTCGTGAAATCAAAAACTTGTATTTAATCCAACTAACATTATCAATAAGCAACAGAAAATAAAATTCTCATAAGAAGAAAACAAAAATATGAATTTCAGTTATAATAGTCAAAATCGGGAACATCGACCGTTTTCCACTTAAAATGGAAAGTATAAAAGAGACAGGTTCACTGGAAATTGGTATGTCGTTTGACGACGTCTGGTGCCCTCTATTTTGGGCTTCGGTAATATATATTTGACATCTTTTTTTGCAATGCCCGCCATATCCGGCTCAGTAGGTTCAGCAAACTTAAAATTGACTTTACTTTTTAGTTTCAAATATGAAACGAAATAATCATAACCTTTTCCATCATTCCCATCCGTCAAGATCTTAGCCACATAGTAGTATTTCATCTTCTTCTCTGTTTCGATCAAGACAATCACATAATCCCCCACTTTCGGGTTTCTTGGTAAAGCTGGAAAGTTACTTTCGATAATTATTTCATCTTCATCGGTTTCACTGGCAAACAGTTCGCCTCCAGATGACTCCCCACTTGGCTGAAAAACGTCTTCTTCACTAGAATCATCATCAGAATCATTTTGTGGAGGCTTGCTTCTCTTATGATCTTCAAACAAATTTGATTTTTTTACTCTTTCGCAATTTTTTTTTGTAACTTTGATTCTTTTTTTCGCTATTTCCTCCTTTTCGGGAGTATCAGTCGCTATCATACTTTTTCCTAGAGTTCGGCGTCTTCTGATGTTCTTCCGTGGGGGCGCTTTTAGTGTTGGTCTCAACATTTGAGGTGTGATAAATGCTTTAGAAGATCCTGCTTGCTGGGGGCTGTTTTCTGCAGAAATTCTCATGGATATATTGAGTAATTGTGGAGATAGCGGATCAGGAATAGATGGAGATATTGCGTCTGGTGTTGGTTGGAATGATGCCTCGCTTCCCTGACTTGGGCCTGATTCAGCGTTTGCTACTGCGAGACCAGGAATTTCTTGTTTTTGATATTGGTTCGATACCAATCCTTCTATCTCTAAATTGATTTCGTTATTTCCTTACCTGGATCTGGTCTATCTGTGACAGAACTAGGCATGAAATCTTCATCCGTAAAAACTGACTCGTCAAATGGATGAATACCACATTTTTTAAAGGCATTTGTGATATTAAGAGGTGTCATTGCTTTCAAATATGCCTGTCCCACACATTCAGCAATGTGGTAGATAGTAAGGGCTTGACCTGGATTTCGCAGTAGCCAGGAATCCACAGCAGCGTTATAGTACGCTTTGAAGGGACCATTTAAGCCAGCGTCTAATGGTTGAACTTTGCGGTTGTATGAGGAAGTAATGTGAGTACAGGTACTCCAGACGATTTAGCAAAATTCAGGGCTTCTAAAGATAAATGGCTTTCATGATTATCCATTATCAAGAGCGCTGGGTTATCTTTTGTGGCGAAAGTATGATTGATAAAATGTTTCATAACGTCAAAAAATATTTCTGCATTCATCCATCCTGTAGGCGTGGCTAAGCCAAGTGTTGCAGGAGGCGCACCATTCAACATGTGGCTTTTGAAATTTTTCCTAGGAAAAACCATTGCAGGAGGTAATGCTTGTCCGGTTGCGGATACTATACAACATGTTGTAACCAATACGCCTCTTTCACCGCTTGTTACTTTACAAATGCTACTGCCTTTTGTGCCAAGACTTTAGACGGCCGATGAACGGTAGTGGTCGATGTTTCATCCAAGTTATAAATACGAGTGCCGTCGCCAAACGTCGTATGTCGCTGCATAGCTTCCTTTAAATTGTTGAAGAATTTCTTAACGTTCTCCTTGTTGAAAGCGGTAGCACGTGCAATACTGCAAGGTTCTGGTTTCTTGAGGCTTATATTGTGCCTCTTTTTGAATGACCGCAACCAATCTTTCCCAGCTATTTCATTTTTAGCCCAAGACTCCGGAAATTTTATATTATTTGCAACCGCCATCTGGTAAGCCAATTGACGAGTTTCCTTTGCAGTTAGGCCATAAAACATGAGTGCACATTCCTCAATATAATTTATAAGAATTTTTTCTTGCTCTTTAGAAAATACAGTGTTGACCTCATAATTTGGGACTAAGTTGGATTCTTTATCATTTTTTGTTTTAATGACATACCTTCTTAGCGTAGGGTATGCTAATTCACAATCTTTAGCGGCTTTTCGAATGCTCACACCATTTTTAACTAGATTGAGTCCCATTTGCATAGCTTCCCTGGTGTGTCCTCCTTTTTTTATTTTCTGCACCTTCGTTCTCCCCATTCTGAAAAAGAAAAACTAATCATAGAAATCATGTAATTGTACTGAACGTTTTTCGTCCACAGGACAATGAGATTTAAACAATCACACACTGTGAATCTAGTCAGGTGACAGTGCAATGGTTCATTGTGTGCTTCTCGTTATGGCACGGTACACAATGAGCCAGTTGGATCATTGTGTACCCTATACTTGTGGGCCATTGTGTACCAGATACATTTTCGATGTTTTAGGTTAGGTAAAAAATGAACCTCACAAAATGCCCGCGTTAACGAATGTCGAAACGATGGCCAAGTAGTTACTGAACACGATTGATGAATTCTTCGTAATAAAATGGACAATATTGTAAGGAAATAAAACAATGAATTACTTACGTTTTTTTTGTTTCGATGCCACAAATCACTAAACAATTCACCACGCGTGCAGTTTCAACACGCGCCGGACGCTGATTGGGGAGCGAGAGACGCGATCCTATTGAAGCTTGTTTATGTTCGTACTACAGGGTGGAAACGTTGCATTTTTGAATAAAAGCTTTGGTTCTATGTGTACCACTGGTTCATTGTTGGCTACCCTACCCTACGTGTATAATTACTTACTGGCATATTAATGAAGAATATTCAGACCTAAAAAAACTTATTCATTCAATCAATTCGTGATCGTGAAACATACACAATCATAATGCAGTCTAATACGGCGTTCCCACGAGGCGTTATTTACGACAGTGAACCACGCTTTCGTGAAATACACTTCTGTGTGAACGCATAGTTTTTAAACTTGCTTTCGTGAGGAATGCGTTCACACAGAAGTGTATTTCAGGAAAGCGTGGTTCACTGTCGTAAATAACGCCTCGTGGGAACGCCGTATTATGCGGCATTCCCACAAGGCGTTATTCACGACAGTGAACCACGCTTTCGTGAAATACACTTCTGTGTGAACGCATTCCTCACGAAAGCAAGTTTAAAAACTATGCGTTCACACAGAAGTGTATTTCACGAAAGCGTGGTTCACTGTCGTGAATAACGCCTCGTGGGAACGAAGCATTAAAGTAAAATATGTTATTCGACAACAACAACTTTTTTGTATTCATTTCAGAGCGCCAATTATCTTATACAGTATTAGAGAATTATCCATTGATTCTCTGACAACCTCTTTATTGAAAATTTTATGATATTTTGTTTTTGTTATATTCCGGAGTTCTAGGTGTCACAGTATCCGAAAGGTTAATCAAGCCATAAATCCATAACGCACCAGTTTTTTAAATTATAACAGTCGATATCTGCAAGCGTTCAGAATTTCACCATTTCAATGTCATTTTTTCCAAAACTCGAAATTTCAAACTTTCTTAATTTCCGTTTGAACAGCCGAAATAAAAAATAAATTGCATATTGCTCTCGAACGCAACTCAAATATGAAAAATGTTATTATGAATATCAATTTACATGCTTCTTACAATTTTTGATTATTGAATATGTATAAGCTGGGCCAAAAGAAGTCATTCGATGTTGTTTGGCTCCCATTTAATTTCTGAATGAAAAACTTCGATTCTGTGTTTTGATTATGTTTATTTGAAACTTTAGAATTTCATTGGCCGAGAAGATCACATCGACCAAACAGGCGCCGTCACAATTGATTGCCTCACGGGCTAGGCATTTTTCACCACTTTGGCTAGAACTTCGGGCGACAGATTCTCGCACTCGTGTCGAATGTTGTCCTTGAGGGCTTCCACGGTCTCGAGCTTGTTCACCTAAGCACAAGACCTTAGAAAACCTCACAAAAAAATTTTGGAACGGTTGAATCGGTCGATCTGCGGGCCAGTGCAAATCGCCAAAACGATAGTTGAGGCGACCTGGAAACGCCGCCTTTATAATATCGGTTGTGGCTCGCGGAGTGTGTGCCGTTGCTCCGTCCTGTTGGAACCACATGCCCTCCAGTCCTTATTCGTCCGATTGCGGCAGAAAAAACTCGGTCAACATGGCTTAAAGCTCGCACTGTTCACTATGTTATCGTTTAACCAGCGGCGTTCTCGAAAAAAATGGTCCGATGATTCCTCCAGCCTGAACAGCGCACCATGTATTCACTTTTAGCGGGTGTGATGACTCGTGCATCACTCGTAGATTTTCGGTGCCCCAGAAGCGATAGTTTTGCTTGTTCATCGCTCATTATGATTTTGGTAGAGAAATCGTCCATTTCGTCTTCGAGATTGAGGATGGCTTGGGCGTAGGTTACACGAGTTTGGCTTGTTCACTTGTATTCTACATCTGTTTAGTCCACAAAGGTCAAAACAGATTTGATATTGGCAGCCATTCGCGGTAAGCGGTAATAAGAGCATAGAGCAATAGGGTGATTTCTTTTGGCTCACCTAGCAGATTTGAGAGTCTACTGCTCCTGCACATGTCTTCGTCAGATAGTTATACAGATGTGGAAGAAACGGATGGAAACACAGGAGTTTCAGTGTTAAATTCACGCTGGTTCGGAGTCCAGTGGAGCAGTGGAAGAATCGAAACCTCGGAGCGATGCGATGTTGAATAAGCGGCTGGTCTTTTGTTATGGCAATCTGTAGTGAGTGGGGAGGCGCGCAAGCAACGACCTAGGATCGAATATCGAATCAGTAAGACGCCAAACGGGAGATGGATAACATCGCATGACTATTGAAAATGAATACGACAAATTTTCTCCACTCTAAGCCCCATTTCGCACCAAGCCAGTCCAGTCGAGTCAAGTCACTTCAGGATTGGAACTATTAACTTCGTTTGAAATCGTTTAAAACAAATGGAATGTGAAATCTAGTTTCATACTAGGCCCTAGTGTGAAACTAGATTTCACATTCCATTTGTTTTAAACGATTTTAAAAAGTTAATAGTTCCAATCCTGAAGTGACTTGACTCGACTGGACTGGACTGGCTTGGTGCGAAATGGGGCTTATGGGCACCATGGGCGGAAGTTATTTGCCTCAATGAATGAAACAAATAATTTCCTGTGAAAATTAATATTCAGGTTCTTTTTCGTCATAACTGGTTTGAAAATAAAATAATTAATTAATTGGTAGCTGTCGAACTGTCGGAATAATTTGATTCTGTAATAGATCCAAATATTTTGTAGCGTTTAGGTTACCATCGATGAAAACTGGTCCTATCATGTAATTACCCAGCATTCGTTTGGCAAGAGAAGTGGATGGTGTGTGCTGCTGTTGAAACCAGTGCACCTTCTTCTAGCAGAAAAAATTGCACAGCAAGTCGATTTGGGCGATAGAACTGTTCGGAATATTTTGAAAAAAAATGGTTACAAATTTATAAGGTGCAAACCTTTCAGGAAATTTTTCCAGAAGACCATTTCAAAAGAATGGAATTCTGGGAAAAGATGATGGAAAAAGAGAATGAGATTAGTTCTTTTCTGAGCAATATCTTATTCACGGATGAGTCATCGTTTTCATTGCATAGAAAACATAACTCAAGATATTGGTCTAAGGAGAATAAGCACCTGAGTATTCCTGTGCGTACCCAGTATCCTGAAAAACTTAATGTTTGGACAGGAATGCTGGGTAATTACATGATAGAGCCATTTTTCATCGATGGTAACCTAAACGCTGCAAAATATTTCGATCCATTGCAGAATAAAATACCCAAGTCATAACGCAAGCGTAGTTACACAATATCTAAGAACGACTTTTTCTGACCACAAACGGAACCATCAAATGGCTCCCCAGATCTCCAGATTTATTCCCAATGATTTCTTTCTTTGGGGATATCTCAAAAATATGGTGTATTGGCAAGAAATTGAAAGAGCGACGAACATTATTGAATTAAGGTCCAAAATAATCCAACTTTGTTCCAAAATAGCAAGTACGCCGAATCTTCTCGAGATGAGATGAGATTAAATCTTTATAACAGATTAATTTCTGTTTTTTTCATATTTTATTTTCGTTGAATTATTTTTGTTTTTCGTAGAATTTATTTTATTTTCAAACCAGTTATGACGAAAAAGAACCTGAATATTAATTTTCACAGGAAATTATTTGTTTCATTCATTGAGGCAAATAACTTCCGCCCAAGGCGCCCATAAGAGTGGAGAAAATGTGTCCATGTGTCGTATTCATTTTCAAGAGTCATGCGATGTTATCCATCTCCCGTTTGGCGTCTTACTGATTCGATATTCGATCCTAGGTCGTTGCTTGCAGCATACACTAAAACGCACAAAACTTTCGGACCCGAAGCTGATATGTTACAGTACGCCCAGACTACATTGAAAGGAGCGGATTTTGACAGACAGAATCTGTTTACATTTTCGTCAGATATCAGATTGACAGTTGGAAACATGGGTTTTCGCTTATTTTCAGTTATTTGTAGCTTTAAATTATGGGATTTCCAATTAAAACTCAAGTAAGAGGAGATTGTTGTACCCATTTGTCGTAGTTCGAATTATATCGCTTTCGATTATGGTATGAATATATTGAAAATGGGCAAAGATGACTTTGCTGTTGGAAGGTAACTTCATCCCTAATATCAATTATTGATTAATTTTTCAAGTGTTGATTTCATTTTCAGATTTCATCTTATTTGTCCAGTATGTCAGGAAAAAATCGCCATCAATACAAATTTAAAATAGTGGAATGAAGTACTTTGGAACTTGTTTGAGCCATCAAATTGGTTCGAAAAATGTATTCTTTTATTCCAATTGCCAATAAAGAATGAGAGAAATCCATGTATCAAGACAAAATTTAATTGATGGACCTACATCTACATGATTCAAAATAGAGAAAATAGTTCGATGAGGGCTGAAGAACTTCGGTGTATAGTCATTTGACTCGGCATTTGATATGTCTAGTTTTTCTTCAGTATGTTTAAAAGAATAATATGGTGGAAATTAAATTTACTTGATTTTTACATTGTGCAGAATAAAGAGTACCTACTTAACTTGTGATATCTAATCATGTGCTGATCTTACAAGATATAAATGAATAAGTTGTTACGATGGATTTGTTTGTAGTTTATTTTTACTGAATTGGGTATAATGTCAGCACTTTGTTTGTGTCTTCAGATGACTGAAAAGTATGAATGTGAATAAACACCTCAAGTGTTATTTTCATAGGATAAGTGAACGATTGCTGATTACGATTGAAAGTGTTACTGCATTCAATTTCTATGGAGCGTAATTGAAATGAATGAACCAGAAAACTGATGTATGAAAACGAAAAAAACATTATTTGAACCACTATCTAATATTTTTTAAAAAGAAAGAACCGTATCACTTTCTTGTCCTGAAAAATGAACAGGAATATTCGGAATCAATTGTTCAAATTGATTTTGGCCTGGAATCTTGATGAACAGGTATTAGATATTTTGATATTCTTTTCGGAAAGTGGATCGAAGTCGATAACAATATTTTCATTTTAACCCACAACAAATAAGTTGTTCACGATTGTTTCAGAAACGTGTAAATTCTATAAACCTGATTCAGAATCTGCGTTTTACATGGAACTTAAGTTGGGTACTAACCATGCTTTGATTAGTCAAAGTTGATTTATATATAATTCAATTGTAATATTGGTATAATCTTTCAGTGTCCTCAATTGTTGAAAATATTAATGTTGGCAAGTACAATGTGTTTACGATCAAAGGTAATATTGTACATAAGCTGAAGGAATTCACTGAAACAAATAGAAAATAAAACAAGGTAAGCTGATATAGAACAAAACTAGAATTTATTAATGGAATCTTCATAAAGCAGGAGGAAATATAGATCACAATTCATGGCATAATATTTTTTTGTTAATAGATCTGTAGTAGAGTAACTTCGCTTGATCTAATTTTTTTTAATAACTAACTGAAAAATGCAAGATAAAATTAAAACAATTGTGATAATAGATGCTGAAGGAAGTCTATGTTGTGTAGACAGATAGAAAACTATCAATTTATTTATGTGCATGTTCGTTTCTTTTTGAGAACCATTACTCAGGCGCTTTATTGATGGCACATTTTCCTGGTTTGCTGGAAAAGATGAAACATGAAATAATATCAATACTCGAAGAGATTCTCAATAATGAAAATTAGGGGGTTACCAATTAGGGATAAAGTTATCTTCAAGTAGCAAAGTCGTCATTGCCGATTTTCATATCATCATCGAGAATGAAATAATTCCATCTAACGCAAATGCGTACAATAATCTCCTCTTACTTGAATTTTAATTGAGAATCCCATAATTTCAAGCTCTAAATAGCGTTTAAAATGAGTAAAAACCGAAATGTTTTCAAATGTCAAGTTGACATCTGACGCTGACGAAAATGTAAACAGATGATGATCTCTCAGTTGCAGTTTCTATAGAACTCGGAGTAGCAGATTCACGAATATACCCGAATCATCGATCGTGTCCGAAAATTTTGTGCGTTTTAGTGTATGCTGTTGCTTGCGCGCCTCCCCACTCACTACAGATTGCCATTACAAAAGACCAGCCGCTTATTCAACATCGCATCGCTCCGAGGTTTCGATTCTTCCACTGCTCCACTGGACTCCGAACCAGCGTGAATTTAACACTGAAACTCCTGTGTTTCCATCCGTTTCTTCCACATCTGTATAAGCTTTCTGAAGTCTTTAGATCTATGTCTATTGAGATACCATATTGAGATAGATAGTTAGATTGGGTTTGAATATATAATAATATGTATACTCAATCAGTCAATCATTGTAATTATACAGGGTGTTCCATAATAAACTGGATAAACATATATTTTCGTGTAGAGAACATCAGGAGAATCATTTTTGCCTTATACAATATATCCCGTTTTCGAAGCATAAGCGAGATACAGGGTGTCAAATGTCATTTTTGAGCAAGATTCTTATGAGTGTGGTCAGTTATGTATAACACTTGGTGTATCAATTTTTGGTCAAATCTCAGTATTTTTGGGTCCTCTATTCAGAAAAGTTGACTAACTCCGAAAAAAAATTTACAAAATGGCGGAAGACCTGCAATGTTCCAAATTTTTTTTGCGGTTGTCAAATTGACTTTTGTTTTCTGAATGAACACAATTTTCTAAGAATTTCTGTGAAAAATTTTTTTCAAAAATCGAACACAAATTTTTTTTACATGTCTACAGCGATGAAAAATTTTTACTCGAAATGGATGAAATTTTGTACAATTGTACTTCTTGAATTATCAATCACGAATATGAAAACAGAATTGTAAAATATCGAACGGTTTAGTTACTACAGGCATTCAAATGTTTCGTTCAGACCTCTGAAATAATGAAAAAAAATTGTTTTGAGTTCTAGAGTCAAAATAATTAAATTATTGGCATGTCAAAACATTCTAGATGAATTTATACAAAAAAAAATCAGTGAAACTCAGTTGGGACTCGAACCGACGTAGGTATCAAATAGGGAAATGGCACTGGTGTAAGAATAATAATATTCGTTGCCAGGCAACGGTAGTTCGTAGTTCATAGAGTTTGACTACTGGCTAAATTATATTCACTGAAATTCAAAAACCAGTCCAAATCTATGACCTACGAACTACCGTTGCCTAGCAACGAATATTAATATCCTTACAGTACAATTTCCCTATTTAATACCTACGTCGATTCGAGTCACAACTAAGTTTCACTGATTTTTTTTTGTATAAATTCATCTAGAATGTTTTGAGATGCCTATAATTCAATTATTTTGACTCTAGAACTCAAAAAAAATTTTTTTCATTATTTCAGAGGTCTGAACGAAACAATTGAATGCCTGTAGTAACTAAACCGTTCGATATTTTACAATTCTGTTTTCATATTCGTGATTGATAATTCAAGAAGTATAATGGTACAAAATTTCATACATTTCAAATGAAAATTTTTCATCGCTGTAGACATGTAAAAAAAAATTTATGTTCGATTTTTGAAAAAGTTTTTTCACAGAAATTCTTAGAAAATTGTGTTCATTCAGAAAATAAAAGTCAATTTGACAACCGCAAAAAAAAACATGGGACATTGCAGGTCTTCCGCCATTTTGTAAGTTCGTCAACTTTTCTGAATAGAGGACCCAAAAATACTGAGATTTGACCAAAAACCGTTACTTCAATTGTTATAGATGACTGACCACACTCATAAGAATCTTGCTCAAAACTTACATTTGACACCCTGTATCTCGCTTATGCTTCGAAAACGGGATATATTGTATGAGGCAAAAATGATTCTCCCGATGTCCTCTACACGAAAATATATGTTTGTCCAGTTTATGATGAAACACCCTGTATACTTATACAATGACTCAATGATAATAACGAGCGTTCAAAAAAACTCGTGGTCAAGTAAGCTGTGGATTCTATTTTTCCCCTCATAGACTCTAAGGAAAAATAGAATAGAATCCACAGACCACAACTTACTTGACCACGAATTTTTTTGAACGCACGATATAACGAAACCATCAGCAGAACATGCTCGACTTAGTGTAGGTATTGACATCTATCGATATCATCGCCAAGTTCGACGAGTGCCACCTAGCGAGAAAGATCGTTAATAAGCTTAACAGATCCCTGAATACTGGATAGATTTCAAGTTCGTGAACAACATAAGCTTCCCAACCTCACTTTTTCGCCTAGATTTATCATTCTTAAAAAATTCCTAAAGTTTTGATAAGATTCAATTTATGAGTTGAAGTGTTCGTGACGTGTTCAATTCACCATGTCTGTAAAAAAAGTTTGCGGCGATATCGAATGGAAAAAACTTTGTATTCAGGAAAACGACATAGAAGATGAACCGGTTCCTAAATTCAATGATTCAAATGATGAACGTTTGACGAAACTGAAACAATTTTTTCATGAATCATTCCATAAGAGTCCTTCTTTTATTATTAGTGTACCTGGCAGGTGAGGAATTTCAATATAGTCCGTAGTTTCTGGCTTTACCCCAAGAGGAAATAATTTAAATTTCTCTGGATTGAGAAGCATCTTAGTTTATAACCATTGGATTTGAAGCGGCAATGTTTACATATTCGTTGTCGTTTATTGTTACTGTTTACAAATAAAAGAAATTCATCAAAGTGCCAAACGTACTTTGTGTGCAGCACCATCTATTGTAAGAAACCCTAAGCTTTCTTGAACTCAGTAACATCAATGCAGAACCCTCTAGGTTGTGAAAAAGTTCCCTGTAACGAAGCCATTGTATAATTTAATTCATACAATGGCAGATATTCGTCATTGTTCAAAATCAACTAAGAATCATAACGCAGAATATTTGTTACCCAAATATAAATATATATTTCATTCACTGCCCGATCAGAGAAGAAATTTCTATTTTTTTACGATAACCTTCCAAAATCCTCCTAGATGGAGCTCGTTGTCATAATCAGCGGACGAAGTTGATATTCATTATTCGGATTTAGGGTGCTCTAAATTATCGTTTTTCTAATTTCTTAAGATGAACATGAGCACATGAGCTTCTGATTTCACGTCGTATACAAAAATTATGAAAAAAGACTCGGAAAGTTGAAAAAATCAAAAATTCAATACCGGGACTTGGAACTTGGAACCCAGGAACTCCGCAACACAAGGCCATCAGTCTATGGGATAAAATAAATGATGTATTTATATGACGCATTGCTTGTATCCGGTAATTTTTTCATTCTGAAAGAGTCAAAATGAAAGTTTATAAATATGAAGAATTAAACAAATTTGGTTTGTTTTTTGGGCGCTCGTTCACCTTAAACGAATGCTATATCGTTTTGGCCAATGGTTTTCTATCATTTTGTTGGTTGCTTGCTATAGAGAATACATACAAATGTATGTAATTTTTGAATTTGAATCGAAAATGGTCTCAAACGATAGGGTTCGACTCCGTGATGACGAATTCGTGGTCAAATTTAATTCTGTCCGTGGAGCCGTCCGGCCGTGAGCACGATAACTTTCAGAGGGATTGTCCTAAAGACTTGAAATTTTCAGGGTAGGTTCAGTTTCCTAATGCCGCGGTTGTGTTCGTTAACCAGCCAAATCGTACAGGTGTTCCATAAAAAAATGACCATTCAAAATTTTGGTTCGTCTATAACTCAGACAAAAAGAAACCAATCGATATGAAATTCTGCGGACACATGCATGTTGCTCATAATAAGCCTCGTGCATTTTGTGTTAACAGAACCATGGAAACTTGAATTTAAATATTTAGAAGAAGAATCCTTATATTTCCATATCAGGATATCCGATTCGAGTGAATTTTATTTCGGGAATGAAGATTGATCTACTGAATGTTCAGGCAAAATTTCAAAAGGATCGCATTATCAGAACCATGGAATTTAATTTTTCGAATGGTCAAGTTTTTACATATTTTAGTTGTTGAATAATTTCCAGGATATTATTCTGATGATGCTGAGATTTTGCAGTTCTTCATGAAGTATCAAACCCAAGTCCTATACAAAATTTTGAGGTAATAGTCTCATTGCTCCACCATTGAACGAGCACTGAAAAGCACAGACAATTGGCCAATTTATAATTATGTTCATAACCAAAATCATAGGCCTGTGGAATTTAAGCATCATTTCCTTTCCATTCTCATTGAATGCAAATTAAAGTTCGAAAACTGTATTATAATTATCATACTCTAGTTCTTTTGACCGGACGTTTTCGAATTGAAAAAACTAGAAGTTGGAAAGTATAAACTTTATCAGAGATATGTGTCAACTAATTTCTGAAGTATGGAGTTTTCGGGCAAGCAGACAAGGGCGGGAAAAACACTTAACGCATGAATTAGGAACATTATTTTTTTTCTATCACAGTATAAAGATTCAAAAAGTACATTGAAGGCACTCCATGAAAATCCACTATTTATTTTTGATATTAATCTTGAAAAGACAATTTGTTGCATTCTGCAAACGTGTCAGAATAGCCGGTCCAGAGTAGTTACTTGGTGGTTACTGGCTGCTGAGAGAAACACTTGTATATGTAGATAGCAAAGTGCATGAAGATGACGGAGACGGCATCGGTTGCAAGTTGCCAATACATGAAATAATTTTATTCGAGATGGTTTTCTTCTGAAATGTAGGTACATTTAATAACGATAAATTGACATATTTTACTTTCCCACTCCAGTGCGGGAAAATTACACTGAAATGAGTGCATGAAAGTAGGTAAAAACGCAAGATCGTAGAAAAATAATTTATTTTCTATTCGAAGAATTTGCTTTCAAGCCTCATTTTATAAGTACTTAAGTAACTAAATATAAGATTTAGACTCGATGGAATTACTATTACCAAATCAAATCAATATAATCGATATGAGATAATGATGATGATGAAAATTTAGTATTTAACCTGTTTATTTTTCAGGGTGAATTTGATAGGTGAACATATAGATTATTGTGGATATGGCGTTTTACCAATGGCTCTGGAGCAGAACATTCTCATCGCCGTGGGTGAAAATAATACAGAGGAAACAGTATTGGTGAATGTGGACGACAAGTTTGAGAAATCTGTTGTTGGAAAATCATTCAGGTGCTTAATTTAAAATTGTTTCAATCGAAAAATATTACTTATGATATTCCATCATATGGATTAGTGACTTTCGAAATAGTCTAAACTGTGCCAATCTAGAACCAATCGAGAACTTGACTTTAACCTGGACAAGGGTGCTTTTTTTCGAGGAAATCTGCTCTACTCAAAGATGTTTTTCGGTTAAGAGTAAAGCTTCAATAATATTATGACATATCAATTCTCAGAAGAATTATATATTTTCTTAAGTTCAATGTCTAACATGTTACAATCCGTATAAGTATTGTGTTATGGTTTATCTTCAAGTAATACATATAGTCCGTTCACGAAAGGTTGAGCCCTCAGTTGGCCATGGAAATTTGGCATATTCCAAGTATATTAAAATTTTAGGTTATGTTGTTCATTTTCTTGTCAGATTGATACGCAAAGTTGTCAATATTGCATAGAGTTCTCTGATAACTCGCAAGCTCGTCGGACGAGGCCGGGTACATTCGGCCACGTTTACTTTATTTTTCGTTAAAACAGCAAATACTGTCAACTTCATATAAATAAACAAACGCTTACTATGAGCTCAAACTTTCATGAAGGGACTATACATATTACAACCGTAACACGAGATGAAGAAATATACCATTGTATCATGCAAAATAGGGGCGTTCGGCATTGACCTCCGCAAGCAGACGGATTTTTTAGTCACGTGACCACAGATCGTACAGATAAATCTGAAATATCTGGGAATAAACGAACGGTACAGAGCATCTGCCACAGAACATACTGCTCTGCTCTACTTTTATAGATTATGAGATTTCAAAGATCACTATTTTGGGAAATATGCTCATCTTTTAACGATACTTTCACCCTTTTAGTAGCTCTTCCATAAAATCTCAATTAAATAATTAAGTGCAAAGGCACTGAATGCAAAAGAAACGAGTAATGCAATATCCCCTTCTGGTCGTTCAATACGGCGATAGTTGTACCGAAAGATCCTGATCAATTAATTGATTAATTACACGAAAAAGAAACGGAAAAGCAATATCTCCTCCTGCCCATTTATAACTACGATGGCTATATTGAAAAATTTTAATGAATTAATTGAGTTTTTAATGAATAAATGAAAACAGAAGAATAAAACTGTTAGAATTTTTCAATCTATCGGTTGTCGGATCAGGAAACTCAACATAAAACAAGAAAAAATATAAAAAACATGAAACTCTATGGATAAAATCGCTTTGCTCCGTCGAAATAGACCGAGCGAAAAGATCGACGTCCGATTGCTCAGATTTTTATGACGAACGGTACAGATGTGTATTCCCCTCAATCCGGATGTAATAAACGAACGGTTTAGATCGATCCGACACGTCCGATTTCGATGCCGAACGCCCTTAATGATATAATTCTTCTAAAAGGTCGCAATGTTGGAAGCAGTGTGCGAAAAAACCAAAGCCGTGGTCAAATTGAATTCTGTCTGTAGGGCCGTCCGGCCGTAAGCCAAATAACTGTCGAAGGGATTGTCCTAGAGACTTGGAATTTTCAGGATAAGTTCGCAAACCAGCAAAATCGTACAGAGTGTTCCATAAAATATGGTTATTCAAAATTTTTTTTCCATAATACCTCAGACAAAACAAAACCAATCGAAATAGAATTTTGTGACTACAGGCAAGATTCTCATCATAAGCCTCATGCAAAAAATTTGTAGTGGTCATAGTGTTTGTTCAGGACCATAGAAAATTCAATGAAATATCGAAAAGAAGAATCCTATATTTCTATAACAAAATATCCGATTTGAGTGCAATTTATTTCGTGAATGCGAATTGATGTACTGAGTGTTCATGCAAAATTTCAAGAGGATTGCATCATTCGAACCATATAATTTAATTTTTTTAGTTATTGATTCTTTACATATTTCATTTTCTGAATAATTTCCAAAATATTATTCTGATCGTGCTGAGATTTTGTATTTATATACTTAGCATCATTGCTCCACCAATGAATGAGCGTCCAAAAGCACCTGCTCAGGGCTTTTCTTGAATTTTAATATATTCACTTTGTTTCAGTGGGTGCACTACCCCCAAATGGTGGCACTACTTCCAATGTGGAACACAAGGTGCCTTAAACTATTCGGATTCTATGAAGTTCAAAGGGATGAATATAGCCGTTTCTGGTAATATTCCACCTAGTGCTGGACTCTCAAGTAGCAGCGCTTTAGTTAGTGGAGCAGCTCTATGCACATTCCACCTGAATGAGGTACTCGTACAGAAATTTAAACACCCAGCTGACATTATTTGATCGATACAGCTGGCCTTATCTTTAGACAGTATTTCCATTTGAACAATATCTACGATTGGTAGTCCGTAAATTATCGGTAAAAAGGAATTAGTAAACTTTTTGCTAGAATAAGCTCTCTGGTAGAATTTTTTCTCTATGTACCAACAAAAGGGTATAGCCGGGTTTCAATGGTAAATCTGCCCCCGCGGCCTTTTCGATTCATATTGAGGAGATCGATTAGACATTGAATGGAACTTTTTAACTTCTTATCTGGATCAATTTTTGAGATTTCTGTGAAAAACACTTTTTTCGATGTTATTTTCTTCTCTTGTGAAATGCAAAATTTTCGGATGGTGATTTTTCCTCTTGATTCTTTGCTATTAAAAATATAGACGTATATTGTTAATGAATTTCAGCTGAAAACTCGATTTTTGGAAAAAAATTAAATTATAGTCATTTGTTTCTCGGTCTTTTTCAAAAGTGCCCACCGCCATTTTTTGACATAAAATGTCTTTTCTGGTCCTTTATACCCTGGAATTTTTCACATTTTTAAAATTGGTGGAACATTTTGAAGAAATATTGAAACTTTGTGAATTTTGGTATTCAGCAGATATCCATCAAATTTTGGTGCCGTTGTATTCATATTGGCTCCTTGAACAATATTAGTAAAAACACAACTGGCCATCTGTCTTAGTTTAGATGATGTGGTCCCCCCTAAGTCCCAAAAATATTTCACCTGAAAGTCACTTTTCTCACTACAAAAAGACTGAATTACCGCCTTATTGAGTTTAAATCCTATCTGAACATTTCAACATGAAGATTCGATTCATTTCATCTCAAATATATTCAATAATTATTGAAAAACCATCGAAAAAATTCTAGGGAAAGCTCGACGTTCCTTTTTGTAAGTTTGGCACTAAATTATTTCGCGCGAATATGACACGATGCTTACCGGTAATTCCTGTTAAAATTTCCTATGTCACTTGCCGAAAAACTGTGCGGTAGTACCAAACTTAACATAAAGAACGGCGGGCTCTCCCTCGAATTTTTTCGATGTTTTTCCAATAATTATTGAATATATTTGAAATAAAATGAATCAAATCTTAAGTTAAAAATGTTCAGAGAGGATTCAGTGAGAAAAGTGACTTTCAGATGAAATATTTCTAGGCCTCATATCTTCTGAACTTAGACAGATTGTCAATTGTTTCTTCGACTTATTTTGTTCAGGGAGCCAATATGCATACAAAGGCACCAAAATTTGACGGATATCTGCTGAATCCCAAAATTCAAACAGTTTTAATTTTTTTCAAAATGTGGCACCAAGTTTGAAAATGTGCAAAAATTCTAGCTCATAAAGGCCCAAAGAAGACATTTAATGCCAAAAAATAGCAGTAGACACTTTTGAAGGACACCGGGAAACAAATGACTATAATTTATTTTTTTTTCAAAAAATCGGTTTTTCAGCTGAAATTCACGAAAAAAATTATAGGTACGTTTATTCCTTTAATAGCAAACCTTTCAAAAATTTTGGATTTCACAAGAGAAAAAAAAATCGAAAAAAGTGTTTTGTGCAGAAATCTGGAAATTGCTAGAGATAAAAAGCTGAAAAGTTGGCTGAATTATTTTCATTCAACGTAATTGATCCCCTCAATATGAATCGAAAAGGCCGCGGGGGCAGATTCATCATTGCTCGCCGCTCGGTATACCCTTTTTACTCAACAATTCGAATTAAAATAATTATTTTTTACATTTTCATGAATATGAGGTCTTATAATAAACTAAGAAATCATTCGATATTTGCATATACCTTATACTACTGTAGTACATTTGTCGCACTTTAGGTTTGCACGATTCAGGTTTAGGATGTAACCTCGTGTTGGTATTCATAGGAAATATGCTATTTATCCGCTCACGATAGTGTAGCATTGCTCTAAATGAAATTGATTATCAATTATGAAATCAACTTTCAGACCAAAGTAATCTAGATTTATGAATTAAAAGATTAGAAAATGAGTAATTCCAAACACAGTAGGGTAAAAGGGAGCAATGGGAGTCACTTAAATGGGAACTGCAATGAAATTTTAATTATAAACAAAAATTTCATTTCAACAGCCTTTAAACATAGTTTACTCAATTAACTAACATTAGAGATCAGTTTTAGCCACTTTGGTTATCAATTTTGGAAACTAACTTACGAAAAACAGATATGGCTTCCATTACACCAATATGTGGGTAATGGAGATCACTCTGGGGGCCAACGGACTAATCGGAGTCAAAGAAGGCCTAGCATATATCGCACACATAACACGCAGCTGAGTCCCATCAAGAGCACTTCGTGTATGCCTAGAGCACACATTAAATTCATCTATACTACATCTCGTTATTGATGCCGAAGTCGTGGTGGCATACAAGACATTTCTCTTCAGCATCTTGAAGGTCATTATTATCATCCTTCTGGTATAATTCGATAGGCCGACATCTGCCACAGAAATTTCATTGGGTTCTTGAAGTAGGTACCGGGCGCTTTGCCTTCTTTCGTACTTTAGTCACTTTTCCCTGACCTTTACATCTCTTTCCTTCTTTTCTTCCAACGTTTTTCTTAATTTGTTAATTTTTTTGTCTAAGGTTTTCGCTAACGGGAGTTTAGGTAGTTTCTTTCGCCTCTGTTCGTGTTCATCACCAGTAATTTCAAATAATTCAGTGTAGAACTTATTTCGTTTTGCTTGTCACTTGCCAGGAACTAATGCTTAAATATCTGGTTTAGAATCAGGATGTACTGGTAGCTGCATCGCAATCTTGGAATGCAATAAAATTAACGTAATCCAACATGCATACTTGGGGCGAAAGTGGTCACTTGAGGGTAATGGAAGTCACCTGACTCTCATCACTCACAACTGGACTGGGGAGAAAAAAAATTAATTAAAAAAAGCTTCAAACATTGACATAATCTGAACAGCATTTTGCCATTAAAAATATGTGACTGAGTACGTGTGAAATTCTTGATAATGTACTGTAATAAATCCAACACATATTCTCAAATTTTAATTGACGTAAAATTACATCGAAAGAGCACAAAAACGAAGAATTAACACATCTCAACGGCGCAAGCGCAGACCGGCGCGAGGCGTTTGAGGCAGAACCAGGGGTCTAGAATGGTGATCAGGAAACTTTTTACAAATCGCTCCAACATGCTATTTAGGAAATATGAGGGTGACTCCCATTACCCTATTCTCCCCTACGAATGAGAAATTACACCTGTTGAATATTTCCACTTGCTTGGAACTCCTACCATACGTAGGCCTCAATACATTTTTTTCATTTCATTTAATTTTTTCACATATTTCTATTGTATGTGAACCTAAATGTACCGAAACATTCTACCATGTTGGATTATTTTAATATTTCAATTGAAATCACTAAATCAGCACAGTGAAGACTGAATTCATCAAAATACTTTCCTTCATTCGAGACGATTTTCATTGAACTTTACTCCAAAGAAAAATTGAAAAATATTTTCAATACCAATTTTGTCAGGTGACGAGCTATTTTTGCAACAGCATCACGAAAGATTTTCTACGATTTCGCCATAAATTCACGCTCGATAACTCAGTCTAGCCACTTTAATTACGCCATTTACGAGTGATCTCGTCGATATAAAACCGGCGTAATCTTTTCGTGAGGAACAATTCGTGTAACGTAACGAGCTTTTCCGCCCGCCACGCCCCGTTAATTTTCAATATTTTCCCGACGCACAATAAAGA